>OY979680.1:21184263-21814263 GCA_963855955.1 Luperina nickerlii
GTTATCACGACGGCTGCTTGCGACGGAGTGAGGGGCGAGTACTGGCCGCACCCCCTTTTATACACAGCGCCGCACGGTAGTTTGAAAAATAACGTTTTCACGCTAATACGGCCTCTCCTGACGTGTGGCTGTCCTCAGCCACATTGTCCAGATGATGGTCCTTGTTCGCCGCAGTCACGATCTTCGGCAAGTGGACTCGGGCGACGCGAAGGGCTCATGTCTTCAATAGCTGCATCAGTAATTAGTGGACCCTGGCGTGTGTACTATCCTCTTCAGCTAAAAAAAATTAGAGAATAGCACATATTAGTAATATCCTTATTATTTAATCTAAAAATGTCTGTTGCAATTAAATGCAACACAAATCTAGACGGAGCACCCAGTTAGCTCGTCTTGGCAGAGACACATCTCAATGCCCTTATGAATAAACTGAGATGGAGGCACCCAGTTAGCACATCTCTTTTGGCAGAGTTACACTAACTCAATGCCCTTACAAATAAACTGAGACGGAGGCACCCAGTTAGCACGTCTCTTTCGGCAGAGTTACACTAACTCAATGCCCTTACCGGCAGAGTTACATTAACTCAATGCCCTTACCGGCAGAGTTACATTAACTCAATGCCCTTACCGGCAGAGTTACACTAACTCAATGCCCTTACCGGCAGAGTTACACTAACTCAATGCCCTTACCGGCAGAGTTACACTAACTCAATGCCCTTACAATTAAACTGAGACGGAGGCACCCAGTTAGCACGTCTCTTTCGGCAGAGTTACACTAACTCAATGCCCTTACAAATAAACTGAGACGGAGGCACCCACGTTTGCAGTTTTATACATTCGTTAAGAACCATTACGACCAAGCGACACAAACAGTACACTTGTCGTCCAGTGTCAGAGGCCCAAAGTTAGCATGACACATCACACTTGCTCACCACCCTCAAAGAAAGCTGAGCATGTGTCCGGCGTCCACTCGCCTCGCCACAGCACCATGTATTCTGCAGCCGACTGGGTCTTCTTGCCATATGACCCGGCAAGCAGTTCCAGCTCGTAACGGTGATGAGGCAGTGCACGCACCACCTTGTACGCACCACCTTGTACGCACCACCTTGTACGCACCACCTTGTACGGACCACCTTGTACGCACCACCTTGTACGCACCACCTGGTACGCACCACCTTGTACGGACCACGCATCCGGAGTCCACTTACCACGCCACTGAACCATAGGTTCTGCGGCGGCCCGGGCTTTCCCGTTGCATGAGCCAGCAGGCAGCTCGAGCTCGTACCGGTGATGTGGTAGCGCTCGTACCACCTTTCACGGATCACGCATCTCAGAGTCCAGCCTCCATGCGCTCTGCGAGCCCCCGCTCACGAACACGAAGCTGCCGACGACAAATGCACGCCTGACGGCGACGTCTCGCACAAGAGACCTCAGCACTGGAGTAGTCGCTTCAACGCCAGTCAACAGCTGTAGAGGCGAGGTGCGGGTTGTGGCTTGCCTCGTTATGTTCAAGGTGAGCTGCACCTTCCACAACGCATCGGACCACTGCGCACCCTTGTTGTTCGCCTCTATCCGCAACATGTTGAGAACCGTCCTGCAACAACGCTCGACCTGCCCGTTTTCACGGTGCATCTCAGGCGTGATAAAATGTATGTTACAGCCTAACTCGGTAACCCAGTCTTGAAAGGATGCTCTTTCGAACATTCTGCCACGGTCACACACAATTGTTGACGGAGTACCGAATAGTGAAATGGTATTAGAAAATACACGTTTTAACTCTGTGGTATCTTTTCTATACAGGGCGTACAACAGACAGTACTTAGTAAAAGCATCTACCACAAGGAGTATGTATCGGTAACCGTTTGACTCCGTTAGGGGACTAAGGATGTCAGTGTGAACCACTGAAAAGGGTACCTCAGGCTTCGTCCAAGATTCTACGGTCTTAGGAGACTTCACTAAAGCTTCAGTTTTACTAGAGCTCGGCCGTACCTGACCGTGACCAATAAGCCTACCTAGGTATTCTAACTCTGTCTGAGAACGTGTATTTTGTTTAGATTTACTGAAAATCCCGTCTCAGTTAGTGTTTTTAATACCTCTCGCAAAGTTTTCAGACCATCACAGACAGAATTAGACATTATTAACACATCGTCGATTAACGGTAGCGGAAATCACTCTTTAATAATGATAGCATTTAGAGCTCTGTAGTCGACGCACATCCTATCAGACGCATCCTTTTTCTTAACAAGGATGATAGGACTCGCGTAATTAGACTGACTCGCGAATGATTCGCTTACTAATCAAATCATTAATTATCTCGCGAACGCGACGCTTTTCGTCTACGGAGAGTTTATAAGGTCGATAGTGAATTGGGATGTCACTATTAACTTTTATTTCCATAAAACCAGTGTGTCTACGCCTGAACGCAGCCCTTCACATTAACGAAGAAACGAACGCACCCAATGTCAACGGCGCTCGCGACAGGCTTCACGCGGACGAACCGGACGAACTTCACTTCACGATATTAGCGCGCACCGCCATACCTTTGTCGCGACACACATAATTGTAATTTTCAATAAATAAACTACTAACTATAATCGAGGTCGATCTTATTTTTGTATCGCCAACACAGTATTTACTCTAGAGGTCGCTGAACCGGTAGTAAACGTATCTGAATACTCGTTTAATAGAGCTAACAAACACTCTTTTTCGTCACCTACTAAGGGTGTCCTTATCTTAGGGGACTCTACAGTCAACACGTTGTTTACGTGCGAATCCCTGACTAACCGTTGAGAGTTATTTGTTCTAATATACGTAACTTCACTATGATTTAAAACATCAGTGCCAATCAAAACCGGTGCCTGAATACAATCCGGGGGAATAACAACAAATCTACTTCTAAAGATAATTCGGGAAATTCGATAAGAGTGCATACTTACGAAGTGGACTCTATATCATGACATCCAATACCACGCATACGGCGGTAGGTGGGAATTTTATTTAAACTAAAATGCTTTAAGACGGAATCAGAAATCAGCGAAATATCAGAATCTGAATCAATTAGAACGTCAACAGCTACGTTCTGTATAACCGCAGACCACGACCGATTACTGGTCACGCAATCGTTGAGCCACGTCTTAGCGTCACCCCGTTAACACCCAATGCGTCCCAGACATTCCTGATCTTCCCACTGACATATCTCGCAAAGTATCTCATAGCTCGGTCACTCCTGACCAAATATGGTACAGGCAAAACAACACAATGAAAATTCGCACAAACTAAAAAATTGCAGAGGTCAGAGTATTAATCATTCTTTGATTCCCAAATCTCAAGATCACAAACCAAATAATCAAGTAAACATGATAGAGCAGCTAATAAAACGTCCTTAGAGCATAATAAAACACAGCAGGAATCTTATTCGTGGCCTGTGGCTTTTCATTAAGCCCCTACAACAAACCGCATGTTTGTTACCTTGAATTCCTCCTGAATTCCGAGTCCCACGGACTCTATGGTCTCTACAAGACCCCGACCAGCCGAACTAAGATTCACCACTATCACTCGACTTTAATCTCTACTCTGTTTCATCAACCAGACTTCTACTTTGCTTTCCTCAAATTCGTCATTAATACTCTGATCCCTTGGCCTGTGCCATGGCATATGCCTCAACCTCATGAGCGTACTTGATTCAACCAGAGCCATGTAATCAAACTCTAATCAATCATAACAAAAAAATATCAACCAGAGCCATGTACCATCGTTATCCACATTACAACAATAATCTTTTTCACTAAGAGCCTTAGATACCTGGAAACCCACACACGAGTAAACCACTCTAACGCCACGGCACTCCGGCCGACCAGCAATCGCATTGCTCTCACACATCCAGCGCATGGATCCATGTGTACCTATCACCCCTGTAACTACACACCTTTTACTACGGCCGATAGAGAACTACTACTCGTACTCGCATGGTTCCCACTACTTAGGCTTGCTCATAGCTCATTACCACTGTGATCACCATCTATTTCGACTGGTACATGACCTACTGGCATCATTCGTAACCTATCGTGAGCGTATTCAAAAATTGCATTGTTAACTAGATTGGGCTATACCTAACAATGTAACAGTTTTTTTTGCTGTTGTTTACCAGGAAAGCACTCGGTACCAGAGTCAAAACAAAATGAAAACGACTCACCAAATTCTGTAGACAATAGATCTGTAGTAATGCTTAGATCTTACTGGAATTAGGGAAGAAAGTGCCCCCACAATCCTGTCCGCAGCATCAGCCTCTCGCGATGTCTCAGCGGGCAGCGGGCAGCACACGCTTCCTCACCAGCAGCAACAGGTGCCCCGGCAACCACCGAAGCAGTCAGCGGCGGAGCGCGCGCGGATGCGACGACAGGAGTAGACGCACGTATAGCGTCTGAATGCAAACGCTCCCCCAAAGCGCTCGATCGAACCAGCACTCCATCCAAAGGGTCGCGTCGAGGGCTATCCCGACGCCCATACGAACTATCCCGGCTCCTACGTGAACTTTGAGAGTACTCTGATCTATCACGACGACGCCTAGGAGATCTACTACGCGATTGACTATAACGGCCACGACGCCTTTTATAAACATCACGACAGCTATGCGAATCGTTTTCCCGAGAATTACGCCTAGGTGTATTCTCACGCGGCGTGCATCCACGACTCGACATGATTATGACTATAGGCAACGTATATGACCACTACGTGAACAACAAACTAACCGTGAAATAAAAGAATTAACACGTGGTTGTTTACTTCAAAAACACGTACGAAATATAATGTAATCGGGTAGAAACACGAGGCGAATCACGTTAAAATGCACAGAAACTAATCACGGACAAAATCAACAACACGTGGTGAAAAATTTTAAACAGTCCCAAAACACTATTTTGATCACGCCTATTTCTACCTCTATTACGAGTGGTATGTAGCTCTTTCGGACATGATTCAAAAGCTTTTCGCACGACACAGAAAAAAGATAGGCAATGGAGCCTATCCCACTTCTGATGTTAGCGGTTAACACTACTTTTATTTAAAAAAAAAACTAACAAAATGACGAAACACTAAATTTAATCAATTTTAAGCAAATACAATTTTAAACTTAAAAATATACTTCCTGATTTAAAAAACGACTTTACACAATATTACAGAGAGATGTTATCACGACGGCTGCTTGCGACGGAGTGAGGGGCGAGTACTGGCCGCACCCCCTTTTATACACAGCGCCGCACGGTAGTTTGAAAAATAACGTTTTCACGCTAATAATATAACACTTACGTGGTAGGTATGTGAATATCAGTGACAGGAAACTATTGAACACATCTGCGTACCCCTTCAGAAAGTACAGGCGTGATGTTATATTGTGTGATTACGTAAACAGTGCATACATATGCGATAGCAGCAATCGCGGTTGATTTGCTGGCATTTATTGAAGAGTTCCGTTGTCTGTCTCCGAAACTCTTCATGAGATCTTAAATGGTATCACTTCGGAATAAAGCCCTTTCGAACAAAAAAAAATTTTGCAAATCTGTTTATTATATGACGGAGTTATGCCCGAAAATACATTTAAAAATATATATATGTAAATATTCTAATTGAGAACCTCTTCCTTTTTTGAAGTCAGTTAAATATTTAAAATAACTAAAACCTAGATTCAATTTGTTTTGATAGGTAATGTTAAAGGCAAAAGCTATACCTACATGAAAATGTCGTAATAATGTTAAACTCAGAAAAAAATCGGGTGCTACCCCACCACTGGCGGCGCCCGTGGCCACTTACCTACACACAGGGCTTACATGACCTAAAGCTCGGTCACTGTCGGACTGCATAGAAAAGAAAGGGAAGTGCGATGACACATCACTGGTAATTTATTGCAAAATATGAAGCAATTATTTAATTACAAAAATCTATTATTTGGACTAAAAAATTAAAACACTAGTGTTTTATTATGTTGCTTGTAGAATAATCTGACAAAAAATCAGAATGATCGTATGTACAATGCTTGCCACGAAAGATGAGACTTGACCCCGCCTCCCCCGCTCTTTCCGCCGCCCCTATGACGTCCGGTTTCGTCCCGCACTCAGACCTCATACCGCTAAAGATACCTAAAATCGTGTACTGCGCATGTCAAACCACGTGGTGTGTCAAGTCTCATCTTTCGTGGCACGCATTGTACATTCTAGTATAGTTTTCATTGAAAAAGGAAAGTTTTTAAAAGTATCATAATGATTTTTGTCTATCGTATCAAATTATTTGTATTATGTTTTCAATACATAGACTGAAGACTGAAGAATATCATATATTTTTCTGATTTTGTTTACTGTTGTAGTCCATCATATACTATTACTATTTCTAAAACTTGCGTTTTTTGCGTTTAGGTCTTGTAATCCCCTTAATTATTTGGATATCGAAAAATTTCTCAAAATAAATGTTAATGTAAGATGACCGTGAAAAACAGACTAAGCTTTCATGAGCACAAATACACGCTACTTACATAAACAAATGTTGATCGTCGGTATTTACCGAGCGGCGGCGACGCCGACCGTGCCGCCGCACTCGGGCGCACTCGGGCGCGTTCGGTCGCCCTCGGCTGCCCTCGGCCGCGCTCCGCCGCGCCTCTGCGCCCGCGCACTATCTGCTACGGTTTGAATTCGCTAATACATTTTGCTAATGAAATGTATTTTTTTGTTTTAATATAACTGTCAGTTACTCGCAGTTAATTATATGTAGAAGTCCTGTTAATTTTGTTATACATTTTATTTATCACGCTCTATGAAGAGCGCTGAAAAGTCCTGAAGACGCTGAAAAGTTACCCATGAATAATATGTAAAACTATTTCAATTTCATTATGATATAAAACCTTAACAACTATCATTAACTTCGCTACTCCGTGGAATCATTATGTTATTTGGTTCCGGAAGCGTCAGGCACTATTACGATATTCTCGAAAACGTTAAAAAGATAACGTTAGCAATAATAATATTATTATTGTGAGAACAAATCATATCGTATCATCTTCGTAACGTCATTGTTGAACAAGAGTACAAATTTTAGCTTTATTTAGAATATTTTGTTTCAGGATAGTCGCGCAAACTCTATAGGTACAATTAGAATAGTCACCAGTTACACTTCCGACACGTCATGATGATGTGATATAGTTCAAGTAGAAAACATGTGTGAGTTTGGTTGGTCTATAGGCTATTTAACATCACGCTATGACCTTTTTTTTTCAGGATGGGAAATCATTAAATGACCCCTCCCGCTCTGGGTGGAGCGGAAGGGAGTGTCAGACTATTACTGAATAAAACCCACCCGTGTTCCTTCGTCAGCCCTTTATGTTCCGGGCCAGCGGTAACCCTTTCGGACAATCCCGCTGACCCGGCAACGCTATGACCCTTAGGAGCCGAGCACAAAGACAAGAGTCAGAAAGAACGACGAAGTAACAGCGCAGGCGCACGTTGCGATGCGCCACGCGCCGGGGCCGGAGCGCAGGCGCACGTTGCGATGCGCCGGGCCGGGGCCGGGCGTGGGAACACCTATGCGTCCTGTATTGTCAATGTAACTAATATGATAATATTTTATTTCATGAAAGGCCCATTTAAAGTCGACATTGCTGTGTAAAGTTAATGGAATCTTGTAGATTGTCCCAGTTTACTATCGTGGCTCCTCAGCGGTAGATAACATTAAACAATATTCTGTTTATATCACCAGAAGATGCAGTACTCCAATGACCCTACGTGCACCTGGTCTGGTGGTTGATGGCAGCGGTGACGCGGGCCGCATCGCTTGTTGGCAGATTTACGACGCGTCACTTCTAAAGACTCGTACACACAAGCGCGACGCGACACGCGACACAAAGGCACTGCTCGTTGCGCGACTTGCGGTGCCTTTGTGTCGCGTGTCGCGTCGCGCCTGTGTGTACGAGCCTTAACGCGGAGACAGACGGACAGACAGACGCGCATTCTTATGTGTCGATGTAAAGAGGGGTGCAGTATCAAACACGGTGAGGGTGTGATAAATAAAATATCTACTTTATTGTATACCATAATTAAAATTTAACAAAGCTCATGCACTTAAATATTCATATTCAAGGGTACAACGGCGGTCTTATCGCTAAGATGCGTTTTTACGATAGAAAACTTTAAAAAATTTAGAATACCTATTTTTTTAAATTTATTTATAAATGCAGATTGATAATGAAATTCAATTCAATTATATTTAAAAAACTAGATGAGGTCATTGTTTTCTAACCGAGTACTCCGAGGTGAAACTCCGAAACAAACTCCGAGGTCACAGCTTCATCTAAAGATCAGAAATTATCTTGGTCAATTCCCGCATTTTTAGGAACAGTTGCATTGTAATCTGTAAAATCTCAATCTGTGAAAGTTTTTAATTTTGAGATTAATTGTCACTCAGATGAGATTGAGACTAGATTTTGATCATTACAGTAATTAAAAACTAATGACTGTGATTGACCGATCATGTGAGGATAATGTGTCTGAAATGGTGTTTTGAGGAAAGAACTCAGATTTGAGTGGACGCATTTTCCGTAACCGAGTAGGTCAACGACTGGACGAACAATTCCAAAGGACATTTGGATAGGTTAAAAATACCTATTAATCCTCACAATAATTAAATAAATAATAATAATATGATGATAATATAATATGATGATAAAAAAAAATAATAATAATATGATCACAATAAATAATAATAATATGATGATTAAAATAACAAAGTAAATATTCTTGTCAAAATTTATTTCAGAAGATGGGCTTGTTGCTGTGAACACCCGGAAGTCAGCACACAGCATACTTACAAGGCGGCAGGTGGCCGAGACATCGACGCGCAAACTGAAATTATGAACTCAGCACATGATTGCAGACCCCCTCGCGAAGACATTGTTCGTTCGGGGTGGCGGGGGTGTGCAGCCTCATGTACTAAATCCATAGTAAGTTGCGCGTCGATGTCCCTGCCTCGCTGTATAGTTACTTCGTATTCGCCTGCGCCTTTACAAAAGGTTACGGCTCTCCAAAAGGTTGCGCCGCTACAAAAGGTTGCGCCTCTACAAAAGGTTGCACCTCTACAAAAGGTTGCGCCTCTACAAAAGGTTACGGCTCTACAAAAGGTTGCGCCTCTATAAAAGGTTGTCCCTCTACAAAAGGTTGCGGCTGTCCAAAAGGTTGCCTCTCTACAAAAGGTTGCGGCTGTGCAAATGGTTGCCCCTCTACAAAAGGTTGCGCCTCTAATAAAAGGTTGCGCCTCTACAAAAAGTTGCGCTTCTAATAAAAGGTTGCGGCTGTGCAAAAGGTTGTGGCTGTGCAAAAGGTTGCCCCTTTACAAAAGGTTGCAGCTGTGCAAAAGGTTGCCCCTCTACAAAAAGTTGCCCCTCTACAAAAGGTTGCGGCTGTGCAAAAGGTCTACAAAAGGTTTCGGCTGTGCAAAAGGTTGCAGCTGTGCAAAAGGTTGCCCCTCTACAAAAGGTTGCGGCTGTGCAAAAGGTCTACAAAAGGTTGCGGCTGTGCAAAAGGTTGCAGCTGTGCAAAAGGTTGCCCCTCTATAAAAGGTTGCGGCTGTGCAAAAGGTTGCCCCTCTACAATAGGTTGCGGCTATGCAAAAGGTTGCGGTGTACAAAAAATTGCGGAAAAATCCGAAGCCAAAGTTTCTTCTCCGTTAGCCACATTATTCAAAGGCACGGTGTGTTATTTTATTTATTTTAGATTCTTCGTAGGTCTTGGTGTTCTTTTATATCTCTCTTCTATGTGTTAATTTTCCACATTTTACATGACCCTTTAGCCACACATGTAAACGACTACGACGACGAGACTGACCTGGGAAAATAAAGGTGATTAAATAACTGTTTTTACTCGATTATCAAAACAAAACATAAAATAAATAATCACGAACAACATAAACATAAATTAAGCTGCTAGCACACTAGATCTAGCGGTTAGCAGTCGCGCGTAACCGCGTCCGCTCGACCGTTGCTTCGTGGAAGCGCGCTTTCAAGTCGCGTGGTCGTACGTCCTACGCGGAACTGCCTGCCATTCATACGCTGACGTACCAACAGCTGATTTATGATACGATGCTGAGAGCTTGCCAGAATGTAATTGGGTACGGGACGTTAATTCGTGTTTTTCCAGATAAGTGTAAGTTTACTGCGCGAAGAGAGTAATGCTGTAGTTGAGGAAAACACACAAATGACCCCCTCTCATGTACTCTGTTCGCCGACAGCGTAAATATAGAAGTTGTGTAATAAATGCGTTATTAATTTGATTCAGTTTCAAACAATTTGCAATAGCCGATTTATGGAATTCATTATAGCAACGCTAGCTGTTAATAGCAAGCGTAAGTGCATTTAGGAAACAGTTTTATGACTTCAAAATTAATCGACGATCTGCAGTCTGTACACTCTACTGATTACTACAGTATTAGAGACACTGTAGATCTTTTTGTCATTCAACAATTCTGTCTTATAGACCAGTGACACCTTCGCTACCATGCACCCATGCAACCAAAATCTTGTTAGTGACAGCCAATTTCGAATCCCAACAACCAGCAACTAGCCACTTGAATAAAAATTAATGTTCCGATTATAAATCAGATGCACAGCCGACTATGATGACCACAATGAGCCTACCACGTCCAATTAGTCCGCTAAGTACCTGCAGCGAGCGACCGCGGCGGCGGAGTCGCGCGGTCCGCTGCGACTCGCCGCGATTGGCTGCGAACCATTTGCGCGAGCGCAGTTACACCTTGTTACCGCCACATGTAGCGTACCTGGTCGGCGGATGGCTCATTGCGATTCAAAGTTATTGCGTGATGCGTGTGATTGTCAAAATGTGACGTTGATGGGTTTACTGAAGTTGTGTGTGGTTAGAGATGAAGGAAATTAAAATTTCCACACACAGTCCGTTCAACCAATGTGAATACAATGTCCTTATAATTGTCAATAACTACACAGAAGGAAAGTTTACTCTCTGACGTAGCGAGGGTCATGCGCAGTGAGCACTCTGTAAATTGACATAAATATTTTGAGGGAAATTCGATGTCCTATGACTCCTATGAGTAATCATTAATATTCAGGTACTTCCAAGTCCAACTAATTTATTTCTGAGTCTCCAGCGCTCTTCAAAACACATTTTACAATAATTATAAATGAGGATGTCAGATGAGTTCACTTAAAAACTTGTTGAGAAAACTGAAAAATCAACGCAATTATTCATTACATTACGAAGGTATTTATAACTATTTAATTTCTGTTTTACCTACACTTCAAAGATTTATTTAATTCGTTGCGGTAGACTTGAATTAAAAATTCGTTTCGTTCCGCGGCACGCCTCGCTTGTCACATAAAACATTTTAGTTCTGCGCCTGTTCCCAGTGTATTTTTTCATTTCCAGCGCCGCCGGTTCTAAAGATATTAACAGACAAAACCGTGACAGACGGACGGAGTTATTCGTAATGTGCGTCGCAATTAATCAGCATAAGCGTTTTATTAGCCGGGCATCGTGCGCGTGCGTTGTTCCGCCAGATCCGTCGTGCGGGTGACAGCCGACGAACAACAAGATGGCGCTCGTCGTTTTGGCGGGAGCCGTTGTAAATGGCGGCGCGCGGCGGAGGGCGCGCTTTGATCGCGACACGACGCGGCCTGCCCGACCGCCTGATTCATTGCG
The DNA here is from genome assembly GCA_963855955.1 of Luperina nickerlii. Lineage (NCBI taxonomy): Eukaryota > Metazoa > Arthropoda > Insecta > Lepidoptera > Noctuidae > Luperina > Luperina nickerlii. The sequence goes on from OY979680.1 coordinate 21,195,963, forward strand.
AGCTAACTGTCCTGCCTTGTTACTAATTATTTGGGCAGACAGACCTACATTATAAACAGACACACTGTACCTAACGATACATGTACTGTTTTGTGTTGTGCTGAGGGTAATAGGCAATAAGTTAGACAGCCCACTGGTGTGGAGCCTCACCCAGAGGACTAAGTCTCTCTTAGTTATTAGGTACTAACATAGTTCTTAAGGTCATACTAACAATATGTGTATAAATGTAATGTAAATGGATCTTTGGTTGTCTGACTTATTATTATTATAGAAAATGGTATCTGTAGCTAGATGCCTATACGTTCTGATGAAAACCAGCATGGCAGTGAAAGGTCAAGAAATTAACAGTAATTAAATATCTAAGATTCCTGCTAGTTCTATCTATACCTATAGTCTATTTTGACAATTTACGACAGGTTTCTCTAAAAATAATGATGACGACATAGTTACTCAAATAGGTAATATTGTTGTAAAAGCCACTTCAGCCGGAAGCAGTACCCGATCCTTTGTCTTCGTCTACAAATAGCAGGCGGAGGGTAGATCACGAGGCACCAGACACGCTGACCATCAATTACGGTAAGCAAGCGTGGCGCGGCTGACACAAAAATGTGTGATCTTACGCAAACACTGAAACACAACGTACATGCGCACACGCAAGTGGGAATGGAGAGAGACGATTGAGACAATGACATCAACTTCCTATAGGATTTTTAAAGAAAATTGGTAGTGTCTTCTAATCACTGGATAGTGGATACTTGGTGCAGTTATTTGATTTTTCTTCATAATGTTAGTTTCTCCTATTTAACTTGAGTATCAAGTTAAATCGTATCAAGTTACCACGTATATTTCGTGCAATAGGTATTTTGATTTCTTCTCCATAACTGTGAGGTGAAAAACAATGTAAGATGATACAAAAAGTATTACATTACAAGTAATATTATGTTCTTAAAACATAATAGATAAGTAATAAAATTATTACAATATTATTTAATCGAGAATGCTACGCTCGTAGCCGCGAGGCTACGCGCTACGCATCTTTGATCTTCTACGAGACATCTACGTGCAACTTTGTGCATCTACGCCGTAGACGCTGCGCGTGACCGACATCGCTACGAATCGAACCAAAACGTGGAGCTTTTCGCGCTCTGCGTTTTATTATATTTGAATGTTTCTCGGTGTCATAATGTAACTCCGTAGAAGAATGCTCTCTGTTCCCATGGGTGGCAATCTGATCGTTATGTTTTAAAAAAAATGCGTCAAATTAATTTTATATATTCGTTACGGATAAATAAAATTAACAGCTTCGAATGTTTGCTGTAGATTTATGAAAGTGTCTACACAGTAAGCATGGCATGTAATGTACAAGCTGTTTCACTTGTACACGGTTTAATAACGTAAAAGACGAATCTCACTTTTTTTCGTTAATATTGAAGTTTGTAGAAGTACCTAATATAAGTAAGTACATGTAAGTAGGTCGTTTAAGCTATTCAAAAATATTCTTTCAACATCTTTCTTCAGGAAATTAAAATTTATAACTTCTTTGTCTGATAAATTATTTGATTAGAAATTTTACCATCTAAAACACCAAAATTAGTGTCACGCAAAATTAAAAGGAAATGAATATGTAATTCAATCAAAGCTCTGTAATTTAAATCAACTCGCGTAGGATGTGCGTGAGTGTCCTGAGTAAGTGCGGCGACCATTTTTCATATCACGCGTGAACGCTCGGGCGCACGCGACGGATTTAGACGAAACTACAGCGTGGAGACACCGCAGGGCTGCAGGGCTGTCGCGGGAGCCCTGCGGTGGACAGGGCTTTAGAGTACTTAATTTAAACATAGGATTATTAAATATCATCGTATCTAGTTTAGACTCGTCTATGGTCGATAGCTAGATAACTGAAAGATGATCCGACTGGCAATTGTATCAATTTTTTATACAGAGTGCCTTCTCATTCTCAACACTACATTTTATTTTAAATAAAATTCCTTTAAGTCGTTAAGAATACATTTTCTTTCTGAATAGATCTGAACGCAGTCACATCAATATTTAACAGCTTATTGTTGCGCTTGATTCACTTTAATCTACTTTGAAGTTTAAACGATTGTAATAATACATTGTAATGACCTTCCATTACAATCTATTATTTATATAACCATCGTTTAAAATCCTATTAAATAAATAAATCACTCGCATACATATGTGGAATATAATAGAAAAAGAATACAAGTGGTGATGTACATAATGGTACCTAGAATTATATTAAATAAAATTAAGCCGCCGCGCGCCGGCCAGTGGGACTCGGCACTGATAGCGCACTGGATGGGCCTTCATGCGAGAGCAAGCGCATGAATTTATCATCACTTTTACTCTTACTAATACTAGGCTAAGAACATTGTTACTCACAAATCTATGGACAAAATGTCTGTTTTTTTGTAGATTGTTTTTTGTAGTGGCAGTGGGCTGGCCATGTTTGTCGAAGGACCGATGGCCGGTGGAGCAGGCGAGTCCTGGAGTGGAGACCGCGTATGGGCAAGCGTAGTGTGGGACGCCCTCCATCTAGATTGACCGACGGCCTTAAAAAGGTGCAATGGCTGGGACGGGCTGGGTGCGGAAGGCGAAGGACATATTTTAGTCGTTTCTATAAACTAACATAATATTTATAAGCTTAACATAATATCAAATTATGCACATACGTATATAAACTATTTTATATACTAATACTAGTTACCTGTGGATTGTATGGTTGGTCTGAAATGAAGAATTTATTATTATTAACTTCAATAACTATAATCAATCTGTTTACCCTAAATTACAGTATTGTGGCAGCCCTAGGCGTACATTTCAGCTAATTGCTTTTTTCATAATAGCGCTGCGCTGGCGCAGGGAAGGATGCACGCACCACAGAGCGTGATGTACTCGCGATCAGTAGGTACCTACGGGAAGAGAACGGCGGTGAAGTGAGGGATGTGTGCCGCTATTAGTTATTGTAGAAGAGGGCACACTGATTTGTTATGATGGGCTGTAAAAGAATGTTAAGTTTGTGAAATAATTAGCGGCCTGTCAATGGTCTGGTACGTTATTACGGGTCTCACACACAGTAACAGTTACAGTAAATCTGTAGCACCTACGCTTGGAATGGGCAACTAGCTTCATCTTTCTGACTGACCGATTCCTTGACAATTCAAAAGTGCCTGTAATTAGTTAAATTAAAATAAATGCTTTGACTTTGAGTGTTTAACTGTATAAAATTAACTTTGAAACCTAATCCAGAAAATACACGACAACACTAAACGAAATTCTTTGTTATTTGCACTTTCCCTATCCTGTAGGTTATTCTAAGCAGTGTTTAAACTTTCGGTATGCTTTTAGTATCCATGCTCACTTAGGTATATATTACTTACTACCTGAGCCGGCGACTTCGCTCACATGGAAATCGGAAAACAGTAATGTGCCTCTTTAATAATTCTTTTTCATAAATAAAAGCCTAAGTTACTCCTTATAACTTCAGGTATCTGGCTGTGAAAGTACCGTCAAAATCGGTCCGGTTCGGAGATTAACCAGAACAAACAGATAGACAACAAGACAAAAAAAAACTATTTTTGTTACAAGTACTCGTATATTTATGTTGAAGTAAAAAGCTGTTATTTTGACATTACAAACAGACACTTCAATTATTTTATTTCTATGGATAGATAAGTTCTGCCCGCGACTTTACTCGCGTGGAAGTCGTAAGACACCACAATATGCAAAAATAACAGCCACGTTTTTATAAAAGTTCCCAGTAGGTATGTATACGTTTGCAGTTTTGGTCTGAACAAACAAAAACTCAGCTCAAGACTGGTGACGCGGGAGCAAGCGACACGTACCCGCAGCCTCCGGTGGAATTTCCCATTGCTTGAGAAGTTTTCATTTTTAGTGAATTAATGATCGCCTGCGATCCTGCATAATATACCACTTCTTGCACAAAACTGATATCTACACTGACTGATGCATTCTTTCACAAATTATTCCTGAAAATAATACAGTAGACTGTACACACACAGCATTTCTCATTAACATGCAGTCACCACTAGCTAAACTCTACGTTTTTCTGTTTACGTTTCACGAACTACCAGTATCATAAATAATACTATAACAAAACATTAATGAAAATAATACAAACAAAAAATATCAATAATTCGCAGTAGAAATTACAACTACAGGTTTGTAATTCAGTCGTCGAACCTGTAAGCTATTTGCTTTATTGAATGTTGACTAAATTAGCCGTTCTGATACAGGGTGGATTTTCATATGGGGCATAAGGATAGTAACCTGAACCGTTGTAGCTACAGGAGAAAGAACTTACGAGACCGTCCTTACTTCTTTGAATAATTTTGATCTGCTTTCACAGATTTGGAAAGAAAATACAGTCAGCAAGCAATATTCACAAAAACTTTTTTGATGTTAATCGAGCTTGTTTCTTATATTATAAGGATGAAACGAACGAAGAATAAATCGAAAAACCTCTAACGGACCAACGGAGGTTTGAGTACCTACTAAAAAAGTCAGAAATCGCAAAAAGCTGTCCCCAAACATTCCGTAAGAAATGAGACTTCAACTTAATTTTTATGATCGATAAACGACTGCATTATGCAGTGAAGAGTAGCTGAAAATAAACCAAAAGTTTAAACTTCGAATTTCTAAAAATACGCGTTATAATTTTGTTATTTTGAGAAACAAAATTAACTCAAATAATTTAAAACGTTCTTTTTATTCTTTGAAACAGGATCCAGCCATCAAAAAATCATCCCCCATAGCCTATAGTGTGTTAATGTATATAGCCTACAGACTGACCACACATACAAGAAATATCTATGCAAAATTTGAACTGAAACGAAATATGACGGATAATTCGGAGATATGCCCGAACATACATAAAAAATATACCTAAACCAAATTGAGAACCTCCTACTTTTTTTGAAGTCGGTTAATTAAATAAATTCATAAACAAAAAAGTTGGGTATGTCCGAATTTACTTGCAAGATTTGAGGTACCCCAATAACAACTTTGACAGAAATGTGAGTGTACCGTGGTATACTGAACACATCTGCGTAACCCTTTAGAGGGTGCAGGCATGTTATGTTGTGTGATTGCGTAAACAATGCATACGTATGCGAAAGCAGCAATCGCGGTTGATTAGCTGGCATTTATTGAAGAGTTCCGTTGTCTGGCTCCGAAACTCATCATCAGACCTTTACGAAATTTAAATGGGATCTTTTCGGAATAAACATCTTTCAAACAAAAGAATAATTGTGCAAATCCGTCTATATATGACGGAGTTATGCCCGAACATACATAAAAAATATATATAAACGTACGAAATGAGAACCTCCTCCTTATTTTTTGAAGTGGGTTAAAACTATATTTTCGGCATTTGAATTGTTTTATTTTTATTTTCAAACAAGATAATATTTACATAATATAAGCTAAGATAATACTGATAAACGTTGTATAGCGTCAGTATAGTTACACAACGCTTTGTCTTCTTCTTTCGAAAGTTACTGACGACTGAAAGAGAGAAATCGATGTGTAACTATTCATCTGATACAATACGATTATTAGTAAGGGGTTTAAAATAATATTAATAATAATATGTACATCGTTAGAATTAGAATTTATTATATGTAGATTCCAGACATAATTACTTTTTCAATAATACCTACTCTATGCAGTTTTAATTTCGTTATAGTATAGATATCTATTTATAATGTTTGTCTGTCTGTTACCTTTTCGAGCCTTAACAGCTGAAAGAATTTGTATGAAAGGCACACGGTTAGACCATGACCTGGACTAGGACATAGAATTGGTACTTCTTATCCCGGTAAGATGTTACCCTTGAATAACTCGACCTCCGCTCGAAAGCTAGATGAAAATAATTGGACAATACGCCACCCAATATTCAAGTGGTGTGTTCTGTGGTGGGGGTGGTGGTTTGTGAGGATGGATGGATGGATGTTTGTTTGTTACTCTTTCATGCAAAAGCTACTGAATGGATTTTTATGAAACTTTACAGTAATAGGTATAGCTCAGTAGCGAAGGGTCAATTTTTGTAAGAGGTAAGCCGGAGAGATATCCTTAATATGATTATATTATTTGTGTATAGAATATATATAGCCGGTAGGAATCGAGTTGTATGGAACCTTCGTCACTGATATAGCTTATACATTAGAATACCACACAGGTTACTTTGTATCCCACGGGATCGACACATGCGGGTGTACCGCGCGCCGCTGCTGTGCCTCGGTTGTAATTGTAAGGCTCTTGATTATCTTTTGCATACTCGTAGCAAACGTTAATTCATAGATGCTTATTCTTTTACACCTAATCAGCAGGATATAATAAAACAGCACGTGCACTGCGAGCTTATCTCGAGAACGTTACATTTCAGTTTAATTTGATTTGTTATAAGATTAATTAAATTCTAAACAGAAACTGGATTATGTCTGCAGATTACATTCCATTTCTTACACTTATTAAAGGTAGGTATATCACAATCACTACAAGATTATTAATTTTATGAATAGCTACGTACGTAGGTATCTGAAGAAATGTGTTTTGTTTTCTTTGGACAGTTGGGATGTAGAATATTAAATTACTAGTGTACGGTCTCATCAACCGTACATTTACTTTGCAAACGCAGCAACCTACTTTGGTGGCGTGCGTCACAAAATATTACGCTATAACTATAACTTTTCACGCTAAGCAGAGCGAGTCAGACAACAACTGTGGAACTAACCACTTGTCAAGAGAAAGAATCGCTACCACTCTACCTTGTTAACTACAACAGTTAATATAACCTTAAAACTCTACTTGTGGTTCTTTCTGTGTACTCCGCAACTAAACCAACATCAACAAAGTGATAGTGTACGGTGCCTACAACCATTGGCCCCTACATTAAATGGTCCTTCGAGCCGGATATTTACTGTGAGTAGTGTCTCTATTTACGATAGCGAATCGGTTCAGCTGGTCTCCCACAAGCGGGTCGCCCCAGCTGGATTGAGAAGGCGCATAATATCGGACTTAGAGTGCGAAAGCAATAAATATAAACGCGACAATTTCAAGACGCTAAGGATTACGCAACTCTGCCATAACTACAAGAACGGATCCGCGGAGACTTGAAAGAAGAAGCCTGCAAACTGTGGTCTTCGTGTCGTGAACTAACGTCAAGCTATACGTCTATCACCGTCAACTACGTGGTGGACTACTGAGCTACATACAGCAAACTAAACTTACCTCTTCTCGACGACTAGAGAAGAGAACTCACTATGGAGAAGCTGCAACTCCAACAATCCTGCTTTGAAAACATCAAAGCGCTGTGCTCTAACTACAAAAAGGATGGTGCCTCAAGGAAAACTGAAGACTACTTAACTAAACGTCTAGAATCTCTCGAAGCGCAGTGGAATGACTTCGAGGAACGGCATGCGATTCTGGAGCAAACGGTAGAGGATAGAAATATCAACTACTTCGTAGATAACGTGTACAGCAAAACTCAAGCTCTATACGAATCTACAAAACAAGACATGTTTCACTTACTAGAACAACTACAGGGGAAACGGTTTGTGAACTTCGACTTAACTGGGATGCTGGATCGAGATACTGACGGCACCACAAAAACATTGTTGAGTAAACAAGAGTGCAACTTTAAAGCCCTTGACCGCGCCATGTCAAAAATTGACATAAAGGCTGTCACGGAGAAATGGGAGCTAGAAGACCATCTCTCCATTCTAAAGTCGAAGTGGAACGCCATCGACAAACAACACTGGGAGCTGGAAGCATTACTCAAAGGCTCCAACGCTACCTACTACAACATGCTCGTTGATATGGAAGACAAGTACGACGAACTAAGAAAAAACCTAAACACTAAGATTTGGTCGACAGCACACTACGAAAAGTCGGCGCCAAAAATTGAGGTCCCTGAATTCTCGGGTAGCTACACTCAATGGATTTCCTTCAAAGATCTCTTCATGGAAACTATCCACAACAACCCGATGATAAACAAAGCGCAAAAGATGCAGCATCTGAAGACGAGGTTGAAAGGCGAAGCTGAAAGACTGGTGCAACATCTCAGTATCGGCGCAAAAAACTACACATCCTGTTGGGAAATTCTGACTCAACGCTTCGACAATCGACGGCTGCAATTAACGTCCTTCCTGAACACCATGCTCAACCTGCCTGTCATTCAACAACCTGACAGCTTCAACCTCAAGAAAATGCATGATGTCATAACTGAATGTACGAATGGACTAACAAATATTGGGTTAGACATCGTAACTTGGGACCCAATTATCGTACACCTGATGTCGCAGAAACTAGACACTACTACCTACAGCGAGTACATAAAGGAACTACGAGATCCTAGAGATGTGCCAAACTTGACTGAACTACTGTACTTCCTGGAAAACAAGTTCATGGCGTACGAAACCATGAAGAACACGAAAAAAGAAGTACCTAATCAGCAGAAGCAATTCTCGTCCAAGCCATCTAACAAGAATAATTCATCGAAACCGCATGACTACGAGAGGAAAACATTTTTTAAGAGAACTTATCATACAGCATACGGTCACTGCCCAAACTGCGACGGAAAGCATGTGTTGATGAAATGTCCAAAGTTCATCGATATGGACGCATTCCAACGAAACAGCACGGTCGCAAAATTAAACGTGTGTAAAAACTGCTTATACAGTCATGGCAACACAGATTGTGGGTCAACTAAAACTTGCAAAGAATGCAATATGACGCATCATACTTTATTACACAACGCTAACAAGAAAAACAACGATAATTTGGGTCATCAATCAACTACATCCACAAACAAACAAAACTCTAACCATATTTCAACGAACGAAATGGAGGTTTTGTTAACAACAGTAAAGCTTAAGATAAAATCCGCAAACGGGGATTACATTACGCTTCGAGCCCTACTAGATCAAGGTTCGCAAGTAAACTTAATCACGGAGAATGCCGCACAGATGCTACGGCTACCAAGGAAACGACTGAATGCAACTATAACAGGAGTTGGAGCTGCACCTGGTAACAGCAAAAGGCGACTTCAGCTTACCTGTAAATCTATTCACTCGGACTACGCATTCGAAACTCAGGCACTCATCTTAAGCAAACTAACAAACAACTTACCGAACTCATCGTTCGAAAAGGCTAACTGGCCACACCTGGAAAACCTGAAACTAGCAGATCCAGAATTTAACGTGTCAAGCCCTATAGATCTACTACTTGGGGCAGACGTGTATTCCGACATCATCCTTGACGGAGTCTTGAAAGGCTGTCAACAGTCTCCTGTAGCGCAACAAACGCACTTAGGCTGGATTCTATGTGGCAAACTGAAAACTTTTAACTGTCATATAACACTGGTCGACCTAAGTGAATTAACTAAATTCTGGGAAAACGAAGACAGAACTATCAGCAACCATGACATTCCCAAGGACAATATGTGTGAAGAATACTACAACAAGACAGTGCAACGAGACGCCGATAACAAATACATCGTTAAGATGCCTATGAGCTCCGACTTGCCAAACAAATTAGGCAAATCAAGGTCAATGGCTATCTCGCAATTCCTTCAACTAGAAAAGCGACTGGGAAAGAACAAGAAACTCTCAACAATGTACCGGGACTTCATCAGAGAATATATGCAACTAAAGCATATGAAACCGGCGGCGTCACCAACAGCTCCATCCACGTCTGAGTGCTACCTTCCGCACCATGGTGTTCTGCGAGAACAATCCACTACTACTAAATTAAGAGTGGTTTTTAACGCCTCGCAAAAAACAACAACTGGGTATAGCCTCAACAGCTTAATGGAAAAAGGCCCAAATCTACAGAAGGACATTCAAGCCCTTATACTTAAGTGGAGGTCCTATAAGTACGCTTTTACCGCCGATATAGAAAAGATGTACCGATGCATTGGGATAGCTGAAGATCAACAGGCACTGCAGAAGATAATATGGCGCGAATCTCCTAATGAGAGATTACAAGAATTCCAACTTTGCACTGTGACATATGGAACCAAGTGCGCGCCATGGTTAGCTATGAGAACTATGAAGCAGTTAGCCCTGGATGACGGTCATAAATATCCAGAGGCCGCCAATACATTACTCAACGAGTTCTACGTTGATGATGTAATAAGCGGTCACTACTCTGTGGATAAAGCGAAAGAGCTACAAAGTTCCCTAATAAACTTACTTAAGGGTGGCGGCATGAACTTACGAAAGTGGTCAGCCAACCACCCCGCGCTACTAGAGAGCTTAACTGACGATCAAATATCGACAAAAAGCACATTTGATTTTAAAACTGAAGTCTCTACAAAAACGCTCGGAGTCGGCTGGAACCCAAACATCGACACGTTCATGTTTAACTGGAGTCTGGAAGAAAAACCGAAGGGTCGGACAACGAAAAGACACTTACTTTCTGATATTTCGAAACTGTACGATCCTTTGGGTTGGTTGGCTCCTATAACAGTGTCGGCAAAATTATTATTCCAAAGAGTATGGAACGGCAAGCTTGCCTGGGATGAAGAGTTACCGAACGACATACGAAACGATTGGGACAAACTGAAAACTGACCTACCAAATGTAAGGAAAATAAAACTAAACCGATGGATTGGTGCACAACAATCAATAGAACTGCTGGGATTTTGCGATGCGAGTGAAAAGGCGTATGCTTGTGTCATATACAGTCGCGTAAGAGACGAACAAGATCTATTGACTGTAACTTTACTCGTCGCCAAAACTAGGGTGGCCCCTCTATCGCAAAAAACTACGTTGCCAAGATTGGAGCTATGCGGCGCGCTACTGTTGGCCAAACCAATGGAGAAAACTAAGGAAGCACTAGCTGGATACAACGTGTCAATACAAGCATGGTGTGACTCTCAAGTAGTCTTAGCGTGGCTGCAAGGAGATGCATCAAGATGGGATAGATACGTGTCCAACAGAGTTGACAAGATAAAACAAACTATTCCTGCCGACAAGTGGCGATACGTAAAATCGGCACAGAATCCTGCTGACTGTGCGTCTAGAGGAATGATGCCGAGTAAACTAATAAACTTCAATCTCTGGTGGCAAGGTCCGGAATTTCTGAAAATGGCACGAGACTCTGACCTCATGAAAAACTCCACATGCTTGTTTACAACTGACCAAGAAACTGTCAACTCAGCAGTGGCAACCACAACGGTACCGAAAAACAATGAACATTTAATAAGTAACTTATTACATAAATATAGTTCGCTGACGCAAGTAATTCGAGTAACGGCACAGGTGCTGCGCTTTATCGCGATGGCACGCTCCAAGATGAAATTTGAAACCAACTACCTAAGTGTGAGCGAACTCAAGTTAGCAGCTGATCGAATTATTGCATATGTACAGAGTACTGAGTTTGAAAATGAATACTTAACACAGCTCCAGACCAGGGGAAAATGGAACAAACCAAGAAAAAACATCGAAGAAGGCGATATAGTCTTGATCAAGGACAACAACTTGCCTCCAGGAAAGTGGGCCATGGGACGCGTACTTGAACTGCATCCCGGTTCCGACGGCTATGTTCGAGCGATCACTGTGAAAACTCAATCTGGAATCATGAAACGGCCAGTCGTGAAACTGTCACCACTTCCTATCGAAAGAAGCATCCAAGATCACACAGATAAGATAGACACAACCACGTCAAAGACGAGCGGAAACAAAGGTTTTTCTACACTTCTAACAATGTTACTAATTGTATTTACGTTGATAACTGGGTCATATGGCGAAATCACGACGTCAGGCGTGCAAATAACTAACTTCGAAGTTGAGCGCCCGATTTACTACGACACAATAGGAAACGTACAAATAATTCATGACGAATGGACACTACTAATGTACTATAACTTGACAACTTACTGGGAAGGAGTTCATCGAATTGAAGCATACCTCGAGGGAATGAACGAACTGTGCCAAAAAACCGACCCAAGATACTGCAAGACTACTCTAGAACAGCTTAACCACGAACTTGAAATACTGAACTACGACAACGATATACTCCTAGCTCCTCACAAACACTTAAGTAACCGCAAGAAACGAGGACTTATTGACGGAGTGGGATATGTTGCGAACAGCCTCTTTGGTATTCTAGACCAACGGTTTGCAGACAAATACCATAACGACATACAAGCTGTCCAAAACAATGAAAAATATTTACTTGATTTGGTAAAAAACCAAACTTCAATAGTCGAGCTTCAAAATAATATGCTGAAGAAGAATGAACAAAATATCAAGCAACAATTCGGTTTAATAGATGATTTCATGACGCAGACTAACACCAACTTAGTCAAAGTGGAATCTGAAATGGAAATAGTGATGGCCACTAACTACTTCAACTCGGCGTCACTAACAGCATACTTGCTGATAAATAATTTAGAGAGAGTTCAAGAGATGCTGTTTGAAAGCCTAACTGATGTCTACAAAGGGCACATAGACATCCATCTACTTACACCTGTCAACTTAATCAAGCAACTAACTGAAATCACCGCCCAACTCCCAAGGACCTCGTCGTTACCTGTCCGAAACATCAGAGATGATATCAAAGACCTCTACAAACTACTATACGTGAGAGCGCGAGTCACCACGAACTACTTCTTGTTCGAGATACACGTCCCACTGATATCCGATGAAGACTTCACTCTATACCAAGCTACACCGTTGCCGATGAAAACAAGCACAGGAACAGTCATCGTCCAACTAGCTTCGCAGTACATAGCGGTTAATTTCGGGAAGAGCACCTATGTCTCTTTATCTGAAGATGACATGAAGCGGTGTAGTCACCTTCAACCAGGCAATTTGATATGCAACAAGAACTTACCTATATTTAACTTGCATAATAGCAATGCGCCTTGCGAAGCAAAACTACTGGGTCATCGAACGACCTCACCTTGTGACGTAAAAAAGGTACTATGTAAACAAGAGTGGATCGCGTTACATTCAACGAATACTTGGCTGGCGATTTGTTGCGGAACTTGCACAATACGAATCGTCTGTGAAAATGACATTACTACACGCTCCATGACTTCCGGGATACTGACCTTGCCACAAGGTTGCTTGTTGCAATCGAAGGATCTAACGATTCACGCGCACAACCAATATAATAGCAACATGAAGATGGATCTCTCTATGAATTTACCTTCACTTAACTCGGTGGTAAACAACATTGTGAACATAACACACAACATTTCGCATGTGATGCTGCCAGAAACTGCAGAATTGGAGGAAATCGACAAGCGATTAGCTGTTATGAAAACACGAGAAAACCAGCTCCCATCAACCATCTCCACTCATGACATACACCAATACGCCGTATCTTATACCATTGTGGGCGTAATCGTCATGGTCGCTGTGGGGTGGTTTGTAAAGAGATACGGACCATCGTGTCGCTCAAAACAAACTAAAAGCCATTCAGCTACGAACATTGAAGAGATAGAACTGCAAACGATACAACACAGAAGGCAAAAGGGAGACACTCACACGGCGAGCCAAGCAGAGCTGCAAGCGGAACGTCCACGTTGTGCGGACAACATCGCATTTACCTTCGAATAATTTAATTTATTGTGCCTTTCCTTGTAATAAAGTACACTAACTCTAGATATTAATTAAAACACTATTAAATAAACTAACACTAACTAACTTTGTAATAGGGTTTCTTCTCTTGACAAGACTTAACTAATCTTTTGTACCTACATCTTTGTGGGGTTGCCAACATGTACGGTCTCATCAACCGTACATTTACTTTGCAAACGCAGCAACCTACTTTGGTGGCGTGCGTCACAAAATATTACGCTATAACTATAACTTTTCACGCTAAGCAGAGCGAGTCAGACAACAACTGTGGAACTAACCACTTGTCAAGAGAAAGAATCGCTACCACTCTACCTTGTTAACTACAACAGTTAATATAACCTTAAAACTCTACTTGTGGTTCTTTCTGTGTACTCCGCAACTAAACCAACATCAACAAAGTGATAGTGTACGGTGCCTACAACCATTGGCCCCTACAACTAGCTTCTGCCTGCGACTTCGTCCACGTGTTTCACCCTTCCTCCATTCACCCTCTTAGGGGTGCAATTTCGAAAAACCCTTTCTTAGTGGATACCTACCTACTCTTTACAAAGAACACACCCTCCAAATTTCATGCCTCTAGGACCAGCGGTTTAGGCTGTGCGTTGATGATATCAGTCAGTCAGAACTTTGAGTTTTATTTAAAAGGTGTTAAAAAATTAACCCGACAACCTTCAAGAGGTGCTTTAGACCATCGAACTGAACAACTTTCACGATGGAACCAACTCTGAAATCACGAAAAAAAATCAGCTGTTTAATACAAAAGTTCAATATCTACTTGACCAAAACTTATGAAACAGCAGATTGCTTTTTCGTGATTTCAGAGTTGGTCAGTGAAAGTTGTTCAGTTCGATTTTTTAACACTTTAAATAGAAAATTTTATATTGATATATTATTAGGCATCTTCCTGGAACGCTCGTTTCATCACAGACCTCATCTATCGCTTTCAATCAGGCGTGATCCAGGTCAAGAGCGGGCCCATTCAGCAAACAAAATAATAGGTGGGACCCCTCTCCTACTCGTATTGTGCACCAGTACCTACCTTTCCATGTTGCAGCTATTTAGCGACTATCCTACACATATTTTGTCCGATCATCAACTCTGTGCGACGTCCCCTTTTTACACTTGAAAAATTTATTTAGCTAGGGATGCTGAATTTTCTTACAGTTTAATAATATTCCAAAGTGTTTAACAAGTTGCAAGAAGGTACCAATTATTACTAGTTTAGTTATTATAAGTGAGCTTCACTGCTAAGTGCTAGGCTAAAAGATCATAAAAGTACCTACCTAATGTGATGAAACATTAATGTTCCAATCAGTGTACCGTGCCGATACCGCGTGAAACGAAACGTTTACGGAGCCGAACAGGTTCGTGAAAACAGAATTAAATCTATTTCAGTGGACATGTAGGTAAGCAGGTAGGTACCTAGTCTGTGATGAGCAGCGGTGGCACTATTTCAGTGGACATGTTATAGGTAAGCGGGTAGGTACCACCTAGTCTGTGATGAGCAGCGGTGGCACAGTAGTCCCGGCCGCGACTTACGATTTGTAGGTCGTACCTTCGAACCCAGTCAGGCGCTTTTCTTTGTGTAAATTAATTCATCACTGCTTTCAAAACGGTAAAAAAGAACATCGTCAGGAAACCGGCATGTCCTAGAACCAAAAATTCGAAGACATGTGACATCTACCAACCCGCACTGGGCCCACGTGGTGGATTACGGCCCATTGCTTTTTTACCCATGTAGCTCATAGGTACCTACTAGTCCCTGCGCTAAGCCAGCCTCTCTCCGTTTCTACCATCGGCCACGATTCTGCACTAGTAGGTACCTCTTGCTAATTCGTAAGGAAGACAGAAGCCAAGTCGTCCCGTCAGTCCACCACTTCCTTCGTGGTCACAGCTGCAGCGGCCCCGTGTGCTGCTTTGCTACTAATCCTATACCTACATATGACCTCGGCTCGTTAGGTTAGGTTAGAAAATGTTGAATAGAACTCATCAAGTTTGCCTAAATCTTAGTAATGTACCTAAAGTATCAGTTCACTATGAAGTACCTAGGTAGGTACGTTATACTTAATGTGAAATTTCTGCATTTTCTTGTGTAACGGTTTTCGGAGACTGTGACAGGCAGTGACGACGGCGACGGTGCGTAGGCGTCACCGGACAGGCCGCGCTCGGGCACGCGTGAAATTAAACTGCCGCCCGAATCTCGACACTTGCCGGTGCCGCCTGCCTGCCGCACAGGAAGCACAGATTTATTATCAGGCAATGGTCTGTGCCAAACAAATGTCTTGAAACTGTGCGTATGAAAAATTAAAATGATTTATGTGAAAAACAGTGATAGGCAAGCGATTTTAGATTATCTTGTCTTTCAACAGTCTTAATAATTATGAATTTTATTTTCTTTGATTGAATCAAATTTTTGTCGTTAAGCGCCTTCTAGTATCGAGTAGCAAAAACTATTTCACCAAACTGCACCATCTATTGTTAACATTTAAAACTACTTTTGTTTACTATAGAATAAAAAAATGTTTTAACATTTTGCAATCAATTATTTCTTCCAAAATAATTCAAAGGTTTTTGAGAAAAAAGAGTTAAGAAAAAAATTTGTAAATTATTCTCAACCTTGGAATCAGCGTATCAGATGAAAATGACATACAAAATATTTTTAATCTGTACCGTGGAGTGGGTGCTGTTTTTTTAATGAGATTAAAAAAGCTCAAGTGCTAAATGAATATTGTATTTTTCCATTATTATTTTTAATATTATGGGGACAGAAGTTGCTGTATCGTTTAGTACTTTACGTGCTCAACTAGAGAATGAGAAGAGTAGTTTGTTTAAAATAGATGAAAACATTAAAAAAATAGTTCAAACTACCGGAAGATTCAATGATAGGTTAAGCAATTACCTTGAATGTAAATTCTGTGATTCTGTGTTTATATTATTTACTTGACAACGTGTTTAATTCTAGATTTAACTCTACGGGAGAATACGCCAGGGGAAACAATCGTTCAGGAGGCCGAAACTCTTTCCCAGACGGTGGAAATAATTTCAACAAAAATGATGAACAGTTTGCGAAACGAAAACATGAGACTAAAACAGTTTTCAGCAGGTATACAGTTTGGTTTGTGTGACTAAATGGTTACGGTAACTAATAAACGATGTGCGTTTTATATCAGTTAAGTAAGGTTAAGAGTGTCGTACAAAATCGGAATGCTGATCTTCTAGTCGCCTCACACAAAGTGCATGTTTTCTATTTCAATATTTTGTTTTAGGCATGGGTAATACCGCTTTTACACTATATAAAATCGTATCTATGTATCGGTTTAGAATATCGGATACTTATCGCATCTTTATGTTTCAATACCTATAATATTGGCTGAATCAGTGAGTAACTCGAAAACGAAAGTGGTACTGTGATTTTTAGGTTTCGGTTTTGTTCGATTCATGTACATCATTGTATTTTTTTGATAGTGTTGATAATATGGCACTAAAATGAAACTAGTACAATCGTTTCGTTTATTAGATTTATATTTTTATCAATTACATATTTAATTTAAAATTAGTATTAGACATTCGCGTATCGCACTCCAGCCCGCGCGCATTGCAAGGAATACTAGGTACTATGGGCCACCATACTAGTCTACCTTATACTTCTGCTTTTCTGTCTATTCTGGTCTTTCTTTCGTAAATACTAATTTAAAAGCCAAACAGCATTCATATCTCTGTACAAATTAATTTGTTTTGTAATTTTGCCTAAAAGATACAAATTACTTAATTAGTTATATATTAATTGAATTTATAGTACCTATTATACAAGCAATGATTTGCTTACTGATCATAAAAACAGGTTACTCTAGAAAACACTACCATAAAATTCCAGATTATCAGCCCGGGTACATGACAGTGATGGAGAAGATGATGGTCCTGGCAACAAGAGGGCCAAAGTGCCTTCAGCAGTGTCTCGAGAGCTCCCCACCAGGGCTGCAGTATTACGTGCCCAGGGGGATGATGAGCAGGCCAGGACTCGCAATAGGCGCATATTTGGTTCACTTTTGGGAACACTACAGAAATTCAAACAGGAAGAAATTGTGTTACAGACTAAGGTAATTTGATTATTATCTAAATGTTACATAAATTAACATACATATTGTCAATGGAAAGAAGAAAATGCTAAAGTGCCATTTAGGCCAGAATGAGTTATATAATATTATTATAGTAGTAGACAGAAATCAAAATCGAAGTAATTTAATCTCTAGCACATAGAAATATATTGTTGGATTCACAACAACAAGAACAACACACTACAACAACAACTTCAACAAACAATCTGAGCCAATTCTAACTGGCACAGATTGTCACAGATCGATGCAGAAAAAAAAATCGAATCCAACGATATATTATATAACTCATTTTGGCCCGAATGGCGCTTTAGTATTTTCTCTTTTACAGAGACGATATAGTTTTTAAATTTTAGTAATTTGTGGCTTTATTTAAACCAGAGGCAAAGTCAACGGCAATGTGTTGACTCTTGCACATCAATATGTAAAGCAAATCTGTCTGTGGTCAATATTCACTGCGGCATAAGTATTGTAATGAAATGAGCCAACTAGTATGTACTAGTATTTAATTATAAAAATTGTTGTGGAAGTGTGTGAGTGTTTGTGAACGAGGAAGACTGACCTGCCGTGATAGTTTTTACTAGTACGGAGGTCAGTGTGAATTAAGCTCAAACAACCGCATATACACCACATACACAGGTATTTCTTTCTTATAAGAAGCGCTCGAAGTTTCAATGATGTGTCTTCTAAACATGATATTGACTTATTTTGCACTAAGATAAGCACGGCAAGGATGCTCTTAGCCAAATCATTTTTTGTGAATGATGTGCTGGCTAGTGGTTCTTAAACTTGTGTGTAGTACTTATTTAAACAAAAAAAATAAAAAAAACTAACCTAACACAATGTACCTACTTTAATTGTTCGGCTTTAAGTAATCGGTATGTTATATAACTGTGGAGGCTTGTTATTAGCAACTTGATAACGTGTTGTTGTTACCTATTATTTGTAATTATTCTGTAAGCCTTCTTAAAAGTAATAAATAAATAAATATTTAATAGACATACGTAATTGTATTTTGTACTAACTAGTAGACACAAATCACAGGATTGTTGTGTTTTGTGTGTAAGGTTGTTCTTTTAAATTGTCAATAAATAAATAAACCTAACTTTTACAGGAAGATAAGAAAGCGCAAGTGGAACGCAAAATAGAAGAGCAAGCGAGACAAGAGAAGGAAAGAGAACAAAAAGAAAGAAAGACTTTGTTTGCAGAACGGGAACACAAGAAGGCCACAATCAAGGCACTAGAGGCCAAGATGGCGCGGGTCCAGGAGTTTGAGAAGTGGGAGGCTTCACAGAAAAGCCTGGCCAACTTCATCCTGACCAAGTCCAAGCCACACATCTACTGGCTGCCGAAAAAGATGACTGAGAAGGCCACAGAGAAATTAGAGTCGAGTAGAAAGTATCATGAAAGTGGGTATCCATTTCTAAAAGTTCATATATTTTTTCAAACCATTAGTATCCTCAATTTAACATCCCCATCAACCTGATTGATATCTTAATTTTGGACACTGTTCACAATCAGATATAGTACAGTCAATAGTCATGACAAAAAAAAAGCCATAAAATAGTAGATTGTTTGCCAAGGGAGCAAACAACTATTTTGAAAGCGAGAGTGTTTCTTTGCATCCTGAGCCCAGCGAGGGATTCAAAGTACGTCACTCGAGCTTAAAATAGTGTTGCTCCCGAGGTGGACACTACTTTTTATCACCCTCTATGAAAAAATAAGTAAGTGCGACTAATGAATAAGAATAGTATGTTTATTTATTTACATACAATTAGGAGCAATACATAGAAATAATTAGAGGCTAATGTTTATATTTGAACAATTATGGAAGTGCATCGTAACAATTTTTTTAATTAGGCTCGTGCGCGTTTTACTGTTTTCATACAGCCTGTTACTTGTTCATACAATGTTCGTGATTGATCTCTTTGATGATTGGAACTTTTACTAACAATATCCATATTACAAATTCAAATCACTTTTAGTCCCTAGGGATTAGAGAGAGCTATTGTATTTAGTCTCTGTTTACGAAGAATACACTAGCTTTTTTTGAAAAGATGTCATAAGAAACAATTTTAGTCAAAGCATTTATTTCAATTTATAGGCCCATAAAAGGCACTTTTGAACGTCAAATATTACAAGTAAATAGAATCGATTCTAGTCGCCCATTCCAAAAGTATTTTGAGTAACTAAGCTCTTAGCCATCTCATGCTAATTTATGATTTACAGCAAAATATGGTCCATTATATCGCAGTGAGTAATTGAATAACGAAATTAACTTGAGTTTTTTCTAATAAACAATATTGTTTTTTCAGCTGAAGGTATGGTTCACAGGCTTAGTAAAATTAAAGCTTATTTACACATCATCTGTTTAATTAAGAGGCTGTATACCGTATTTCTATTTCTGGGCCTAAACACTAAAATCTCCTACTATACGAGATTTGTTGTTCTGTGTAAATAAGCATTCACCTGCCATTTGACAATGCAGACATTAGAGGCGCAGAAGTAGGAATTGTAAGAGATGACAAATATTCACTGTTATATTCTTGTGTCCTCAGAATGCATGGTCAAAAAACGTCAAGAGCTTCAGGAAGAGCTCCGACGGATAGAGCAGCGAGTTCTCCGGCCACGAGGGCCTGGCACCAAAGAGAACGACCCTGACCACCACGATGGAGAGGACCAGAAGGATGTGGACATGAATAAAGATGAAAAAAAGAAGAGAGATAAATTTGCAGCAGATGCTGATGATAAAGAGGACAGTGATGGAGATGACAGACATGAGGAGGAGCCTAAAGTGGACCAGCCAGAGACTCAGGAAAAGATGGGTAAGGGTACAGCCAAAAAGCTTGATAAATATGTAGCCAAAAGAGTCTACTGTGCTCTAAGTGAAATACATCAAATGGAAATAATAATCATGAATTTGATGAATTTTATTTTTGCACTTGTTCTAAGAGATGTTGCTCCACTGAATCTTATAGTCATTCAAAAAACAAAAACATAATTTCGAATTAATTATTTCGGAAATTTCTCACAGAAACAGAAGAAATCAAAGACGAAGTCAAAGCAGAGACCAACACAGATCAGAACACAACCATGGACATTGAGACGGCGGATGAGACCACTCAGCTGTCCCTGGACACGACCCTCAACGACACTCAAGCATCCATGGACACTGAGAACCATTCCTAACGGGACACTACCGCGCGATAGCTGTGCTCAAGTTATACTAGAGTCGATCGTGATGTTTGTGGCCTGTCCTGCTTATCCTGTTTTGTTGTGTGAGGCATCGTGAGTGTTGGTGTGCAAGCCGTTATAGTAAGATTTTTGGAAATGTCAACAAAGAATCGTGCTGCATTTTTTGCTTCTAAATCATGCGACTATAAACTAAAATGTAAACATATTCCAGTTTACAATAATTTGATATGAAAACTTTCGGAAACTTGAACTAACCAATTTTAAACTGTCAAACTCGAAAACTCTGATCATTCTGCCAATGGAAACAAATATCCACGCATGGTTTAAAGTTATTCTTTACTTTAAGGGCAGTTAAACAGCGAATTTAGCATTATTGCTTTGTTGACATTGATAAAGCTACTGGAATGAACTATTAGAATGTGTGTTTATGGTTAGATTATGGTAATCTAGTATGGTATGTTCTCTTAAATTAATTAGGCAAATACATTGATATTGAATATAATAAATATACAAAACTTAAAACACCAAAGCTGTTACCTGATCCTTAATTAGAAACGATATAAGTGCCCGTCCATGTCCTTAGTATGTCTTGAACCATAGCTGCCTGTCCTGGCGCGTTGACTTGACTTGGAACCTCGATATAGTAAATTAACAAACACCATGTTCAAAATTCGAAGAAATGTGGCAAGTATATAAAAAATAAAAGTTGGACTCGTGCGAAGACTTGTATGGATGTTATAAAAGTTGGACTCCTGAGAAAGTTGGACTCTTGCGAACAGAGGATCTACCGACCGACCCGCACTGGGGGGCCCGCGTGCTAGATTTTAGCTCACTCCCTCTCTCAGACAGGAGGCCTGTGTCCCAGCAGTGGGAACATTATAGGCCGACTATGCTATGTTAAAATAACAGCTTTATTTAGTTGACACGGATTATGAAGTTCTTCAAGTCAACGCGTTACCTTGCCTTACGTCTAGGCGGCAAATGAGATGATGCGATGTAATACAAACTTCAGGACCTCCAAAAATTATTCGTCAATCTGAATGCAGTGATTGGATTCGGCCGCGATTCGCGCGAAGTTTTATTTCGGAATTAAATCGCTTCGTGTCTCGAGTTCACCTACGATGTAACGGTGTTTAATTTTTATTGTATAGTAAAACAAATGATATTTTACAGTTCCAACAGTAACAAGTATAGGCATGAAATAAACAATGGGTTTGTTAAAAAAGTTTAATAAACTTAATAATTTACAAAAACATCACAGTTTTATTTGCTTTAGATTACAAAGCGAGTGCTATTTGGAATGAGATAAATACTTTCTAGGTAATTTAGTAAAAACTTTGCAAGCCGTACATAATTACGATTAAAAATACTAAATAGAGAGAGTTAAAATTGTTAGGAATAATGATGTTCATCAATCTAATTATTTCAGCAAAAAATTAAAACATTAGAAAAGAATGCAATCTAAATTTACGTAAATTAAACAGGGTGCACAGGGAGGCACGGACATCGACGCGCTACCTGTTGCTGTGGATTCAGAACATGATTCTGGAACACCTGCGTTAAAATTTAGTCTGTTTAATAGGAAAAAAAAAATAGTCTTTTTAGTATTTGATACATTTCACCATTCAGGAGCCCTTTTTGTTCTACAGATGTACACAATCTCATAATGGGGAACATAACAAAACTCTGGATTGTACGTCCAGCTTTCAAAATCCTAGTTCTATTTAGATTTACCACACACTCGCAAGATCAAAAGTTTCCCTTCAATCCATGTAAAGTCTTACAAACTTCATGCATGCAACCTCCATTCCTTTTCCTTTCTCCATTTTTTTAGACAATAAATATAAGCCTATGTTATGCAGACGCTAGTCGAGCGTGAAGATTCTGGAGGCGATGTCGTCGAGCATCCAGTCCATGCCTTCGAGAAGGTTCTCCCCTGTCACGGCAGAGCAGCGCACGATACGCCAGTGATGAGTCTTGATGCTGTCCAGATCCAAGGCCTGAAGATTTAGAGAAATGTATAGTTTAGTGAGCAGGAAAACTAATACTATTCTGCACCAGTGAATATGTCTGTACTATATCATCTGCCTAACCTTTACCAAACTATATTGGGGTCAGCTTCCAGTCAAAAAGGATGTAGTTGAATGATCATGCGCAGTTGTAGCGCGCGAATTTCAAAAAAAAATTTTTGTCTGAAAGGCGATTGAAGATTTTTCTATGGAACCTGGCTGGCATACCTACTGTCACGCCATTTTTTTTTTCAAAATGGCGGCCACGCATGTTACCTGTATAAATTGTAGCTGACTTCAATGCAAACAGAAAATTTTATCGGACCAAACCCCGTACAAAGTCACTTTTCCGAGATATTAACGTTCAAAATAGATCACGTGACATCCATATTTTTTGAACGTACTCGGTTCTTGTTGCATAGATGTTTGATTACTTTAAACTTTCAGAGTGATTGATTCAAACATCTATGCAACAAGATGTAAGCAAGTAAAAAAAATATAGATGTCAAGTGATCAACTTTGAACGTTAATATCTCGGAAACGTGACCCTTTACAGGGTTTGGTTGCAAGATGTTTTATGTTTCCATTGATGTCAGCTATCGATTTAAGGTGACATGCGTGGCCGCCATTTTGCAAATAAAATCAAAATGGCGGACAAGTATGCCACGGATCTTCACACCCCTTTGTCTTTTTTGCTGTGCCCCGTCAGATAAAGTCGAATTAATGATTTTGTTTAATGAACGTGCTGGTAGTGAATTTCTGGGTGGTCACCCAGAAAAATATAGTTCAGCTGTAGTCTGATGAAATATGATAAACTATGTATGATTTAGAGCTTTCATGTGATACAAACACAAAAGCCTCTGCATTAGAATTTAACCAAGATTTGAGGGTGCTAGCAATCTTATTTTGATATTGTGCCAAGTGTGAATTGACTTAACATATTTTAATGCAAGTTTCTAAAATCTCAGGTTCTTTTTGTTGAGACTTCATTCTTGTTACAATTACCTCTCTAATCTCCTGTGATGTGAGAGCTCCTGGTAGATCAGACTTGTTGGCGAGCACCAACAGCGTGGCTCCGGCCAGCCTCTCCTCCCGCAGCAGAGAGTGCAGCTCGCGGGCGCAGTCCCAGAGGCGCCGCGCGTCTGCACTGTCCACCACCCACGCCACGCCGTCTGTGCTCTCGAAGTAGTTCTTCCAGTATGATCTGAATCATTTCAATAGTTGAATAAGTAAAGCCTGATCAAGATATGTTAGAAAAAAAAACTGTTCTTGTGGGATAGCCATGTCAGCCATGAGGAAAATAACTCGAATACTGCCAGATTATTATAAGTCGTTTTAGGTCATTTGATTTGTCAAATGTATAAATTGAACCAACCCGAGTGGTGTACGTTACGCTGGGCAAGAAAGTATCTCCTAGAGTTATAGGAGTAGAACGTATAATTGGTGCCTTATCTGCTGTAAATGTGCCCCCACATAAAAAATGTGTGCCCGTTTTGGAAAAAAACGGAAAAACGATTCCTGCTGGGGTAACGTTTTTCTAGCAGGAAAATTCTAAACGAATGATCGGAGAGAGAAAAACTGTGCATGGCCAGAGAACTTATATGTGTGCCAAAATGTGCCCCCAAAAATAAAATCTGTGCCCCTTCAGGTTTTCGAGATATTGCATTTCCTGCTGGAGTAACGTTTTGATGAATCGTATATCTCTATAACCATTGCTTGTGCCCCTGTAGAATAAACATATACGAGTAGCTCTTAATGTGTGCCCCTTAGTGCCCCAAGCCCCCAATTAGATTTAAGAAAATATTTATAGTTTTCAAGTTATAGCGGTTTTATGAAAACCCGAAAAAACATCGCAGCGCCTATATTAGACAAGAAACAAGTTCGCTGAAAACTGTAGGTATTCGGTCCTTCTTGACGCTAATAATAACCATACAAAGTTTCAAAACTGTTCATGCATGCGTTTTTGAATAATCTTGCTAAAAGTCAAAACGATGGTGTCATAACTTTGTCGGCAAAATACAAGGAACCGGCTCAATCCCAGATGTGTAGGTGTAAACCAAAATCATGTGCCTTTAGTCAAAAACATATGGTGAAAATATTCAGCTTGGAATGTTTCGCATTAAGTAAATATAAACAATAAACCGAAATATGTAAACAACGGCTTGTTATCCGACCAAATTCCAATGACTACTAAAAAGCGACTGATTCATACATATCGATGACCTTTATTGGACGTATTATACCTAAGCTGTCCGTACAGTCGCGTTCAAAGTTTTGGGGGCTAATTAATAAATATATTAAATGCACTTGTGACTATAATAAATGAAACAGCTTGTTGATGTGGAAATTATTATTTTTATTCCCTTAATTTTAATTCTTAAAGTAATTCATCATCATCATCAGCCTATAATGTTCCCACTGCTGAGACACAGGCCTCCTCTCAGTGAGAGGGAAAGTAAGGGAGGGTGAGGGTGGGGTGGGGGTGAGGGGGAGGGTGGGAGTGAGGGTTAAAGTAATTATTGCATCAAATCACAGATCAAAGTTCCTACCTATAAATATTAGAAATTATTTGCACGTTGTGTAGTCATTATTATTTAAATCACAGATCAGTTTTTCATCTAAGTCTAACATATAATTAGTAAATTCGCATCACAAAAATCACAGAATCAAATATCAAATAATATTCTCATTAAAATAATATTCTAATCATCATACAACCTAGCACTGGTTTGCAAATTGCAAAAAACGTAAGAAAATTTGTATTTCGCGGGTTACCCTGGAGCATTCATCATAACCCTGTACAATTTTGTCTATTCTACCAACGATTATATTAAAGCTGATTATGTAGTGTCACATAATTTTGATTTGATGGCGTTTTAGATATATAAGTGACATTCCACAGTCAGGTGATAATGTTGTTACGTATATGGGATAAATATGTTTATTTATAGCCAAATACCATCATGCGGTTTAATATACTAACACACTTTATCTGAATCTATGTATAAGCAAATTACTCGTAAGAAAATTATTTATCTGTGATTTAAAATTTAATATTTTTTTTACACAATATATTATACTGTTACGTGCTTGGGGTTCGTGACAATAAAAACTGCCGATTTAATAACCAAAAAAATGACACTTTACTCACCAACACTAATTACAAGTCAAACACACTAATTAGGAAACACAATTGCAGTTACTGATCACTCTTAAGTCGCACTCGAATATCGCCTTCGATGTTATCGCTCGTATCGCTTAATCGAAACTATATGTCTAGCGGCTCGCGCCCGCCTTATATAGTTCCACAGACCTACTCTATAAACATCTAGTATGTTCGAGTACATAGCGGTCCCGACTGACTCGACGTCGATAGTTCTCGGAATTACTTGTACTTACGAAAAAGGTCAAGTAGGGTCAAGGTTCTAGTACCAAGGTACTAGTTCCGCTACCCGATACTAGATGGCGCTAGTGGTAACTAATGTCGCCATGTATCAAGCATTATTTGTGGCGCGCAACACTGCCCCCTCCTAAGACATGCTCGTCCCGAGCATTATCGGCCCCATAATAACGCGCCAGTCGATCCACATGGACGATCTTAGGAGTACCTCTTGCACCTTTCTGTATCCGATAGGTTACGTCATTGATCTTCGTCACAATCCGGTACGGTCCGTCCCATTTAGCTTGAAGCTTAGGAGATTTCCCTTTGCTGCGGACTGGATTGTGCAACCACACGAGTGAACCTTCGTCGAACCCTTTATTATTAATTTTGCGGTCATAACGGGTTTTCATCTTTTCAGACATTTGCTGGCCCGATTGTCTGACGTGCACATAAATGTCGTTCATTTTGTTCCGCAAATCATTCGCATAATCAGTTACACTGCGTGGGGCATCAGGTGGTATTCCGGTGATCAGGTCTGCAGGTAGCCGTAGTTCTCTTCCGAAGTTCGCGAAAGCTGGCGTCACCGATGTACTCTCGTGAACAGCGCTTCGATATGACAACAAAAACGGTTGTATGTGCTTGTCCCAATCTCGTTGCCGATTTTCCACAACTTTCGCTAGGTACCTCTCCAGTGTCTGATTAAATCGTTCCACCATTCCATCCGATTGTGGGTGGTAAGAAGTCGTTCTTGTTTTATGAGTACCCATAACTCGACAAGTTTCCTGGAATATTTGGGACTCAAAATTCCTTCCTTGATCACTGTGAATCTCCAAAGGTACTCCAAAACGACAGAAGACTTCATGAACTAATTTATCTGCAACTGTCGAGGCTTCTTGATTTGGAATGGCGAAGACTTCCGGCCACTTAGTGAAGTAATCCATCACAACCATGAAATACTTGTTACCACTTTCACTTTCCGGAAACGGCCCCGCAACGTCAAGGGCTATCCTCTCCCATGGTGCACCAACATTATACAATTTCAATGCACCCCTACTACGAGTCTGAGGTCCCTTTACATCTGCACAACTTGTACATTTGCGACACCAATCCTCGACATCGTCCCGACAGTGGACCCACTAAAACCGTTCTCGTATCTTCAATAGAGTCCGTTTTACTCCTAGATGACCTCCTGAACAACCATTATGGTACAGCTGTAGAACATCCGGTACTTGAGCTTTAGGGACAACCATTTGCAAATGACAGCTGTCTCCCCGAGCATTTTCCCATTTACGGCACAGGACTCCATCCTGAACCACCAAGCTGTCCCATTGGGCCCAATAGCTTTTTGTGACCGAACTCATCGCTGAGACGTCGCTCCACCTGGGCTTAGGAGCTCTGGCCTTCATCCACTCCAGAATCGGCTTGATGTCTGAATCTTCCTGCTGTGCACGTTGTAGGCTTTCCTTCCACTCGTTGTCGAGGTCTGCTTTAAGCATCCTCACAGGTACCACTTCCTTACTCTCCTGCCTAGTACAATGCTTGCAGTCTTCAGGACAAGGTCTTCTTGACAATGCATCTGCGTTGCCATGAGATTTTCCGCTGCGATGTTCGACCACGAAGTCGTATTCCTGCAGAAGTTCAATCCATCTCGCAACTTGACCTTCTGGATTTTTGAACTGCAATAGCCATTTCAGTGCAGCGTGGTCAGTACGTAAGTGGAATTTCCGACCCAGAAGATATTTGCTAAAATACTGCAATGACTTTACCACAGCAAGCAGTTCCCGTCTCGTAACACAATAGTTCCTTTCCGGCTTTGACAACGACTTGCTGAAGTACGCTATCACAACCTCTTGATCACCATTCCGTTGGGACAACACACCGCCAAGTCCTATATCACTTGCGTCTGTGTCAACTATAAATTCCTTGTTCGCATCAGGGTACCCCAAAATAGGTGTTTTGCACAGACGGTCCTTTAGCTCCTGGAATGCGATGTGGCAACTATTATCCCAGCAGAAATGTCGCTTCTCCTCGGTTAGCTTATGCAGGGGTTTGGCTATATCTGCAAAGTTCTTGACAAATCGCCGATAATAGGAGCACAAACCCAGAAACGCTCTGACCTGCGTCTTGTCCTTTGGAACTGGCCAGTCCTTGACAGCAGCAATTTTATCTGGATCCGTGCGGATACCTTCTTCAGACACGACATATCCCAAAAAGCTAACTTGTCGTTTGAATAGTGAACACTTCTTCGGACTTAACTTGAGGTTGGCACTCTGGATCTTCATGAGCACGCGTTCCAGGTTTTGAAGATGTTCTTCAAATGTACGGCCTACGATGATGATGTCATCCAAGTAGACCAGGCAGGCATCGCCAATTAACCCGGTAAGTACAAGTTCCATCAACCTTTCGAACGTTGCCGGAGCATTGCACAATCCAAACGGCATAACTTTAAATTGCCACAGACCCTTTCCTGTCGAGAATGCAGTTTTCTCCTTGTCCTTGGGATCAATTTCAACTTGCCAGTAGCCACTTTTCAGGTCCAGCGTGCTAAACCACTTTACGCCAGTATGCATGTCCAGCGTGTCATCAATTCTTGGCAAAGGATAGCTGTCCTTCTTCGTAACGTCGTTCAGACGACGATAGTCAACACAAAACCGCATGCTGCCATCCTTCTTTCTCACCAGCACTACAGGTGAACACCATGGACTAGATGAAGGTTCAATAACACCATCCTTCACCATTCCTTCAATCATGGTTTCCACTTCCTTTTCACGTGCTACCGGCAATCTCCTTGGCCGCTGACGGATAGGCAATTCTTCTCCTGTGTTTATTTTGTGTTGAACTAAGCCAGTCCTCCCGATGTCAGCATCGTTTGACGAGAAAACATCGGCGTACTTGAGTAACATCTTCTTTACCTTGACCATTTCATTTTGGGACAGAGCGCTGCGGCAGTCTTCTAAAAGTGTGGTCACTCTCGTTTGTGCATCCTTGCTGAGGGTCCCAGTCGATAGATATTGGCATCGACGCAACCAATCCACTTCCTCGCAAGTACCAAGTAGTGTGCCTTTTTCTATAATGTGTTCCTGATCACAAAGGTTCAGCACACGTACCCCTGAGATGGCGGTGGCTCTGACCAAAGTTCGTGCCACTTTCCATGGAAGGTCATTGTCTACCCTTTCCACGAGTACACAACGAGGAGTTCGCCCAGGATTCCGAGGAAGACTGACCGGCACAATCGTTTCCGATCTCGGCGGAAGAATAATCTTCTTAAGGCTGTACACATTTCCTGGTAACGCCCCTTCCACGAAAACTTCCTCTTGTCCACATTTCAATACACCTTGCTTAACGTCGATCTCGCAACAATTCTTCCTCATAAAGTCAAGGCCCAGGATGCAATCGTCCATTATATCAGCTACAATGACATTATGCAGGTAGATTCTGTTGCCTAGCTTCAGCTCCAACTTCTTCTCTCCATGGACGGGTATGCGCTGACCGGTGGCTGTTACTAAATTAATGCGTTCTCGGTTGTATGCGGAGTCCCCAAGGAACCGACTTGTAAGTTGGGAACTGACGACCGTACGAGGCTCCTGTATCTATGGTCAGCTTACAAGGTATTCCGTTGACCTCGCCCTTGATGATTAGGCTGTTCCCGTCATGGGTTTGTGTGATCGAAATCCTTGGGGCTCCTTGAACATCAGCCAGCACCCGCCCCGCAGTCCTGGCTGTTACTCGTTTCCCTGCTGCTGGTGTTGGGCGGTACTGCTAGCCGCACTGCCCTCTGGAGATCGACCGTCGTCTCTTTCTGCAGTTCGCTTAGGGCAACTGGATCGAAGGTGGCCCCTTTCACCACAGCCATAGCACCTAGGGCTGTATCCTTTACTGCGCTCGCGAACTGTAGCCTCTGCAACTTCCCTGACGCGATGGGAACGATGATCCTGCCGCACAGCTTCCACCTCCAGTGCATGGGCCAAGGCGTCCTTCAGCGTCCCGTGGTGACCGAGCCTCACAGCAGCTCTAACTTCAAGGTCGCGGATGCCGTCGATGAATGCCTGCACCAGGTTCCCATCAATAAGCGCAGGTACGGACTGGTAAGCTTTGCGAACCAGCTTCTCCACTTCAAGGGCCCACTGCTGCAGGTTTTCGTTGCTGCGTTGCACGCGATCCTTGAGCTGCGCACGGAACACGTGTTCCAGGTGAGCGTCGCCATACCGAGCCTCCAATGCCTCAAGAAGCTGCTCGTAAGTCACTTCCTTACCGAGAGCTTCCAGAACAGTTAAGGCCTGGTCGCGCAGGCCTAGGGTGAGGGCAGTCATGGCCTGACTTTTATTCCACCCGTTCGCCTTCATGACAGCCTCGAATTAGATTTTGTAGGCCGACCAGGAAGAAGTTCCGTCGAACGGTGGCACCTTGAATCCACGTAGCGAAGGTGTTGTAGCTACGGGAGCTGCGATTCCATCACCCAATTTCAGGTAATCCAGCGTTTTCTTCACGTCAGCCATCACAGTTTCCTTCAGGTCAGCCATCACAGTTTCCTTCAGGTCAGCCATCACGGTTTCCTTCACGTCAGCCATCACGTTGTCAACCCGATTATTCACTTGGTCGATTCGGGTTTCGGCTTCCGACAGACGGTTGTCATGTTGAGCAACCTTTTCCTTCACCTCCTTCATGTCTTTCCCGAAGGTAGCGTGAAGGTCCTTTATAAGGAGCATCTGCTCTTCCTGGCGGCGCGCCTGCTCCTCCTTATCCCGCTGGAGCTGTTCCTCCAACCGACGAGCCTGTTCCTCCTGTCGGCGGGCCTGCTCCTCCTGTCGGCGGACCTGCTCCTCCTGTCGGCGGGCCTGCTCCTCCTTGTCCCGCTGGAGCTGTTCCTCCAACCGACGAGCCTGTTCCTGTCGACGAGCCTGTTCCTCCTGTCGACGAGCCTGTTCCTCCCTGTCACGCAGCAGCTGTTCTTCCAACCGACGGGCCTGTTCCTCCTTGTCCCGCTGGAGCTGTTCCTCCAACCGACGAGCCTGTTCCTCCTGTCGGCGAGCCTGTTCCTGCAGCATCATCATCAGAGCAGCAAAATCTGGTGCTGATGATGCTGGAGCAGCTGTGGACGGGCCGGCGGGCCGGGCCTCTATGGTCGGTAGCTGGCCTTCCGACCCCTGTGGCGTTGCTCCACCAAATCGCCTCTGGTCCGTCTCTTGCTGGCGTTGACTCCGGGTACGGATACCCTCCATGTCGTCCTTGGGTAAAATCGGCATTTTAAACCCCGCTTCTGACACCAATTGTTACGTGCTTGGGGTTCGTGACAATAAAAACTGCCGATTTAATAACCAAAAAAATGACACTTTACTGACCAACACTTACAAGTCAAACACACTAATTAGGAAACACAATTGCACTTACTGATCACTCTTAAGTCGCACTCGAATATCGCCTTCGATGTTATCGCTCGTATCGCTTAATCGAAACTATATGTCTCGCGGCTCGCGCCCGCCTTATATAGTTCCACAGACCTACTCTATAAACATCTAGTATGTTCGAGTACATAGCGGTCCCGACTGACTCGACGTCGATAGTTCTCGGAATTACTAGTACTTACGAAAAAGGTCAAGTAGGGTCAAGGTTCTAGTACCAAGGTACTAGTTCCGCTACCCGATACTAGATGGCGCTAGTGGTAACTAATGTCGCCATGTATCAAGCATTATTTGTGGCGCGCAACAATACTTAATACTGATCTGTGATTTTTTGTGATGCGAATTTACTAATTATATCGTCGGCTGTAATCTAACTTGGCGTAAGGGACATTTTGCTCAAAATGAGTTTTGAATGCAGTCCGATACAGATTTTTGCGCTCTTTCGAATGGTATATATAACATCGCTGTAGCTTGAAAAAAATGTCCGATACGCCACAGAAAAATGACGTTCCTAAATCATTTTTTAAACAAAAACATGATGTATCGGACAAAAGTAAAAATGCGATTGACGTATGTATTGGTAATAACTTATCACATTAGCGTAAAATACACACTTTGTATTAACTGTCCCTTACGTCAAAAAATATATATTTGAGGTGAAAGTGATGGCAAACGTGGGAGTAATGAGATAGGCACTTGTCTCTATAAATATTTACAAGAGGTCGATAAGGGAGGGTATTGCAAGTTATTAAGGGGCAAGCGCTAAGGTAGCCCGCGAAATTCAAATTTTCTTACGTTTTTTGCAATTTGTTGGTCAGTATTAAGTTGTACGTTGATTAATATATGAATCGCGGCCGTAAGAAATATGTGTTTACAGAATTATATTCATTAAAGTCATCAACACAACTCTCTAAGACCACGTAAGTCCAAAGAATGATGATTTCATGAAACAGTTATTCTTTGGACTTACATGGTCTTAGAGAGTTGTGTTGATGACTTTAATGATTATAATTCTGTAAACACATATTTCTTACGGCCGCGATTCATATATTAATCAACGTACAACTTAATACTGACCAGCAAATTCCAAAAAACCTAAAAAAAATTGAATTTCGCACGCTACCCTGGCGCTTTCGCCTTAAACTACTGTGATTCCTGCACTGGCCAAAACAAAAACACAAACTCAACGCATGTCACTATTGAGAAAGCTGTGCAGAATGGCCCCTTCACAATGACCATCTTTCATAGAAGACCTGGACCTTATAATGTACATGTAATGGATCACAGTGAATTCTTAAATTTTGAAGCAGTCACAGCTGAGACTTTTACCAAACCTACTCTTATAGATAAAAACTTAAGACTAAGAGATTTAAGAATTGTCACTTTTAAAAAGAAGAACATTGAGAAAATGGAAGTAAAATATAGTATGATTAAAACTGCTAATGCGACTGAGATTTTATTTGATTAAAAAAATACATTAATTGGTAAGGGGAAGGGAAAGGAGAAAAAAAAGTGTAGGTAAAGAAAAAGCAAGTAATATAGAAGCAAGCCTAGTGGAATCAATATGGTTTCATTTAATCAACTTTATCAACACAGACTTCCAGTATCTTTGAAAAAGTATAATGTAAAAAGTATGATCTAAAAAAGTTGTGTGTTGATTGGTGTTGTGTGTTGACTATTCCAAAATGTTATCACCATGAATATTTAAAACTTCCATATTCTAAAGCAACTGAAGACAAGTTATTACAAAGTGCAAAGTGACAATGATGAAAGCACTCATGATGAAGATGAATAGATTTTTAATTATTTAGTTTAGTTTATTTGAATAATGTCAATAGTTATTGAAAAATTATGGCTAAGCTGAGACAACATTTTTTTTAAAAGCAAAAATGTATAATAAAAAGTAAATATAAATAATTAATAATAAAAAAAGGTTAAATAATCATAATAATTTTGTTAAAATTAAAGTTATGGAAGTGTTCATGTTTGTATTGATTCAAAGAGTTAATTTTGAGTTTAAAAATATTATAATATTAATAAAAACACTTTGGTATTTTTATATTTACTTCATTACCCTTTGTTTGTCTATATATTATTTACTAATAAGTAATAAAACTTTAATTACCTGATAAAACACTTACGCCATTTGGATTGTATTTAATAGTGTTAATAGACTTACGTCATTTGAAACTCGTGTGCAAAAAAAAAGTTAGGGCTTAATGGACATTTATTTTAATTTTTTGGACGTAAGGGACATGCTATCTTTGTAACTAATGCCTTAATGGGCAAGTAGATTGTATCAA
Source organism: Luperina nickerlii (assembly GCA_963855955.1). Lineage (NCBI taxonomy): Eukaryota > Metazoa > Arthropoda > Insecta > Lepidoptera > Noctuidae > Luperina > Luperina nickerlii. Next base: position 21,230,000 of record OY979680.1, read on the forward strand.
GTTTTAGAGGCCAAAAAGTTACGCAGAACCACATAAACCACTTCAATATACCCTAGAAAATAAAAAAGTAATGATCACATTTCCAAAAAAAAAAAAGTTTTTTGGCTCTCCTGAAAAGTAGCAATTTGTCCCTTACGCCAAGTTAGATTACGGTCGACGATATGTTAGACTTAGATGAAAAACTGATCTGTGATTTAAATAATAATGACTACACAACGTGCAAATAATTTGTAATATTTATAGGTAGGAACTTTGATCTGTGATTTGATTCAATAATTACTTTAAGAATTAAAATTAAAGGAATAAAAATAATAATTTCCACATCAACAAGCTGTTTCATTTATTATAGTCACAAGGTGCACTTAATATATTTTTTAATTAGCCCCCAAAACTTTTGAACGCGTCTGTACGGACAACAGCTTAGGTATAATACGTCCAATAAAGAAGGTCATCGATATGTATGAATCAGTCGCTTTTTAGTAGTCATTGGAATTTGGTCGGATAACCAGCCGTTGTTTACATTTTGTTTTTTTTTTTTATATTTACTTAATGCGAAACATTCCAAGCTGAATATTTTCACCATATATTTTTGACTAAAGGCACATGATTTTGGTTTACACCTACACATCTGGGATTGAGCCGGTTCCTTGTATTTTGCCGTCAAAGTTATGACACCATCGTTTTGACTTTTAGCAAGATTATTCAAAAACGCATGCATGAACAGTTTTGAAACTTTGTATGGTTATTATTAGCGTCAAGAAGGACCGAATACAATTTTCAGCGAACTTGTTTCTTGTCTAATTTAGGCGCTGCGATGTTTTTTCGGGTTTTCATAAAACCGCTATAACTTGAAAACTATAAATATTTTCTTAAATCTAATTGGGGCACTAAGTGGCACACATTAAGAGCTACTCGTGTATGTTTATTCTACAGAGGCACATGCAATGGTTGTAGAGATATACGATTCATCAAAACGTTACACCAGCAGGAAATGCAATATCTCGAAAACCTGAAGGGGCACAGATTTTATTTTTGGGGGCACATTTTGGCACACATATAAGCTCTCTGGTCATGCACAATTTTTCTCTTTCCGATCAATCGTTTAGAATTTTCCTGCTAGAAAAACGTTACCCCAGCAGGAATCGTTTTTTCCGTTTTTTTCCAAAACGACAGGGGGCACACATTTTTTATGTGGGGGCACATTTACAGCAGATAAGGCACCAATTATACGTTCTACTCCTATAACTCTAGGAGACACTTTCTTGCTGGGGTAACGTACACGTTTTAACAATCGAAAGAATCGGAGTCGTTGAAATAAACCATCGAGTCAACCATCGACTCACCGTTCTACAAAACAATCGAGATGTTTTTCGATTGTTTCGAGTCAGCGGAATCGACCGGAATCGTTTTCGATTGTTCGAATCAGTCACTCTCACTCACCCACCGAGTCTCGCTCGGTCACCGGGGTCAGTCGATTGCATGCATCAAGCCGAGGTGCATGTTAGAGGCGAGAGCGTGCCAGACTCTAGTCGAGCGAGCCGCGCGTAATTGGTAAACATTTACTTATTTTCTTAATTCCTTATATCTAAGTATTCGCCGTAAGTTAACTACTCACATTTTATTCCCTCATGGTATTGATTATTTTCGATTGCTCTTGTTGAAAGATTAAGTATGGATTCGCAATCACAACGCAAGTCAAGAACTCGCGAAACTGTAAACCATCGACGAACAACTCGCGAATGAACGCGCCATGCGCCAGTCGCAATCAAACAGACCGAGTCGGACTCGGGTCCAAGTCGAAATAATCGAAAACCATCGAGATGTTTGAACAATCCAAACAATCGAATTAAACCTCTCGGCATCGCGCATCGCTACTTTGACATGACTCACTTTCGAGCTATAGCTTTGGACAGAATGGCGTAATTTCAGCGCTCCGATATAAATCTTGAAGTATTAACTTCAGATGGGCGGCATCTAGTCCCAACTATGTAATAATAATAATATCGTTTATTTATAAAAATGGTGCAGTTTACAGTAACATAACTTAAAAATTATAGTGGACACAGTCGCTCATTTGCCTGAACTAGGTAGAACCTGTGTTTCAGGCTAGAAAAAAAGCTAACAAATTTTAAAATGTAAAAATAAAAACTGATAAGACTAATTAAAACTAATATTAACTTAAAAGACTAACATGTTTTATTTACAGACAACGAGTAAATCCTCTGTCTTACTGTATGATATGCTAAGTAAAAATTGCAGAATACTCTTTTTACAGTCGTAATTATTTAATTTATAAATACTTAATTTCCTATTTAATTTATTGTACAGAAATGGGCCTAAAAAAGTATAGAATCTGTTTACAAAGACATACTTAGAGGGTGCATTTGACTCACATACAATATCATTCCGTCTCTTATTAGTACTTTCAATGTTATAGGAGAGCATGGTGTGCTGTTTTAATACCAAGTGCATTATGAAAAGCTGGCGAACAGTCAGCACGTTACAGGATTTGTAAAGCAGATCTGTAGGATAGAGAAAGGGATGGAAGTTTGCTACTTTTAAAATTGCTCTCTGTGCTCTTTCAAGAGGCAGTAAGTAAGTTTTTGGTGCTCCACCCCATGAAGTGATACAGTACTGTATTACAGATTGACCTAGGGCCAAGTAAACTTGTGACACTAGTTTTTATCTGCAATTTCTCGCAATTTTTTAAAAACAAAAATTAACTTGCGCACTCTTGTAACCAAACTGTCAATATGTGGTCTAAATGAGAGCGACTCGTCTATTATAACCCCGAGATATTTTATGTTACAAGTTTTGAGGATAAAAGGACACTTACATATGCTGACTGAGCGGAGTCCGCAGTGATGGGCGTACAGATGAGAGTTAGTAATATTAAAATGGGGTTTGCGGATGGAGAAGTGAATATATTTTGTCTTGTCGGCATTTAATGTTAGCAAGTTGCTTTGAAGCCAGTTACACACAGTGTTGAAACCTATTTGAGCAAATTCGTACAATTCGCTATTTGTTTTAGCGGTGAAAATTAACGCCGTGTCATCAGCATACGATATAATTTTGCCTTGTTTAATGTTTAAACTACACAGATCATTCATATATATCAGGAAAAGGGTGGGGCCCAAAATACTTCCCTGTTGACAGCGATCGTCTAAGTAGTCAGCAAAAAGTTTCAGCGGCGATCCTCTTATTCCTATGGCCTCTAATTTATACAAAAGCTTCGAAACAGAGACTGTATCAAAAGCCTTCGCCAGATCAAGGAAGATCCCCAGGGTCTGGTTTCCTTTACCAAATTCTTCTGAGACATAATCTGTTAGACTGTGCATTGCATCGGCTGTGGATAATTTGGCTCTAAAACCAAATTGCGCAGATGATAAGAATTCATTTTTCTCTAGATAGTTAACTAGTCTACTGTTTATAATTTTTTCTAGTATTTTAGATATTGAGGGGAGTAGTGATATTGGTCGATAATTGTTAACTAGGTCTTTGTTTCCGGATTTAAAGATAGGGATTACAATTGCTTTTTTTAGACATTTAGGGAAAATGCCTTCAGAAAAACACATACGAAAAATATGTGTTAAGGGAGGCAGTGGCGGTACCTTCATAGAAGCCGAAAAGCCCGGCTTGCCCTAATAAAATCATAATTCACAACAACAAACGTACTTAAACCTATCAATAAAAAATATATTTTAAAAATACCAGTCAAACATTTGCAACACACACATACACAATAAGAAAATCAGCCAATCCCTTAGTTGGCCGTTTTTTATACGTTGAAAATCTGTGGGCTTTCCCTAATTTTGACCTCTAGGCACGCCACTGAAGGGAGGTACAAGGATATGCTTATAGAGTTTAAGGGTCTTATTGCTAATGTTATCCCATCCAACAGCACAGTCATCTTTTAGTCCACAGATTATTCGGGTAATTTCGTCTTCGTCGGTGTCTAGCAAGGCAAAAGATTTTAGGGTACGTCTATTTTCACTCTTTTGTGAAGATAGTTGAACACAGTCAGGTTTTGGAATCTGCTCAGCAAGAGTTTTCCCAACATTTACGAAAAAATTATTCACTTCGTTGGCTGACAGTATAGGTGAAGTATTAGAAAGCAGTAAACTCGAACTTGATTCACGCTGTTTTGACATATAGGTGACGTTTTTGATATGTTTCCAAAGTTGCTTGCTATTGTTTCCCGCTCTATTTAATTCATTTTTATCGTAATTTCTCTTTAAATCCTTTAAGAGTTTGTTACAAAAATTCCTGTATCTGGTATAGGTAATTTTAGTGACTAGATTATCTGGGTCCCTCCTATATCTTTGATGAAGTTTATCTCGCTGTCTTATGCACCGAATTAGGCCAGGAGTAATCCAAGGTTTGATATTATAATTTTTCTTGTTTACTGTAACAACGGTCGTGTTGTGTAATATACATAGCTGTTTGAACATTTTTTATTAAGTACGATAAAGCAAAATTTGGGTCAGGTGTATTGAAAACTGGGCTAAAATCAATGTTGCGTAAATCATGTTCAAGTTTGTTTGTGTTTAGTTGCGTTTTGGTCTGTGGGCGATTTTGCTTAGGCAGCGTTAGGTTGAGGGTCAGTAAAACTGCGTGATGGTCGGTAATTGTAGAATTAGTAACAAGCGTAATAAACGAAAAACTGGATTTGACTATCATATGATCGAGGCAGGAACCACTTTGATGAGTAGGCAGTGTATGTGCGGACAGAAAACCATGGAAAGAGCAGATATTAAGATAGTCTTGGATTCCTGCATTGCAGTTATCAGAGTTAATGTTTATATTTATATCTCCTGTTAGTATAACATTCTTAAAAGTGCCTACTGCTTGTAAAATTTGGTTTAAGGAAGCATGAAATGCATCAAGTTTCTAGCAGATGGGGATCTATATATAGCAATTATTGCTGCGGTTGTACCAATTTTGATAATCAAGCAATTACTCTTACAGTCGTGTAGATTAGGTTCCTCGACTATGACCATTAAAGAATCTTTTGAATAGACAACCACACCATCATTTTGATTGTTATTGATTCTGGTAAAAGATACGTTGTACCCTGGTATTACTGGTAGGTGATCCTGGCTATTAGATAACCAGCACTCGGTTAGTATTAATATATCACAATTAAAGTTAAGTCTATGTAGAAAAATGTTGAAGCTATCCATGTTCTTATAAATGCTACGAATGTTTTGGGTTAATATGGTTAGTGACTTTTGATACACGGAAAGATATTGTCTGCAGTCCTCAACCTTACATGACTTTGAAACAGTTTGAAAACTATCTATGTCCGTAATTAAGGTACTATCCATAGTATATCTAATAAAAGTAGAGTCTTAAATAAAAACAGGTAAGTGGCGCTCTTAGGCGCCTTCATAATCGATTGAGTTGATGTACCTGTTTTCGGCAGACTTTTTTGCTGGACAATCTAGATCTCCCGTTTTGTGGCTCGCTGGTTTTTTGTAGCGCAGACATGTTGCACATTTTGGCGCTTCTGCTTTCTTTGTGCAGTCTTGAATGGTGTGCCCTTCTTCACCGCAATGACCACACGTAGGGGCAGTGGATTTGCAGAACTTGGCTGCGTGGCCGTACTGCTGGCACTTGTAACATCTGGTCACCAGAGTGAAATCACGTACTGGACAGGACGTCCAATTAATAAAAAGTCGTTCCTGGGTGATCAGGGCCTTACGAATGACGGCTGGAACTTCTAATATATAATTACAGTTTTCAGTATCTTTTCTCCCAGATTTGTGGCTTAGTTTTAATGAGGTCATAAAAGTATCTCGGGACATAGTTGGCAGTTTGTCGGCTAAATTCTGTTCATATAGACATTTAAATACCTCATTTTCCGTCATAGATGCGGGCACTCCAATTACTACAATGCGAGGTTTGCGCTTTCGGGGTTCGTCGACGGTAAGCTCTGACGAAGCAGTTTGGACTGTTTGCTTGAGCTTGTCCAGGTCATCTTTAGTCTCCGTGCTGATTATGAGACCTCCTTTTCCGATTTTCCGTACGCCTCGTACTTTCAGCTTCAATTCACCTGGGCAAATGATGCTTTGTACCATGTTCCTGGTTTCGTCACTGGTTTTTGAGTTGTCACACGGGAAAATTGCCACGGAGCTAAGTTTGTTCTGACGAACAAAATTGCTGGATCCCTTCTTCACCATATCGGCAAAAGATGTATCACTCCTCCCAGCTCCTTGCTTCATACAGGACTCCTGAATGGTGCGGTTCATCTCTGTAAGACAGTCCGCTAGATCTCGAGCTTCAGTCATGGTATTAAGGGCGGTATGGGCTTGTATGGCACTTGATTTCAGTGACTGGTATCGCACGACCAAATGAGAAACTCCGTGTCCAACTTTTCGGCAAAGATTGCTGATTCTTAACTTCTGGTCCGAATTAAGTTTTCCTTCATTGGCAGTAGCACAGACCTCATTCAATGACTGTTCAATGGACCCCAACCAGTTCTGGATTTCTGGAGTGGGGATAGGATTAGCTGGGTCAACAGCCACTTCTTGGTTCTGCTTGGGTTGTTGAGGTGATCTTGGTGCAGGTGTCGATGGGGGGCTGCGCGGGGTCAACCCGCTCCGAGGAAAGGGGCTGTCGTCCATACTTCAGATTATAAAAATTGTTTATTATTATAATCTAGTCAGAACATCCATAACATCACTTGATTTATAAAACACGTTAGTACACTATAAAACTGGGTCAGTATTTATGCAAGTGTTAAATTATTTATTTTATAATGCATTGATGTGCACGTCTGTATGCGTTGACCGATCGAAATAATATGTGGTAGCCGTTTGCCCTTGCCGGCCATCCTAATTGGATAGCCCATATTTTTTAAAAGGATCTTTTAACTTGATTACTTATTTGTTTGGATTAATTCATCTACTGATGCCAATATTTTGATGTTTTGGAAGAAACGCCACAAGGCGTTTCTTTTCACAACTTAAATTCTGAACGCTCGTCCCTACCAAAATATATCTTGGACCGCCTTTCACATCCCAGCGGAAATCCAAATCACCAAGATGAGAGTGGTTTACTCTTTTGGTTGATAATTTATTCGACAGAATTTGGTATGGTTTGTGATACATAACTTTTTTTTTTTCTCCAATTTTATCATGCGATCAGTCTTCTAGACTATAAGCAGATGAGATGACTCCATCCGTCGGCGTGTGGGGCACCACTCCCATTGGAGTTTGCCCTAACTCTTTAAGTCAATCTTCGGACTGACTGTTCTGGTCGAAGATGTCCCGCCGCTTTTTTAATCGGCGGATGCTTTCTGGAATAGTAAGCTGCCCCGCAAGCTTATTCGGATGCTTAAGTAGTCGGCATTTATAGTTTTCTCCATGTGTATTTATTTCCTCGTTGACCATCGGAATATTGAGAATTTCATGGATCTCTGTTGTCTTGACAAACCATGGTGCGTTGAATATCTGTTTAAGGATGTAATTTTGTGCCCTTTGCACTTTCATTTTGTTGGAGGCACTGGCTGATCCCCAAAGTTGGATGCCATAGGTCCAGATTGGCTTTAGTATGGTTTTGTATATGAGGAGTTTATTGTCTATAGCCAGTTTTGAGTTTCTTCCCAGTAGCCAGAATAGACCTCTGTATTTCAGATTCATTTCATCTCTTTTTGTTTCGACATGTTTCCTCCATGTGAGCCTTCTGTCAAGATGCATACCCAGATACTTCACTGACTCGTGGTGCGGGAGTTGACTACCGTTTAAAGTGACCGGGTTACAGTCATTGTCAAAGTGGGTAGTTTTCATATCCCACATTGTGCCAGATTTCATTATTTGCAAATTAAGTACATCAAATATTTCTATTATCGACTAGCGCTTACCTTTCATCCTTTTATGTTTCGTTTGTTTGTGCATATTTTTTTAAATTTCTTTTCCACTATCGCAAATATTGTTTTAGCTGACTTATTTAAAGACGTTATATCCCTCGTATTTGGTTAATCCAAATGCAAACAACAGCTAAGACAAGTTCAAAGCACACACAAAATGCAAACTGTCCGAAAATAGTCCGCCGCGCTCGGCTGCTTGCAACGTATTGTGCGATGACATTACAGTGCACGGATTAATAAATTATTATGACAATGTGTTGGAGCATGGCACGTCAGGCATCGTTTTAAATTAAAACAGGTTTCTGTTCTGACTCGTTTCGGAGAATTTCTTTATTTGCATAAGAAGGTCTATCATGCGGTCATGTCACTTATCTATTTATCGTTATTTATTTATTTATTGTTTAGTTTTGCAATGTTACTCAATATCACGCTTTTTATACATAGGTACCTACTCGTTACTGTTTTTATGTGACACTAATTTATTTTTATTTATTTACTTAATTATGCATACACATTACACACATCACGATGCAGTATAAAACTGATTTACATCCGTCACCTCACACATCAGGTCCAGTTGAAAACCAGCGTCAGGCACCAGTTGTCTGGCATTTTTGCTGAACTGGGCCTTTTTGGCGCAGCCGTGAGGCACACTTTCCTCCTAATTTCTTACATCGGACTTTGCACTTTTTATTTTTATCTTATTTTTTATTCTGATGTACGACTAATATCTGACTACCTGGTGTATTGTGTGTCTCTTAGTCTGTGCTAAATAAATGTATTTTCTTTCTTTCTTTCTTTCTTTCATTGTTACGGAGTGTAAATGTGATATGCACGGATTTAGATACGCTGGCGGCAATTCTCCATTTGGCAAGCCATTCTTCAGTTTCTTTTAAACTAGTTTGCAATTTGCGAGATGCTTGTGCTGGACATTTGTGCGAGGCAAGTAGGGCAGTATCATCCGCGAAAGTGGCAATTGTGATCTCGGGAATTTGTGGCAAGTCGGAAGTAAACAGGGTGTACAATACGGGTCCAATAACCGAGCCCTGTGGTACTCCTGCGGAAATTTCGTGGAATCTCGAGGTGGATTGATTTTCCCTTACCTACTTGAAATGTTCTGTTGGTAACGTAGGATTTTAATACACCATAGAATGTATGTGGTAATAAGGTTTTTATTTTGAATAACAATCCTTTGTGCCAGACTCTGTCGAAGGCCTGTTGTATGTCGAGAAAAGCAGCCGAGCAGTACTCTTTTTTCTCAAAGGATTTCCTGATCGTCCTGCACACTCTATGGACTTGCTCTATGGTAGCATGTTCTTTCCGAAATCCGAATTGGTGATCTGGGACAATGGACTTTTCTTTGAGGACATGTAACATTCTATGTAGTAGGGACTTTTCGTAGAGCTTAGACATTGTCGGTAAGAGACTGATTGGTCTATACGAGGTGACATCATGTATAGGTTTACTAGGTTTGTGGATCATTATTATCTGTGATACTTTCCATATGTCTGGGAAGTAGCCTACGCGTTGAATGGCATTGAAAAGTATAGTCAAGTACACAAGTCCCTTGCGAGGCAATTCTTGAAGTACTTTTTTGTCGATAAGATCATAGCCCGGGGCCTTGTTTTTTTCAATGAATTTATATTCCTATGAATCTCTTTAGGCGTTACCAATTTCAAGGGTAAATCCAGTTGAAAATCTTGGTTGAGGACAAGGTCGATCTCAGATTCATCCGCGTTTGGTCTCGGGTTATTAGGCATAAATACATTGCTAAGATGGTTCGCAAATGCATCAGCTTTGTCCTGTTCAGTTCTTATTCAAGTTCCGTTATGGTTCCGAAGCGGTGGTTTGTGGTGCAAGGGTCGATCCAGGTTTTTACAGGCCCTCCATAATGAATAGTCGGTTGTTTTCGTAGCTGAGACACCTTCCAAATACGTATTTAGAGCGGCATCATCTGCTTCAATTATAAGAGTTTTTAGCTCTAAAATAGCTTTGTTTAATTCTGTTTTGTCATTTGGGTGCCTACTTGTGTGCCATATTCGCCGTAGTCTTCTTTTTTCCATAATTTTTGTCCGTATTGTTTCCGAATATACTTTGCTTTGGTGTGATGTGAACGTTCTTTGTCTTCTGGTGTTGACCTCCAACAACTTTCCTGGATCACCAAGGTTATATTTCTCGCAGCTACGTCGATGTCCGACTCAGTTTTCAATGGTATTTTGAGGTTGATTCCATCTTCGACCAATTCGCGAAATGAATACCAATCTGTGTGCCTGTTATAGTATAATTTGGGGTTTTTCTCTCTGTTTAGGACCGTGGTGCCAATCGTCAGTATTACCGGAACATGATTAGAGTTGGCGTCCAGGCTTGTCTCTACACGGTGAAAAAGACTGTATAGCCCCTTTAAAGTGAAAAAATCTATGACATCCGGCAGTTTATTTGGGTCTGTTGTAGAGATTGTTCTGAGATGGTTTTTGTCTATACTCTTTTTCAGCTCTCTGCCTCTTGTATTAGTAAGTCTGGAGGCCCAGTGAACATTTTTTGCGTTCCAGTCACCTCCAGCTATAAAGCGGGCGCCTAGGGTGTTAAAATACTCATTATATTGTTCCTCTTTCAGTTTGTGTTTAGGAGGGCAATAGATTGCAGATACATTAAATGTACCATTTCGATCTTCTATTGCGACGGTTGCTGCTTGTATGTACTCAGTTTTGAATTGAGGTTGTTCATGGTGTCTGATATTAGACTTCACTACTATAGCCGCTCCGGCGTGTGCAGTCCCGTCTGGGTGATCTGTGCAGTAGATGTTGTAATTCTGTATTTTAACACTGCTGTTTGCGGTTGTATGAGATTCTGATACTAGCAGTATATCTATGTTGTGGGTGTGTAATAGGACTTCTACCTCTACTTTATTTGGTGATAGTCCCGCTGGGTTCCATGTAGCTATCTTGAGGGAAGTCATTATGACATCTTAGAGACAAGGGTCGTTATGATGTTGATTAACAGGCTCATTTGTTGTAGGATTAGATCAAATTTTTCTGCTTGTTTTTTCAAAAAGCAAATCACAAAGCATAGAAAACATGCTTTTGCATGTTTTCTATGCTTTGTGATTTGCTTTTTGTGAGAACATTCACATCCTCGGGGATTTTATCGGCTTTCGTTGCTTCAGCATATGACTTTCGTATGTTGTTTGGTTTCGGCCGTGCGTCAGTTGGAAAGGTTGTAAACGTGGGTCCGGTCCATTTATTTGGAAGGGATGGGTGGTTTTTCTTTAGTGGCTGGGCCCTGTCATCAGCATCTGGTTTCGGGTTTTCTCTGGCCTTAATGTGTGGTTGTAAGTTTGACTTTCTTGCTAAATTTTCTCTGTATACTTCGCATCCTTTGAAATTTGCTGGATGAGCGCCTTGACACAGAGCACATTTTGCTGGGGTGTTGCGATCCTTCTTTGGGCATTCTGATGTTTTGTGAGATTGTGCGCATTTCACGCACCGGAAGGGCCTCATACAGTAGTTTTTAGAGTGTCCATACTGCTGGCATCTTTGACATTGCACTACTGAATTTCGTTTTCGTGGGTCTTCTATAGTTACAGACTGATGGTGTATGTATTTAATATCTTTTATAGCCTTGTTGTTGGGACTGAGTTGGAGGTTGACAAAGAATGTAGATGTTGGTTTCTTTTCTGGGCCTACTTTACATTTATTATCTCACCAATCACCGTATTTCCTGTCTCTTCCAGGGTTTCTTTTATCACGCTGCTTGGTGTAGTATGGTGCAGGTTTCTTATTACTATTCTACAGGGTCGCTTATCCTTCCTGTTAAATGTATGTCCAATAAGTCCTCTTTGTCTAACGATATCTATTGTGGTTTTGTAGACCTCTACACTGGCGCAATTAATTCGAAGTTGGCTCTGTTTAATGATTTTGTAGGTGAAATCTGCTTTGTTTATGACACTCTCTAGGAGCTCAGTTAGCTTGTTAAGGTCTTCGATGCCATACAGGATTATCGGTGGCGGCTTTACAATTTTTTTAACTGCCTCTGCCTGTGCTATTGTTGTGTCTTCTTCCTGGTCTACCGGGAGCCCACTGAATGTGTTGGTAGTGATTATTCTCTCGGGAGATGGTGAAGACACTTTCTTCCTTTTAGCATTTCTTAGGACTGGTGCTCTTTGCCAGGAAGGAGGACTGGCGTCTTTGTTATCTGTACTATTTATTGTTTCATTTTGCTGTGTGTTTTCGGTATGTATTTCAACGTTAGTATCCCTTATTGAGCTAAGTGATAAACTTCTTGGTCTATTCTCAAATAGACCTGGATGGAAAGCTTGCTGGACCAGCTTCATATTACTCTTGCTTTCTTTAAGACCAGTAGTATTTACTGGTAAGGGGGCCTGGGTACCCACCCTCTTACAGTCTTCGGTAATCAATTTCTCACTCACAGGCCCGGGTACCTGTGAGCGCCGGGGGCTAGCCGGTTTGCATGGCAGAACATTCTCATTATTTTTACTCATTTCATTTTAATAGTTGGGAAGATAGTGAAGCGCTTTCCCAAGGCACTGCACACATCATAATTTCGGGGTGACGCCCTAGCCTTTGATGAACCAACATCTCTCTACAAGGCAGTAGGTGCTGGTTTTGGTATCGAAGTTAGCATCTTCTGAGCTGGTTACAATTTCGGGGTAACGCCCTAGCCTTTGATGATCCAACATCTCTCCACAAGGCAGCGGTTACAGTTTGATTTCAGAGTTAGCATCTCCTAGACCAAATGGTGTTCCAACTCTGGCGAGTTGAGGTCTCCTGCTGTGGTTGTGTTATTTTTATATGTCAGGGTTTTCTTCCCCTAGCCAGTTTGTTCGGTTACATGCCCTCATTGGTGCGCAAGCACACCGCCGACGACAATCGGGCGCCGAAGGCTCGCCCTCGCGCTTCATACTTGGCTACTACAGGTCACGAGGTGGATGGAGTGTGTGAAGCTCGTTACGGATACATAACTTAAATTTACAAAAGTGCAATATATGTAGACAGGTCGTAAAATAACAACTATTTCATCTTAGTTTTACACCTTTATTTAGAACCATAGCTGATAAATTTAGAAAGGAATTGTCTTGTGTATTCTTAAACCCAGCAGCCTTCGGGTAATAAAACCGTTCTATAACTTTCATGGTCGATTTTTATTGATACCTTCCCGCTTGAAGATTAAAAGTCTCAAGCTCCCGCAGGTAAGTCTATCCTTTGTAACGAGTCTTTTAAGCCCGTTACATGATAGCGCCTTCTTTGCTTTAATTTGTAGGCAACATGGTGTTGCCATGTAAAAAATTCATTTTTTGGTTGAATCGGAATCGTGTACTGGTCACACTGATTTTTTCTTTTGATGCTGTCAGTTGATTTTGACAGGCTCACTTTCCGACTCAAGCATTGCATAGAGTGGAGTAATTTCAGGGCTCCGAAATAAATCTTGAAGTATTAACTTCAGATGGACGGCATCTAGTCCCCATTATGTGGTAGCCGATTTGCCCTTGCCGGCATCCTGATCGGATAGCCCATATTTTTTATAAAGGATCTTTTAAACCTTATATATCCGTACGCAAAATACGCGCATTGACGTGGAGTTGCGGACACCAGCCCGTATTACCTACCTATTACCTAAACCTTATATATTTTGGATTAATTCATCTACTGATGACATCATTTTTTTAAAAGAAACGTTTGAAAGCTAGCCCCTACCAGCATATTTCATGGACCGCCTTTGACGTCTCCGCGAAGATCAAAATCACCAAGATGAGCGTGGTTTGCTCTTTCGGTTGTCAGTTTATTTGACGGAACGTGGTATGGTTTATAATACATAACTTATATTGACATAAGTGCAATAATGACAGGACAAAAATTAATTTCTATTCCATCTTAGTTTTACACCTTAGAACTGTTAATATTAGAAAGGAATTTTCTTGTATATTGAAACCAGCAGCCTACGGGCAATAAAATCGTTCAATAACTTTTATGTCGATTTTTATTGATACTCCCCGCTTGAAGATTAAAGTTTCCAGTTCCCACAGGTTAGTCTATCCTTGGCATAGTTTTGTGTACTCCTGGCGCCCGAATTATCACTTCTACTTATTGTTTATTTATTTGGAGTACCACACACATTCATAATACACATTTTTAATAACATCAATTCATTCATATTCATTTTTTTTTATTTTTTATTATTACACCTTGGCATAGTTTTGTGTGTACTCCAGGCGCCCGAATTTTCACTTCTACTTATTTTTTTTATTTATTTGGAGTACACCACGCATTTTAATACCATCATTTCATTCCTCTTTTTTTTTATTATTACAGCATGTCCTCGGAGGGTACTTAAAACGAATACACAAACACAAACATTCGCCTTTATAATATTAGTGTGATTTTGATGTTCAAAGGTGCCTTTGACTTTGTCAGCCATGTCGTAATCATAAGGGCTGGGAAGATGGTATGTCTGAGTATAACTGTGACGCAATGTGCCTTCAAGGCATTATAGCAGACTGCACTGCCACTACAGCCATATTACTATACAATACACACGCATCAGCTAATAAGCTGTTATTAACCAAATAATAATAATAATAATTTTGTATGAATTTTAATAAATAGCTTTCCAGCTGTCCAATATTTTTGCCCAATAAAAGGAAATTAAAAGGAGCATACACATTACATTTTGTCAATATGTGCAATGTGGTATTAAGTGGGTAAGTATTAATTTTTTTTCCCCAGATGGCAGTTTTTCTGTAGAATTGCAATCAGCTAATGTTTAAAACAATCTTTACAACACTTCGTAGAATATTATAGATGAAAATGAAAAATAGGTACTGCTTCGCCGACTGACGAATCGTGACTATTCATCAGTCGTGACTCACGATCTACAAGTTTACCTTAAAGACTTTTGTCCCCCGACGTCCCAAATGTTGAGCTTATACCCACGGTGCTCCAGCGTCTTTATGTTGAAACCCAGCGTCGGGGATATGGTGTCGATGGGCTCGCCATTGAAACGCTTCAATATCGTCGTCTTACCGGCGTTGTCTAAACCTCTAAGAAAGTTGTGATAAGGAAATCAAAGAAGGCGAATGTGGTACAATAGGGTTATGATATAAAAATCTGTTTTAAAAAGGATACAACATGAGTATTCTCATCTCCTTTTCCTTCTGCCGCAACTTCTTCAATATTGTTAGGAATCCCATTGTGTATGTTTACAATTCACCGCAAAATATTTATGTTCAGTATCAGTTATTTCAACAACAACAAAAACTCTCCAAAGATTTTTTTTTTTAATACATGACCATGGATACACGTTTTTCAATCTTAAAATTTGTTTGCTGCGTTAGTGTTACCAACTTAGTGGATTTTCCACTAAAACTGGTGGTTTCGACCCTCCTTCCTTTCAGTGGCGAAATATTGCTTTTAGCGACTGGTGGTTTTTCTAGGGGTTTAATAGAATTCAGTTTCAATTACTGAAAATGCTATCACTCAACCACCAAGCTACTAAAACGTTACGAAATATATTATTTTTACTTCATTTAATTTTCAGGAGTACTTATTTACTTTTACTGTTGGGTATTTTTATTTTCACCAAATATACACTTAAAATACAATATTAATTATAGTAATAATATGTACAAGTAAAAAGGCAAAAAGGAGGGAAAATAATCAAAGGGCATCAAAAAATTCATCCACATCGCTGTCAACAGGAAACGTGCCCAAAAGACTGGCAGCATTGCCACGTTGTATGGCAATGCTGATTCTTTGGCCCAAAAATAAGCCGGGCTGGCTTATTTCTGGTCATGTGAAGAGTCGACCAATCGCTTGGCGATGTCTCTGTCTTTTACTGTAATGTAAATTCCAATAAAAGTTATAAAAGAAATCGGTACCAAAGAATCATATAAATGTGAAACCGACGATACAGGTGCATACAAAAATTCATCTGAAGAAGACTAATTTGAGAATAGATTATCACTTATGCGTTCTTTATTTTTAAAGTTGTTGTTGTTATTAAATAATTTTTGTTATTAAATAATGTTCCTCATCTTGACTTGTTGATTTACTAATAATATTGTATGTTAATGTACTGATTTAAAATATTTTATTTTAAAAATTTTAGTTATATTATTATTTAGAACATTTTTTTAATAATATTTATATAACTACTTTATTTACTGTTTTCTTTTGTAAAAGCCAAAAATTTGTTTAGTTTAAATTTTAGCTATTTTTACTAATTTTTGGAGTAGGACCGATTTTTGTTGTTAACTTAGTGGTTCTTTGGTGGTTTTCGAAGTGTGGAGAGCTAGTTTATCCGTTGGCAGTACTACTAATCTGTATGCGTACGCGTACACCCACGGTCATGAATAAATTAAAAAAAAAAGTATGCGTACACCAACCAAGAAATGTCGTACTTTTGACAATTTCAGTGACGACACTGACAATCTGTAACTGTCATTTTCATTTTTGTTAAGGGGGAAGCGCTAAGGTAGCCCGCGAAATTCAAATTTTATTACGTTTTTTGCAATTTGCTGGTCAGCATTAAGTTGTACGTTGATTAATATATGAATCGCGGCCGTAAGAAATATGTGTTTACAGAATTATAATCATTAAATTCATCAACACCTCTCTAAGACCACGTAAGTCCAAAGAATGACGATTTCATGAAACAGCTGTTATTCTTTGGACTTACGTGGTTTTAGAGAGATGTGTTGATGACTTTAATGATTATAATTCTGTAAACACATATTTCTTACGGCCGCGATTCATATATTAATCAACGTACAACTTAATACTGACCAGCAAATTCCAAAAAACCTAAAAAAAAATGAATTTCGCGGGCTACCCTGGCGCTTTCGCCTTAAGCTAGAACTACGCTCCCAAGGACAGCTTAACCTGGATCCTGATTCCTGCGGATCAAATAAAATAAAGTTTAGTAATAATAAAAAGTAATAAATAAAGTAAAGAAGGAACGCTTACAGAAAAAAGTAATATACGAACATTTTTCACTAGCGAAATGATGTTTACTAATATGCACAAACAACAAAATCATGCAAAAAAAATAATTCTGTCTGCTGAGATGTTGGATAATTTTCTTCTAAAGTTCTAAACTATTAAAAACTAGTCCAAATAAAGGATGCTCAACTATTTTGGAATAATAAGTGACCGGAAGAACATTCTTGAAGATTGGAATAGATTCTGACGAGTCAAAATCGGGGTCCTTCCTTTTGTTTTGTCTGTAAATACCATAGCCAAATCCCATAACATTCTTCAGGAAATCGAAATTGGAATCCATTAGTAACCATAGAGAAAAATATCCATCCATGGCCGATTTTGTCGCTGTCAAGTCTTTTATTTAATTTCTGTTTCTATTATGAAGCACCTTCAATGATTTTAAGTGGGTTTATAGTGTGGAAGTGATCGTGTGGCGGCGCGGTCTCGGTGATACTGCTCGTTGGCCGGCAGCACCATGTTCAGTGGCACGGTGCGAGTACGGGTTTGCGAGGCGACGGGTCTTAGGCCGACCGACTTTCAGAAACGGCATAATATGACCTTCGGCAAACCAGGTGAGCCTCATCGAACGGCTCGGGTGCCTCCCCAACATATCATTGCGGATGATTATGCAAAGATTTTTGTTACAGGAGCATGATTTAGTTGTAATTTTATGTCTAAAGTAGGTGTAGCGTGTTTACCGAGAAGGGTGTTGGTGTTAATATGTAAATACGGGGTATCGTTGCAGACGACCAGCCGATAGATCCGTACGTGTCGATAGACGCCGACGAGCACCATCTAGACCGTTCCAGCACCAAGCCCAAGACATTCGATCCTGTGTGGAATGAGACCTTCATTCACGAAGTCCATAATGTTGGCAGGTATGTTATCATTCCATTGATTATTTGTTTGACATGTTATTCTTATTTGAGTTCGATTATTCAATTGGGTGAAGTGATTTCTTTTAAAATTGAATATAAATAATGTGTTATTGTGGTCTGTATGTCCCTGAAATCAATCAAATTGTGTTGTAAATAAATACAAATACTCAGTGTTACTTCCAACAGCAATTCATCAAGTCTCATTCTGAACAGCTGAACTTGTCAAACATAAACAAAATAATTCCTATTGGAATGTGAAACTTCTGACAATGACATCATATTATGACTCACATGAGAATCAAACCCTATAAATGTATAAAGCAATAATACCTACAACATAATCTATGTTGTTGGTTGGGTGTAATGCTACAGTTTGGGGATCACGGTGTTCCACGATGCTGCAATACCTCCAGATGACTTTGTGGCCAACTGCACAATTCCATTTGAAGACCTCATGCACCGAGACAAGGACGCCACAGACTTTTGGGTGAGTGCTGTTTGTACTTACAACACTGTTGACAATGGATTCTTGAAGTAGCAACTGATTAACGTCCTTGTACTGTAGTTTGATAGAATTACAGTATTAAAAGTCTATATTTTTTTAAGAAATAAGTTCAAACTGCCACAAAAACAGTAATAAAATGCTGAAGAAAATAATATACCAGTAATAAAACTTTATTTCACAAAAACACTAAAACTACCACTTCGATAAAAGTTCACTGCAAGACTGATTAACATGATCCTTAGATCAGTGCATGTTTATCTTCCATAATCCACAGATAAGATTACAAGAGTCCATATTTGTCTTACAGCGTGTTATCAACAATTGACATAATATTTGTTTTCTTTGATAAGCCATTTTAGTGACACTGCAGACATTTAGTATGTGCCGTTTACTGTTGAGTCTGTGTACGTGATGAATAATTTTAGGAGAAGGTTTTCATGTCCAGACCCTAAATATGTGAAGTTTAAGGAAGAGGTGCATTTTTACATTTTATTTGTGATTTCAGGAAATAATTGTTCATTCAGTTTTCCTTGTTCGTTACAGTTGTAGCGGTAGGTAGTATTTATGTAATTGTGATTTGTGTGGGTATGATAAATCATTAGTTTAGCTATTCTTAACTTGTTTAGAGATGTGATATGATGATTCACTGACATCGTTTCAGATGTGTCAACTCCGACTTTGTCTTTGTTGATATGTTCCAATCTGCATGTGAATATCAGGATAAATGGTACAATTTCCTGCTAGTATTGTAATTTATTAAATTAATTCTGTACCTACTTACTCCATTTTAATTAAATGGGTCATTAAACTTGTTATTTAGACAGTGAAAATAATTATACTGTATTTATAATGGGAAACAATCCCATTAGTATGCTTAGCAATAATGCCAATTAATGGGAACAAGCAATGTTTATATTTCACTACTCACATGCTGAGGGGCTCGCGGCTAAATAATAACAGCCACACAGGTCGATGGATCAGGTTAAGCTACGCTTGCCGCGGTTGCTCTGTGGATGGGTGACCAACATTACGTACCGTGACCCCTCCGTGCTTCGGAAAGCACGTTAAGCCGTTGGTCCTGGCTGTCATTTGTGGATCTTTGACAGTTGTTACGGGTAGTCAGAAGCCTGAATGTCTGACAACCAGTCTTAGGTCTTACCAAGGGGTATTGTATCACCCAGTAACTGGGTTGTGGAGGTCAGATAGGCAGTCGCTCTATGTAAAACACTGGTATTCAGCTGCATCCGGTTAGACTGGAAGCCGACCCCAATGTAGTTGGGAAAAGGCTAGGCAGATGATGATGATGACATGGGTAACATGCTAGACTGTGGTTAAAAATGTTTATTTGGTGAACTCATCCACTTGTAATGATAATGTGTATTAGGCTGTTGATGATGTAAATAAATAATTAATTACAAAATAGTTTGTTTATAACATTGATGTTTCCAGGTGGACCTAGAACCTCAAGGGAAACTACATCTCAAAATAGATCTGAAATGGAATTCTCAAGGTCAGTTACATATTTATTTAAGTACTACTTTAGTAATATCAAATTGTGTTGCATATTTTGCAGTATTGTCGTTAGTTCTATTAGTTATTCTGTGGTATTGTGCTAAATGGGTATTCAAATGCCCATACCTAAATCACTCACAGACATAAATCACCACACTTAGCAGACAGATGGTGATTATACATCTTATTAGCAGATTGTCTGCTACCCTTGGACTTGGCAGGATCCCTTGGTCCCTTTATACAATACCCACAGGCAAATTCAAATTTTCAACTCAATTTTTTCTATTCACAATAATGTTTGTGCAGATGGACCTGAATTAGTTATCTGGTTATACATATTAGAATTAGATAAATGCCAACAGTGAAGCAGACCTGCATCATGAATTCATGATTTTGTGATTATTTCATCAAAGTCAAAGTCAAAGTCAAAGCATTTATTTCAAATAGGCACATTAAAGGCACTTTTGAACGTCAGAAATTACAACAAATGGAATTGATTCTAGTCGCCCATTCCAAAAGGTAGTTTTCGTATGGAGAAGAACGGGCAAGAAACTCCACCGTTACTCTTTTAAAATATTTTACAAAATTTTGCATACATTAATTATATAATAATAATATGTGAACACGATGCACCTAAAATAAAATTACTATACCACAATAGGTAAAAGACTTAAAAATGAAACCATGACATATAAATTAATTATCTGATAGATACATGGTGCTCACATATTTACAAACATGGTAAAAGTAAACGATTTTCATTTAAAAAAAAAATTACAAGTAATAAGTCAGGGTGTGAGTAGTAAAGTAGTTACAGAATGTAAATCAATGTCAAAAAAAAGTATAAATTTACAATTAAATTAGCAACCAGTTTGATTTTGTCTAGAGCAACCAGTTTGATTTTGTCTAGATCATCACAACTCTTCCATGCCAATTTCGAGTGACAAGTCACTGTGACTGGCTGTTTATTTTATTATAGTAAGATTATGCAAGTACATATTACAATCGGGACTATTCGGTTTGTTATGCAGTCTGCTAGTTCAAAATACGGAAAGTTTTGCTACATGATGTCGCGAGTAAGCTCGAATGTCGCAGAGTGTTTTATCTATCATTTGATTGTAGGCAACTGGTGCTATTACCAGATTGGAGGATGCTGTACGTATTATCTTGCCACAATCTAATCCCCTGGTATATGCATATGGTTTTTTTCACAATAATTTACTTATCAGACGTTTGATCAGCTTTCAGAAAAAGCGTGCTTTCGCATCTCGCGTTGGTCGTGTTTGTATCGAAACTATCGTCGCAATAGGTCAGCGTGTAATGCCTTAAGACACCGATTACAACAACTTAGGCTAGGATTATAATAGTCCGCACGACCATACGCCTTGGTCACTGTACAATAATGTTCGCAACGAATGAGCTGTCGCTCGACGCTTGTTAACAAGTTCATGTGATTTCGCGATAGAGCGGCCGTTCCGACAAATCCCTCGATCAGTATAATTCAAGCCTGTGACGATGGTAACTGTGTGTTTGGTAGCGGGTGTGGAGGCGCCCCGGGGCGGCGGCTCGGGCTCGGGCTCCGGCGGACGCGAGTTCAAGGAGGGCGCGGGCTTCGCGCGGCGTCGCGGTGCCATGCGGCGCCGCGTCCACCAGGTCAACGGACACAAATTTATGGCCACCTTCCTCCGGCAGCCCACCTTCTGCAGCCACTGTCGGGAGTTCATCTGGTATGTCAGTTAAATCTATAGAACCTAGATATTGCACAATACATTTTAACCCTTAAGAATAGTGTTCAGGGACCATTAAAATAATTGTGAAAATTGGAAATATCAGAAAGCCTACATCACCAAGTTCGCGCGACAATCGATTTAAAAACTTTTGTATAATGTTGTATGAATTATGTTCTTATTCAGCTTCTTTTTACAGCTATTTCCACTTCGTAAACCTTGATCAGCTATTGTCTAATGCATTTCTATAGTGATATTTTCTTTCCACAGGGGTCTGGGCAAACAAGGCTACCAATGCCAAGGTAAGAATCACCACAATACACCGACACATTATGAATATTACATTACACACATAAAACAAAATATAGTCTAATCAAATGCTTGTTTCTCGTTTTCGTTTTTTCAACCATAAATACCATCTTCACGTCACATCAAATAAAGTTGATTTCACTGAATCACTGGTAGGTACTGTCAAAAAAGTTGTACCGCAAACTAAACCTTTTGGGACTGACATTACGATTGTTTCTCCGAAATCGCATAAATTGTTAACGCAGTTTAAACTGACGCATGTGCGATTGTCGCAGTGTGCACGTGCGTGGTCCACAAGCGCTGCCACTCGTCCGTCGTTACCAAGTGCCCCGGCATGAAGGAAGAGGTAAGAGTAAGTATAATCTTTCTTTATTAACTGTGGAGTAGTCTTAGAGTTGGCTGTAGTTAGTTTACTTGGAATATCTGGCTGTTGACGAGAAAATGTGTAAGTAAAAGCGTCCTCGAAATATCCCACTCATCCTATATTTGGGCGAACTAATTTTTAGAAAAGGCCTAAGAATATAGAAAGTCGTACCTATTACAAACAATCGGAAGTAGCTAGAAATCCAACTTGCCGTCAAATGCACGTGTCTTTGTTCATATTATCACTGAAAGTAAACAACGCTTGCACTTTCGCCTTAGATGGCCTCAGTCGTAAGTTACTTATAATTTTTGTAACTACTTTGTAATGAAGTAAAGCATGCATTCGTTTGTGTTTCGGCTGGCAATCCAATCACGATGCATAACCATTTGTTCTCGATGGTATAATGAGTGACTTCATATCGTAAGTGGCTTATGTCCAGCAGCATAGAGCTGTGATGGCCCTGTCGTTACGGGCCCGGCTTACGAGCCGTTGGTCATGGGTTCCCATCAGGGAGGAGGACCTTTACGTTATGCAATGTCTTTCATCGCTACTACTCTGTACCCAGTGAAGTAAAACGTCGTGAGGAAGTGCGGGTAGCACAGGACTGGTCATTGTGATGATGCTTGAGGGAGGCCTATGTCCAGTAGTATTTGATGATGATTATGTCCCGTAGTGATGATGTATTTCTGATGGTTTCGTGTTCGTGTGTGTAGCAACAAAGCGCGGTGGGCGTGTCGGGCGGGCAGCGCTTCAACGTGAACGTGCCACACCGCTTCGTGGTGCACTCGTACAAGCGCTTCACGTTCTGCGACCACTGCGGCTCGCTGCTCTACGGACTCATCAAGCAAGGCCTGCAGTGTGAAGGTTAGATATCCATTAAGGATGTAAGTAACATTGGGACACGGCAAAGTGTCCATACACCTGCACTTCTGAGGTCCTAAAAACGCTACTGGATGCCGCGATTGGGCTCCACTCATTTAACAATTTACCATCGACTCGAAAAAAAGAAGACGTCAAATTAAAAGGGGTGGTTTGGTAGACTGCTTAACAACAGGATATACAAGAGAGAATGGGCTGATAAAAAATTTGCTCTGAACATAGTTTGTGATTTAGTAAAGCAGTGGAAAAAACTATATCGTCAATTTCAAGTGTATTACCGTATTTCTGAAAAATATAACTTTTTTTTATATTCCTGCATAGGAAGAAGAAAAGGCAAACTCAAAATTAGAATTATACATCTTCACAACTTACTAAATATGTTTGTATTGCAGTATGTTCGATGAACG
The DNA here is from genome assembly GCA_963855955.1 of Luperina nickerlii. Lineage (NCBI taxonomy): Eukaryota > Metazoa > Arthropoda > Insecta > Lepidoptera > Noctuidae > Luperina > Luperina nickerlii. The sequence goes on from OY979680.1 coordinate 21,253,444, forward strand.
TCCACAAGCGGTGTCACAAGAACGTAGCGAACAACTGCGGCATCAACACCAAGATGATGGCGGAGATCCTCAACGAGATGGGCATCTCGCCCGACAAGAACCCTCGGCCCAGACCCTCCAAGGTACTGTACAGCATCCGATTAAGTGAAGCAAAATAATTACTTAAACTGCCTGGTTATGGAGATAAAACTTGCAAATAACATCGGGTTCTCTGATAAGAACCTATTTTTGGAACGCAGTTCCTTAACGCGCTTGCGGTAGGAGTTGTCTGGAAGATAATGTCACGCTGAAAAAGCGATATGCCCTCCATGTGAGTCTGTCCCCCTCGCTGTCTTGTCACTACATAGTATAAAACAAAGTCGCTTTATCTGTCCCTATGTCCCTTTGTCCCTTTGTCCCTTTGTATGCTTAAATCTTTGAAACTACGCAACGGATTTTGATGCGGTTTTTTTTAATAGATAGAGTGATTCAAGAGGAAGGTTTATATGTATAATAATAATAATGTTTCCGTGCGAAGCCGGGGCGGGTCGCTAGTTCAATTATATACGAGTGTGTGCGAGTATGGCGTGAGGAACTTCGTACCTGGCGGGGTTCCCCGAGCGCACACGTTTACTTTGATCACTAGCAGAAGTGATACCAAGCCTTATATATCTGCCGCCAAGGACCATGGTGTTTTGGTGTAAGATGAATGCGCAGTTGTAGCCCGTGAAATTCAAATTTTATTATGCTTGTTGCAATTTTCAGGTCAGTTTCAGGTTGTATCTCGATCAAAATTAGATTCGCAACTGTAACAGGTACGTATTTACAGAATTATAATCATTAGAATCATTACTACATCTTTCTAAGTTAGATTTGTACCATAAGAACAAGTCTCATGGAAAAGTGCTTATAGGACAAATCTAACACAAAGAGACATATTAATGATTTAATGATTCTAATGACTATAATTCTGTAAATACATCTATTATAGTCGCGAATCATATAAGTACTACTATATTTATTTTTCAAAATTTTGTGAATGCTTATCAAAATGTCTCTTGAAGCTAAGGACAGTCTCCTAAGACCGTATTCCTGTAGCTACAACTTTTAAGATACCTGCCTGCTCCTGCTCACACATCTCAAAAATCCTGCCTGTTTATGGAGACAACACTTTGTGTTGTGAGAAGTTACTCTTTCATCTATTTCCAAGCAATACATGTACTTCCTTCCCCACAGTATCTAAACGCGGCCCTGATGGAAGGCGCGCCCGAGCTGGCATCGTCGGGCGACTCGGACAACAAGGACGGCGACAAACACGACGACAAAGGTAACTCGTGCATACGATACATTGACGACGATTAGCATCTAGTAGTGGCCATGTTGGGTGGGGCAGCTGGTGAAACTATGAAACTAAGGTTTCCGTGGGCCCTATTACGGTTAAAATTTATGACAGATAAGTGGTGTAGGCTTAGTAAAATGGACCCGTCGATACCAAATCTTACCCCTAAAAAACACGAATGTTTCATCCGCTTGGAAGACACTAGCTTAGCAATAGAGAGAGAGGAAAAGTTTTTAGTGTTATTAAACTTTTAGCACTCCTCTTTGGGGGATCAAAAAAGGATGGTAACCTTTCACTCCATAGAATTTCTTTTGCATTCCGAATGCGTTTATGTACCTACCTCTGAAGGTTCTACACGTAAAAGTGACCGAATGCAGAATGATAAACTCGAGTCACGTTATCCAATATTATTAGAAAAAGTAGTAAATCTTATTATCGTAGGATGGATCGGATGGATAAGAAACGAGAACACTTAAAATCTTACGCACATCACGTGTTCAAGTCTGTCAGATAGGACAAAATAATATCGCGATTCGCTTTTCTAGTTTAAGAGTCCAAACCCAGCTATACAATAACCTCACCCAATATTGCCGAAGTTTTAAAACATACTGCCGTATTGAAACTGCCAACACACTCATTATAGATCTGCCCTCCTTACTAATAATCGTATTGTATCAGATGAATAGTTACACATCGATTTCTCTCTTTCAGTCGTCAGTAACTTGACTTTCGAAAGAAGAAGACAAAGCGTCGTGTAACTATACTGACGCTATACAACGTTTATTAGTATGGGGTTTATATACAATGCTTGCTAGTTATATTTTATATCTACAATAGAGTTGCATTTTGATATATTCCCAGTACAATGTATTTATGTATATGTAAGTCGTTTATTTATCTCTTAGCTTTGTTATATTGTAGCATTTTGTGAGTGTTAGTTTTTATGCAGCGTGTTGACTATATTTCGACCAATTTGTTATACTGATGATATTACATGCGTCTAGTTAGAAAGGACGCTGATTCTTGGAAAATCGTTAAAAATTGTTGAACCAATTGTAAAAATTTAAATACTAATATTGCACTCAAGGGTGTTTGTGAAATGTTTTATTGCACTCGACCCAAAAGCTTACTCATTGGAGTTATTTCAGTGCTGTGCCTCGTTTAGCCACGATTCATTTAGAATAGCAGTGGCGTAATACTAACACTACACTATCAATTTAAAGTAAACGAGACTTGTTAAGACAATTGCCGAGTTGTATAGTCAACCCACTACATTTGTTATGTAGCAGTAGTCTTCGTACGCTGCTGTGGGCTGCGGCCGCTTCGAGTGATTGTTACTTTTACCAGTATTGCTTATCTTATACCTGATATGTTATTCATGTATTTATCTTTTGTTCAAATAAAGCATTGGTTTATTTTCTTTGTTGTTTCAATTATGTTTGAACAGCATGAAACAACGGTATGGAATACAGTCAAACCTGGATAAGTGAGAGTTCAAGGGAGCACAATCTCATTCTCGCTTATAGAGGTTTCTCACTAACCCGAGTTTCTCGCTAATGCAGGTACATGGGTAGCGTTTCTCTCTTATAGAGGTACGCAGCAATAACAAGTCACAGCAAGTACGAATGTAGTAAATATGTAATATGATAAAATTATGTGCATGATATGCACAACATATATTATGTACATATATATTTTTAAATGCTTACGAAAACAAAACAAAAATTGTATTGTATGTACTTGTCCATCAGAGCACTCAGACTTTATAGTCTTTTGATTTTATAATAGGTGGACTCTGGTAAATTAAACTCCCTCTGAATTTCATTTCGCGATTTTCCGGATTCAAACGCATTTACTATTTTAAGTTTATCACTTAATGACAGTACTTTAATTTTCCGTTTGGACATGATGCAGAACAGAACTTTCCTTCGCAATTGATAACTATAAACTAAGTCCGACAAACAAGACGGTACACAGGCACATGTGTCCGTCCATGCGAAAAGAATGCGATAGAATAACAACATTATTTAGTTCCACGAAATAGAATAGGTACAATATTGACGAAAAAACAATACAAAAACAATGGTAGAAAGTTCCACGAAAGTTAAGAATGAGTCATAAAATACCAGATGTTAAATTTGTAAATAAAGCTCGACTGTCTCTTATAGAGGTATAGATAAGTAGCAGTCTCACTTACGGAGGTCTATGAGGGAAAAACGACTCTCTCTTACAGAGGTTTCTATTTCTCGCTAATAGAGGTTTTGGGAGCTTAAAATGACGGGTCCTGGCTATTACTCTCACTTATAGAGTTTTCTCACTTATCCAGTTCTCACTTATCCAGGTTTGACTGTAATTGAATGAAAAATGAAGAAGAGAAAAATAAATCATTCATTATTTTTCCCCATTTATATTTTACGTTTCCGTACTCAAAATACGCGCATTGGCGTGGAGTTGCGGACACCAGCCCGTATTACCTTTTACCTACACAAACATTCACAATTAGAATAAACACACATTTCTAGCCAACCATAGTAATTAGACAACTGGCAGTTGTGACATTTACACAGGATGAATAATTTGTATTAAGCAGCCATCTTGTATTTTTATTTCGGCGACACCGGTGGCGTTACTCGCAAATATTTCTGGTGCGAATATAGTACCAAACGGGCGGCTGGACAGCCCGGCCTCCACACAGTTGTCTAATTATGTCGTATACACAAAGCATTCCGTAGTGCATAATTTCATTATTTTGTTTTACCACATTGTTTTGTTTCCCCCCACGTTCCCTCCTATAGGCGTGCACCTGCCGGCGGGATGGCGCTCGCACTGGGACGACCTGGAGGAGATATTCACGTGTTACGACACCGATCCACAAGGTGGCGAGTTTTGTTCAATGTCACCCCCAGGGGGCGGGTTTTGTGTCGCTGTCGCTCGGTGCTGGCGCTTTGATCGCTGTGGTCTAGCTATACGTGTGTGTCGCTTTGTATGTTGTGGTTAGGCTTGAGTCACCTATAAACGTTATCGGGCATCCACAGCGTCTTGCCATTTCCATAGCATGGTGCTTGCTATGAAAATGTGCTGACACGGTCTCCTTGAAACGCTCATTAAAGTGTAATTATTATGCTGTGCCGCTATTTACCGATATTGTTTTATAAGAGACTTCTAGCCTTAGGTATAGGTTGCACTGTGGTAAGTTTATGGGGGAAACACGCGGTGGTGGTATGGGAATCATAAGCTAGGTTTAAAATCGTAGTAGCTCCTTCACTTCTTCTTTTTAGGCGTCTTTACATAGTAACAAATAATTACATAAATGACTGTGGCTCTGACTCGAACCGTTTGAACAACCCTTTTATAAATAAAATTAATTAGTAGCCAGTAGAGTAACATTGTACACATGGTTCGAGTTGTAAATGTATTGAAACAACACCTTATATAAACTGGGGATCACTCCTAATTTGTTTTGATAGAGTTCGCTTTTGAAGTGAAACTGCAGACTAATTTGGATGGCACTGTTAACTGTAACATAAGTATTATTTATTATTTTAAAATATATTTAGCAGAACTGAAAATCAGTTGCTGGTGAAACAGCTATATTCTATGCACATTAATATAATGCATAATGCTGGGACTATACTCCGGGAAGACTCCGATTTCCACACATTTTTCAGCTAGATTTATGGTTTTAAAGAGTACATGAATTGGAGTTACAGCCCTCGTGTAGTCACAGCCTTAAAATATTGGTTCGTAAACTGGGTATAAATTGCATGAGTGGGGGCTTTTAACAACTTCTTACACTCGAAGCTTAAAACATTGACTATTTGCGATAGCAACACTTATAGCACAGGTTTTTTAATCTATCTACTTTGGTACTTATAATAGAGAGGACATTTCAAAATGTTTCACTGGTGGCCTGCTTACTTACTTGGTTCTACGGAAAGCTTGCACAACATTGTGACTTTCTATCCTATCATACTCGTTTACTCCTTTTCTTGGTCTTCTACGTAATGCGTGATGGTTTTAGCAGCTGCGACATTGTACAAGTGTGGGATTTTAACCGCGGAAGTCTTACCTACCGTCTTACTTTATCCTTAGAAACACACTCATCGTGATTATTCTTTTAATAAGAGTGTTGATCGTCTGACAATTCTCACTTACAAGACACGTAAGCGAAAATCGTCAGCCGATCAAGCATTACATTCTTGTCTCTCGCCGGTTGAGAAACTCACCTCGTGTAACGAAGCTAAAAGTCGAAAGAACCTGTTAAAAGTTAGTAGATTAAAAAGGATATATACAGGCTGAATTTTTCAAGTGGGTGTAGATGGTCAAATTCGAAACTATGGGGAATAGCGAAAACTACTCAAAGGAGTCTCGTGCTCGATTTTGATAAAAACTAAAACAGCATCATTGGATTTTTGAAAAATCTATATTACTAGCTAGGAATCGAACCCGTTGAATTTGATAAAAAAAAACCAGTATTATTACACCATTCGATAGTGTCCCTAATAAGGATCAACTTCTGGGAAGTAATGACATACTTACGGCAAAATTAGGAAAATGTTGGATTTTAATAAACTGCTTACCTTGTTCGAAATGAATCTCAATTATTTTATTAACACACACCCGCAGCGCAGTCACCTTTTTCAATTCAAATTTTTATTACGATCTTGGGAAAATATTCTAAATGGAATCAATAATATTGTAATGCTGAATGCAGTAAATCCTTGAGACGTCGAATCCAGCTATGTATTGAAAACAATGGTCATCATTTTGAACAATAGGTAGGTAACAGAAGAAAAATTAAAAAGTATTTTGTTATATATGTGTACTTCTTAATCTTATTTGCATGAAAAAATACTACGCGCAACAACATTCAACCTAACGAAATGGGATAGATGTGTGAGTGCGAGGCCAAAGCGGGCGGGCGAAACAAAACACTGAATAAAGCGCGGGGTTTCCCCGAGCATAGTTAATTCGTGCCTCGTTTGCAACGAAATAGACGGGACAACACGCGCGTTTACATTACATTTTTAAAGCGCGAAATTTGAAAAATATCGTGAATCTGCCATAAAAATATCGCCGATATCGATATATCGGCAAACCTGAAGTATCGCCCATATATCGACATCGGATGCATCCCTACTTTTAACCATATAAGTTGCTTATATTTTTGTAATCACCTTTTTTAAAGCTTTCATTTTCATATCCCACTCGATGGTATTAGAAGAAACAAAAAATTTCGAACTCCACAATATGGCACCCCAAATCCGCCATTTTACTTTGTTTTTTATTTTAATGTAGCCAGTGACACTCGCGCTACCAAGACAAATCTAAAGTCGTATAATTTATCCGAATCCATTCATGCGCTTAGGAGTGACGAGAGAACAAAGAAACGGACATACAGACAGGTTAAACACATACCCTCCTTTTGGGCTTCGCCGCAGTCGGGAAAAAATAAGCTCTTCTATTTAGTTTGCCGTATGTACTTCCCAGAATTCGATCCTTATTAGCGACACTATCGAATAGTGTCATAATACAGTGTTTTTTTTTTCAAAATCAACGGTTTCGATTGCTGGCTAGAAATATTGATTTTTCAAAAATCCAATTATGCAGTTTTAGTTTTCATCAAAATCGAGCCCGCGACTCCTTTGAGTACTTTCGCTATTCCTCATAGTTTCGGATTTGGCCATCCACACCCATTTGAAAATTCACCCTGTGTAGTCCTAGTAGTAGTAATGCTTTGGGTTTTTAATAACGGTCAACTTCTCATAGCCTGTCGCAGCTGCTGACGGACTCACTTGTGGTATAAGTTTCTAATATGATATCTAGCTAAAGTGTTGTTGTGTTGCGCAGGCGCCGACGGCGCGGGCGCGCGTGACAAAGTGTCGCTGGACGACTTTCACTTCATTAAGGTGCTGGGCAAGGGTTCCTTCGGGAAGGTCATGCTGGCTGAGAAGAAGGGCACTGACGAGGTATATGTCGTTATCGTATATAATATATTATTCAGTTAAAAGATTTTAATAGTTAGCTATGGTGGGAATTGATAAATATTGTTATTAATAAAAAGATATCTTATAGTGTGTTAGCTATTAAGGTAAGAAAAGTTAAAAATAGGCATTGACAGGCTAGGTTTTGACAAAAGTTGGAATTGATAATAAGGCACCGTCGAAGTAGAAATACGACTTGTATTAGAATTTCTTATCTTAATCGTTGTTTGTCTTTTAGTCACAAAGAGACTAAATGCAAAATGTAAGTTTTTACATCACGTAAATGATTACCTAAGATGATGATTGCAGACAAGATCTCATTCCACATTACGGCCGTCGATGACAATGTTTGATAAGTAACTCCGTGGCTAGTGTACCGTGGCTAGTGTAGCGCGCCCCCGCAGGTGTACGCCGTGAAGGTGCTGAAGAAGGACGCCATCATCCAGGACGACGACGTGGAGTGCACGCTCACCGAGCGGCGCGTGCTGGCGCTGGCGGCGCGCCACCCCTTCCTCACGGCGCTGCACTCCGCCTTCCAGACGCGCGAGCGCCTGTTCTTCGTCATGGAGTACGTGGACGGCGGCGACCTGATGTTCCAGATACAGCGCGCCCGGAAGTTCGACGAGCCCAGAGCCAGGTGACGAGCGTTATCCTATCGGTCCGGCCGACGGAACGAACGTTCCTGTACAGTATTCGAGCGTCGTTCTGTTTCCTCCTGTCGTTGGGATGCACTCATAAATTTTAGTTTTTTTTTACTATTTGTCAACTAAAGAACTAAAAATTATGAGCACAAGAAAAAAAGAAATGATAAAATAATGTTTCTGTAAATTGATTTTAAAAACACATTTAATAAATAAATAGATGAGATGTTTCCTGCTACTCTGAGAAGAAACACCTGAACCAACTCAAGAGGTCACAGTCTTGTTAAGTCCAAACGTTATTATGCGAAAAGTGGCATTTTTGTCTTGCAATGTAAGTTACACATAACCAATACTCCTATTAGGAGTTATTTGAGATCTTGTCTTAACTTACTAACTTAACTTTGTAATGGTTCATCTCCAGGTTCTACGCGGCAGAAGTGACGCTAGCCCTGCAATTCTTACATTCGCACGGCGTCATCTACCGCGACCTCAAGCTCGACAACATCCTGCTCGACAGCGACGGACACTGCAAGCTGGCCGACTTCGGCATGTGCAAGGAGGGCATCCTCGGTCAGTAGTCCACCCGTACATATAAACTGAACAGTACTCCCAGCCGATGATTCTCCCACGGCAGGGCAAAGGTCACTTCTCATAAAGAGAAAGCACGAACATATTACCACGCTTGCTCAAGACGAGTTGACGATTTCGGACTTATATTAACTACTACAAGTCACGATGGTTTCCTTCACCGATGTTAGTAATGTCTAATATATACTTAGCCAGTACTTAAGAATTCAACCCTAATAAAATCGTGTTTTATCTCATACGGCAGCGGCAGCTATGAATCATTGTACTGGTAGCACATCTGCTAATCCATACATCCATACTATACTAATATTATAAATGCGAAAGTAGCTGTTTGTTACCTTTTCACGCCTGAACGGCTGAACGGATCTGGCACACAGATAAACCATGAGCTGGGTTAGTTTATCTCGACGTCCACACGGGCGAAGCCGCGGGAAAAGCTAGTATATTTAATATAAAATTGAAAATTATCAGCAGTTAGTTTCTTTTCCATAAGAGACTTAAAATAGTAATCTATGTTCTGTGTTTGGTTTCCGCACTTAGTCCTTCAAGTGGAGCATTATGCGTGGGTCATGGCGGCTATCCCGACCAGTCCACTTCTCTCCAGAAGTTAATTAGGTCTCCTGGCCCGTTGAGAACATCTGTGTAAGATGTGGGTATCCGTAAACAACTACCCTATGATGTAAAAACCGCTTGGAGGGGGCTGCGCACTTGTCGGTTGCGTCGGTGACCGGGACGCGCAGGGTTGCCCTGTATATTATGAGAGCTGAGGGCTCGCACTACCCGCAGATGAGAGATAAGAGTGTGTGATAGTGCAGAGAGTGATAACGCGTGTGTTTCAGAGGGTACCACCACCACCACCTTCTGCGGGACGCCCGACTACATCGCGCCGGAGGTTTGTAGCACATTCTCAACATTGTACTCGTTGGAATGAAATAGGTTTCTTTAAATTAATTTAGATAGCATTTGTACAGATTGCTTCAATACAGACCTTGTCTTTGTAGAACCGCCATATCACGATAGCTTCTATCGCTAACATAACAGCACGTGAATGTGACGCTGGTCAAATAACTAACCTGTTCACTATCCATTTCTAACGCACATCGCACCGGTAGCATAGTGCTGAGTTAGATGAGTGACCACCTTAAAGCAGTACTTTTTTTTTTTTGCAGATTTTTTAGTTTAAATATTAGTATTGTCCTGTGGTTGATGGATGATCGTAAAAATCGTGTTTACTTTTTAGATCCTCCAAGAGCTGGAATATGGCCCTTCAGTGGACTGGTGGGCTTTAGGTGTCCTCCTCTACGAAATGTTGGCTGGCCAGCCTCCCTTCGAGGCTGACAACGAGGACGACCTGTTCGAGTCCATTCTACACGACGACGTGCTGTATCCCGTGTGGCTCTCCAAGGAGGCCGTGTCTATACTCAAAGGTGAATCATTTGTTTGTGTTTGTTTATATCATAATATTATAGTAATCTGTCAACCTTCAAAATAGGTGGGAATAAACATATACGGATGTCTATTCCCACCTATTTTGATGGTTGACAGATTACTATACTTACTACTTACTTACTTTGTATGTTTGTTGTCTTTATCCATAAGTATCTATGTATGAGGCGAGATTGTAAAATCACTATCGATTTCTTGCCCTCGTCTAAGGTAAGTGCAACACGTTGTCTTCTTCTATTTGACCCTGTCGACCTTCTAGTTATCATTCACTCCCTTTTTTCATATCAGTCATCGAAGTTAAAATTTGTTAAATCAAGGGTAAAATAAATAAAAACACATTGAGGGACGAATCGGAGTTATTATCGGATAATCGGATATATACGAGGGCGCGTTTTTAAGTTCGCGGAATGGAGGGTGAGAAGTGAAAATAAAAATACTAAATTGTTTTTCTTTTTCAATATATTCACCTGCTACCCTTATACATTTTTCAGATCTTTCAATTAGCTTATGTATACCTTCATAAAAAAATGTTTTGTCTTTGTCCGAAAAATAAGCTGAAACCGCGCCCTTCACTTCTTCATCAGTTGAAAATTTCTTCCCATGAAGTTCTTTTTTCAGTTTTGGGAAGAGATAATAATCACTGGGAGCCAGGTCTGGGCTGTAGGGTGGATGGTCTAAAATATCGAGGCCCACCTTATGCAGGGCAGCCAACGCAACACGGCTCTTGTGAACAGGCGCGTTGTCGTGAAGAAGAAGGACACCTTTAGTCAATTTACCCCTCCTTTTTTCTTTAATGCTTTGTTTCAACCTCTCGAGGATAGAAGCATAGTATTCTCCGGTTACAGAAACGCCTTTATCTTTATAATCGGTCAACAGGATCCCTTCTGAATTCCAAAACACTGTTGCCATGATTTTTCCAGCCGTTTGTGACACTTTAAACTTCTTGGGTGGTGGTGTGCCTTTTTTGTGCCACTGCATAGAGTCCTGTTTCGACTCAGGTTCATAATGATGAACCCAAGTTTCATCTCCAGTAACAATTCGACTTAATAGTCCATCCTTATCTTCGTTACAGAGGTCCAAAAACGTGCGAAAACACTCCACGCGGTGTTGTTTTTGAGGCGGCGTGAGCATTCTTGGCACCCATCTTGCACTGACCTTTGTCATGCCAAGATGATCGTGTAGAATTTTGAAAATTGTCGTATCCGATACTCCAATCATTTCTGCAAGCTGTTTCTTATTTAGTCTGGCATCTTCCAATATTATTTTTTCGACTTTTTTAATGATTTCCGGAGTAGTCACCTCGATTGACCGTCCGGGCCGTGGGTCTTCTTCAAGTGAGGTCCTGCCTTGTTTAAGAGACTGTGCCACTTGTAAACCATGGTTTTACCCGGGCAAGAGTCCCCGTAAACGGATTCCATCTCTTCCAGTATATTTTGAACTGACTTTCCTTGCTTGGTAAGGAACTTTATTACGGCACGGTACTCGATTTTTTCCATAATTCACACTTTCTTCCCGATTGAGTTGTTTGCTTGACGATAGTTCAAAAACTAATGATCCAATTAAGATAAAACCTGGTATTTTTATACTAATATTGAGTGGCTGAAGTTGTGGTCATCCCGATAATGACCTATTGTTATCCCTTCCCCCCCATTCCGCGAACTTAAAAACGCACCCTCGTATGTCGCATCACTGGGTGGACGAGATGCGATACATCGGGTCTTCTTCATGATCCGACATACTTTAGATAGGTGTGGGCACTGCAGTGGGTACTAGAACGAAAAGATTATTTGAATTTAAAGTAACTTTAATAAACTAGCGATTAACAACCGAAACGCACAAGTGCGTTGGTAGTGGGCGTTTGCCAAGACTGTCCGAGCTCGACTGTCGACTGTCGCAACCAGGGGGGGTCGTCTCATTGCGCAAACCCAGGAATGCCTACGAGGGCTGGACCGATGTTGCCAAGTACTCCTCTATTATGAGAGACCTAAAAACTTCGTTCTCTAATAATGACGTTTCCGAAGATGGCAACATTAAAACTGTAAAGTTGCTTATTCGTTAAAAAGCGATAAATGTGTTTTTCAATGTGTTAACACAAAACACTTTTAAAAGTGTAACAGTAATATTATTACATATATCTGTAACCGATTTATAAGGAACAGGAGGGAACAGGGCGTGCGATTCTCCATACAAATGTATTCCCCATTTTAATAGTTCTTAGGTATGCGATGCCTATTTAGTAATTTATAATAAAGTCTTCTGACATAAAAGACAAACTACTGTTTTTATTATAAAAAATACTAGTAAGAAGCTTCGACTTTTACAAATAAACCACAAACTTGTGATTTTTGTCAAAATTTAAAGTTTTATACTTTTATAATCATCTTTGAAGTTACATGCAAGCAAGGAAGGCTGCTTGACCACCAAAGCGGAGCTGGAAAATTGTAACCAGTGAAACAGCACAACAATTTAACATCGGTTACAGTTTCCCAGTTCTGCTTTCGTGGACAGATCTTTAAATAAATATCTCAAAGAAATCCGAATTTGAATCTCCCGCTTACGCGAGTTTTTGGAGGCGTCCATGAGGAGGTGCCAAAACCGTACAGTACCCGGCGATAAATATTGCACATCGACCTTTGGAAAGAGACAATCGGCTAATTTCGGCTTCGTAGAGCGTTATCTCTGTTGCACGAAATACAAACAGTCCGGTATCTATTAGGAGCTGTTAAAACAATTATGATTTGCTTCTTTTGATAATTATTTTTATTCTTTGTATAAAATACACCAATTTTCCTATAAGTGATGGCTTTAGGTTGGGGTAAAATAAAATAAAAAAATCATGTTCACATTCTGTTTACGTGTATAATTACTTTGGAAAATTACAGCTGTAGTGTACATAATAAACATTGTAATAAAAATAATAATAATTCTAATTCTCAATTACTTCCATTTCACTATCTGTGCTCTCAAAGAGGTCAATATCACTGTCACTCGTATTTATCACTAGTCTATCAGTGTAATTGTCTAAACCGTGTTGGATGCTTCTATATTCATTCTCACATTTGATTGCATGATCGCAAACCTTTTTCCACTCTTCAGCCCCGATCATGTTTACTTTTTCAGTCAATAATGTTTTTACTGTAGTTAAATTCATACCCACATTTCTAGAGGCTACATAGCCTTTCAGTTGAGACCATAAATATTTTCAATTGGATTATTATCCGGATGATATTGTTACGAGCTTGGGGTTCGTGACAATAAGAACTGCCGATTTAATCACCAAAAATTGACACTTTAATCACAACACTAATTACAACTCAAACACTAATTAAGAAACACAATTGCACTTACTGATCACTCTTAAGTCGCACTCAAATATCGCTTTGATGTACTCGCTCGTATAGCTTGTTCAAAACTATGTGTCTCGCGGCTCGCGCCCGCCTTATATAGTGCCACAGAGCTATTCTATAAACATCTAGTATGTTCGAGTACAGTGCGCTTCATAATAAACGAACCCCCATTGGTAACGACATCGAACCTATTGAAGTTTTTTGTAACGTAAAGTAAATGGCGTGTTGGTCTAGTGGTTTACACTGCGGCTTAGCAATGTGATGCTCTCGAGTTCAAATCCGCGGCCGAGAAGGTTTTTTTTTTATTTATTAACTTCATTATTTTTTTTTTTAGTTTCTTTAGTAGGTGATTTTCGTTTATTATTATTAAGAAATCAAATGGAGGTTTGTAATAAAAGCCTAGGTATTTTGCATAAACAATATTATTTATTTTTCTAATTACATTTCTAGGACTTCATGGAATCCACTTCCTGGTTGAATATACAGATTCCTGTCTGTGTTAAATTGGGGTTATTTACTTAGAATATTAACTAAACACAAAATAGATACCTTAGTTTGGTTTAGAACGTAGAATATTAGATAACGGTTCGTTTATAGATATTTCTAGAACCATAACTACAATAATATTTATTTATTTAAAGTTGTGAAAACATAAATTTTTTATACTCTGTATGATCTTATCGGAAAAAAGCTTGGTTAAAAAATGAAATGTTGTCATTTGTGCCTGTGAATTACAGAGGAAGAACCAACATGCTAAACTATAACAGTATAGCAATATACATCTTTCCCTTTTATCACATTTTCTGATAACCCTTATTTAACACAATATTAGAAAAATATGTGAGGTCAGATATGAATCGTTAACACATTAATAAACAAAAGTAAAAATAAAGTTACTAAGTTAGTTAGTTACTCTTGTAAACAAGAGTAACTGGATTGATAATAATAAAGGTTGTTTATTTTTGATAAACTACGAGATAATGCTCCCACTGATTATGGAATGATATTGGGAATTATTAACACTTGCTCATATATGTTCCAATGTAATTTTATCAAATAAGTTACACAGTCAATCTGCCGAGTTGCCTATTCATAACGGATAGGATGGCCGTCACTGTCTTTCATTTCTTGAAGTCAGCATTTGAACGCGTAGTTTTGAAGGGTGCCACTGAGTGAACTTTCACAATACATTACGTTGTCGCTGCGATTCATTAGTGTAAGCAATCGGGCGAGGGCCTTTGTGGTCACATTTCACATCACCCGTCGCTTGATAACTTTGTATCCATCTACGAACTGTTTTTCTCTGTAATGAAAATAATAATATTAGAAATACGTAAAAAAATCCAACTTATAAGTAATAATGCAACATGATTGCAACAATAAATAGGTATGTGTAAGAATAACGTAAATCTTACCGTTATGCTTATATCTCGTGCTATTTTATTTATGTTTTGTTCCTTTTCCCACAGAACTACAATTTTAGCCTTCAATAAAGTTGTTAATCGAACCATACCATCGATTAATAGAATCAACTGGTCAAAAACTTAATAAATTGGATAATATTACGATGAAGATAATTACACACAAGCGAATCGGCACGAAAATGAAACCATTTGAAAAGTAAAAATACCCTCAATCACAGTTTAGTAAATAAGGCGAAGAAGTATACAAAATTCAACCATAACTCGCAGTTCATACAGCAGTTAAGTTTCTGAAATAAAACGAGGATAGTGCAACAATCGGAATCAACACATTCTATTCAACCAAACAAGAAATCTATGCTAATTACAACCTTATGTTTTAGTTAAAGGAGTTGCGTATTGCATTTTGTAAAACAAGACGGTAAGGTGCTAGTATTAAATATAACACGGAAGTTGAAATTTAAACCTTAATATCTAGAAGATTAGACCGTTAATAACCTTGTTCGATAAAAGGAGTAATGCTATTCAAATTTTCGTTGAGGTTGATAACTGAGCCAATAGCCTAGTGGTATAAGGCACGGTCTAGTTGATCGGCTGGCGCCTGGTGAAGCAGGTTCGTATCTTAATCGCACGCAGTGTCTTTTTGTAAGTTATTCTTGGTATTTATACAGCTCGGCCAGAAGGAAGCCGATAAAATACCATATAAAATTATTAAATACTTGCAAATATTATTTGAGGCGGATCGGTGGATGCACGCGGGCAGAGATGGGTAGCGGCGGGGGAGGGGGAGCTGCTCAAGGCACACGTGACACGCGGGCCCGACCGTGCTCGGGCGATAATCTTTAAGTCTTGGTAGGGTTCGTTTTCTCTGCGGCTGTTCGTTTTATCGTTATCCACATTAACAACCATCTTTTTCACTTAGAGCCTTAGACACCGAGAAAACCACACACGAGTAACGCTACGGCTCTCCGGCCAACCAGCAATCTCATTGCTCTCACACATTCAGCGCATGGATCTATGTGTATCACCCTTTGACTACACACTTTACTACGGCCGATAGAGAACCCCTACTCGCGTGCCTCCCATAATGTAGCTGTAATGTGCTCATCACCAGTGTGATCATTATCTACTTCGACGGGTACACGACCTACTGGCATCATTCGTAATCTATCGTGAGCGTACTTAGAAGTCCGGTTAGAATTTAAAGCTTTTGACGTATGGGTATCACCATCCAAAACATCAACTACCATAAACTGACCTCTGAACTTCTGATCTGACTTAGTCTTATAATCTGATTTCGCTCTTTGTTTTCTAATAACACTAAATCGCCAACCGAAAATGTTGTTATAGTTGCCTATGTCCTATCATAATATTACTTTGCAAGTAAATGTCGGGTAGAAACAAATTGTTGCTCGCTACACTATTTGCGCTGTAGCATGGTGCGGGTGACAGTTGCCCGTATGACGTTGACATTTGTCAGTACCACGTAGGGATGTGAGGTTATGCAATTCATTTTTATCGCTAACGATACTCGCAGCGTGAATCTAGTTCTCTTTAAGGGCCTTACTCTCGTTTAGTACCGTAACACGGTCACTTTATGAAGCTTATAACTTATTAACGGTTTGGTTAGAAGGTCTGTAAAAAATATATGTTTGCTATAGATTCATGTACAGCATTTTTGAAACAGGGTTTTTTCATAAAGCTAATACTTTTGCCTTAAAAAAATATTTACCAAAACGCTATTTTGGCTAATATTTCCTTATAACTTCTAAACGGCTTTGATGTTTGGAAATATTTTTACACTGAAAAATTGATGGTTCGAAGTACTACATATTTGAAAGAGCGTTTTTAAATCAATCAACAGTTGCAAAGACAATGCCCCATTTTGAGATAGAGCTTCAGAGGTGCTCTGCGCGGGCGCGGGCGGCAGTCGTGCGTTAGCACTGAGACGGGGTGGCTGTGTCGCTCGCTGCTCCGCCCGGCTATCGATCGACTACGCGCGTTTGGCTGTGTTAGTGCAAATATTTATGAACGAATTGTATCAGTATGCGTTTATAGACTAGCTCGCTGCAGAGGGCCCATTTCTATTGTCCGCGTGGACGCTTTATTAGTGGTGCCATTTCTAAATACTGTTTTTGTTTATATTGTTTATTTTGTAAATATAAGATAATTTGTAAATAAATAAAAATGCCAAAGCAAAGCAAGTCAAGAAAAATACTTTTTCTCTACGACGACGCACCGTTTTATAGATATTAGCGAAAAACTCAAATGTGGGAATTTTTATACCCCCCACTCCGGCTCACCTCCTAGACGCGGGGACTTTTAGTACCTATGTTCACTCCCTAAGCACTCTGAAGAAATCGCTCAGGGCCCAGCTCACGCACTCTACACCTCTTATCTCTATCTCTTAATAGTTATTCGTTGAGTGGACTAATAAGTATCTATCTATCTATCTATACGAATAAATAAAATTGGAGTGTCTGTTTGTAATATTAAAACAACCGCTTCTTACTAAATGCATATGAATGTATACACGGTACAGTCAACCTCTAGACGTCCACTTACACCGCAATGACCATTATCGCCTGTGCTATACGGGCTGCGGCGTCTATACACACATGCGCATATTTATCCGTGTGAGTGATGCTCCAACGCTATAAATTAACATGCCGTGTAGCATCGCAACGAGTAGTTAAAGATGTGGTCAATGCTAGACAAGGATGACAATATCAGTAACTTGTTTTTTTTATCGCCGTCTGATTATTATTTTCATAGTACTGCAAAATTTCGATAATATAACATAAGTAAACATTAGCTAGATCGGTAACGAGGCTGCACTCGCTAATGTGATCGGGATAGATGTGAGTTCAAATCCGAGTTGGGCCAGTTTTTTTTGATGTTTTATATAATTATTATTATGTGTTAGTAATTTATTTTTGTAAATTACTTTGAACAAATAGATATTACAATAAAGGTAATTTATTATTATAATATGATAACAAATGAAATAAATTTTGATATGGTAACATTGTAATATTTTTTATACATAAGAAATCCTTTACACTAACTTATGTTATTATTATAGTATTGAATGTTAAAAAACACACCTTAATTACTAAATAACGGAAACAAGTAAAAGTAAACAACATAAACATAAAGCAAAGTATATAACAAAAAACAATTAAAAATAGAACAAAGTATACCAAAAAAAACGAAATAAAAATAAAACCAAATGTCTTGATTGACGCAAAGAAGATCCTCCGACTGGGATCGAACCCACGGCGAGAAATCTTAACCAGGCACTATGCCCCGAGACCAACTGGTTACTTGTATCCCGTGGCGAATATGTTGATCACTATTTCACGACGAATCGAAATAAGGCAGCTTTATCAATTGAGGCCGGAATACTTATGCCTGAACTATAAGGTTTTAGGTTATATATTATGGATATTATGAAAATTCTGATATCATTTAAGAGGTTACAGCTTAATTATTCATTTTCTCAATGAAAAGAGGATTGAAACTTAACCTCAATATTACAATAATATAAATACTAATTTGGTAAGTTACGACCACTATGTCCCCTGACACAAAATTACCCTACCTGTTTAGGATTTTTAATATTTCGTGTGACCTCCGTTAGCCTCGATACAGCTAATGAGACGTCGACGCATAGACGCTACAATATTTGCACAGATATTTTTGCCGCGAATAGTGGAATAATTTATGTGAACTAGTAAAGTAGTTAAAAAATTAGGATAGATTTGAAACAGAGTGAACTTAACACTTTGTTTGAAATCTACCCTCATGTTTTAAAAACGACGCTAAGATTGAAAATAATTGTAAAACAAAAGAATCTTCGTTTAGTTGTGGAATATTTAACATAATTATTGGTTAGCAACTCGGCATTCTAATTGCACATGTGATACTTAAAAAATATTTTTCATGTTCGATGTGAGACTCGAACCCGAACGTTCGCCATGCGAGGCACAGTGCTAGCCACTTTGGCCACCGTAACGCTTACGAAATTTTTTGAAATTTGTAATAACAATCATGTTGCCAATTTGTATTGTTGTCAAACGTTCTTATAGAAGAAGGTCATAAGTACTAATATTGCTATGCCATAGTTTTGTGAGATTGCAGTCGACTTCTGACTGTTAAATTGCACATATACCAAAATATTTTTTTTTACAATTTTTGTCTGTCTGTCCGTCTGTCGTCTGTTTGTTCCCGCTAATCTCTGAAACGGCTAGACCGATTAAGACGGGACTTTCACTAGCAGATAGGTGAATAAGGAGTTACTTAGACTAGGTACATTTATTTTAGAAAAAAAAACAAAATAGGTTCCTACGAAAAAAAATTAAAATCAATGAAATGAAATATTGAATAATATCCGATTCAAATAGGGAGGTTGTATTATACTCCGTTTAATTAGGTACTTTCAAATGTAATCAAATCATAATAAAGAAACGGAGTATAGTTATGTTTATAAGTGGATCCTATACGTGAAGATTCCTTAATCTCCATAGAAATTGATTGAATAAATAATATAATAATATACTTAGTGTTTTTGTTTAAGAAAATCGTACACCAAATATTGTATATAAAAAGGCTAATACGAAAAACTAAAAATAAATAATAATTAAACTAAAAATGCAAAAACGATCAAAAAGAACTAAATGGAGAAATATTAGAAGAATTTCATTAAAATTAGCATAGGTATTTCTTTACGCGGAATACAGAATTAATAAGTTATCGTAAACTCTGCGAACTCAACAATAACTTTTTTCTTAAATTCCACGCGGACGAAGTCGCGGGTAACAGCTAGTACAAAATATATCAGTCTTGCATTCGCCATTCCCTTCTGGAATCGTAGGCAAAAATGGCGACCTACGTGCGGCATGTCTGCGCCTCTGCATATTCTTTGATCATCGTTTTAGTGTATCGCGCCACCGCAAGCATCGGGAGTAGGACGCTTAGCTCCGCCCACATGCACAAGGTCAGTGAGCCATCTTTACACCTTAATATTGTTATGAAAATTAGTGTATTATTCAGTTGTGCAGTGTAACTACGTGTGTGCTACGTGTATAAACTTGTCAATATAAATGTTTTATGGCTACATAATTATCTTTGTACTTATATAAAATAATCAAAATCGGGTTTATGTTTTTTTTTTTCGTGACAACATTTTTGCTCTATGGTGCATCGGCGCGGCGGCCATGTTGTTTACCCGTGCGATGCTGTGAGTGCGAGTACGAGTGCAAGCGCGTTATATTGTGACTTAATGTGACACGTATTACGATTTCATTGTTTGTTTTCATTTTTGTTAAATTGTTATTTGTTATAAGTTTGTTGAGTTTGTTGTTATTACCATGCCTAAGCATACAAAAAAAACTGTTTTGGGTAGTCAGGCCAGGGAGCTTGTTGTTCGCCTCCGAGACTACTTTGAAAGAGAACAACAAAATAATGGACCGTTGTTACCATTGAATCATATTGTAGAACGAGTAGCCGAAGCTCTTGATATTGGCCGCAATACTGTTTCGCGTATAACACGTGAGAAAATTGGCCAAGATGGGATGTTTGAAAATAAATTATCGACACCCAACAAAAAGCGGACCAAGGTGAAGCCAATCACAGATTTGGATGATTTTGCTAAGGTTGCTATTAGAAATCATATTTATGATTATTATAGAAGAATGGAGCTACCCACATTGCTCAAGCTTCTAAAATCATTAAAAGAAGCTGACTTGTTCAAAGGAGGTATTACTTCGCTACGGCAAGTTATAAAAGATATTGGCTTTGTTTACAAAAAAGTTAACAAAAGAAAGATTATTATGGATAGGACTGACATTGCCCTAGCAAGATGTAGATTTTTAAGGAAGGCCAAAAACATAAGTGATTGGAGCAAAGTTGTCTTTTTGGATGAAACGTGGCTAAACGCCAACCACACAGTGGGTAAAAGTTGGACCGACGATACGGCACAATCGTGTACCAAAGTGCCGGAAGGCAAAGGCGAACGCCTTATTATTTGTCACGCAGGTACAGCAAGTGGATTCGTCCCTGATTGTTTGCTGGCTTGTAAGTCAAAAAAAACTACGGAGTATCATGAGGAGATGAATTACGAAAAATTTAAAGATTGGTTCATAGGTCTATTAAACAATTTAAAAGAGCCTATGACCATAATAATGGACAACGCACCCTACCATTCGGTGCAAGTTAATAAACCCCCAAACCAATCCAACCGCAAAAGCGAGTTGGTGAAGTGGCTGAGTGAAAACGGAGTTACAGCAGATATAAAAATGTTAAAGACGGAGCTTATTGCCTTAGTCCGACGCCATAAGCCACCAACTCCTACCTATGCTCTGGACGAGATGGCAAAAGAAAAAGGCCACCAGGTCCTTCGACTACCACCCTACCATTGCCAGTATAACGCTATTGAGCTGATTTGGGCCCAAATAAAAGGTATGCTTTTAATTTCAATTCCCATTTTGAAGCTTTATAAAAAAATCAGCTTTCCGATCGTAGCATGTACCTAGTTTAAAAACATTACCAGATACTAGATTAGGCTGATTGATGATTATTTGAATACTTTTTTTTATAAGTTCGTTTATTTTTAGGTTACGCCGCAAGAAATAATACTTCGCCGCCATTTACGGCAAATAAGATGTTGGCCCTATTACAAGAGGCCATCAACAATGTTCAACCTGAAGACTGGTCGAAGGTCGTGAATAAAACAAAAAGGGACATTATGTCTGATTGGGATCGTGACATACATATTGACAACATAATTGAGTCATCGTTAATAATATCCGTCACAGATTCAGATGATGAATTGAGTGACAATTCAGATGTTCCTGACTCTGATATGAGTTTAGACGAATAACATGTATTTTTTTTTAGCAACCTTTTAAGCAACCTTACCCTATAAATGTTCTGTTGTATAATTAGACCTTTTAAAAATAAAAATTGACCTACGCACAATATACGTTTTTTATTATAAAAAATATCGACTATCCATCGTAGCAGTACATCCCATCACTAAATACGTCTATGGCGTTACGTTATACGCATAACACTTTGCTTAATTTTTCATTCAATTTGATTTTATTTCTTGATTAGAACATTCTGGTTGGGTTTAATTTAATTTACTACAGTTATTAATTATTTAATATATTACGAATGTGGTACAACTGAAATATTAAGTCATAAATTGTAAATCGCGGCAACTTTCAAGAGTGAAACGAAATGTTACTGAAACTGTCACCCGCACCATGCTACAGCGCAAATAGTGTAATCGCAACGCTACATATGATTTCTTCTGTGCCGAATACACGCGTTTCACCAATACCAGTCAACGCAACAACGTTATTAACTCGTTTGCCACTTAAACTCTCGTTTACTAAAATCATTAATGTAAACCAAAAAGAGGAACAGACCCAATATTGAACCTTGAGGACGCCCATTGTCATTTCAGACCCTAATGAGTTTATGCCGCTTACTTGAACTTTAACCTTTCTATCTTGCAGGTATGATCTTAGCAAATCAAGTGCTGTTTTTCTAATTACACATAGTGCTCCAGTTTCGTCAGAAGTGTCTCATGGTTTACGCAATCGAACGCCTTAGAGAGGTCGCAAAAGATTCCAATGGCATCTTGTGCTTCTTTCCAGGCGTTAAAAATGTTCTTTATTAGGGATAATACCGGCGTCAGTAGTACAACGCCCTGGAAACCGAAACCGTACTGGTGTTCATGAAATATGGAATTTTTATTAAAGTGGCGTAACATTTGATTGAGCATCAACTTTTCAAATACCTTAATGACAACTAGCAGAATTGACACAGGCCTATAATTGATGGGTTCCTTACTATCACCGGATTTGAACAATGGTACTACTTTATTGTTTCATAAGATCCGGAAAGACTCCTTGGTCAACACTGGTGTTAAATATGAAAGGTACTACTAACCTATACTGTGTCCCGTTGCAGGCTTCATGACCAAGAACCCGGTGCGGCGTCTCGGCGTGCTGGGCGGCGCGGGCGGCATCCGCGCGCACGTGTTCTTCCGCGACGTGGACTGGGACGCGCTCATGCAGCGTCGTCTGCGCCCGCCCTTCCGCCCCAAAGTCGTGAGTGTTCCGCGTCTTACTCGCGACATTACTATGTCTATACACTATAATACCTACTACATCATCTTCCGCGACGTGGACTGGGACGCGTTCATGCAGCGCAGTCTGCGCCCGCCCTTCCGCCCCAAAGTCGTGAGTGTTCCGCGTCTATAATACTACCGCGAAACTATAATACTACATCATCTTTACCCCGACGAAGAAGCAAGTATTCAATGATGTCTCTGTGATCAAAGGGTGAAAACCGGAAGTGATCACTGCATGGTAAGAGGCACATTGAACTTGAAATACCAAGCTGGAAAGATCTTGACTGATGAAGTCTACGCTCCGCCCAGCACCGATCCAGGTCAAAACCCCGAGAGATTTTACCAAGAATCGTTTCGAATGCCTAGGGAGCTCCGTGGACGATTATAACGATGGGTTCGTGGAAACTGTCCATACAGTTGGGTCTAAGATCTTCAAGACCCGTCGTACGAATTTAAAAAAAGAAGCTCTCTGATCCTACTTTATTGCTCATGAAGGAGAGGCGCAAGAAAATTCTGCAGTCTTCAGATGATGCGCTAAACTACTGGCAACTCAATTGACGGATCTCTAAGTCCTTGAAAAGCGATCTTCGCCGCTTTAATACAGACCGTATTAAGGACGCGATAGAGCGAAATAAAGGTTCCAAGGTCTTTGCTAGAGATATAGACAGATTTCTAGCAAAGACCTTGGAACCTTGGGCAGGAACATTGGGCAGAGCCAGCTTACGAAACTGAAGACCGATGTTGGCAGGATCGTAACCGACAAACCTGAGCTGTTGAGCTAGAGATCGAGAGGTTCTATGGACAGTTATACACGTCAACAAGTAAACCCGTTACGAATCTGGCAAACGACCCAAGAGCTAGATTGATCCGACACTATACCGAAGACACCCCGGACGTCAGCCTGTACGAGATTAGGATGGCTCTGAAGCAGCTCAAAAACAACAAGGCCAAGGTCATGATGGAATTACGGCCGAGCTTCTGAAGGCCGGCGGAAAACCCGTTCTTAAGGCCCTTCAGAAGCTGTTTGGTTCCGTCATACTCGAGGGTAAAACTCCACAGGCATGGAACAGAGGTGTGGTGATACTTTTCCTTAAGAAGGGCGACAATGCCCTTCTTAAGAATTATAGGCCCATCTCACTTCTGAGCCATGTCTACAAGCTGTTTTCGAGAGTAATCACGAACCGTCTTGCGCGCAGGGCTGACGACTTCCAGCCTCCCGAACAAGCCGGATTCCGTAAAGGCTTTAGCACCGTAGACCACATTCGTACGCTGCGATAGGTTATACAGAAGACCGAAGAGTATAACCTGCCTCTCTTCTTAGCGTTTGTGGACTACGAGAAAGCCTTTGATTCGATAGAGACATGGGCTGTGCTGCAGTCTCTTCAAGGGTGCCAGATCGACTATCGGTACATCGAGGTGCTGAAGTATCTGTACGAAAACGCCACTATGTCAGTTCGACTCCAGGATTAGACCTCCAAACCTATGCTTCTGCAGCGAGGTGTGAGACAGGGAGACTTTATCTCTCGGAAACTGTTCACCGCTGCACTGGAGGACGCCTTCAAGGTTCTGGACTGGAAAGGGGCTGGCATTAACATCAATGGCGAGTACATAACTCATCTTCGGTTTGCCGACGATATTCTTGTCATGGCTGAGACTATGGAGGACCTCAGTACAATGCTCGATGACCTCATTAGAGCCTCCGAAAGAGTAGCTCTTAAAATGAACATGGGCAAAACGAAGGTCATGTCAAATGCCCATGTAACACCCACTCTCATAAAGGTCACAGACGCTACACTCGAAGTCGTGGACGAGTATGTTTACCTAGGACAAACTGTTTAGTTAGGTATGTCTAACTTCGAGAAAGAGGTCAATCGTCGAATCCGACTCGGCTGGGCAGCGTTCGGGAAGTTACCCAATATCTTCTCGTCCCACATACCGCAGTGTCTCAAGACGAAAGACTCTTTGACCAGTGCGTGTTGCCAGGGATGACTTATGGCACTGAAACGTGGTCGCTCACAATGGGCATTACAAGAAGGCTAAAAGTCACCCAAAGGGCAATGGAGAGGGCTATGCTTGGAGTTTCCCTGCGTGATCGAATCAGGAATGAGGAGATCTGCAGGAGAACTAAGGTAACCGACATAGCCCGAAGAATTGCTAAACTTACAGTGGGCAGGGCACATTGCTCGCAGAACAGAAGGCCGATGGGGCTGAAAGGTTCTGGAGTGGCGACCGCGTACCGGAAGACGTAGCGTTGGAAGGCCTCCCACAAGGTGGTCCGACGACCTTGTGAAGGCCGCAGGAACCCGTTGGATGCGAGAAGCACAGAACCGGTCGAAGTGGAGGTGCTTGGGGGAGGCCTATTTCCAGCAGTAGACGTCTTTCGGCTGAAATGATGGTCTTTACTTCGCATTTTCCTAGCTATATTGGGTCGGCTCCAGTCTAACCGAATACAACTGGAAACCAATATTTCACACCTCCAACCAACCTCGGCAAGCGTTGCTTAATCTTTAAAATCGACCTTGCGGCTGCTCCTTTATAATACTACAAAGAACATACAGAATGTAACAAAACAACCATCACTAACAGAATTTCTACGCATTCTGTTACATCAAACTTATTAGAATCAATGAGCAGAAATGACTACTCGGAAACAACTTTAACCACTGTTATCTGTAGCTATGAAACACGTCAAAGGTCTGCTTTCATATAGTCGGGAACGTAGCCTTTGTAGTTGATAGCAATGACAAGAATAATAATGACTCAGCTTTGTGTTGAGTCCTTAACTCCTGTTATAAAGTTTGTGTCGGTAATTACTTTGTATGAAGTGATTTCCAAATTGTATCTTAAAAATGAATACTTATCGAAATAATGAACAAAAAAAATCATATACTTCTAATTTCCCCAGTTTTAGTTAACTATGTACCGCAGAGGTTCCCAAACTTATTTCATCTACCGCCCACTTTGAAAATCAATTATTTTTCAGGGCACCCCAATTTTCTTTTACTTTACCACATCTTAAAAACCACTATGCCATTAATTTAATAAGCAGCGTTGCCACAGCACTAAATCCACGTTCATATAAATATGACGATGGGAATGCTATCAAAAATCGTTGATCGACCACAATCCAGGGTACAATTGCGGGATTGGCATTTGTAGCCAAAATTCTTGGTAGACATTTTTTTATTTGATTTTTATTTCCTCGTTCATTGTCAGTTCTATAAGTTCTTCTTCCAGCTGGGATGATATTGCTGTGTTGACATTTGAAAAAGGATCCACCACCCAGTCTACTATTTCCAATTTGAAAATGTCCTGAAATCGATCTATGAAATCACTGTGGAGGTTTTCCAAATGTTGGCAGTAGGCAACCAAGTCATCGTTGTTGCAGGATACTGATAAATTGGAAAAATTGTGGAACTCACGTCTGCCGATATTCTTCTTGTGTAACAGCAGTTTGGCTATGAAAGCAGTAACGACATTTTTTGTTCAAGTCTTCGCCTTGAAGTTGGAGATTTATATCATTAAATAATTTATACAGGCCTATCATGTACGCGATATCATTAATTGATGTGATGTCGCGCAATTCTGTGTCTTTGTTTTCCAAGAACTCTATCACAGAGTCAAACAGATTGTACTTAAAAAGCAAAATCCAGATGTGCTCGCAGTGCATTGCGTCGTTCATCGACATTTGGTTGCAAGAAATTTATGTGAAAGACTGTTTCAATCACTGCAACATGTCATCAAAGCAGTGAATGAAATCAGGAAAAGTTCTTTAAATTATAGATTCATAGGCAATCGGCATCGGAACCAGCCGATTGATACAGGATTGCATAAATCGCGTTATTTAACAAAAACTTGTTCAAACTTGATTGCTCACGGACTATCCTACGAAAGCTATCTTAAATATTTTTAGTTTTTATACAATCAAACAGGGCAGAAATATGAACTAAATAATCGATGTTGTGTAGGTAGTAGGTAGATTTTAATGTCACTAAATTTTAAAATATTAAGTAGATGAAATTACAAATCAGCCATCGGCCCCTAAACCACTTCAACACCCTCCATTTTTTTTCTGGTATCCTTACCGCCCCCCTCTAGGCCTTCAGCGCCCCATGGGGTCGTTATCGCCCACTTTGAGAAAGACTTGTACCGTGTTATGATTGCCATGGCGTTCCTTGTGTTAAAGAAGAGCAAGCGCGAGGCTGCCAACTTCGACGCGGAGTTCACGAAGGAGGAGCCCGTGCTGACGCCCGTGCCCAACGACGTCGTGCGAGCCATCAACCAGGTGAGGAACTACTGCATCATGTTCTCTTGACTCCAAATCATCATCTGTCTGCCTTTGTCCAACTATGTCGGAGTCGCTTCCAGTCTAGCCAGGTGCAGCTGAATACCAGTATTTTACATGGAGCGACTGCATATCTGGCCTCCACATAAAACGACACTCTTTGGGCTTCTGACTATCCGAAACGATTGACAAAGATCTACAAACAAAATACCATTTCTAAAAAAATAATATCAATTTTATGTCAGGGTCAGAAAAGTTGATTGCGAGCGTATCTTCTTACGACTAACACGAACTTTTTTGAAAGTTTTTAATTACGGGTATTAGGTTTCTGTTGTGATAGCAACTGACCAGTAATGACGCTTGACTTTACCCTTGCAGGAGGAGTTCCGCGGCTTCTCTTTCGTGAACAAGGACTTCAACCCGGCGCCGCCCGTCGACAAGCCGCCGCAAGCCTGAGCTGTGTGCGCGGTGCTGCGGTACACGTGCAGTGCACGTACCGTACACGTGCAGTGCTCGGTACACTCGGTACACTCGGTACACACGGTACAAAGCGCGCGACGGGGCGACGCCGCCACTCTCATTTTTTACATAATTATGTTAAGTGTAATGCCAACATCTGTCTAGTCATGACGATGCGTAAGTTAA
Organism: Luperina nickerlii; assembly: GCA_963855955.1. Classification (NCBI taxonomy): domain Eukaryota; kingdom Metazoa; phylum Arthropoda; class Insecta; order Lepidoptera; family Noctuidae; genus Luperina; species Luperina nickerlii. Next base: position 21,281,265 of record OY979680.1, read on the forward strand.
GCGCAGACGCTGTTCTTATTTTAATTCTAGTAGTAGCGCGCGACGTCTTTAGTATCAACGTCGGACGAAGTATTATTTTTATTACGTTTTTATTTTGTACGTTTTTTGAATGTACGTTGTCTGTCTTTTAGTATATGTTAGTTTAGGAGCGCTCGAGTCTCTCACTGCGACAGTTTACAAGGACGCAATTTGGCAAATGTGACTTTTGACAAGTTCTTTCCGCATAAATAGTGATACTTTTTTTTAGTGAAGAAGTTCGAGCATTTTAGCTGATACAGCCACTCCTGCTGAGAGGGCGAGCACTTCCGATACATGCTGGATTCGAAACTTCGTCCGAATTGCGTCATGTCCGTACAATCATCACAGAACCTCACAGGTTCACCAGCGGGGCCGGACGCAGGCGGTCTACCGCGGGAATAGCGATACTGCACAATGTTGTCAGCTTCTGAGGTTATTCGAACGAACAATCTCGAAGTACCGAAGTAATGTTGATGACGATAGAGTAAGTAGCGCGCTATAACATTGCGAAATATATTATGAATATAATATCTATGGTCATCATCAAACCTTGGTATCAGATCAGTGACTACGTCAATAATACCTGTATACGAGGTAACACATGTCTCCGATCGATATTTCTTACTGCTTCGGATAAAATTATTTCCGCGCGGTACGCTACCAGATGTCAGGTTCTAAAATTGATTGTACCTCAATTAATGCGCTTGTCTTGTTTTGCGAGCGAAACCAAAGTTTCCATTTAATATCAACGCTAGCTCGTACGCATGTAAGACTTGTTCGAACAAGTCGTTGAATTCACGATATAGAACGTAACCTGTGGGTCTCGTGAAACAGCAGCTTTAAATACCTCGTTACATTGTACAGACGTTGCCAAAGTTGACTTGAAACACGGTTTTCTTATGATGTTTCTGTCCATTAGTTCATTCGACAGTTGCTTACGACGGCGCTACACGTGTTGTTATGTAGGTGGCGCAGGCGCCGGCGCGCGGATTGAGCGGCGAGTGTGACGTCTCACCTCGCGGCGAGTGTGACGTCTCACCTCGCGGCGAGTGTGACGTCTCACCTCGCGGCGAGTGTGACGTCTCACCTCGCGGCGAGTGTGACGTCTCACCCCGCGGCGAGTGTGACGTCTCACCTCGCGGCGAGTGTGACGTCTCACCCCGCGGCGAGTGTGACGTCTCACCTCGCGGCGAGTGTGACGTCTCACCTCGCGGCGAGTGTGACGTCTCACCCCGCGGCGAGTGTGACGTCTCACCTCGCGGCGAGTGTGACGTCTCACCTCGCGGCGAGTGTGACGTCTCACCTCGCGGCGAGTGTGACGTCTCACCTCGCGGCGAGTGTGACGTCTCACCTCGCGGCGCCGCTCTCCCGTTCTGTACATAATGGCCGCGTCCCTTCCGCGCCGCGCACGAGGCGGAGTGCCGTGATCACTCGCCAACCGTCGCGCGCGCCCGCCTCGACGTAATAAATCTCTTCACATCACAACAAATATATTATGAATAAATAAAAAAAACAAGGTCTTTGTTGATTCGATGAGTATATTTTCCATTGAATCCTATAATGAAGTTATAAGAGCAATTATCGATTGTTGTAAATATTGAACAATACAAAGTATGTGGCGCGCGCGGGGCGACACTATGCGTGTGGCACACTGTGTCGACACAGCGCGACACTGCGTGTGGCACACTGTGTCGGCACAGAGTGACACTGCGTGTGGCACAGTGTCGACACAGAGCGACACTGCGTGTGGCACACTGTGTCGACACAGCGCGACACTGCGTGTGGCACACTGTGTCGACACAGCGCGACACTGCGTGTGGCACACTGTGTCGACACAGAGCGACACAATGTCGCCGCGCGCGCGTTGGAGGACGATGTAAACCCCATACGCGTAGTAGTGTTATAATTGCGTGTACTTCGTGACTGTGAGCGTGTGCGTGTGTCTGTGTGCGTGCGAATGTACGAGAGTGTCGCTGCAACGTTCATCTTTTATTAAACTTACGACGTACCTATTAATCGGTGCTTTGAATTTAAACTTGGTGTTTTTGTAATGATTGGGTGTTGTGTTCGTACATTCTACCCCTGTTAGGCGTTATGTTCGTACATTCTACCCCTGTTAGGCGTTATGGATGTTATTTTGAAGAGATTTGGTTGTATAGTCATTTGCGCATAATATTTATTTCGATTAGCAGAATTTCTATTTGAGAAAGTCCGCGATGTGCGAGACGCGAGCTACCGCGATATTTACCGGTATTAAGCTTGCTCGTCAAGTTAAACGTATGAGATTACTCGCAGAGTATATTTACCATTATAAATAAAAATTTATTTACATTTATAGAAAATACCGATACCCTAAAGTTATTAGTGAGGTGATCAGACCTGCGTGGGTTCTGATTCGACTCGCGCAGAGAACTGACCGAGGGGCTCGCTATTGTATCGCTTGCTAGACTAACTCGGAAGCGGTATGATACAAGACCAAAATAATGATCGCCAGGGCAGGGTTTGAACCACAGACATCAAACACATCGGCGGAGCGCAGTTAGCTTCTGATTGTAAGTTATTAAGCGATCAACACTTGTCAGGGCGGATATACCTCTGCTGCATCACAAAAAAAAAACTTTATAAGCAGTGGTTTGAATCAGGAGCCCTGATTCAAACCAGTGCTCGTAAAGTTTTTTAAAAGCCCACATTGAGGGCATAGTGACAGTCACAGACCCGCTGACAGCGCCGAGCTGGGACACTCACTGACGACGTCACTGCGGATGTGTCACACGGTATTGGCCTAAACACCCGTATTAATGCACATACTAAAGTTTCACAGCATTGTTCAGCAACATGTGTCGATGGCTCAGGGTACATGTTGCTGGCAATATAGAATACATTGTCGCTGGCAACGTTACAAAGTTTCGTATTTATGCTAAACAAAAATTTCGGAAAACAATGAGAAACGTAACGGTGCGAGGCGTTACAATTTATTTTTCTATATTTAGTTTTACTTCCACCGATTTTTGGCGGAATTAAAACTAAATATAGAAATTGCATAACATTTGATTGTCATGTATTAACCTACTAAAGTAACGCCTGAAAACGTTACGTTTCTTCACTTTCGTTTAACTTGCATACGAGTGTTCGTTTCCACGACAGCCCAGCGCTGCCCTGTGGTTCGGCCCGGCCCCCCTCGGTCGGGCAGTGCTAGTGATGCGTACCCGAGTACATCGTTACTTCTAGTCCCGCGTGTTGTTGCGCGAAGCCTTCCTCCAATACTCATCGACACGTTTGTGTTACAACAGTATTTCTTGATCTTTGACCTTGTGTTACATCTGTCACGTACATTATAAGGGGCAACAGACTGGTAACACCCGACAGGACTTTATTAACACAAAGCGAGACACGCTTAAGCCCCGATTTCATGGGAAATAAAAGTAGCACTACAATGTATGTGTCAGCAACATGTGTTATATCGTCGTCTGTCGACATGCTGCTGCAATACTGCTGCACAACTTTTGTTTACCTTGAATACGGCTTAAGCGGTCATGTGATGTCATAAAATCATTATTATACTTTTATGTCGCTCGTAATTTGTTACAAGTCTGTTCCCGCCTGAAATAGTCGCGAACAAACCAAAGTGTTACCATTATATTTTATAACTATTCGGTTAAAAGTTTAAATTTAAAATGTATTTATTTGTGTACAAATGTAACACAAGCATTTACCATTTAGTTGAGATTCTCTTTACATAATATTTTGTTAGATATTTTATATTAAATATTAAATATTTTAAGTATATTTTTGTCGTACTTTGAGTACCTTATACGTTATTTTTTATGATTGTCTGTGTTTTTATAGTCATCGTCTTGTTTACTTGGTAATCAAGTAGGCAATTATTTATAAAATATCACTATTATTTTCACAGACACCACCTTTTTTAAATATTTTTTTTTTAGAGATTTTTAAATATTTGACATCACATTTCAGCTAGAATCATATTCAACTTACGTCACTATTATAATAAATAAATAAATAATTATAATACCGATGACAGCATGGAACAGCCCTTTGACTTACCAAGTCAAAGAGCTGTTCCATACTGTCATTGAGTCAGCCTCGATGGTGGCGACGTAAGCTGAGCATGTGCCAAGCACCTGTCTCGTTCTCGCATCGCGACAGTATTCTGAATGAAGTATTATTTAATTAGTTGTTAGTTATCGATGTAATACCAAAGGTTTAAGTTTAATAGTTTAAATTAACGTTGGGTTAAGTTTACTTACCAGGTGTGTTGTGCGGTACACTCACGCGCCCGCGGCGAGCGGAAGCACAAAAGTATTGCTTTATGTAGTTGTTAGTATATAATATTATAAAAAATAATATAAATATATTAAATTATAAATCTCTGTACGTGTTCCCGTTATTATTGCTATATAACTATTGTGTTTTATATTATGTTTTTCGTTGGGTGCGTGGAGTGATGTCTCGCCGGCAACGGAGTGACAGTGGTTGCATCTTATTATCTACGTACTAAAGCTTAGTTTACCTTGTTAAGGTGTTTATTAATTTCGTGGCCATTTTATTTTTAGGTCGGTGGGAAGCTATTGATCGGGTGCTCGCGAGTTTATGAGACAGATCTGTTGAAATAGTGATTTAGTTAAAGAAATATATTCTTTTGTTATCACATGAATAATAATTATGTATATTAATTTGGTAAAAGATATAACACGTAATACCCAATCAATAACTTTCACCATAAAACAAACCGTTAAATAAAAAGTTGAATGTTATCAGTGTCGCATAACTCTGCAACTCCGCTTATTGACTTGTTGTAAGCGCATTGTTTCTATACTGAAGCAGAATGACGCTCGGTAGTTCTGCAGACTAGATGCTAGCGTAAGTGTGTTGCAGAGCGATGTCCAGCTGCCAGTCTCATAGCACGGTGCTTGTAACCTAAGTCGCCGACATTGACCGTTTGCTAACTAGATAAGTTAAATGTACATGAAGATTTAATTTTTGATGTGGATCATACTAATATAAAATAAATTAAATAGAGTATATAGTATAATAGAGGTATGTTACGTGTGCCGGCGTGTCGGCACGGTCATGTTATTAATTTATTCGTAAATATTTCATAGTTGTGTGTTGTTCACATTGTGGTTTTTTATTCGTACGCTGTGTGTGGATGTGCGTGTGAGGGAGTGTGCGTGTGTGCGTGGGGCGGCGTTTGACGCGTGTCGTGGAGGGCGCGGACAAAAAGAGATACATTTTCTGTGATTGTAACATAATGTAGTACAAACCTGGCCCATATCTGGGTGTGATGTATATAATATAGCCACGGGACCTAACCACCTCCAATCGTGTGCACCGTTACATTATTACCGTCTGTGGCGTGGCATAAATGTGCATGTGCCGTTGTTAACTCGTGCAGGGAAAACGTGTAAATAAATAAGGCCCTCGACAGACACGCGACAATTCGCCGTGAGTCGCGTAGTGTCGCAAGCGCCTCAAGCCTCGTCTCGGTACTTGTACTTACCGTTCACTGGAGAGCTGGCGGAGACGGCCCTGGTTTGCCTTTCAGCCTACTAATGTTATGAATCTATTGAACTTTATGACTACCGTGAGAACCGAATGAGATACTGACTATTTATGTATCTTAGTCCAGTTTAATTTGTTTAAACTAATTAATGGTTTATAAAGATTGTTACAGCACATAGTAAAGAATCGCAATGATGGGCTGTCTCCTGCGAGCTCTAGGCCGCGTGTGGTCGCCGTCGACACGTTGCAGTCGCGTCGTATGTACGCGGCCTTACTAACTTTAGCTGTGATTACGTTGCTAGTATGTTTATTTCCGGATGCACATGTGTTCTCATTTCCGACCTTATTGCAACAAAACTATGAAAAAAATATCAAAACATTTTTGAAACTTATATTTTATTTTTTTGAATTTTTACACGATTATTTTATTGTGAGATTCGTCAAATGTAATATTGTTTGAAGAAGATATAAATTTATTGATTATAAAATAATAGCTGATAATTAATCGTAGTACAATTTAAAGTGTAGTGGGAGCGTACTGCCGTCGCTAAGTGTTATATACAGACGCCAGCATATCAAGCTACTACAATCTGTCAAATTAATTTAATAGATTTTCAACTTTATCGCTAAAGCATAAGGTTGAAAGTTGATTGGGAAAATTTGACTATTTCGGGTAGCTTGTTGTGCTGGCGTCTGTACAAAACATGATAGCCAGCACTAAATAAAGCTATTTACATAGAGTTGATCACATACCACCAAAAATTATATATTTATTTATATAACTATATAATTTTTATGAGAACATTATTTTTATCCTAGGTACCATAGATTACTAGACTTGGTGACAGCAAACCGTTAAGATTTGCATTTTAGCTGAATTGTAAAAGGATGAGCAGTAAATGAATTTGAATGCGATTTCTAAATGAAAGCTAAACTAAATGATTACAGTGGTTCAGTTACTGCTTGTCACGTCTGTCTAGTTTGCCTTCCAACATTGATTCTAAATCTTAAATTAATACCTTATCGAAAGAATTACCTCCTTATCTAAGATAAACGAAAATATAACGCTTACTTAATTTTGTCTGTCTGTCACCGACTGTGCCAAAGTATCCCTCGTGTTAAACTGGTGACCATTGTTAACAGTGACCGGCCAGTCTCAGGATTACCCGAACTAATTTTAGGAAAGATCTGTGAAGAACCTCGATGACCTCATTATAATGTGAAATATCTACTTGTATCTGGTGTTCTGCAGGCAGGCCGGGCATTGTGACAATTCACACTCCACCTGTTATAAATAGCTTCTTGTCACAGCTTAGTGCATGACGTCACGCGGGCGGCGGCGCGTCTCCTGGCATCGCCCGACGCCGCGCCGCTGGACCTGAGTTAGGCAATAAGGACTGTTTCTATCTACTCAGATGTCTCATTCATCTGCCTCATTCGTTCAAAAATCGCCGATAAGTGTTCAGGCCTGCGATCCGGCAATAATAATGAAACAAACCATGAACCATCGAACTATTCGTCCTCTTCCTACAGATGTTCTTGATTGGCCTAAATTCCTGATTTACCGACTAGCCACTACCCTTTCGTTTTTGCTGACACAAATATTGAAACATGTAAATAGTACTCGCAACATCAACGCAATGCCTTACACTAGAATATAATAAAATATAAACAAATAATATGTTTAGCTATAGACCAAATACGAGACAGAAACGCTTATTAAGCTACAATATATTAAAGTCGTATTGCCCGACTCAGTCGCGCGTTTGCAGAAAATGTCGCTCGTTTGTCCAGTAACAGAAACGAAAAGTAATAGTGTTACACTGATGAATGCCATTTTATAACATAAGCCATATTAACGCTAGCTGTAACTTGACATATCACGCTGTATTATTATTTTTATCTATATATTTTATATTATCGCTGTCGGCATGTTACTGCGCCCGACCTGTCGGCATGTACTGCGCCCGACCTGCCGGCATGTACTGCGCCCGACTTGTCGGCATGTACTGCGCCCGACCTGCCGGCATGTACTGCGCCCGACCTGTCGGCATGTTACTGCGCCCGACCTGTCGGCATGTACTGCGCCCGACCTGTCGGCATGTACTGCGCCCGACCTGCCGGCATGTACTGCGCCCGACCTGTCGGCATGTTACTGCGCCCGACCTGTCGGCATGTACTGCGCCCGACCTGTCGGCATGTACTGCGCCCGACCTGCCGGCATGTACTGCGCCCGACCTGTCGGCATGTTACTGCGCCCGACCTGTCGGCATGTACTGCGCCCGACCTGTCGGCATGTACTGCGCCCGACCTGTCGGCATGTACTGCGCCCGACCTGTCGGCATGTACTGCGCCCGACCTGTCGGCATGTACATGTCGGCAGGGCGCCCGCCGCACTCAGTCCGTCTACTTAGTACCAATATGTACTGTGTCAAACATAGCGCATTATTTTATCTCTGCGCCGTTTATTTCCAATCTCTATAGCTAAAAAGTTTACATTAAAAATACGCTGTAAATCGTGGAAGCTTCAAAATGTAATGGCGGCAAATATGAACCAGTAATATAAATATTTCAAAACACTTGTTTACTAATAAGTTACGTTCACCACTTACGGGTTTCACTTTCAATGTTACAATATTCTTGTGCACATTATTTTTAAGTACTTATCATACTTGACATGTTAATTTGGCCATTACGTTTTATGAACTCGCTCCTTATTTAGTTGGTAGAGATTGCAAATGGTGGACGGCGTAAGTACCGTAAGTTATTTTTTACTAATTTTGGAATGCTTATAAATAAAATAAAATATATTTTACGCTTCCCAGAGGTGTTATATAGCCAAAGAGTGGTTTAATATTTGTACAAATCGGCTGAAAGCCCTTATTTTGTTGTCTATTAGTTGGAAACATATTTATTGTCTTGCCAGTATAAACAGAGTGTAGGTAACAGTTTGGTGGGAAAATAATAATGTTTTTGTATAATTGTGTTGCAATGTCGTCTCCACTTGAAGTTGATTGTTTCTGAATCTCTTGTTAAAAATGTTTTTGGGAGTTTTATCAATTATGTTTATCATTTTTATGCTTCGGCGGGCGGCGCTGCTTGGGCAGCGGTCGGGCCGCGCTCGGGCCGCTCTGGGGCCGGGCGCGGGCGGCGCTGCTCGGGCCGCGCTCGGGCCGGGCGCGGGCAGCGTTCGGGCCGCACTCGGGCCGCGCTCGGGCCGGGCGCGGGCGGCGCTGCTCGGGCAGTGCCGCTCGGGCAGCGGTCGGGCCGCACTCGGGCCGCGCTCGGGCCGGGCGCGGGCGGCGCTGCTCGTGCAGCGGTCGGGCCGCACTCGGGCCGCGCTCGGGCCGGGCGCGGGCGGCGCTGCTCGTGCAGCGGTCGGGCCGCACTCGGGCCGCGCTCGGGCCGGGCGCGGGCGGCGCCGCTCCGGCCACGCTCGTGTCGGGCGCGGTTGGCCCCGTCCGCCGACGTTCAAACAATAAAAAGCGATCTATTTCAACAACCACGAGTGGTTGCTGTCACCTGTTAAAATCAAAGTTAAAATTAAAGCGGCATCCCAAGAGCACTGACATGCCCATTTTATTATACTGTTTGTTTAATACACGGTGGAGTAAAAATGAACTTGAATCGAATATTGAAACGTCCTGATGGGTGCTTTGACCCTTAATTATAAGAACTTGGTGTTTATAACTTCTAAATTGTGATCTGATTTTTTCGAATGTATTAATGTATTGTTTAACAAAGTGTAGTCGACATTGTGACAGGCGTACGTTATAGTTTGTGTTAATTCTGTGTAGCTAACACGAACAAATGAGATCTGTCGGATGGTGGCTGTACTGACGCGGCCGAGGCCGTGGGGACACATTGTTATATTATTCAATAAATAAAACGCTAAAAGTTACCGCCTTACAGTGTGCAATAAATCAAGACTTACTAAAGTAAGCAATGGAATTTCATACGATTTGTGAATTTAACGCATGAATCGGATAAAAATCCATTGGTATTGAAAATATTATTTTGGTTATTAGACTCAGCTGGTCCCCAAAGCATCGGCCTGACGGTACGAGCTCGCAATACCTATTTGTTGTCTGTTCACCTTCACTTAGAACACATTAGCTGAGTAAATTATTGCATAAATATAGTTTTATGATGAAATAAAATATGTATATGTAATCCTACATGTCTATTAAATCATGAAAATAGATTATAATGTGATGTTTTATTTTTTAGGGCTCCTTACCCATAGCATGACATTGCCAGTACCCAGAGCTAGGGGTTATTCAGTTTATCCACCCTATCTAGGGCGGCTGTTTTTGGGGTGGATACACGGAATAAGCCCCTGCTAGGCCACGTTAGCCCTGTTAGCCTGCATGGAGGACGACGAGACAGCGGCACATGTGCTTCTAAACTGCCCGGTGGTCGCCACGTACAGGGCAAAGTACTTCGGTAACCCAGGTACCCTACATGAGACGGTCAGCAACATCAAGGCGTTGCTGGCCTTCCTCGAGGAGCTGGGGTGGATCGAATGACCGATTTTCCCACCCGTACGCAAAATACGCGCATTGACGTGTAGTTGCGGACACCAGCCCGTATTACCTATTACCTATTAGGCCACGTTGGCCGTCTGGCTTTACAGCCAGATATATACAGATAGAGATGGGCGGCGGGTAAATACCCAATAAGTAGAAAAATATCCAGGTAGATTCCCACTTAGGTAAAACCGGGTTTTCACTTATGTGCCTGTCTGACTAATAACTTAATTCCGTCTGTCATTAAGTCACGTTTTGTTACAAACACTGACACAAGAATTTTATACCTATTTCCAAGACTTGGTCCCTCCATCTTTTTTACGTCCGCTTTATAATTTTAAGCGCTGTCAATGTCACGGTTTCGAATGATCTCTGACAAAGATTAAACGACATTACAAATTAAAGATTGCGGCTATTTACAGGGGATTGAAGATTTTTATATGGAGCCTGGGTGCTTACCTACTCTTGAATTTAATGTGTACGTTACCCCAGCAAGAAAGTGTCTCCTAAAGTCTGTTTTTTAATCTCGTAGACTAAATTGACACATGCAAATGTCAAATTTACAAATAATGTTGCCAGCTCTTTTGTGCAGTGTTGTACCTATGATACCGGTTTGTTGAATCGTAACTTTTTATCTATAATAGACGAATTTAATTTTCATTCAAAGTTTTATATTTAAAATTCACGTACGTACACACGGCTGCACGACGTGCTACAAACTGCCAGGGAAATCTGACCACGCAACGCCATGCGTAATCCGACCATGTTTCGATGCCTTTAAATTAAACAAAAAAGCCCATGAAAGGTATGTCGTCGACGAGATGGCTGCTGAACGGGGTGTCACTATTTTGCGACTGCCCCCTACCACTGCGAGCTAAACCCGATTGAGTTGGTCTGGGCTAAGTAACGGGGCATGTCGCTAAAAATAATAAAACATTCAAAATGAATGAACTACGAAGCCTTTTCGAAGAAGGGCTTCGTCAAGTGACCCCGCAGCGGTGGAAAGACTGTGTAGTCCATGTAATTACAATTGAAGATCAAATGTGTCATCTGGGCCATATAACCGACGACATTACTGATAGGTTTATCATAGAAGTAGGTGGCGATTCTGATGATTCAGAATATTCCTCAGACATGGAGTCATTGTCTGAATCAGATTAACGCGAATACCTGTAATTAAGTACCTATGTAATTAAAAATATATGTTTTACATTAGGTATTAATTTTGTATTATTAAGTTTTAAATAAGTACGGTCTACACATTATTTCAGGATAAACACATTATTTCAGGATAACTTATTGTAAAAAAAACGATACTTGATTTTATTAACGCTAAGTTTCGGTTGTGCCACATCACTATTAAAGAATTGCAATGAACTGACAACACTCGTAATGTCAGTTTAGTCTACGAGATTAAAAAACAGACTTTAGAGTTATAGGAGTAGAACGTATAATTGGTATCTGCTGTAAATGTAAAAACTGATCTGTGATTTAAATAATAATGACTACACAACGTGCAAATAATTTCTAATATTTATAGGTAGGAACTTTGATCTGTGATTTGATGCAATAATTACTTTAAGAATTATAATTAAGGGAATAAAAATAATAATTTCCACATCAACAAGCTGTTTCATTTATTATAGTCACAAGGTGCATTTAATATATTTTTTAATTAGCCCCCAAAACTTTTGAACGCGACTGTACGGACAACAGCTTAGGTATACTACGTCCAATAAAGAAGGTCATCGATATGTATGAATCAGTCGCTTTTTAGTAGTCATTGGAATTTGGTCGGATAACCAGCCGTTGTTTACATATTTTGGTTTTTTGTTTATATTTACTTACTGCGAAACATTCCAAGCTGAATATTTTCACCATATATTTTTGACTAAAGACACATGATTTTGGTTTACACCTACACACAGTGACGGATTAAGACTACTTGATGCCCTAAGCAATCCATGCCTGTGGGCCCCCCTATCCGTATGTCAACTAGAATCGGTCTTTAAGCCTTTACCGCCTAAAAACATTAGTTTTTTGTAAAATAAGATGATGAGAAGGAGGAGGAGGAGTGGAGTAGGTGCGACAACAATAAAAACCAAAGCATAATTTATTTATTTATTGAAATGCGCCTTGCGGCTTTTCCGAGCATTGAATTCACGCAAGATAGTGTTAACGTCTAACGTTTTTAACATATCGGACTCTATGTACAATATCGATAAATTAGCGAGCCTTTCTTGTATCATCTCATGTCCTTTTTCATTTTTTAATATTTTTAATTCTGAAAAAGAACGTTCCGCTGAGCAATTTGTAATCATAAGCGATAAAATTATACGCAGGGCTGTTTCCACATTAGGGAAAGCTGATTCAATCTTATCATCATGTATTATTTTATACAATTGTGCGTGAGTTTGATGTAAACTTGTGCGAGCCGAATCACTGGGTCTGGAACTTATTTTGTATATCTTTTCTCTTTTTCGCATCTCTGCATTTAATTTATCACGCATCTCTGCATTTAATTTATCAATGATGCTATAATAATATGTACGTTATTTTGAATTGTTCTCTTGGGCTGAAACTTACTTCATGAGCTGAACTATCATTGGGCATTTTCTTTCTTCGTCTTTGACGGGTGTCTTTGTATTCCACATCTGGTAGCTTTTCTTTTGCGCGGGCTTCTAAAGAATCAAAGTCACACCTCAATTTTTCTAAAAAAAATTCACGAGTGATTTGTAGAGATTAGCGCCAGTCTTTAGAGTAATTTCTGGGTCTTGAATAGAAGCCGGCCGGTACAATTACTCAAAAAACAAAACATTTGATTGAAACAGATTTGCGGAGGCGCCAGGTTTGGGGCCCGCGGGGAAGGAGTGGTTTGTGATTGGCTGATCGCAATTCCGGGGCATGATGATGATGATGATGATGATAGGACTCCCTTTTCCGCACTTAGACTCTCATTCGGTCCGTTGTGCGTGGGGATTCTGGCTAACAGAGCCAGCCTAGCTCCGCCCAGAAGCACAGAGGCTTCCTGGGAGCTTCACAGGCTTCGCGGAGCGACCTCATTGTTCCGAGGATTTCTTCACGTTGAGAAGCCACGGCCTCGCAATCCAGGATGACGTGGGCGGCTGATTCCTCGGCATCAAGGCAGCCCCTGCAGAGGGGGCTGTCCGTGACGCCTATGTTGAAAAGATGTTTGTTAAGGAGGTTGTGGCCCGTAATTGTACCTATTATTATTCTAAGGTTATTCCTACTCAGGTTGAGAAGTTTTTTGGTTAATCGCGGGTGTATCATTGGTAGAGCCAATTTTGACTGTCTACAGTCTGTTGCCCGTGACCATCTGTTGTTATGGAGTTCGGTCGATCTTTGGCGAATCCACGCACGAAATTGTGAGAAAGGCAAAGGGAGAAGTGGGTACGGGCCTAGCACCCTCATGTCAGAGCCTCTCTTCGCAAGTTCATCTGCAGCATCATTGCCCAGAGATTCGCTGTGCCCCTTGATCCACTGGAGAGTAATACGATTAGACGTCGATAAACTCTCCAGAGCTAGATGGCACTCAAAAATTAGCTTATTGTTAGTTTGTTTGCTTCCTAAAGCTTTGAGCACAGATAGGCTGTCGGATAGGAATTTAATGCCATAGTTCCGGATGCCTAAGCGCTTTACTGCTGTTGCAGCTTGTGTTAAGGCAACACATTCGCATTGAAAGATCGAACTATGTGTGCCTAGTGGTATGTGAAAGTTAATATTGAGGTCAAGGGAGTGTACGCCAGCACCTGAACCGTTTTGTGTTTTAGAGCCGTCTGTATAGATGCGCACTTCATTGACTCCTGACTGATCCCTTTCTTCCTGAGCTGTTTGTATAATATAGTTTTTGTTGAACATCGGTTGGTTTGGTGTTCTGTCACACGGGGCAGCGATGAGAGGCTGGTACTCAATCGCCCGGTCCAGGATTTTAGCGTGTGGACTGGTAATGTTTTTGCCCCATATGCCCAGATGCATCAGCCTGATGGCGGCTAGCGCCGCTTCCTGCTGTATGTACAGGTCAAGGGGAGTTAATTGAAGGGCTATCTCCATGGCTGCTGTTGGGGTGGTTTTCATGCAGCCAGTGGTAGCTGAGCAGGCCAGTCGTTGGAAGCGTTGTAGTCTGGTAATGGTGGTCGAGAGTTCTGTCCTCGTCCACCAAACCAGAGCGCCATAAGCCAACATTGGCCTGATCAGCGCTTTGTAAATCCACAGAGTAATCTTCGGAGAGAGCCCCCATGATTTCCCTAACATTTTTTTGCATTGGTAGAGTGCAATTGTGCTTTTATTAAGTTTGTAGTCAAGATGCTTGTTCCAGAGCAGTTTGCTATCTAGAATCACCCCCAAGTACTTGACTTCGTCTTTCAATGTTAGTTCTGTGTTGAAAAGTTTTGGGAGCCTATGAGGTCCAAGAGTTCTTTTGTTGGTGAACATTATTAGTTCTGACTTCGAGGGGTTAACCGATAGCTCGTGCTTCGTGCACCAACTCTCGACTATTTTGAAGGCCTTTCTCATGAGATCACATAAGATGCCCTCAAATTTACCCGAAATCAGAATTGCTATGTCATCCGCGTATCCCACTGAGTACAGACTGCTGGCGTTGAGCTCTGAGATAAGCTCATTAACGACTAAATTCCACAGCAGTGGTGACAGCACCCCACCTTGTGGGCAGCCTCTACTCACGATACCTCGTGTGGTGGTGTTCACGGTGAATTGAAATTCCGGGGCATTCGAATTATCGAATGCACAAGCGGGCAGCGAGTGGGCAAGTGGGAGTGGGGTTATGACTCCAGGTCGGACTCGATGTCAATTTAAAACGCGCGAATTTTCAAATTACCTACTCCTAGAAACTTTTTTGGTGTGTTTTTGTTGACGTGAGAGTGAGATGTTATGCCCTAAGGACGGATTTTTTGTGCTTCTTCTGGTGCCCCCTCATACGCGATGCCTTAGGCAATTGCTTAATTTGATTAAGGGTTAATCCGTCACTGCCTACACATCTCGGATTGAGCCGGTTCCTTGTATTTTGCCGTCAAAGTTATGACACCATCGTTTTGACTTTTAGCAAAAACGCATGCATGAACAGATTTGAAACTTTGTATGGTTATTATTAGCGTCAAGAAGGACCGAATACAGTTTTCAGCGAACTTGTTTCTTGTCTAATTTAGGCGCTGCGATGTTTTTTCGGGTTTTCATAAAACCGCTATAATTTGAAAACTATAAATATTTTCTTAAATCTAATTGGGGCACTAAGGGGCACACATTAAGAGCTACTCGTGTATGTTTATTCTACAGGGGCACATGCAATGGTTGTAGAGATATACGATTCATCAAAACGTTACTCCAGCAGGAAATGCAATATCTCGAAAACCTGAAGGGGCACAGATTTTATTTTTGGGGGCACATTTTGGCACACATATAAGCTCTCTGGCCATGCACAATTTTTCTCTCTCCGATCATTCGTTTAGAATTTTCCTGCTAGAAAAACGTTACCCCAGCAGGAATCGTTTTTTTCCGTTTTTTTCCAAAACGACAGGGGGCACACATTTTTTATGTGGGGGCACATTTACAGCAGATAAGGCACCAATTATACGTTCTACTCCTATAACTCTAGGAGACACTTTCTTGCTGGGGTAACGTACACGAATTTAATTCCGATAGGTCGACATTGGAATTGTGACGTTTCGAACTCTTGAATTCGATGCTAGCACCAAATTGTTTTTAAATTGGGTGTCCATTTTGGATAACTAAGTGGAATGGGGATCGGGCTTGGCGTGGACTAAACGGTACTCTTGTGTCTTTTGACAGCTGCGTATTGCGTTGGGATAGCTGTTTATTGATTTTGATTTTTCCAATGACAAAAGTTTAACTTTTTAGAAATTTTGCGTTTTTCTGAGGGTTATAAGAGTATAATATGGCACGATAGGCAGTAATATATAGGTAGAGTTTTACGTAATTCCCATAGAAAATAACGGAAACAAAGACGAGATGAGCGTCGGATGATGCGTTATACAAAGCGTTTTCTATGAATGAATACGAATTTAAAGCAAATTATAAACCTAGCAAAATTTTTATCCTATCTCTATACAATAAAATCTTTCTAGAACGTTAATTTACTAAAATCGGACTTCGGTAGGTATGTTTTCATTATACAAAATTCTATCTCTAAAACCCCTAGACCGATTTACATAATTCAAACTACATAGAATAGTCCAGTCAAATAAGACTGAAGGTTACAATAATTCCCATAGAGCTAAAAATTGGTATGAATGTTCAGAATACTATTGTAAATGAATTGTGAAAAGTCCCCATCAATCCCCCTTGTGCAAAAATTTTTATTGATGGTGAAAGTTTGCAAAAATAGGTTTTTCGCGTTTTTCAGCTAAACGGTGAGTTTTACAGCAAAAATGGTTCCGACAAAAATTGTAGGTCATCCGATTCTCTACAAAAAACGTTTCCACACTTTTTTTTCATATTTATTGCCATTTCCGTGATATAGGTAGCGGTTGATGGAATTCAAAAAATATTTTATTCGTAATATGCACGTTAATGTACATTTTTGAACCGTTATGCGAGTAAACATATGAGTCCCTATGTCTTATACATACAAATTATAAAATGAATATAAATGACCGTCAAAAACTCCGCCCCTATTTTCATTTAGTCGCATGGCCTTGAGTAACATCCTGTCTTCCATTCAATTGTCAGCGTGGCGATGCTCGTATACCAGCTCCGTTTCAAAGGTCTCATACTCAACAAAATACTGTTAGTCGTAAGCATTCCTTCGTAGTGACAACTCGTGGCTATCGCTTATATTTTGTAACAAAGTTTGTGCATTTTACTGTTTTTTTTTAAATGTCGCAATTCTACTTTAGGTATTTGTAGTCGACCTTTGGAAAGTGGAGTTGTGAAAAGCATTAATCGATGCAAGTATTGAAAGAGGTGATGAGTTTTCGGAGTACCTACCTGAAAGACCAGACATCTGTAAAGTCAAAGTCAAAGCATTTATTTCAAATAGGCACATTAAAGGCACTTTTGAACGTCAGAAATTACAACAAATAGAATTGATTCTAGTCGCCCATTCCAAAAGGTAGTTTTCGTATGGAGAAGAATGGGCAAGAAACTCCACCGTTACTCTTTTAAAGTGTTTTACAATATTTTGTATACATTAATTATATAATAATAATATGTGAAGACGATGCACCTAAAATAAAATTACTATATCACAATAGGTAAAAGAATTAAAAATGAAACCATGACATAAATTAATTATCTGATAGATGCATGGTGCTCACATATTTACAAACATGGTAAAAGTAAACGATTTTCATTTAAATAAAATAAAATTTACAAGTAATAAGTCAGGGTGTGAGTTAAGTAGTTACAGAATGTAAATCAATTTAAATAAATATATATATATATATAAATTTACAATTAAATTAGCAACTCGTTTGATTTTGTCTAGACTCTAGATTGTCCTATGGAGCAGGACCAGCATGTTTCCAAGCGTTCTTATCTTGGATATAATCTTCTAATTTATAATATGCTTGTTTACAAAGTGTACGTTTAATGTGAGTTTTAAATTTTCTTTCATTTAATTGCAATATATCACAAGGTATTTTATTGTAACATTTAACACAGTACCCCATAAAAGATGTATGTACCTTGGCTAATCTGAAAAATGGTTGATGTATTTTATCTTTATTTCTAGTATTAAAATTATGTCTATCGCTTATTTTATTAAAAAGATGTCGATTTTTTCTTACATACATAATATTTTCATAAATGAATTGGCAAGGTACCGTCATAATATTAATCCTTTTAAAAAGTTCCCTGAGAGATTCGCGGCGACGTAGATTATAAATGGCTCTGACAGCTCTTTTTTGCAAAATAAAGATGGATTCAATGTCAGCAGCTCGACCCCATAGTAAAATGCCGTACGACATAATGCTGTGAAAGTAGCTGAAGTAGACTAAACGTGCGGTTTCTACATCAGTTAACTGTCTTATCTTTCTAACAGCATAAGCGGCCGAGCTAAGGAGATGTTATGTGAGGTCCCCATTGCAATTTGTCGTCTACCGTGATTCCCAGAAAAACAGTTTGATCAACAAATTCCAGTTTTTCTCCATTCAATATGATGTCACATTCACTACTTCTAACATTAGGTAATTTAAATCTAATGCATTTGGTTTTCTTTTCATTTAGTACCAAATTATTTACCAAGATCCAAGATTGGTTATCTTGGATCTGAAGAATAGAGTTATTCACGTCGTCAAGATTTTGTGCCCGTCTGTCTATCTTAAAGATCAATGAGGTGTCATCTGCAAATAACACCATCTTCGGTTGATTTTGAAGTAATTGGGGTAAATCATTAATGTAAACTAAAAAGAGGAATGGACCCAATATCGAACCTTGAGGAACGCCCATTGCTATTTCAGACCCTAATGAGTTTACGCCGTTTACTTGAACTTTCAGCTTTCTATCTTTTAGGTATGACTTTAGTAAATTTAGAGCTAAATTCCTAATCCCATAATGCTCAAGTTTCAGCAGAAGTGTCTCATGGTTTACGCAATCGAACGCCTTAGAGAGGTCGCAAAAGATTCCAATGGCATCTTGTGCTTCTTCCCAGGCGTTAAAAATGTTCTTTATTAGGTTGATACCGGCGTCAGTGGTACAACGCCCTTTGGTGAAACTGTACTGGTGTTCATGAAAGATGGAATTTTTATTAAAATGGCGTAACATTTGATTGAGCATCAACTTTTCAAACACCTTACTGAAAACCGGCAGAATTGAGACAGGCCTAAAATTGTTGGGGTCTTTACTATCACCGGATTTGAACAAAGGAACTACTTTACTGTTTCATGAGATCTGGAAAGACTCCGACTGTAAACTACATAAATCTTACGTCGGTACTGCAGTGCTTTTTTCTTCTCCAACTCTTCATTTAATTCATTGCCGCAAAATAACCAACACTGATTGAAGCAAAATGTAGTATCACTTACTCGTGCTCTAGGACGAGGACGACTTATTTTTGATGAACCAACTTCTTCTTGGCGTCGTCTTTTTACGGTATCAATGTTACTTTTTCGAGTATAATTTTTTCGACACTGCACATGAATTTTTACAGATGTCTGGTCTTTCAGGTAGGTACTCCGAAAACTCATCACCTCTTTCAATACTTGCATCAATTAATGCTTTCATGCCGCGATCAACAGTAACAACTCCACTTTCAGTCAAAGGTTGACTACAAATAAAGCAGAATTGCGATATTTAAAAAAAAAACAGTAAAATGCACAAACTTTGTTACAAAATTTATAAGCGATAGCCACGAGTTGTCGCTACGAAGGAATGCTTACGACTAACAGTATTTTGTTGAGTATGAGAACTTTGAAACGGAGCAGGTAGGTACCTATACGAGCATCGCCACGCTGAGAATTGAATGGAAGACAGATGTTACTCAAGGCTATGCGACTAAATGAAAATAGGGGCGGAGTTTTTGACGGTCATTTATATTCTAAGAATTCGATAATTTGTATGTATAAGACATAGGGACTCATATGTTTACTCGCATAACGGTTCAAAAATGTATACAAAAAGTACATTACCGTGCATATTACGAACTAGCTTCTGCCCGCGACTTCGTCCGCGTGAAATTTCTTGTTACTCCCACCCATCCCGTCGCATCGCATCGCCTGCCCGCGCTATTTCTTCGTTTTTTCTTAGCGTTCTTTCTGACTTTTTTTCTTTTTGCTCGGCTCCTAAAGGTCATAGCGTGATGTTAAATAGCGTATAGCCTTCCTCAAGAATTGGGCTATCAAAAGCAAAAAGATTTTTTCAAATCCGACTGGTAGTTCCATCGATTAGCGCGTTCAACCAAACAAACAAACAAACTCTTCAGCTTTATAATATTAGTATAGCTAAAATATTTTTTTCAATTCTTTCAACCGCTATATCACGGAAATGGCAATAATTATGAAAAAAAGTGTGGATACATTTTTTTGTAGAGAATCGGCTGATCTACAATTTTTGTCTGAACTATTTTTGCTGTAAAACTCACCGTTTAGCTGAAAAACCTATTTTTGCAAACTTTCACCATCAATAAAAATTTTTGCACAAGGGGGATTGATGGGGACTTTTCACAATTCATTTACAATAGTATTCTGAACATTCATACCAATTTTTAGCTCTATGGGAATTATTGTAACCTTCTATTTTAAGGACTAATTTGACTGGACTAAAAATCTGATAAATATTCCTATAAACAAAAAAACCTCGTTTTCAAGTTGCGTAATTATTTTATCATTTTTCTTCATACATTAAAATTCTCAAAAATTCTATGTTAAATATTCCTAACAGATTCTAATACGAAAATTAATAATAAAAACAAGTTAGAAAGCTAATTAGAACAATACAACACTTAAAATCTAATTAGAAAATCAAAATCTTACTCAGAAAAACAGTAGGTACTTATTACTTGCGCCCGGAGCGCGGATAGGATCTTAACTATCCTGAGATGTGTGTAGCCCGAGGCAGAGTCACCATGAGTTGTATGTATGTAAAAGGTTCGGGTATGAAATAAGAAGACTACTGCTTGGTTCCCATCGTAAAAGTATATTGATTCTCAAACTTACACATTAGTGCATACAAGTACTTACTATATAGCGCTACGTAAAGAATAATATGACACGTTAATCTAAAGGAGCATACTTACTTACTAGTTGATATTAAGGAACATACACACTTCAATCCTATTATCACTATCACTTTTACACTTATTCTAACTTATTTATCACCTCACTGGTATATAACTTATTCATGTTCACTTTTCACATGAGCACGTTCGGCGTTCGCTATAAAGACATTATAAAGAATTATAAATATCACTTATAAGTATAAAACTGTAATATTAGTTAAGTAACCTATCGGACGGTAATTATTTCTTACTAAAAAAGAGCACACTACACTACCCATCCGTTTTGGTGGCCTCGGCGTCCGTAAAATTTCCAGTATTAGCTTACCGGTGTTCCTGTCTTCTGTCCACAGCACCGAAAAGTTGATCGGCAAGATTTTAGCCCCCTCCCTGGTTGACTCTAAGGTGCCGTGCTTGGCCGACTGCTGCAGGTGCGGAAAACCTCAAACGGCGTAAATATTCCAATCTCTTTGAGTCTTGTATATTTGAGCCGTTTGGGGTGAAACTCTAAGGCCATGGGGCCCGAGTGCCCACTTAGTATTTCGAGACATCGCCAAGCGATTGGTCGACTCTTCACGTGACCAGAGGGCTGGCTTATTTTTGGGCCAAAGAATCAGCATTGCCGTACAACGTGGCAATGCTGCCAGTCTTTTGGGCACGTTTCCTGTTGACAGCGATGCGGATGAATTTTTTGATGCCCTTTGATTATTTTCCCTCCTTTTTATTTACTTGTACATAATTACCTACCTACTATTATTTTAATATTGTTAGCTTTTAAAATTCAGTGTGCCAATTGATTTTAATTTAATGTATTATATGGATTGTAGTTATCTGAAATAAATGAATTTTTCTGTTTTGACTTTGAAAAAAACAAATTATAACAAAATAACCTAAAAAAGAACCAAACGCGAACAATATTGTCATAAACAAACTTGCAGTTTGAATTCACTTCTAAAACCACTTGACTTTATCTTTGAAATTGGAGAACATATACGCAGTCTTTTTTATTAGTAGTTATAGGCATAGATCCTACCGCATGAAGCCAAAGTCATGGTTAATTTTATGATTTTAATAATTTTCTTACGCCCAAATTAATTTAATACTTTACAATTAATCAATTAAACAAATATTTATATCATATTTATTTATTAGCCTTGTTATTTAAAGGATAAAGCATTTTAAAGCCCTATTAGCGCTTTATCGTAATGAGTTGAACCACACTATTGCAGCCCGTAACATAGCTAACTTCACGTGTGGCAAAATAATGGCGGAGCAATGTCAATTTCATTTCAATGGTGACAATATTGTTTTCAAGAGTACCGAATTACGTGACTGTAAAATTAACATTGGAATCGTATTGGCATTTCATTGGAATTAAAATAAGTTTGAAGAGTAAGCCCCCCCCCCGGTATGCCTCAACCGCGTTTCAGAGGGCTTATTCTTCGCGAAAAAAAATCAGCTGTTCCCCACATTTATGTTCGTATAACTCGTCAAAATGTAGGGAACAGCAGCTTTTTTTTTGCGATTTCAGTTTTGGTCCCATAGTAAAAGAGTTGTTCATAATGATGAGTACAATGACCTGCCTGACCTGCAATGAATGCCTGAGTTCACCAACATTCAAACCACCGGTTAGGTATTTAAACTTTAAACAGTTTGCTTATTCCTAATGAAATTTTAAATATAGAACGGGTAAAATATTTAATCAGTTGATTTAAATGTTGGTGAACACAAGCATAAGAGGTTGTATATGTATATGCCACGGATCTTTAAAGCTTTTTAGGGTTCCGTACCTCAAAAGGAAAAAACGGAACCCTTATAGGATCACTTTGTTGTCCGTCTGTCCGTCCGTCCGTCTGTCAAGACCCTTTTTCTCAGGAACGCGTGGAGGTATGAAGCTGAAATTTATATCAATTACTCAGGTCTACTGTCCCTTGAAGCTGTGAAAAAATCAAACTTCTAAGCCAACGCAATCAAAAGATACAGCCGTTTATGCCGCAAATTTTCGACACTTGCAAGGGAATCAAAACCTACAGGGTGCTTCCCGTGAACTCAGAATCTTGAAATTTGGTACGAAGCAACGTCTTATAGCATAGATAAAGGAAAAATTACGAAAACCATAAATTTTTAGTTACATCACATAATATATTTTTTTTTAATAATTTTAAACTTACTACCCATTTCCTCATAAACGCGTAGAGGTATTAAATTGAAATTCATACCAAATACTCAGGTCTATAATACCTTTAAGCTGTAACAAAATCAAACTTCTATGTCAACGCAATCAAAAGTAACAGCAATTTAAGCTGCATATTTTGAAACTCGCAAGTACTCGCAAGGGAATCAAAACCTAAAGGGTACTTCCAGTCGACCTAGAATCTTGAAATTTGGCATGAAGCAACGTTTTATAGCACACATAAAGGAAAAATTCCGAAAACCTTAAATTTTTAGTTACATTACAAAATATATATTTATTTTTTAATAAATATAAACTTATTACTTTTTTCCTCATGAACGCGTAGAGCTATCAAGTTGAAATTCATATCAAATACTTAGATCTAATTGCCTTTAACCCGTGAAAAAAAAAATTCTAAGTCAACGCAAAAACGCAAAACGCAAAAGTACAACCATTGATACCGCATATTTTGAAACTCGCAACTACACGCAAGGGAATTAAAACCTAAAGACCACTTCCCGTTGACATAGAATCTCGAAATTTGGTAAGAAGCAATAGCTTACAGCACAGGTAACAGAAAAATTCAGAAAAGCTTAAAACCTTGCAGGTTTGTACGGAACCCTCGGTGCGCGAGTCCGACTCGCACTTGGCCGGTTTTTTTATATTTTCCTAAGCTTTCCTGTTTTTATTTACCTAAAATCAAAATCTATTATGACGTGTATCACAATTTGTGCATTATTTGTCATAGGTGTCATTTCATGGTTTTCGGGGGTGCTGATGCCGAAACTGTTGGTTATTTTGTATTTTAGGATGGCGGCTATTTCAAAAATAGGTAATACCTACTTAATCAGGGCGAGCGAAGCGAGCCCTGCTATATCCCACAACCTGAGCATTTTGTGGTACACTTTACGGAAAAACTATTACGCCTATTGATTTGTGCTTTAACATAATAATTTCTATTTATATGTAGATGTGTTATCAGTAAAAAAATAATAATTTAAATTACGAAAAAAAATATTAAAAAAAACTGCCTTAAAGATTATTACCACGCAGAAAAACGACGCGAGCCCTCACAAAGCTCTGCTTTTAGCTAGTACTTATTTTGAATCAATCTAGACATCAGTTTCGTGCCAACGCCAGTAAACTCGATATCCCAAATCTACTTCCGTGGACAAATTTCAAAAACGGAGCCCTTGTAATTTAGTCACATCTCTCCATCCGTCCGTCTGGATGTTACACAGCCATTTTACTCGGAGATTTTGCCAATCTTGCCAACAAAACAATAATCAACATTATTGTAAATGTAAAATGTTTTGCCTTGCTCGTGTAGAATATATAATTACATCACCATTGTTCTCAAAACGGTGAAGAAAAACATCGTGAGGACTCAGAAGGACACTGCGTTCAAAGCGCAAAAGCGTTGTATACGGGCTATGTTCGGGTTGCAAATGTTGCAATCTACGGTCAGTTGCAAGCCAATGTTTATACAGCACATAATTCTAACACTTCCGTCACTTTACATATTAGAAATATCACTATTTGTAAAAACTAATCCAAATTTGTTTCCCCTTCTGATAATAATAATACAGGTAGAAATAGACGTGAGAAGTATAGACTTTGGGTTCAATCAGTATCCGCCAAAACAGCATTTCTAAAAAAAAGTGTAATATGCATGGCCCCATTAATATACAATAAAATTCCTAATTCCCTTAAGATATTGAATATTAATTCATTCAAGAGAGAACTAAAAAAAATGCTTATTATTAAGGGATAATGTTACGGAGTTTTTGAATGACACATTTTGAATTTATATAATTTAATATGTAGGTAATTTAAGTTTTATTTAATGTTATTGTTTAATTATTATTTTTTTACATTATTTTTGCATTAACTGTAATTATTTATTTGAATTAATTGAATTTTGACTATTGTAATTTTTTTGACTAATGTAATTTAATTATTTCTTAATTTGTAAAACATGTTGAACCAACAATCTTCCAAACTCGTTTTCCATCCATATGTGCATATCTATGTATCATGTCACACATGTTTATACAAATAAATGCATCTTTATCTTTATCTTTAAACCGGCAGGACCTAGAACCAAACAATTCGAAGACATGTGACATCCACCAAGTGAGTAGGTACCTGTGCGCCTCATACTATGCGCCTCATACTATGCGCCTCATACTATGCGCCTCATACTATGCGCCTCATACTATGCGCCTCGTATTCTAATAGCAGCGCCGCGGTTCCACCCGCGTAAGTTTTAGATCCCGTGGGAATATCGGGATAAAAACTATCCTATGTCCTTCCCCGGGACTCAAACTTCTCTATACCATCGGTTCAGCGGTTAAAGCGTGAAGAGGTAACAGACAGACAGACACACTTTCGCATTTATAATATTAGTATGAATTAAATTGAAACTCCGTACTACGCTTGACCAGCACAAGGTCGACGTGTCACCGCCGAATGTGTGGCCGGCATTGGGTACGATAGTCGAATGTGTCTTCTTTGACATAAATTATTATTACTTTTTCCATTTTTAGTTAACGCCGACAGTTGCTCCCAAAGGGTTATCTAACGAGATTTTTTTTTTGTGTTTTCCTCCCCCATATATATTTCAAAAGTGTAATCGTATTATCATATGGCACGTTTGTCGTGCTGTGTTTGTGTTGATGACCATTAGTACGGCGTGCCTCCCTTGTCGTCCGTCTGCTCGATCTGGCAATACAAAACATGTGATCAAATCATTTGGGGCCGAACTCGCATACATATGCCACGGTTTACCTAAGTGATTATTTTTATTACCATTTGTACGTGTTACATACCTATTGTATTGCTCTGGCTTGTTTTCCGTAGTAGGTAATTTTCTTTCGCTATTTCATTTCAATGTTTATATTATGTCCTCTGGTGTTTGGGACTATAAACACCACTAGGTATCCAAAAATATTGTATCTAGATGTGCTAATAAGCTATTACCTGGTTATGAGGTAGGTACCATATAATATTCCAGTTAAAGAGTTTGATAAAGGGTGATTCAAAATTCGTAAACCTGCCTTTATAGATCTAGACCGACTAAATCTTAGCTCACCTGAACAAAAACAAAAAATGTGCCTCACAACGACAATATATCCTTCTATCTGGTGACTACAGTCTAGCAGCTAACAGGCTTACTTTATAGTGAAGCGATGCAGCTGCGGCGACTCGGTGAGGTGTGCGAACGGCCACAGACGGCCGCAGACGCGGCCAGGTCGCGCTATCCGCCATCACGACGGAAAAAAGCTGCCTTGTACGGACAACTAATACTATGCTGAACCGCCACATTTGGAAACTACATAATTCATTTGACGATAGTTCATTGAACGATGTTATTTCAACTTGCCGCTGGTTTTATTGAATCAATAAAACGATCCTTTGCATCTACAATCGTAGATGGCAGGTAGGTACCTATTAAGTTTCGATGAAGTAGGTAAAAATTATGAGTTTCGTGCCTTCATCGTGTTTCTTCTTTCTATTTTTGTATACAGCCATCCAATCTCTTCACCACCGTTAGTTGACTGGTAGAGAATGCCTAAGGCATTAATTCCGCCTTTGTATCTTTTTGTGCGAAAAGTTTAAATAAATAAGTAAACTAATGGCAAGCAGGTTCAAACCGGAGAGAGAAAATCTTAGCTCATTAGTTATTCAAGAGCCGTTTCAGGTCATAGCGTGCTGACATCGTACCGCGGCGGTAGGTACCGCAGCGACATGGGACATGTTCAGTTTCATCAGGGGTAAGCTCTAAGCTCGACAAACATTTGTGCAAACGTGCGCAGACTCCTGATTGCCCACTTGTCCTACTTATAAGTATCATTATTCTAACCACAAAAAACTCGGCTATTGTCCTACGACCCTCCGCGAGGGTCACAATTCATGAACAATACCGCATCAAGCGCAGGTTTTACGACGTCAGCTGCGCAAGTGGATGCCTATTGTCATAAAAATGGGATTAAACTATCCCATTCAATTATTTATTATAGTTTTTTTGCAAAAGAAATTGATTTTTTACATTTAAAATTGACCTTTTGTCGTTTGCTGCAAGGGTGGTTTTCTGTTGTCGGCTTCTAATGTTTATCTCTCCAGCAATAGAGATCCCCTCGCGAATTATGTTTTTATCCATTAGGTACAACGATTATAGTATTTAACCGTGCGTCGCGGCGTGAAATCGGATTGATTAGCGATACGTATGAAGCGAATAGTTTATCGATTAACAATTATTGTAATCGATTACGGCTACCGTTAGAATATTTTATGAACAATCGTGTCGAATCGGTTCTTTCGGGAGGCGACTACCGTTTTATTAATTGGATTTCGAAGATTTATGTGTGATGGGGATAGTAATGGGCATTTTTTGTCATGTTTTTAATGAGTTCTTTGGCAATGTGTCTGAGATGGTGCAAGCAGTAGGTAGGTGCGGCCGTTGCTCCGTGCCCTGTGCCCTGTCAGTCGCGGTGTTTGTTCGCGTGTGACATGCGACGTTGCTGGCACAAATGTCTCGATGCATTGATGGCATCAGCTCGATCGTCACGCTCTCATTATTTAACACGACACGGCGCGCGGCGGGTCAGCTAAATTAAAAAATTAAAATGTGG
This sequence comes from Luperina nickerlii, assembly GCA_963855955.1. NCBI lineage: Eukaryota > Metazoa > Arthropoda > Insecta > Lepidoptera > Noctuidae > Luperina > Luperina nickerlii. The sequence goes on from OY979680.1 coordinate 21,308,847, forward strand.
CGGACAACTTTCGCGGACTTTCAGGATTATCTACTGACACTTCTACTGTCAACTACTCGTATAAACGAATACCCGGCAATGGCTAGATACTGAATCCATCAGATGTAATTCAAGTACATAATCCTCCGTCATAAATCCTATTCTGTTGTTCTCTGAGTGAGTTCACAAATAATGCATTGTTTGTAACAAGTTACAAAATTTAATTATAATAAGGAGTTAGTAATAAGTTAGGATAAGAGTTTAGATAAATGTATACTATCGCAATAGGTTTCCCTGTAAGGATAAAGTCGAAAGTTAAAGTCAAAGTCAAATCATTTATTACAAATAGGCACATTGAAGGCACTTTTGAACGTCAAAACTTACAGTAAAATTGATTGATTCTAGTCGCCCCTTCCAAAAGGTAGTTTTCGCATGGAGAAGAATGGGCAATAAACCTCCACCGTTACTCTTTTAAAATGTTTTACAAGGTTTGTATACATAATATGTGAAGACGATGCACCTAGACTAAAACAAGTCTACCCCAAAAAATAAAAAGAATTAAAAATGAAGCAATTACAGGTAAATCAATTATGTGATAGATACCTACATGTCATGGTGCTCACATACTTACAAATTATTTACAAATATTGAAAAAGTAGATGAAGTAATGCATGGCGATATAAGTATTGGGTACTTTTTAAATAAACTAATATAATTATTTTTGTTAATGACTGTACAAGTATATTTACGAACTATAACAAAGGATGTATATTTTTCGTTAAACTAAGTAGTTTGACTATCCGGAACAGAATTCCTCGTGGTCAAATCAGTTTGACCATTAAGTTTGACCACGAGGAAGGAACGGATTTTTCTAGAATTTTAACAAGTGTATGAGTTACTGTAGTCACAAATTGTAAAAAATCAATGTCACAAAACATTTAAAAAATATAAATTAAATTAGGAACCAGTTTGATGTTGTCTAGACACTGGATTGTCCTATGGAGCAGGACCAGCATGTTTCCAAGCATTCTTATCTTGGATATAATCCTCTAATTTGTAATATCCTTGTTTACATAGTGTACTTTTAATATGAGTTTTAAATTTTCTTTCATTTAATTGCAATATGTCACAAGGTATTTTTTAGGCTATTTTTTAGGCTAAGGAATCCAATAACTTGTATAATGAATTATTAAACACTAATTGCAACTCCTTAATAACAATAGACCTTACTGAGGATTCCTTTTTGAAACATAATATTAGTAGTTATAAAGTTAGTCAAAATAAAATAAAAAAATATGCAAAGTTAAATAAAATCATAAATAAATGCAATAAATATAGGAATCAACAGAAACACAGTTCTAATAATATTAAACTAAGAAAAGAACGTGTTTTTCTCATAAATAAATTAAATAACTATCAAATTAAATTAGAAGACAGTAAGAACATTTATGAGATTGACACTCAACGCTTACAGTCTGAAATTCAGTTACTTGAAGAGACCATACATTCACTTTATACTAAGTATGTGCGGTCTGAAAAACAAATTCAGGAGCATATCCTTGCGGCGAATGAGTTAGTGGACATGTGCAACTCCAATGCAGACAGAGTGGACCCGCTGAATCGCAGCAGCCCTCATTGTTCATTGCAAAGCAAGTCCAATCTTGGCACTCTCCAAACTGAGGCAACGGAGGACCCGTCCCAGTCAGGAAGGGCTCAGGTCTCTATTCCACATCAAGATGTACCTGATATTGAACAAGGTCCATTACAAATAGTGCAGACAGAAGCTAGTTCTCTCCCTTGTAGTAGTAAAGTTTGTAACTGCTCCATTATGTTTTCGGATAGTTTTGGAAAAGGATTGGGTAAATTACTTAGCAACAACCTGTGTCATTCTTCTCAAAACTTTTGCATGCCTCAGACTTCCTACAAACAAATAATGTCTTCAATAACTAGAAATGAATATGATCCTAATGCCACCATTACTATACTTATAGGTAATAGTTTAAACGTTAAAAAAGATGATATCACTGATAGTGTCACCAACCTATTGAAGTTAAATTGTAAGAAAATAATTTTGTGTGCTTTTCCATATTTTAAGCACTTGTCAAACAGACAAAACAACTACATTCACATGTTAAATAATTACATGCATTTCATAGTTAGTCACTATAGTGACAAGTTTATATTTTTTGATACCAACATTTTTGTTGATAAGTTAAGGTCGACTAGGGATACTGTGTATCTGCCCATTAGTTTTAGACGTCAAATAGCTAGGCTATTAGCACTTATTATTAACCCAGACATAATTAGCTAATATTTTTGTAAAATATCATTTAAAAAGAGTGTCCATGGAGTTTCTTGCCCGTTCTTCTCCATAGGTACCTACGCTTTGGAATGGGCAACTAGCTTCATATTTTCTGACTGACCGACTTCTTGACAATTCAAAAGTGCCTGTAAATGGTTTAATTGAAATAAATGCTTTGAGTTTGAGAGTTTGAGTTTTGTTGTAGCATTTAACACAGTACCCCATAAGAGATAGATGTTAGTTGAGAAATAAATAAATAGGTACATAATTAAAGAGTATGGGTAGGTAGTCGATTCAATTCTACTGTTTGGATTGGGAGTTGGGACCATCATCTATGATTTCGAGTCTCGAGAACTTAAACATTGAACGTATTTTGTTAATGAACGCTATCATATAATTTTACCCAGATTTTCCGATTTCCCACTTGATTGGTACAGTCAATATTGCTAGTACGTGAAACATAACGGTTGTCGTGACCGTAGCACGGCGCGGCGCGGCACGTTGTAACGTTACAAATTCCTGGTTAGAGCCAGAAATTGTAGTCACATTGAGCACTCACCTACCTAACTTTCAGTTTGGAGGGAAGCACTGTTAAAAGAAATAAAGAGGACGAGTTATAAGAATTTATTGTTGAATAAGCTAGGGCCTACCTATTTGGAGCTAGATAACTAAATTAAACTAGAGAAACCGGTGAATGAAAATGAGAACGAAAAAGAACTGGAGAAAGGCGGGCCTCTGGTCTGTTAGTGGCCGAGGGACATCAGCTTCAGGCCGTAGAGAAGGGCCGAGGGACGTCAACCCTCAAGCCGTAGAAGGCCGAGGGACGTCAACCTTCAAGCCGTATAGGAGGGCCGAGGGACGTCAACCCTCAAGCCGTAGAGGAGGGCCGAGGGACGTCAACCCTCAGGCCGTAGAGGAGGGCCGAGGGACGTCAACCCTCAGGCCGTAGAGGAGGGCCGAGGGACGTCAACCCTCAGGCCGTAGAGGAGGGCCGAGGGACGTCAACCCTCAAGCCGTAGAGGAGGGCCGAGGGACGTCAACCCTCAAGCCGTAGAGGAGGGCCGAGGGACGTCAACGCTCAAGCCGTAGAGGAGGGCCGAGGGACGTCAACCCTCAAGCCGTAGAGGGCCGAGGGACGTCAACCCTCAAGCCGTAGAGGAGGGCCGAGGGACGTCAACCCTCAAGCCGTAGAGGAGGGCCGAGGGACGTCAACCCTCAAGCCGTAGAGGAGGGCCGAGGGACGTCAACCCTCAAGCCGTAGAGGGCCGAGGGACGTCAACCCTCAAGCCGTAGAGGAGGGCCGAGGGACGTCAACCCTCAAGCCGTAGAGGAGGGCCGAGGGACGTCAACCCTCAAGCCGTAGAGGAGGGCCGAGGGACGTCAACCTTCAGGCCGTAGAGGAGGGCCGAGGGACGTCAACCCTCAGGCCGTAGAGGAGGGCCGAGGGACTTCACCCCTCAGGCCGTAGAGGAGGGCCGAGGGACGTCAAGCCTCAGGCCGTAGAGGAGGGCCGAGGGACGTCAACCCTCAGGCCGTAGAGGAGGGCCGAGGGACGTCAACCCTCAGGCCGTAGAGGAGGGCCGAGGGACGTCAATCCTCAGGCCGTAGAGGAGGGCCGAGGGACGTCAACCCTCAGGCTGTGCAGCTCAAAGAGCCCGGGCGGAGTCGCCTTGCTACGGCGTCTTCATAGTCGCATCGGCCGTAGAGGAGGGAAACTGCCCTCCAAGGTCACTCTTAATTTTCCCGCACTTATGGCCGAGCTGAGCTCCTAACGTAGACCGACTAAATCCACCACCAGGTTCCTGTCATCGACTTTTTATCATTTGAAAAGAATTTCTAGAACATTTTAAGAAGAAAAGATAATGAGGTCGATGTGATTTACCTATACGACCTACAACTAGCTCCAGCATTAAATTAAAAAATAAAACTAGGCCTGTCACTAACTGACATTACAAAGGTAAACAAAGATTCAAGAGATAAAAATCTACAGAAAAACTTAAATAACATGAATTACAGGTAAAAGATATGATAAGCCTCCAGGAAATGAGCATGAAGCTACCTAGGGAGGACGAATGCTTTAAATTTTCAGGTTAATATTTCCAAAAATGTATTAAATTAAAAAATAAAACTAGGCCTGTCACTAACTGACATTACAAAGGTAAACAAAGATTCAAGAGATAAAAATCTACAGAAAAACTTAAATAACATGAATTACAGGTAAAAGATATGATAAGCCTCCAGGAAATGAGCATGAAGCTACCTAGGGAGGACGAATGCTTTAAATTTTCAGGTTAATATTTCCAAAAATGTAAGTAAAGACATACACATTACAACGTCGCCACAAGGCACGGCACGGCGCGGCACGCATGGAACACTCCGCTCATTAGTCCGTGCCGTACCTAAGTGCCGTTAGCTCTCGTTAGCTAAGTTTATGATGTCCTGAATAAATAATGTAGGTATCAACTATTAGCAGCGTTATGTTGCGGAGGACGCTCGTGTCGTGCGCGGTGTTGCTGCACCTTAGCACTGAATAAGTAGACTCGTTTGCTTAAGTTATTGAGATGGTGGCATTTGATAATAACAACACACACCTAGCGGCTGTTATAAATGAGTCAAAACCCTTAAAATATTCTGGAAGTCTTCTGTAGAGTAGGTAGGTTCTGTAAATCTTAATCAACTGAAATTTTATCAACGCCAACGGTCTGTTATACCTAACTTCCAGATGGTTCCCTTCTTTTTCAGATGGATTTATAAAAGTAGTTATGTACAGTCTGCGACAAAAGTCGCATACATGTCGCATAACACTTTAGTTATGATACATACCATAAAATCACGCCTGTATTGCCCGAAGGGCTGGGCAGAGGAGCACCTAGGCTTTATTAACACGCAACTGGTCAAATCTTATTGATTGAGCTAAATATTTAATTTATATTAGAACAGAATTAAATTTAAAGATTATTTACTCTTAGCTGTATGAAATCGTCAACACTGGCTGTCGCTGAAAAACATCGCTGAGGCTCTGTTTCGCATACGGTCTTAACATTTATGCTGCGCGATGTCCGTTTTCGGTGGATGTGACACATATTTTACTCCAACTTGTTTTTTTGTGTTTCTGTTCTTTTCTGCGTCATGTATAACGCAAATAAACGTATTTTCTTTCTAAATGCTAGAATACAAAGTGTTGACCGTACTTCCACCAGGCCTGTTGGTAGGCACGGTCAGCCTCACCAGTGGATTAATGCTACCTGTTCGATATTGTCTGATACACCTTACTATTTTCTTCGTATTCATTAGTCAGTGACATGTCCCATCCCTAATCCTTCCTTCCGCACCTCACTTCACTTCGCTTCCTATGGCTCGATTGCAATGGCGCGCGCGCATTAGAAGAAAAAATCGTTTTAAATAGTTATTGGCCAAATCTAACTCTAAACTAGTGTTTTTCGCAATAATAATAACAATTGTGAAGTGTGATTGCTGTGGTGGACGCTCAAACAACCCTCAAGGACAATATTTGGTGCTTTGTTACCGCGTGCACGCGGAAGAAGATTCCGCCGTCAAGCAAGAAACTTTAGAAAGGTGAAAACTGGACAATCGTAAGTGTTTTGCAATCCTTTCACGCCCTAAACCCCTTTTCTGTTGTTCACTGACTTAAATACGCTTTATCAATTCCATTCAGCTAGCCATCAACCCCCTTTTTGAGGCAATCATTGAAAATACCTACCCCTCAAAGTTTAATTCTAAAAATACAGTCCACATCTTTAAAATCAAGCGTCCGTTTCAATAACCGACCTTTTCGCTAATTCACCAACACTACCATTTAGCTAAATACATTGTTTATTATTCACTAGCGGCCGCCCCAGCTTCGCACGATTGCAATTTTTTTTTCGATTTTCCGAAATATCTTTATACAAACCTTGTCCTGGAAAAAAAAAACCAATTTGGTACAGTCATTCGGAAGTTATGCGCGTACAGTCTTTGTTTTATACTATGTAAGGACAACTAGCCTCATCTTAATGAGAATACCACCTAAGTACCTAAGTTACAAAGAAATGTTAATGTTTATGTTAATGTTGTGCAAAGATTTTGTTCACCAAGTCACAGTCCCAACAATTATCAAAGGAACAGTTCGTTCTTGCTTTAAAATCCAATTACAAAATCCGAAACAATTATTGGGACCAGTTTCAGTCGCTGGACCCCTACATCATTGTAATGGCGTTCATTCCTCAGGCTTGCCGTCCTGTCGTGCGCCCTCGTCGTGTCGCAGTCGGCAACGCTCGGCACACATCGGGCACTTCCGCGACGCTGCACTACACGCCGCGCTAATTAGGCTGCGCGGGCGCAGGTTAAGTGGCGTCTTGTACGGAATCTGCGTGTCCCACCTAATGGCTTTTATTGGTTGGGTGGTGGGGTAGATTGACGGTTGTCAGCCTGTGTGGTCTGGGTTGAATATATGTACTTCGATTTCATACACGGGAAAGGTTTTGTCGGGTTAGGGGGTGAAACTCGTGATTGAATTGTTCATGAGACATTCATCATTAGTCTAGCCTTGGTCTAACAATATTGTGAGCCTTTAGGTTCGTCTTCCAGTCTGTACCAAGTAGGAATAACAAAATCATGATCTTTTTCTTCGTTTCGACATTATTTAGAATTAATCTGATATTAATTTAATGGGTAAATCATAAAATAGACCTTACACAATATACGAGACTTTTAACATCAAAATACCTCAATAATCATTATCTCTAAATTCTAATATATTCAAACTCTATCAAAAACATCGAAAATCATCTCAATTTTATTATCATTAAAATCTGGCAGCCAACGCACATACTCAATCTACAACGATAAAACCTCATTTCAAATTATCTAATCTAATTTGATACTTTACAGAAAAGTTGAAAGTCATCGGATCGAATCTTGGACATTTTAATTGTGGTTAATAAGTAATAAATAAGTATGGGCGGGTGATGGCACTAGGAGACTAGGAGCGACGTGACGACTGACAGAGGCGCTCACTGAAGCTCATTTATATTTTAATTAGACGGGATCGATGCGTCGGTAAAGATGGCTGCGGTGACGCGGGAGGTCCCTTATCGTAGGCAGTCGATACAAGAGTGACGTGATAAGAAAGCATCAAGGAGGGACAGGACAGGCACCTATTAATTAGCCGGATCTCAATTAATTTAATCTAAACTATCGAAACTATTGATTGCTTACATGGATGGCTGTTAGCGTCCAAGAAACCTTAGTGATATTAAAATTTTACATAACACTGGGCCGTATAGAGCCAATTCTCTATCTTATTGTTCAGTACAGGGGCAGTTGGATTCGTAGCATCTATCTTATGCACAGTACAGGGACAGTTGGATCCGTAGCATCTATCTTATTGTACAGTACAGGGGCAGTTGGACCCGTAGCATCTATCTTATTGTACAGTACAGGGGCAGTTGGATCCGTAACATCTATCTTATTGTATCCACATACAGTACAGGGGCAGTTGGATCCGTAGCATCTATCTTATTGTACAGTACAGGGGCAGTTGGATCCGTAGCATCTATCTTATTGTACAGTACGGGGGTAGTTGGATCCGTAACATCTATCTTATTGTACACTACACGGGCAGTTGGATCCGTAGCATCTATCTTATTGTACAGTACAGGAGTAGTTGGATCCGTAGCATCTATCTTATTGTAAAGTATAGGGGTAGTTGGATCCGTGGCATGCTCTTTTGGTTTTTTGATCACACAAACAACACTTTCTGCACTTACGACTTGGTACATTTGTAAAACCTTATTCAGCTGTGGACTATATAATAATAAGCTCATAACGAAGGGATTTCATTGTTGCGACTTATTTATTCTCCTTTTTTTCTCACTGAATTTAAAACAAATCTAAACACCGTGCACCGTAAGAATACTTAACATAAGCTAGTGCTTCTGTCGACCCGTCGGTTGTGCCGGCGCAGTCTAATTAACGTAGTGGGCGCGTCGTGCTCTCGCGCCGTTCAGAGCTGCATTTATACATATAATAGCAACGGTCAGAGGACACGGAACCACCACCACATGGCATATTACCAGGGGTACTTGCAATAATAAGGAGGTAGATTGCATTTATTTATTGGAACGGAACGAGGCAGCTACGTATTTAATTAATCTTTAAATACTATGTATTCAGAAGCTGGTTGCCGTGGACTAAGATGTATTTAGAGATGTTTGTATGGAACACTTTTAACACGTACGTCTTTTTTACATCATTCTCACATATAATTATAAATTCAACATTAATGATGTAACTAATATTTTTGGGAAAATATAATAAAGGTGTGTCCATGGAGTTTCTTGCCCGTTCTTCTTCATAGGTACACCTACACTTTGGAATGGGCAACTAGCTTCATATTTTCTGACTGACTAACAGACTATTTAATTTTGACAATTCAAAAGTGCCTCTACAAAGTACTGTGAAATTGACTTTGAATTGAACAAAGGCCAGTTAGATATTTAGGAGGAAACTCACATTAATCCAAGTGTCATCATGTGTCATTTAGAAAGATCCCATTCGATCGTCCATTTGGCAACTTTAAACAATAACTTGATGTCTTACGAGCCTGTTATTTTACAAATACCTACCTTTAGTATCCAAACTGAAACAGCAATGCTGTGCTAATTAGTAGAGCAGATAGCAGCGGTGGTAGGATCTCTCATGAGTAGCTCTTAACACTAAGGGCCTCCATCAAAAGCTTAAGCAAGAAGGTAGAAAATATAATATGTATTACATCACCTTATAATAACTGAGATAGCGTACCTCCTCTTGCTGCCATAACAACAAATAGACCAACATCTTATGGACCCCATGGCCATCATATTCCATATCGTTATGAATAGGACGTAAACTTTCCCGTGATTGGAGTGGCGATCCCTGCTACATCTCGGTATAACGGCTATTATCCACGTTATGGCCGCGTCGATATCCTACATAGATTACTGCTCGTTATGACTTCGTATCGAAAAGTTGTTACTAGCTTGGGACTTGAGGGTTCGTTTAAGGTTCGTTTGTGTGGGATTTCTTTTACTTATACATACAGCTTCGGTGATATTGGCGTGCTTTCCGTACAAAAATATTACCATAAACATTGAATTAAACTATCTCTAGCGAATTGGAATTTGTTTATTTTTGTGGTTATCTCTGGGGGAATGGTCACTGTCTGTTTCTTTTTTATTACCATTATTTATTTTGCCGGCTTTTGGTAAAACTTGTCTTGTATTTTCTGGCTAATCTGCTTGCTATATCTCTCAACTCGGAGTCTCAGAGATGAAACAAACAGACAAACTCACTTCTACATATCGTGTATATTATCAGTAAGGATCATCCTACAAATAAAATAAGGCAATACTTGCGGGCTTCATATGTTAATATAATAGTGGTCGTTTACAATATGGGCCACGTAACGATGTTACGACGCGTCTGCGCCCACGCAGCGTTCGCACTCGATCGGTTTAACATCAATGCGATGCCTTGAATCGGACACGATGGGAACGGATGAACCTAATGTGGACCGGAATTAGGTGATCGGGTTAGATATTTGGTCATTGTTGATGATTTGAAAATAAAATAGTTAATTTTGTGAAGATGTTGTGCTTGTTGACTATTTAACATGTGATGATAATGATTTCATAACTATCTCGGGAGGAAATATTTTGATAACCTATACATGGCTAGTTCTAAGCATCGGCTTCCAGTCTAACCGGATGCAGCCGAATACCAGTATTTTACATGGAGCGACTGCATAACTGACCTCCACAACCCAATTACTAGGTACTACGATAACGCTTGGTAAGAGTGGTTGTCAGACTTTCGGGCTTCTGACGACCCGTAACGACTGTCATAGATTCACGAATGACAGCTGGGACCAACGGCTTAACCTGCTTTCCGAGGCACGGAGAGGTCTTGATATATAAAGATGGTCACCCATCGACAGACCAACCGCGGCAAGCGTAGCTTAACCTGATCAATCTACCCGTGCGGCATTTATTACTTAGCCACAAGCCTCTGGCTAGTTCTACAAATTAAAGAATTATGGTTGGCTCAGGTCGTAGAATTATAGTATATATTAATTATTTGTGTTAAGGGACACTATGAAATAAAAGTTTATATTGGTATCTAATTGGATACTAAAAATCATCCCTCTGAAGCAAATATTTATACGACAAATTTACTTAAAAATGGGCAAAATTTTCACTTCCATGTGGGGGGTGTTGGATCATCATCATCAGCCTGCTTCAGTCTACTGCTGGACACCGGTCGCTCTCAAGGCGCCCTATTAATGTTGAAACGCCTGATCAAAAGATCATAGCAGCAATTCGTCTAATTAGCTTTAACGTACTTATTAATTGTTAATTTTTATGTGTCCGTCTCCTTGACACTTCACTTGCTTTTGAAACCCCAAGTTGTTAACACCAATTAAAATTATATTCGCTTGTATTGAGGATTCATAGTTATTTCTTCCGGCAAAGTCCTTAAAATTCCCGTTCAGGGGGCGACATTCCAAAATCCAAAATATAAGTCCATGTAATAAGGTTTAAAAAGCAGTTTAGTAGAATAATTTTAATATAAGATAATAATCATATGCATGGTTTACAGAAAAGCTAAAACAGTTTGACGGTCTCTTATTTTCTCCAAATTTTGTCGATTAACAAAGTTGACACGTATTTAGTATCACTTCTGTCACCTAAAAGTCTGTTAAAATCACCTTGAAATTGAATAGCAAGTAACGTTGCCGCTCGGGCAATAGAAAGAAAGAGGTGACGACAGCATAGTAACGGCTGGGTTTTGTTTCACTCGAGCAGCGATAAGTAGTATCCGTGCAGTGGAGATAGTTGCGTTCGGGTCAGACAAATTCTCACTCACATGGTACGTAAGTATTTACATTTCAATTCTAAAATATTATTTCATTTTAATGCATTGCAAGTATTTCTTTTAGTTGCACGAAAGATTTATGGAAATTGTAATAAAATAAAGCAATCTTTTAGATTTAGGGGGAGTAGGAGTACATTCAAAATATCACTTCCCTGGAAATACATAGGGAAGTGAGAACACTCCAGGAAAGTGAGAAAAGGCTCGTTCTGTGGCTGTTAGCACTAAATGAACTGTGCACTGCCTCATTCCAAGCTTTTATTTGACTTGCGTGTGTAGTTAATAGGTATGGGTCAAATCTTGCAAGTCAAATTTGACCAACTTTCCAGGGTCCAATCGAGTTGAAATTTTATACACCTGTTTAAGTCAGGTGACAATGCAATATTATGGTACGATTGAGCTGGTCTGATGATGGAGACGGATGGTTGCCATAAAAACTCCTAAATTAGGCATCGTTAGAATCGTCTTGACAAGTACAGACAACAGAGTAGTTAGTTATTTTAAAATAATGATTTTGATATCCCTCTTAGATTTACTGTTTTTTCATTATTTTTTTAATTCTATTTTTACTTATATTTGGTAATAATTTAAGTTCCAAAATAATTAAGAAGTTTTTTACAGAACCGATATGGGTAAATCAAAAGGGAAATCGCAGACAAGAGAAAAAATAGTGAGAAAAAAAGAGAAAATGAGAGAAAACGTTATGCTGAAATTTAAAAAGACTCGGCAAAGTTGGACGCGTACTAAGAAAAGGACTAATAAAAATATTTAAGGAGAGAGTTACAGGTATAAGAAAGACTATCTTTGAAATGTCGGATCGAGAAAAACGACAATGTAGAAAAGCATGGCGGGAGAGATCCAGTAGACACTATAAAAAGAAATGTGCTGCAAAAAAAGCTTCTGTAGATTTTATGAGAGCTAATGCACCATCAAGTCTCTGTGATGAGGTGTCGATTAGTGGCTCACCAACGCCACCTGTAACACAGTCATCTAGACGGGCTATGGCTAGGCAGCGGTCCATTTTACAAAGACGTAGACGAAATAAAAATTTAAAAGTCAAGGAAGAGAAGATTTTTTTAAATTGCTAAATGGGCCCGCTCTTGAACCCGATCACGCCTGATGGAAAGCGATGGGTGAGGTCTATGATGGAACGAGCATGCCCAGAAGATGCCTGTTCACTCTTGATTTACACACGCTTTAAATGTGGGAGGGAACACAGATGGGAGAGAGTTCCACACTTTGGCTGTGCGCATAGTAAACTTGGAGGAGAAGCGCTGAGTACGACTCGTCGGAATATCAACCAAATGTGGATGGTAGGTACGCTGCAGTACGTCTTGTTGTCAAGCGTTAAAAGGGCGATGGTGGGATCAGGTCGTGGACCTCCTGCGCACATTCACTGAAGTACAGTCCGTAGAAGACCGACAGTCAAGCAACATTACGCCGATAAGCCAGGCTGTGAAGCATAGCCACTAACGTCTGGTCGCCTTAGGCCTTTTGGCTTTGCGTTCCACCGAGTCAAGTGCAGCGAGCTGGTATTATTAAAATGCTGCAAGATAAAACTAAACAAATACTATTTGATTGCATATAATTTCTGTGACATCCAGAATAAAGTGGTTGTTACTTTTTGTAGTAGTCGGAAATATGTTGATTATGCTTTGTCTTTAGAAGATTTATGTTGTCTTGAAATTTCGTTTAATAAAGAAAACTTAAAATTCTTCGTAATTATTATTTCTCTATAACGGCAGCATTATCTTGTCTAAATTATCACTTCCCTGGTTGGTATTACAGTAGGTACACATTTAGATTTATTTATGGATAATATAAATTGTTCTATTTATTTCATAAATATCGTATTTACTATAACGGTTACTGTCAAGTCGATTTTAAGATCAAACAATCTTTTATTGTCACTTCTCTGTATTAACTCTCATTCCCGTCTTCTGCAATATGAAAAATGCCTATAACTTCTAAATTAATCAATATATTCACTGACCCTTTCAATTCTAGAGTACTCTATCATATTTTATAATAATAGTTAACTTTAAGATTAATTACATTTAAAAAATAGCAGAATTAAACACAACAAAAGACCTCGGTGTTACCTTTGATACTAAATTAACTTTTATTCCACATGTAGATTGCATAATAAAAAAGTCTTCTAGAATGCTTGATTTCGTTTTAAGACATTGCAAACAGCTTAGGTGTCCTAAAACTAAAATTATGCTTTACAATAGTCTGATTCGAAGCCTGTTGGAATATTGTTGTGTGATCTGGCGGCCGCACTATGCTACACATTCGTTGCGTCTGGAGAGAATCCAAAAACGCTTTCTGTGGCACCTGGCGTTTACCAGCGGAACAGCAAAAAAAAAATGCGTTCATATAACAAGCGGTTAATAGTACATTATGATATAAGTGCGGTAAGTTGAAAATTACAGCCGAGGCGATATTGCTTGCCCGAGCCGTAGGCGAGGGCTAAAAGAAAGCAGAGGCTGTAATTTTCAAAGCGCACGTATGTCATACGACGTTTTATAACATTTTTGCGAGGAAAGAAATAAAACTCGGACTGAACTTGCATATTTGCTTGTTTTCCATATGATGAAATTTTGATACGCTTGTAAGTATCTATCGGTCGATTTTTCGGGCGAGGCTTAGAGTAGCCTTTTTCGCTGCCTCTGAGACTTCTGGCGGTGTGGAATTAATAAATTCATCATTAATTGACGACATTTTCAAATAAAAAAAAGTACAGCGAAAAGAAAAAGCGCGCGGAATAATTTTTACTTCTTAACAGATAAGCGATGCGCGCGCGTTCGCGCTTTTTTTTTCAGGCATAGGTACAAAACAGCCAGTATTATTAATAAAGTAAATTAATATTTTTATTTTTGTTACAGATATTAATGGTTGTAATTTATTGTCAAAATTAATTAAATTAAAGAATTAAATGTTTATTTATTATATTTTATCTCCCAAAGTTAATTTTATTCATAAAATGTTGACATCTTTTCTGAAATAAAAACTCTTTGCTAAGATTTAAAAAAGTACCGTTCGTTTTGACGGAGCATCTTGATAAACCGTGCGATGTACTTTACATTACCGCACAAGTGCGTAATGAGATACATTACGATATTGAAATTGGTGAAATAAGAGACCCTTTACGAGCAAATATGTTATGAAATACTTTAAAATGATTTTGCTGGAAAAGCGCCGTCGCCTTATTGACGTAATGTTTGTGTGCAAAGTAATGGCCAATAAAATTGACTGCCTACAGGTACTAAATTCTTTTAAATTTCGTGTGCCTTCAAGGATTCCTCGTAAGCCAATTACGCCACTCTGTCCACCGCTCCGACGAACAATCTTGGGCGCTAGTTCCCCTGTCGCGAGGTTAAGCAAGATAATTAATGAATGTAGCAATCTAATCGACTTGCACTTTGACTCACTATACAGTTTAAAAGCGAAGACATTGAAAAACCTAGATAAGGATTAATTTAACATTTTGTTTTTGTTTTTTTTTCTTCTTTGTTCTCTGTTTCAGGATCTAAATTACATGTAACAATTTAGATACTAGTGCTTGATGTAAATTAGGGTAGTTTTCTTTTAATTTTTTCTCTATCGTACGTACAACCATGGGCGTAGCCAGCCTTGGGCTCAGGTTGGGGCAGCAGTCAACCTATCCCCCCCCCCTCCCCCGGTAATTTTTTAGTAACTTGAGCCGTTTGGGCTCTGCGCCTATGCCTATTTGTTAATCTGTAAATTTAGAGGTTTATATTTTCAGGTACAGAAAATAAACAATTACACACAGGAATACAGGATAGATATTATAGTTTTATTTATGAATAGTCGGTGTTTAAAAATTTAAGTTTTAACTAACTTTACAAGTAATATTACTTCAAGAGAAGCCGGCTTGGGTTCTGGCAGAACCTATTTAGCACTTCTTCTACAAATTTATTTTTTGATTCGGCGATTCTCGTTATGTGCACACTTAGCATACACAGGCCGCTTAGACGATTTTCGCTCATGGTTGAGCGAAGCCACGTTTTGACCCGCCGTAATGTACTGAATGATCGCTCTATTGTACAGGTCGTACGGACGCCAGCACATCAACCTACCACAATCTGTCAGATTTCTTTAATAGATTTTCAACTTTATCGCTAAAGCATAAGGTTCAAAGTTGATTGGGAAAATCTGACAGATTGTGGTAGGTTGATGTGCTGGCGTCTGTACATGGCTGGGCAAGAAAAATAGCGAGCGCAGTTTTTACGCTGGGATAAAATTGCATTTCCGAAATCTTGATCAGATCCGCCACTTCCATCTCCTTCAATGCATTAATTTCCGTATTTTCTTCTTCTTACAAATTATACCACATTTCAGCCTCGCTTGGGAAAGTATCATTTAATTTGTAAAACTTGCAGAAAGCTTCTCTTTTTTTCAAAAACTCGTCGCAGGTCATTTGCAACATATGACATGGGTGCAATGTTATCAAAGAATATGCCGGCCGGGTAAGTTGCTCTCCGCGAAACGATCTTCTAATGACATAATCAGCGAGTCTAGGTAGGGAATAATCAGTGATCGTTTCCAAAACTGGGCAGGACTTTCTGCTGGAGGATTTGGACGGTGTGTCTGTCTCTTTGCGATACGCGGCATTGACAAATCAATCTCTAGAGCATCAGCGATCTCTTGAGCTTCAGCTATGAAATTGCCGCTGTGTTCGTCGACATTTTCTCTGTGTTTCACAAGTCTCTTTCTTGTCCTTTTCAATTATTTAAGTATACAAAAAACATCAACCAGGCACCAGCACTGTTCAAATAAATATTAAGTAAACTAGATTAACTAGAAATTAAAATTAAACAAAACAAGCAAACAATACGAATCGCGCCACGAGCCATAGAAGAGTTCTGTCTGCACTGCGCGGGACGCGGGCGGGGATGAGTGACCGCGCGGTGACGGACGGCTCGGCTCGCTACGCCACAGGATCGCACTCTTTTTCATGTCGACTAATTTTTTTGTGTAAGTTTCTTACGGATATTATGATTGTTGATAGACTAAGAAAAAATTTTTTTTTGTTTAATTAGGCACCTTATAGGTCAGAGCCAGAGTGGGGCAAGCGCCCCAGCTTGCCCCAGTGTGGCTACGCCCATGCGTACAACTTTCGTTTTGCATGCTGAGTTTACCTTTAAGTGATTGTACACTATTGTTTATCTGTTTTTGCTTGTTTTTTTTGCCCATAACTGGTGTAAACAATCGTTGGTAGACCAATAAATAAATAAATAAAAAAAGGATGGGCCGAAAATAATTCAATTTTATTCCCTTGTCTGTAGAACTAGCCATATAGTATTTTTTCTGTCGGATGCATGAAGCCTGAAGAATATATTGCATATACCAGGAGATGCAAGCATGTAGAAAAGTCATAAAATTATTCGAAAAAGTAATTCAATATGAAATGAAATCAAACCCAGTGGAAACTGCAGGTGCACGCACATAATTCATATTGTAGTCTGACTGCTTGCAAAAAAAGAGAACAAGACAGCATCATGGCTACTCTCTACGGTCCCTAATTAGAGTGCCTTGCCCCGCTGCGTGTCTCGAACACTTGATGCGCAAACAATAAAACAAAAGGAAACTACTAATTATCGAGCGCAACGCTTTTTAAATAGTTGGCGCATGAATCATGTATTTAAGGTTTAGCTGGATGTTAATTAGGGATACAAAATTGAACAGTGGGTGTGGCAGTCCTTGGTATTGTTCGTCGTATAGCTATTAATTTTGTTATTACTGATTTGCTAGGGTATCTTTAGTATAGTGAATTTTAAAATTCTTGGTAATACAAGTGCAAAAGTTCATTTGATAAAGTGCTTTTAAAAGCTTTCTAGTTGTTGGCAGGAGAGTTCTTTAACTAGTTAGGTACATGACATTTTGATCTCATCTCATACTTACAAGTTTCAACGGTGATTCGTTATGGCGATTGTTGTACCAATATTAGTGACTTACCGAACATATTGGGGTTTATTTATAAACGTTGCTTAAAGCTAAGAGTCGTTTACCTAAACGTCAAAAATGTTTGGTTACACAGTCGCTAGTCATTACTTAACTTTAAGCAACGGTTATAAATAAACACCTTTATATCTATGAAAGACTCAACTCTATCCATAGCTATAGCCTGAATTAGATTGTTTTCGCTGGGAAGTGTCAAAGGTAATCCCTTACTTATGTAAGATCAGCCGACGCGTCGTTTCAGCCGATTCTAGTCCATCAGCCCTCTTTCGGAGATGTCATCTTCCAAAGACGGAGGATATATCTATAAGATAAGGGTATCCATTAGAAATTCCACCATAAGCAACGGCACCTTCACACTTCTGTTCTCAAGATCTGCAGCCGCACAGCGACTCCCATACAACGAGACGATCGAAACTCTTGCGCGCAATTTTGTCGATTTCTCCGCAAACACAAAACCTTACAAGAGCTCGTACAAGAGCGATCAGGAGTAAGGACGTGTAAGTAGTTGTCTAGCTACTCATCAGAGAGCGGTGGGAGCGGTGGGAGCATGTCCGGGCGCGGGCGCAGCGTGACAGATAGATTGCAGCCGAGCGACCTCTGCCGGCTGCACGTCCCAGCAGTAGGGTGGCTGCTCATCTAGGCTACGTTGTGACGTGGGATATGCTGCAAACTACTTGTTCTTGTATGTATGGACATTACAGTTCCGAAGAAACCAGAATAACCCGGTGAGTGTACGGGTCCTTTGATTTGGTTAGAGGTTTTAAAACATTTTGAAAAAGTTTAAGCAAGAGCTAAGCAAGTGCGGAAAAAACGAAGCTATAATCTAAACCACATTAAAGAACTACAAACATGTCGAAAATGACAGCTTTCTTATCAATTATGAACAAAGAAAACTTGTCTTTTAACCTATTTTAAAGAGCTGAACTCTGTCAAATTCCGAAGATAGGTACTTAATTTAGATCATTCCATGTGTCTATCCTGCTATGCCCACAACAGCTAGTCCCTCTACAGACAACTCACGGCTTCGCTAGCAACTGGCAGCGCGCACAATGAAAAAGTGGCGTCGTTCATAAATTATATCGGCGCAATGGCGGCGCGTGACGTGGTCTGCGCGCGCGCACCGCGGCCGGTGCACGACCCAGAACATCTCATAGGATGGGGGCAGAAGGACCAAAACAATCACCAGCCTCTCTGATGATTATCATAGAAAGGAATCTTTTGTGACGTTTATGTAAAAAAAACATTGGTGCAATAATTATCATCTTTATCTTATTTTGCCACTGTCTTTGTAGTTCCTAATGTTGGTAGGTCTGGTACTCTGGTACATCGAAAATATTACATTCCTGTGTATTTTCCTGTGAAGTAACAATACTAGCAAATTCCAAGTAACCTACGACTGCAGTGATTTAAGCTGTTCTGTTTAACCATCACTTGAGGAAGCGGTGCTCACTGTTGCTTCTATCTTCGTATTCCTTCTTATTGTCGTTTTGTTCGGAGTTCTCCTTCTGTAATACGTTGTGGTGTGGCACCAGCCTCTATGTTTATGCTGATTAATAGGGATAAATCGATGGACAGCGCCGTGATACGTGGATAAATTACTTTTATATCTACAATATTTTTACTCTCTTTACGAATATGCTGCACGAGATCTTATTAAACTGTGGTATTACTTCACTATACTGACTGTACTGGTTTGGTTAAGTTATTGTCATTGTGTCGCACCTTCTATTAAAAAAGGTAAACTCATCACCGTTGTTATTAACTTCGGAGTCCATTTCTTCCAGAATCTCACTCTCAACGGATGTACCTGCAACTGGCTGGTCCTGTGCGAGGTGGAACAGCTCAGCAGACTTGATTTGACAGACGTGACTTCAGTCCGCTTGCGCATCTTCCTATAGAGTTTTTTCTTCGGCTCACACCACGCTTACCCGCTACTTTGCCGACCATTACGAGTAAACTACACACATCAAAAGTGTCTAGAGATCAAGTAAGTTTTAGAGTATCGTCGCAATTGAGGATTATTATTTTAACTTTTTTGTATCGTTATTGATTCTTTATAGCTGAATTCACTATTTGAATAAAGATTTTGTTTAAATTTTGATTAAAAATAGAAAATCTACTGTCAATCAGGATTCCTAAAAGTCTGTTAGAGCCTTTTTACAAAACCATTACAATATCTTCATCGGAACTGAAAAAAAATTGCATCGTTAAGGAGCGACGACATCATTTGACACGAGAAGAGATGATGAGAGCCGTCGGAATGTTGCAAGCTTGTTCCAGGCAACGTACTCTCACTCTTGGCACTACACAGAGCGTCATAAGCCGCCTCTGGACACGCTATCGTATCACGAGCAGCGTGGCCGAGCGACATGGGGGACGATCTCGTTCGATCATGACTACTTGCAGACAGGACCGGTACATCCAAAATACTGCTCGACGGATTCGTATCATGACCACCTTGATGTTGGCTACTCGAGGCTCCACTACTCTTCAGGCTTACTGATAAGCGACCAAACCATCCGATATCGTTTACGTGAAGTGGGTCTGCGTTCCCGAAGGCCACTGAGAGTTTATTATAGCACCCCGCAATCGTAGAGCCCGTTTACAATGGGCTTGCGACCACGCACAACGGACCGAATGGGAGTCTAAGTGCGGAAAAGGAAGTCCTATCATCATCAATGGGCTTGCGAACACAGAAATTGAGAGGAAGAAGACTGGCGTTGTGTTTGCTTTTCTGATGAATCTTTTTCGGTTTGAGGCCGGATACAAGACTTTCTCGAGTTTGGAGGACCTCTGGACGTTTGAAATTTTGTCAGAAAGTTCATTCATATGAAGGGGGAACAATAATGATTTTGGCCGGTATTTGGATCGCTGGAAGAACCAATCTCAATTGGATCAGGGACAACCTCAATGCTCAGATTTATACGGAGAGGATTGTTTCAGACGTGACCATCCCTTTGCGAAGCCGGTTGGGTGATTCGTTTCGACTAAAACGTTGATGCGAGTATCGGACGTGCATTGTCGTCAATGCACGTCCGATACTCACATCAACGTTCTGCCGTGGCCTGCTCCATCGCCAGACCTCAACCCAATTGAGCAAGCATGGGATATGCTCCAAATAAGAGCTCTGCCGAGAATGAATGCCCTGCATACCCCACAAACAAGTTTTTGACTTGTTAGAAAGAACGTGGGCGGCCATTCCTCGCAGTGATTTTGATGAACTGATTTTAAGCATGCCAAATTGTTGTGATTGTGTTATTCGCGTCAATGGTGGAAAGACTGATTATTAATTTTTTTATCTATATTTACAATACAATTTAAAACAATCCTCATTTTTGCGTTCTTTTGCCATTTAATTGACTACATACATTCACTTAGGTTACTTTCCCAAAACTTGCAAAATTTTAATTTTTCTTAATTTTTACTTAATATAGGGATAAGTTGTTAACTTAAACAGGAATTAAAGTAAGAAGCCAGTCTGGAGACTAGGTTTGGTTTATATTAATTGGATATAGTTATAAATGTACTTGATGTGTGTTTATGTTAAAGCGATCTACTTAGCTTTTTCTCAACTAAATAGGGATCGGCTTCTAGTATTACCGGGTGAAGCGGAAAACCAGAAAAAAATATATAGCCGTATATAGCAATAAGTATCATCTATTGAAACCGAAGTATCGTCCTCTCATCTCCGTGTCCGTGGTGTCCATCTGGCGGTGCGCGCGCAGGTCGGTGGCGTCACAGTATAAATAAAGACAATTTATACTGTGGTGGCGTGCTGGCGCGTCGTTTGTCCGGCGCGAGTTACGGCGCGATCCGTGATACTCCGCTGCTCTGATTGGTACACGCGCGCGATGAGCGATAAGTGCGGGTTCACACATCCGCAACACGCCACGCTCGGACGGAGTTAGGGGCAGTGCAGATGATGAGAGGTGACGCCTTAGGATTGCCTCAAAAAATGCTGCTCTTGCACACGACAGCAAACGCACATTGATAATTTGATACCACTAAAAAAGATTAAAATCACAGTGCTAAGTTGTATGGTGGTGAGCCTATCGCCAGCTTCTATCAGAGTCCTAAGATAATTAAGCACCTTAGACTGAGGTAGTTTTAAGAAAATTAAGATGCTTCCTGACCTCCACCACCCGGAAATCTACAACATGGGCTTTCAATGAAACTAAAGCTCCGGGCGGGTAAAAATAAGACTGGTATCTAATATCAGTTTGTAATAATGTGTCCAGCAACAGTGGCACGCCACTCTCCACTGGTGAGCACTCCTCTTATGCCGCTCGTCCGTGATTGGCGCTCGCTAGATGCGGCGATAACGCGCAACAAGGAGGCTGTATCGCAACATGTTCGCAAACACAATAAAGCAATTTATTGCTCCAACAGCTCATAAATAATAGTATTGTTGTAACTGTATTTGTTCGTAAGGTTAGCTCGTTTGATGGTATCTACATTATGGGATGGAATTGGTCGCTAATTATTTTTATTTATTTATTTTTGCGTATGTTCTAAATGCATTTGCAAATCTGGCATTTTCGAAATATATCATCTAGGCAAGGAGCCTTTCGCTATTTAGTGAGGTATGATGACATGGAAGTGATGGAAGTACCTAACTAATACATTATTTATAGGTTTCTGCGTGATCTTTATTTATTTTTTTCTTTTTCTTATACATAGTCTCGCAGCAACATGGACGTAAGAGCTACGTGCTCTTAGAACAGCATGAAGCAATGAATTGAAGCTCTCACGACACGTTAATTTAGCGCGGGTATGTCCGCCTTAGATCAGGCGATAAGGCTAGAGCTGCTGGAAAAAGATTGTAATGTATCCGCAGATAGCAGCTGCGATTGGTAGCCAGTGCTAGTCGTAATACGTCACGTCTGTTGCAGCTCATTTACGTTGAGATGACAGGGCGTAGAAGATTCACTATCTTTTTAGTTGCACGAATGATTAGAAGCTACATATATTCATTTCACATCTGCATTCGGTTAGATTATTTTAGGTTTAGCTGCGTTTGATACAGACGCCTGTACTAAGTGGTGAAACTCTTATGTTATCGATCAATTGAGCACGAAGCCATATCTAACTTGCTGCTGAGACTGAGAATGTCCTTCTAGATTTTCTCTCAAGTTGGCTCGTATCTGCTGCTACAAGAAAATGTGACGATGTCAGCCAGGTTGCAAAGCGTTTACGTCCTGGAAGCGTTAGATGGAGGTACGTTTACGTTTTACGTTTTACGACTAGGCAATAAAACCCAAAACTTACCAATCTGCAGCCAAGACATAGTAAACCAAACTTAAGGTAACCATAGACTAGTTTATACACAATCTAATCTGCAAGTACAATGAACATTCTAATCAAAATTACTTGTAACAGATCGCATTTGATCAGTGGTCTACATCGAAAACTGTAATTACAAGTTCTTCCTCATATTTTTTGCAAAGCTAGCCAGATTTAAGTGGTACACACAGTAGGTATTTAAGGTTATGCATAGTAGCGTGAGTGTTGTTAAAAATAGCTCGGATCCGTCATTAGGAGCAGTCTTGAAGAACAAAGTAATTTAATGACTTGAGTGCCTGGAGCGGCGCGGCGCGCGCGGCGGCTTCAGGTCACGGCTTTGATCACACATCTAACAGGCTATTTGTTCCACTGATGTACGACGAGCACTTTGTGACTCGTGAGGACACCCAGACTTAATCTGTAATCGGCAAAGCGCAGTAAGCAACCTTATAACGATCGATATTTCTTCCATCCGTATGAAGCGAGCCCTTTGCCCTGTAGACCTGCAGGAGACTGATACTATTATTCACACTATCTCGCGTTTCTTGTGATAGTTTAGATCCTAGTTACCGTTATCCCTTTCACTAAGAATAGGATAGGTGTTCATTCGAACCGATTTCACGACTAGACATCAGACAGGGATCGATCGTGTGACCCCGCATCGTTTCGCTAATAAACCAGCGATAGTGCAGCGAGGAGGGACGCCTGCGCCTGCGCAGTCAGGCCGAGGTCACGGGGAGGCTAGTCCAGTGGCGGGGCGGGGCGCGGGGGGCGTGGCCGCACTGCGCTCTCATTGGTGTACACAGTTAGAAAGGCGCACGCGCATTCACCGAGCTTTATTAGCGATTTGATTGTCAACTCCTTAAACAATGCTGGAGAACGTAAACAATGGACTGAAACGTGACCGCAGGGTCGCGGGCTCTGTTCCCGTTTCAATTGCACGACGTGGCGCAACCAGAGTGGCTCATTGTAACGCTGTTTGTTTTTTGTTGTAACATGAGAGGATGTTGTGCGCGCAGCTTTTTGTGAGCGGCGATTAAAATTGCGGAGCGGATGACGACGAACGGCGCGCGGCGGTGCGGTGCGGTGCAGTGCGGTGCGGTGAGGAGCGTTTTTATTGTTGTGTAAGCATTGCACTCGATGCGCGGATTGTGTTATTATTTCTAGAAGAAACGGTTGCGGCTGCGCTGATTAATTCAGCCAAACAAGTTATTAAGTTACGTCGTAATGTTCAGGTGAAGCTTTGTGCGCACGTTTGTGCAATGTGAGTGCAGACTTTATGACAATGGCTGACGCTGGCGACACACAGATCTATTTTCTTGGCTAAATATCAGTAAAAGTTGTAGAAGAAGAACACTTTTTCTTAACTGAAACTGCAATGTTTCCTAACTGAGGTTAATGAACTTGAGCTGTACTACGTGATGATGTGCCTGCTTGAAGGGGATGCGACCTAGTGGAATACTGCTGCGTTGCTAAATACATATAACTCTTTCAGACATTAACTTACCAGTTTATTGCTAAGTAACCGATATTATTAAAACTACGTTAAAGTTAATGCTGCAAATGTATGTGAAAAATGAAAGAATCGGTTTGCCGTCCTATCGTATAATGAAATCGCTCCGCACGTGCGGCGTTATCGAATGCTAGATCAGAAAAATGGTGTTTGATGACATTGTATTGGACTATACTTATCATGATGATAAGCCTAAACGATGATGGAAGCTGTGCAGGGTTCCAATCAGAGGTGGTTTCATTAAAAAAATGGGTAATAGATAGTGACCCCACCTACATTCTCTATTAGGTACGCGATAACTATGTCTTCTTTCGCTGAAACGTGACTGAGTACAACGACCTAAACTACTGACTATTCTATGTCGCTAACTATATCTATTGATGGTCCGGGAGTGACCTTTTCTTATCCATCCTTTAGATCCAACGAAATTATTTTATAATTACATTTTTTTTAAAGCTGCTTATACGAAATAGAAATTAACTGCCACGCGTAGCAAAGTGGTTCGTTGATGTCTTTTGTTCTGTGCTACGAATCATGTTTGAAGTACGAATGACGCTACGAACTACTAATAATGCTACAAATGATAATGCGAATGATGCTAAGGATTATACTAGTAATGGTGCTACGAATGACGCTACGAAGTATGAATGATAATGCGAATGATGTGAAGAATTAGACCAGTAATAGTGCTACGAACTTATACTATGAATCATGCGACGAATGATGCGATTCGGTGTTAAGTACTTACACCCCGATGGTAAATACTTATAATTTATCACTTTACAAATGCGGGTAATTACTGTTCACATAGATACTTTTTAGGGTTCCGTAGTCAACAAGGAACCCTTATAGTTTTGCCATGTCCGCCCGTCTGTCTCTCTGTCTGTCCGCGGCTTAGTTCAGAGATTCTTAATAATAGAAAGCTGTTATTTGGCATAGGTACACAATAATCTCACCGACAAAGTGTATTTGTTTAACTTTATGGGTACCCCCCTACACGTAAAGTGGGGATGATTTTTTCTAGTCTAACCCATACTGTGGCAGTAACTACTGACAATCCGATGTTAAGTACTTACGACATATGCTACAAATAAGGGGAAGATAATAATCGAATAAATTTTCCTCAGCTACAGAAGTTAGGGTACCTTACTCCCCCCCCCTGACCCGACGAGGCCCGCGGTGGCGGGTCGGCACCAGTCGGGGGTTGCGGAAGGATCGTACGTTCCCGCGACCCCCGGCGTAGGTGTGAGATGGAACACCGGGACAGTTTTTAGTCAGTAAGAGTCAGACAGACCCCGTCGCCCGCCCCAGGGTGGCGGACATCATCCATGAGGATTTACCACCCAGGAAACAAAAAAAAAGTTATGTTATGTGACATTACAAACTTCATGGTGAATAATTTTGCTAGAAGTCAAAGGACGCAAAGCAACAGGCATCTTTTTCATGCTCTCACCATATAATTAGCACATACGGTAATAAAGCGAATATTGTAAATCATGCAGACCGCAGACTAGCTAGCCTGTACTGTAGTACTGAAAGGAAGTATCAATCTTGGAGATTCATGACTTGTGCAGCCATTATTATTTGAACCGGAAGTCATCAATGTCAGATAATTACCATTAAACAGATGGTGTTCCGAACTCTACGACAGTTAAATATGAGTTATCATGAAGACGGATAGGTACTGTTAAATAAGCAGGAGCTTTAAGATGGCAATTTCTCTTTGTGCTGTTGCAGGTATACAGTATTCTACTGTTGGGCTTTTTCTCTCAGAAAAGAGTAGTATAGGTAATTTTTTAAATATTTGGACACGTTCATCGCGCCATGAATTAGCCCTTCCTTTACAACCCTATAATTGTTATTGACGTGAATACGTCTTTAAAATTGCTTCCATAGTGGGAGGCAAGTCAAAATCAAAACAAATAATAAAACCGGGGGATACAGTTTGGTGTTGCAGCTTCATATCTATCATCTCAATCCTAAATTCAATTACTCCATTGGATAGCTAAAGGATCAAATAAATCATTATGCTAAGTGAGGACCGCGACGCATCGCGCGTGGTGAAGGGGGAAGCGCCGCCATTTTGAGGTCATTTTGCTGCGTATCGAGATTTCCACTTAGTATAACTTTTGACTCGGAAAAGCTCGACGTTCGTTTAAGTTTCAATCGTCAGCTCTCTTCAAAATCTATTGATTATACATGAAAAATTAGTTTTAAATAGTGACAGTGAATATAATGTGTTAAAATAAAAATAGTATCAAAAATATATAATGGCCGACATTATATATTTTTGATACTATTTTTATACGCGTCAAAAAGTCAAATCCAAATACAGAGATCGTATACGGTTGGAAAGAGCTTCTCGAGAGCTTTCGAATGGTATCAATAAAACACCATATAACCGAGTCAAGCAGTGCAGGTAACGTAAAAGAATTATTGCGGCCGGGCGGATCAACCCCGTTACGTAAACGTATTCAGAACCGTTGTTCGTAGTAGGAAACCAATGGATGTTGTCTACTGAAATTTAATTTGATAAATGAGCATTTTGTTTTCTATAAATAAAATTAAATTTCATAGGTTTTGTTCGTAGTATTAAAATAATAATAATAATATGTACAAGTAAATAAAAAGCATGGGAAATAATCAAAGGGCATCAAAAAATTCATCCGCATCGCTGTCAACAGGAAACGTGCCCAAAAGACTGGCAGCAATGCCACGTTGTATGGCAATGCTGATTCTTTGGCCAAAAAAGTAGGCCAGCCCTCTGGTCACGTGAAGAGTCGACCAACCGCTTGGCGATGTCTCCATCGGTTTCTTACTAAACTTCAACTATATTCGACGATCCTGCATACTTATTTATCTCTTTTGTTGACTGTACAACACAAGGCCGTGTCCATGAGACCACAGCCACACCCCATTTTTTCTTATACGGGATGGATTGTCGAACTCTGTAGAGGCATGACTTGTGCAGTACAGTTAGAGAACAATTAAGTACGTGAGTGCAATGCGCGCACAGCTGATCTGTGGTGAGATGCGCGCGCACCACTCGCATACTAACTGCCCGTAATGTTGGCAAGAAGTGAGGGAGCGGACTTAAAGTGTGTTTCCCTTCAAATAAAAACAGGACACGCTTTTGTACCTGTAAGAAGCTTGAGTGATGTTATTATTGACAATAATTTAACTCTTCGCACGTCGAGTGTACACCATGTGTACCGATAACAATAAAATTTCTATTGTGTCTGCTAATTGGACGCGCGACGAGTTAATAATCAAATGCTCTCAGTGGCATATCAATCCGATTTCCCCTCCCTTTTCCAACTAGGCATGTTAGCGTTGACTTAAATTCTGTGTAAGCTATTCATAGAAGGACTTTGCCCTTATGTAATCTTCCCTTAGATTATCATGATTTGGAAATAAAGACCCCATTGAAAACCTTTCGAAAATTTTCAAACGTAGAGTGCACGCGTGGTCGTTAAGTTCTTGGAGTTATACTGCCAGTTAGCGTTATGTTAGCACATAATTTGTTAGAGCAAAACTACTCATTACAGCACTCTCATATAACTTTCTAACACACTATACGGCTGCTCCCTCAACAAACTCCAGAAATGAAAATCAGTTAAAACTCACCGCTGTTGAAGTTGATCACTCACAGATAAGTGTAATAAGTATAATATTATGTACGGTAAGTACGACGCTATGTACGATAAGCACAATAACCGTCACTTAGCATGCGGGCGACGCGCGACACGACTGCGCGTGAGTCGCGCTCGTGACGGGGGCGGGGCTAAGCAGGAGTTTCGGTAGGTAGCTTAATTTGATTAGGTTTTTGATGAAGATAATTTGAATGTCCCATCATCTTGTTATGTAGGTAGGCATGTAATGTACTCAAGATACGTATGCCTTGCATTCTTCCATCTTGGTTTGAGTTGGGCGGTTTCCAGTCTAATCAGATGCTAAAAATCTGTCATTTATGTGCAGAAACTAACTTCTTCTGCAACCATTGGATTGCATTTGGTTCAGGTTCTGAAATCCTCCAGATCGGTAGTTAGACTTTCACGCTTAGATTGTACCCGTCGCCGCGTCGGCGCGTGAGTCGTTGCCCGGAGTGTTACCACTTATACGCGCATTGACGTGGAGTTGCGGACAACAGCCCGTTTTACCTATTACCTATTACCACTTCATATATGGATTTCATTTTTATACCTTCATTTTGTAATGTATGTTTATTTTATTTCTTATTTTGATTGTTGTTATTAGGGTTCCGTAGCCAAATGGCAAAAAACGGAACCCTTATGGATTCGTTATGTCTGTCTGTCCGTCCGTATGTCACAGCCACTTTTTTCCGAAACTATAAGAATTATACTGTTGAAACTTGGTAAGTAGATGTATTCTGTGAACCGCATTAAGATTTTCAACAAAAACAGAAATAAACAATAAATTTCTCTGTCTGGCTGGGTCTGGCTGTTTGTGTATGTGAGATTAAATGTTTGTAAAAGCACCCACAATACAGGAGAAATTCCTAGTGTGGGGCAACGTTTTTTAAAAACAAAAAAAAAAATTTTAGGTGTTCCCCATACTTAGAACTGAATCTCAATATTTTTTTTTTTCATCAAACCCATACGTGTGGAGTATCAATGGATAGGTCTTCAAAAATGATACATAGGTTTTTAATATAATTTTTTTTTAAACTTAAAAGTTTGCGCGAGAGACACTTCCTAAGTGGTAAAATGTGTCCCCCCCCCCCTGTAACTTCTAAAATTAGAGAAAGTATAAAGTAAAGTAAAAATAGGATTTACATTAATTACAATCGAGGAAAATTAAATTCTAACTGTAATGTAGACCTGCCTGATCTAGGTTTATGGACAACCTGTGTTTCAGGCCATCAATTTACACTAAACATTTAAAAAGAAGACAACAAGTAATAATAAATTTATGTCTATCGATGTTAATATTTATGTCTATCGATGAAAGCAGTGATAGTAATAGTTTTTTCTCTTTAACAAGCAACGACGACAGTTTCGTGAGTGTTCCTTCTCTTGCAGACAGTCTTAAAGCGCAGTTTTCCGATGTTCTCAAGAATTTTAACGTTATACATATTAACGCTCAAAGCATTCCGGCTCATTTCCATGATATGCTGGCAAGCTTTGACTGTAAAAACATACATGCTATCCTTATTTCTGAATCATGGCTTAAACCTTGTCTCCCTTCAACTAGTTACTGCCTTCCCGGCTTCCAGCTTATAGGAAACGACCGGTCGGTTGGTGTTGGTGGTGGTGTTGCCATATATCTTCGCACACATATTCCCTTCTCAGTTGTCAATGTGTCGGCGCAGCCACCGCCATTAGGTGCTGGTGAACATCTGTTTCTTGAAGTTGAACTACACCATTCAAAACTACTTCTTGGCGTCTATTGCTGTCCCTCTTTACGTGTTAATTTCTTTTCATCCTTTGAAAATCTAAATGTTGATCCCTTCTTACAGTCATAGTATAATCATGGGTGACTTTAATACTTGTCTTCTGAAAAAAGACCATCGCTCTTCTTCTCTGACTAATATTTCGGCTTCCAGTAATCTTTCTATTCTCCCACTGAGTGCCACTCACCATTTTCCTAACTCTACTCCTTCGCTTCTTGACTTGATTCTTGTGTCCTCTCCTGATCGCGTCGCTAAGCATGGCCAATGCTCAGCCGATGCCTTTTCCTATCATGACCTGATCTATCTCTCTTACAAAATTCGCCCGCCTAAGGCGAAAGCAAAAATTCTTATGCAACGCAATTTCGGCGGTATGAATGTTGACGATCTTTGCAAGGATGCCAACAATATAGATTGGTCTGCTTTATTTGCTTCTACATCTGTTGATGAGCAAGTTAACATTTCTACGGCTAAGCTTATAGAGCTTTATGATCATCACGCACCTGTTCGAGCTGTTAAGGTTAGACATTTGCCGGCGCCGTGGCTCACAGATGACATTAAAGCAATAATGCACAAAAAAGCGACGGCAAAGTCTAAGTTTAAGCGTAGGCCTAATGACGCTAACAGGGAAAGGTATGTTTCAATCCGTGCTCATTGCAATAAGGTGTGTAGGAATGCTAATCGCCATCACATTCATACTTCTGTCCAAAATGGGGACGCATCCAAAGTTTGGAAATTTCTTAGATCATCGTAAAACCCCGGGGTCGGTAAAACCCGACAAGAGACAATCCCAAAAGATTTAGACATTGATGCAATGAACAATCATTTTACTGCTTCGTCCGATTTTGATAGGACGATAAAATTTAATACACTACATTATCTTTCATCTCTTCCGACTCCTGCGGAGAATCGACCAAAAACAAATGGAGAATAACTTTCTCCATTTGTTTTTGGTCAATTCTCCGCATGTGATGTTAAGAAGAGCATACTATCGATTACTTCCAATGCACTAGGAAGTGACTGTATCAGCCGTAATATGTTAGTCCCTGTGCTGGATGTAATCCTTCCCGTCATTTGTCATATCCTCAATTTTTCTGCACGTCTTTCCATGTTCATGGAAAGATGCTCAAATAATTCCATTACCTAAAAAAGCTAATCCGTCATCCTTTTCTGAATATCGTCCAATATCAGTCTTACCCTTTCTATCCAAAGTCCTTGAACGGTTAATCCACGATCAAATAAACTATTTCCTCTCCAAAAATAATCTCCTTAACCCTTTCCAGTCTGGCTTCCGTCCTGGCCATAGTACTACCACTGCGCTTCTGAATATTACGGATGATATAAGGTCAGCCAGTCAATCAGTATGTTGCAACTTAATCTAAGACTTTCAAAAGTGTATGCAAAACAGCTAAAGCTCTTTATATTAGCAATAAAATAAAATCAGCCGATGATAAAATAAAAACTACCTG
Source organism: Luperina nickerlii (assembly GCA_963855955.1). NCBI lineage: Eukaryota > Metazoa > Arthropoda > Insecta > Lepidoptera > Noctuidae > Luperina > Luperina nickerlii. The sequence continues at coordinate 21,339,701 of OY979680.1, forward strand.
GCAAATAATAAATAATGAAACAGGTAGGAAAAAACAGCGTAATACTGAATTTAATTTAGAGACCGCACATGGCCCCATCAATTCAGATATAGAAATTGCCCAGGAATTCGAAAATTTTTTTGCTAATATTCCCATTAAAACTACTGAAGCTTTGAATTCCTCACCCGCGCTTTCTGCTGACTTACTTAGAAAGAATGTTGAGGCATGCCCTTCGGAGTTTGGGTTTCAACATACAAACCCCCAGGCTGTTATAAAAGCTTTTAAAGATCTTAAAATTAAATCAACAGAAGATCTCTGGGGAATGTCTGTAAAAGTTTGTAGATCTATCATCGAAACGATTGCGCCCTATTTAGCTTTCATATTTAACATCAGTGTAGACCAAGGAGTCTTTCCGGATCTCATGAAATACAGTAAAGTAGTTCCTTTGTTCAAATCCGGTGATAGTAAAGAACCCAACAATTATAGGCCTGTCTCAATTCTGCCGGTTCTCAGTAAGGTGTTTGAAAAGTTGATGCTCAATCAAATGTTACGCCACTTTAACAAAAATTCCATCTTTCATTAACAACAGTACGGTTTCACCAAAGGGCGTTGTACCACTGACGCCGGTGTAAACCTAATAAAGAACATTTTTAACGCCTGGGAGGAAGCACAAGATGCCATTGGAATCTTTTGCGACCTCTCTAAGGCGTTCGATTGCGTAAGCCATGAGACACTTCTGCTGAAACTTGAGCACTATGGGATTAGGAATTTAGCTCTTGATTTACTAAAGTCATACCTAAAAGATAGAAAGCTTAAAGTTCAAGTAAACGGCGTAAACTCATTAGGGTCTGAAATAGCAATGGGCGTTCCTCAAGGTTCTATATTGGGTCCATTCCTCTTTTTAGTTTACATTAATGATTTACCCCAATTACTTCAAAATCAACCGAAGATGGTGTTATTGCAGATGACACCTCATTGATCTTTAAGATAGACAGACGGGCACAAAATCTTGACGACGTGAATAACTCTATTCTTCAGATCCAAGATAACCAATCTTGGATCTTGGTAAATAATTTGGTACTAAATGAAAAGAAAACCAAATGCATTAGATTTAAATTACCTAATGTTAGAAGTAGTGAATGTGACATCATATTGAATGGAGAAAAACTGGAATTTGTTGATCAAACTGTTTTTCTGGGAATCACGCTAGACGACAAATTACAATGGGGACCTCACATAACATCTCTTGCGGGGCGGCTTAGCTCGGCCGCTTATGCTGTTAGAAAAATAAGACAATTCACTGATATAGAAACCGCGCGTTTAGTCTATTTTAGCTACTTTCACAGCATTATGTCGTACGTCATTTTACTATGGGGTCGAGCTGCTGACATTGAATCCATCTTTATTTTGCAAAAAAGAGCTGTCAGAGCCATTTATAATCTACGTCGCCGCGAATCTCTCAGGGAACTTTTTAAAAAGATTAATATTATGACGGTACCTTGCCAATTCATTTATGAAAATATTATGTATGTAAGAAAAAATCTACATCTTTTTAATAAAATAAGCGATAGACATAATTTTAATACTAGAAATAAAGATAAAATACATCAACCATTTTTCAGATTAGCCAAGGTACATACATCTTTTATGGGGTACTGTGTTAAATGTTACAATAAAATACCTTGCGATGTATTGCAATTAAATGAAAGAAAATTTAAAACTCATATTAAACGTACACTTTGTAAACAAGCATACTATAAATTAGAAGATTATATCCGAGATAAGAACGCTTGGAAACATGCTGGTCCTGCTCCATAGGACAATCTGGAGCCTAGACAAAATCAAACTGGTTGCTAATTTAATTGTAAATTTATACTTTTTTTTTGACATTGATTTACATTCTGTAACTACTTTACTACTCACACCCTGACTTATTACTTGTAATTTTTTTTTTATGAAAATCGTTTACTTTTACCATGTTTGTAAATATGTGAGCACCATTTATCTATCAGATAATTAATTTATATGTCATGGTTTCATTTTTAAGTCTTTTACCTATTGTGGTATAGTAATTTTATTTTAGGTGCATCGTGTTCACATATTATTATTATATAATTAATGTACGCAAAATTTTGTAAAATATTTTAAAAGAGTAACGGTGGAGTTTCTTGCCCGTTCTTCTCCATACGAAAACTACCTTTTGGATTGGGCGACTAGAATCAATTCTATTTGTTGTAATTTCTGACGTTCAAAAGTGCCTTTAATGTGCCTATTTGAAATAAATGCTTTGACTTTGACTTTGAGCCATGGAAAACGGTAATTTAACGGTCTTAGCTTTACTAGATTTCAGTAACGCTTTTAATACTGTTGATGTCGATGTTTTGCTTGGCATTCTAGGCTCTCTTAATGTATCTCCATCGGTGATTGATTGGTTTCGTAGTTACCTGTTCGGTCGCCGGCAACGTATTTGCATCGGTGAGACACTGTCTTCCTGGAGTAATACATCTGCCGGTGTACCACAGGGTGGCGTTCTTTCCCCTTTACTTTTCGCAGTTTTTATCAACTCAATCTCCGACGAACTAATTTCTTCCTACCACCTTTATGCAGATGATTTACAAATCTACGCGCGAGCTCCTCTTGGAAATCTGTCCGAGGCTATCTTAGTGATTAATCGCGATCTGGCTCGTATATGCGACTGGAGCAAGAGGTATGGACTCATGGTCAACCCCATAAAGACGCAGGTTGTTGCGGTTGGCAGTTCTAGGACGGTTTCAAGGATTGACTGGACGAATCTTCCCCAAGTTTCTTTTGATAACTCCATTATTCCTTTTAGCGAAAAAGTTAAAAACTTGGGGATATTCATTGACAAGAACTTCTCTTGGACTGCCCAGCTACAGGAAGTTAGCCGCAAACTATTTGCATCCGCTGCATCTTTGAAGAGACTGCGTAATTTTCTACCAACTGCCACCAAGATTGCGCTTGCCCAATCACTTCTTCTACCTATTCTTGATTATGCTGATGTAAGCTATCTTGACCTTACCCAAGACTAACTCGATAAACTTGAGCGGCTTCAAAATGTCTGTATAAGGTTCATATTCGGATTGCGCAAATATGACCATGTTTCCGAATTTCGTGTGAAGCTCAAGTGGTTACCAATTCGCCTTCGCCGGAATGCTCATATTCTTTCCCTATTGTATAATGTGCTCTTTTCCCCTTCTACCCCTCTCTATCTTAAAAAACGTTTTCAGTATCTTTGCGACTCCCACACGAAGTTTTTGAGATCATCGGATAATTTAAAGCTTAAAATGCCAATGCATTCTACATTTTTCGACAAATCCTTTTCTGTTCAGGCCGCTCGTTTATGGAATGCATTGCCAGTTCAAATAAAACGCGCGCAATCGTTAGCTGTATTTAAGAGACTCGTGAAGGAACATTACTTGTTGTTGTGATTTTGTTTTCTTAGCTGCAATAATTTATAGTCATCATTTATTTTCGTTGTTTATATGTATATTTAGTATGTATTTATTTATGTATCTATTATACAGCAGTATATATATATATATATCTATATATCTATTATAGTATATTATGTTGCACCATTAACAACCCCATTTTTTATATCCACGCATTCACTGTCCATTCTAAGGTTGCCTGGAAGAGATCGCAGAAAGCGATAAGGCCGCCCATTGTATGTTTTGTATTCATAATTGTATTTTTTTTTGTTATGTATTTTCTGATGTACAATAAAGTATATATAAATAAATAAATAAATAAACAAGTAATGTATTAGAAGCTAAATTGAAAAGAAGGTACAATATTTTCGATGTCTTAAAGAGGTACTATTTGGGTATAATATTATAAAACTAGATTTTGTAAGATATATGTATATTATGTTTAAATAAATTAACGAATAATATTAAAGTAGATAAAGTGGAGACTATTATTAATTAGGCAAATGAAGAGACTTATATTAGAGTAGGTAGATAGATTTTAATTTAAAATTTCTAGTAGTTTTTCCGTGCCTGCATAATTGAGTTTGCCAAATATTTCTGTACTAGTAAATTTCACCTATTATAACTATAAATATTTAACACTTTGTTTAACTGGTTATACAAGTAGGGTTCTAAAAATAAATAAAATCGGTTAGCAAAAGCATGTTTATTCTGCGAGTTAGCACAAAACGTACGTACCTATTCGTATTTACGTAACGTATAACGACACGTACACGTTTAACGTATTTTCCACAGTATTTTCTTTGTTTCTTTCTTTCTTCATGCTCTCGGGTTTCTCGTAACAACTGCAGTTCTTTAGTTGTCGTTGTGTCCTGCTATTGTATTCTCAAAGAGAAGAGAATACCTCGACTTTTCCCCTATAGATAAATGTGATGTTAAGATGGAGAATCAACACGAAATCTGAAAAAAAAACGTACCTACGTTTAATATTCCCTCGTGAACACAAAAAAAACAGCCCTCTTCCATTCAATCAGCAGCCTGCAATAAATCTTACCCAAACTAAAAGCACTTACTGGGCATATCTTAATACAAAAAGAACATCTTCAGTTTAAATTGAGATGCTGTATTCATTAAAATGGGCCGAATGTGGCCTATAAAGTTGGCCATTAGTGGCCGGTGGGCTATCTTAACGAGCGCGTCACGGCGATGCGATTGGCGCACAGATATGCGCCCGCGCATGTTGGAACACTATTGATTAGGTACTTGATCTGCAAGTACTTATCGGTTCGGTACTGATTTACTGATGGGGCAGACGTTATATTTATGTAGATTGATGTATTTGTTATCATTTGAAGATTTTTGCAATACGATAGTAGATGCTGATTGGGTCTGGTTGTTACCAGCATCAGCATGGATACCAGCTTCTGCTATCGTATTGCTAAATATCAGAGGGGTGATTTTCGTAATTTTAAGAACATTCACAGTCTGATCTCAGTCTGTCATCTGTCAAAAATACATCAAACTCAAACTCAAAGCATTTATTTCAATTAAACCATTTACAGGCACTTTTGAATTGTCAAGAAGTCGGTCAGTCAGAAAATATGAAGCTAGTTGCCCATTCCAAAGCGTAGGTACATACAGTTCGCTTCATAATAAACGTACTCCTATTGGTAACGACATCGAACCTATTTAAGTTTTTTGTAACGTAAAGTAAATGGCGTGTTGGTCTAGTGGTTTACACTGCGGCTTAGCAATGTGATGCTCTCGAGTTCAAATCCGCGCCTGAGAAGGTTTTTTTTTATTTATTAACTTCATTATTTTTTTTTTAGTTTCTTTAGTAGGTGATTTTCGTTTATTATTATTAAGAAATCAAATGGAGGTTTGTAATAAAAGCTAGGTATTTTGCATAAACAATATTAATTTATTTTTCTAATTACATTTCTAGGACTTCATGGAATCCACTTCCTGGTTGAATATACATATTCCTGTCTGTGTTAAATTGGGGTTATTTACTTAGAATATTAACTAAACACAAAATAGATACCTTATTTTGGTTTAGAACGTAGAACATTAGATAACGGTTCGTTTATAGATATTTTTAGAACCATAACTACAATAATATTTATTTATTTAAAGTTGTGAAAACATAATTTTTTTATACTCTGTATGATCTTATCGGAAAAAAGCCTGGTTAAAAAATTTTCGGGCTTCTGACTACCCGTAACGACTGTCAAAGATTCACGAATGACAGTCGGGACTTAACGTGCTTTCCGAGGCACGGAGGGGTCTCGGTATGTAAAGGTTCCATCAACAGGCCAACCGCGGCAAGCGAAGCTTAACCTGGTCGATCGCCCTGCGGCTGTTAGCCAAGCACCCCTCCTGCCTGAATCTCGCTGGTGAATTTTCAACTTTCAGCGCTGAGCCGAGCCTTAAAAATCGTACAGCGCGCTTTCATTTAGACATTCATGTAAGTGTCGCCTGGTGTTAGTGAAAACGGGCATTACACTAATTTTAGTAATTTTATTATCTTTGTTTATCTTGTCCCGTGGTAGGTAAGATAAAAACTCTTAATGCTTAAAACTAAAATAAAAATCACCTGTTTCTTATCACAAGGTTATTACTTTCCCTCAAATTAAAATTATTCAACACTTAGTACAGTTTGATCGCACGGCAGTCAGACGCACCGTGTCACCGCGTTTAATTGCGCCCGCGCAGGCTCCGCTTATCTCAATGTTTATTATTATTTCGCCACTTAACTCCAGTCCGCACTCACGGCACTACTTTACTCTGACTCCAGTAATAAAACCTGATAATAATACATTTGACTACACTTAATAATTCAGATAAATTAATAATTAAACACTTTAAAAATAATTATATTCAGTAGTTTTGAATTCAAATGGTTCTGTTAATAGTTTAATAATTACAAATAACACTTAAAACTTTACTAAGTAAGGACTGTTAGGAATCTTCAGAGGTTTTCAATGCAAATGGTCTCTCTGTATAATAGGCGATAAAAATAAATGTGTGTGCGTTTCTCACGAGATAGAAGAAATGCGAAGGATTTTATGAAATAGCTAAGTATGCACTTTTATAGGTACCTATGTCGATAAATCGATCATAGCTTAAAAATAGACACGGTCTGAAGAAGATACATGTTCAAGAACTAAGAAGAAGCCTGCACGTCCAGTAGTTGTTTCTTTTTACCTGTGGCACATGAATGACCGGAAAATCTCTTAAAAGGTCCGCAGACAGGTGCTACGTGTCAGCGCGGCGCGACGCGATACTAATAGAGCAATTTCTATGAAAACTCAGTGGATTTTTTTCTACCAGAATCCGTCGCGTCTCGCCTGTCTGTGGGAGTCCTTACATACGGTGTACTTTTGTCCTGAGACCGAATTCCTACTTGGTGGGTATCATTCAGTTTAAAGATGTTCAGCAGTAGGTAGTAGTTTAATCAAAAATGCGCCCGGGATGTCGTCATACCCGCCTCATGTGACATACTCGTGTGTTAAAGGGGCGCGAACAATAATACCACTTCTTAAAGGATACAGGGTGTCTACTCCGAAGTGACACATTCGAATGATCGGAACGATCCGACACACGACAGAACCGAATACTACACTTATACTACACACTACTACACACTTACACTCACACTTACTATACTTATTGTTGTCTTAATACGAAAAATGAAACGGTGAAGCAAACCGAACCAAATAGAATGAACTTCGTAGTAGGAAATGACCGAACATTCGGCCGATACGATAAATTTACCACTTCGGAGTAGACCCCCAGAATAAAGTGATATAGCAATGCCTCTTCATGTCAATACATTATTCAACACAATTCAAGAACATCGTGTCGCTCCTCACTACAAAAACAGCCATCCGTACAGAAACATTCTAACTACCCACAAAAACGATGGCTTACCGATAATAATGATGTAAATACTCTCCAATAAGGTGAACAACGCCATAAAAGTTCAATACATGAACACAAACGTAGCCGCGTCCTTTTGCAGAAAGAAATATGGCGGCCAGTGTGCGCATGCGCGCTGGAGAGGGCGGACGTGCGCGACTGCGCGCGCGAATTATAGTGGCGATTAGTAACGTGCATCGAGTGACCCTAATTGGATGGCTGCCGTCACGAAATACTTCTCAGATGTTCTGTGTTGGTTTATTTATGGATCAGCTCATTATGTTAAATGCATATTATTAGTACGGCTCGTGGAAAGCGGAGGAAGCAAATAGGGGAGAATATTTGATAAAATAAAGTATACTTTACTGCTCCTTACAGCTAATAAATACTATACAGATTTCGTTGTTTTTTTTTTGGTAAAGATACGACATACCTACGCTATTTTCATCATGCATATCGGGTCTGCAGTTTACATGTGAGGAACTTGGACAAGGACATGGACAAACAACCAGAAAAACAACGCAATGTTAGAAGGAAATCGATCAACCGAGTCAACTGTGAAGCTTTTAATTGAATTGATCTTTATTTTCAACTTCACACATTTATTCTCCATAAAATAGTGGCAACTCCCCTTCAATACAACTCGATAGTTTCCTTCTAAACACTTAACAGTTGACAATGTCGTGCTTGCCGCCTGCTGGCCACTTTATGATCCTGCAAGTGCGGAAACCTACTGCTAATCGTGTCAGCTAATGGGCTATTTAATTGAGAATAAATTCGCTAAAGTAAACATAGTAAATTGCGACATTAGCTGAGTTATGGCGAAAACTGTAGCTGTAATTGAACTCATTGTAAAGGCAAATGAGATATATTAGTTGAGTTCACACGCTTGTGGTATCTACAAGTAGTTAAGTCGTGTAGCTATGGACACCTCACGTTTTATATGCTTTCAAGTGAATTGTAAAGAACGTAGCATGTGTTTAGTCATTTTCGTTTATCTTATTAGGAAAGATTTATGCCATGTTTAAAAGTCGTGCAAATGTCATGTAAAGACGTCTTCGTTAGTGGGGTTTGCAAATACTTTAGTAAAGTACCTACAATTAATCCAGGCGTCCGAATATTGGTAAATGTTACTTATTTGTAATCTTTTCATGAACCTATGGTGGTCTCTCAGCCGTGTTCGTGATCCTATGCTAATAAGCTTTTGAAAGCGCTTAGATAATTTCACATTAGCCAGACATTAAAAATCATCATGTTTGGCCAAAAACTCCCGTCTCTTCCCAGTTCGTTTCTTAGAAACCTATATTATTACCTGCCTACTTAAAACAATGTAATTTAATTAATTATGTTTATTGTAACTTCTTATCGTTTCGTGATTTCCTCCTTAGCTCGGAGTGCCGCGGTGTTGACGGATGGGGTCCCTCATTGCCCGCAGCCCCAGGGGTCCCTGGCGGCTCTGGAGCGCCATGTGGCCGGGACTGGAGACTTGCGCCCCGGGCGGAGTCGGGATTTATAACTAACTTTATTGATCGCACCATCCAATTGAGTGCAACTGTCATAGGGCTGGTATACTCTTTAAGAATTACTATTTTATTAAAGAGCAAATTCTTGAAAACAGAAATAGCTATTGCAACTATTCTTTAGTTTGGGCATCCATGTAGAATTATGACAGGTTTTTTTAGTGCCACCAGGTCTGAAACAAACAAATAACAAATGCGTGACATCAAGGTGAAAACTAACATTCAGGGTTTTTAAGAAAATTAAGTAACTGTCAACGCTGAAGCGCTGCATGAAAATAGCACGAAATTGATTTTCGATACAAAAGTCACTCTCTTTGTGTACAACACACTCTAGGTACATATCGTATACTTTTGAAACCTTTTCCAACCTTCCCGAGATCTGTTTCACAGTTCTGACAACCTTACGTTCATCGCGTCCGCGCAACTAGATCGTAGGAAAGATCAATCGATCGGCGGCGCTTGATGGTTTTACAAGGTTTGACAATGTAAATGATGCCGAGGATTAGACCATCCTTTAGTGCCGCAGTCGATATACAGTCGGGTATACGACGCCAATGAATTACGCTAATGGGTTTATTGGAAACAGATCTGTTGCTGTATATGACTGAATGCAATAATAATGCTGATTTTGCAATATATTTTACCAGTCATTTGTGTCTTCTATTGGTATAATTGGTGATCTACTGTTTATTAAGAGGTTTGAACAGTATATTCACAAATGATCACAAATTTGGACTCGGTTTCAAATCAAATGAAGTGCTTACCTATAAATGCCTATTATAAATTCGTCTCAATAACATAACATCCTCCGTGTGAGCAGCAATTTCGATGACAACAAACAAACGCACCCCACAAACAAACTTTGGCAAAACTCGTTCGAGATCATTCAACATTTCCAAATAGTCTCCCATCCACTCTTGCGCAGGACCGCACTTAAGAAAGCCTGTCGACAAACGAGCTGTAATCGAATATTAATTGTTGACACTCCCTCTTCCCGTGAAGCCCAGCATTGTCCCGCTTATGGCGTTTACATGCTGTTTTTATGGCTCTACACAAATATTGGGACAGACGGACAAACAGACAGCGATGCCTATTAGACGAATATTTGGGCCGTGCGCGGCGAGCGGCGCTGGAATGTGGGACCGCTTATAGGTTGGTGGTTTGATTCTGTGTTAAAATAAAAAAGGCTCTTTTTTGGAGTACCTGTGGCTATAGCTAGCGTATGCATAAATTTTCGTGTGCTTGGGTTCACACTGCACCCTAGCTTGCTAGTTAGAACTACTAACTACTACATCAGCTACTTAAGTATATTTTTCGATGGTGCTTCATGACGTCAGTTCAACGCGTCGACTCTTCGTGTGAAAACATGGGGTTTCACTCTGACCTGTCGTTTTTTATCAGACAAGAGTATGCATCATGCCATATTTGCTGCGTTAGATAAAATATACACTTCGAGGAATGTGTAGAGCACGTTATGTAAGGCTACAGTGTGATTGGTAATATTGGAGTACAGAACACTTTGGAAATATTTTGGCGATGTTATCGTAACTGCTTCTTGGTGTGCGCTGAGTGCCAGGGACAGCGGAATTACACCTATGTCTAGAGACGACACGCCTGCTACATGTTACTGGAATCTAGTCACGTTTTTACTAAGTAGTCGATGACCAAACCAATATTGTAGTTCCTTACGTTTTATTGATATTTTATGGAAATAGGCATTCAGTAGGATTATTATATGAACTTAGAGGGTTGTATTAATTTAGTTCTGTATACTTACATACTTTTTACAGTTGCGAATCATATTTTGTTCAATATACAACCTGTCACTGACCTGCATATTGCAAAAAACGTAAGAAAATTTGAATTTCGCGGTCTACCATGGTGCGTTTCAAGTTAACATACTTACTCGAAATGTGATGCTTTTGCTGGACATAATTTCGCACTGAATGTACAACCAAGTATGAAGAGTACTTTTAACTTTGTATTCATGTACTTTTTTTCTAGAACACATAACAAGATGATGATATATCTGCCATATCCCGCTTCCCGCTCCGCGTATCACTCACTACCCTCCCTGCCTACAGTTCGCAGGTCGCGCATTGATTGACCATTGTTGTCAATAGGCTGTGTAACTATGTATCGGTGATCAAATGGCCAGAGTCGCGACTGGCCATCAGATGCCAACAAAACAGAGTACAAAGCAGAATGGAGTTGTAAGTAAATGGAAAGGAAGGAAGGCCCGACGTGTTCTTTGGGTGTGGCAGTATCGCCTTCTGTAAAATTATTGTGATCTTCTGTTTGGCAGTATCGCCTTCTGTAAAGTTATTGTGATCTTTTGAATGGCAGCATCGCCTTTTGTAAAGTTATTGTGATCTTCTGTTTGGCAGCATCGCCTTCTATAAAGTTTTTGTGATCTTCTGTTTGGCAGCATCGCCTTCTGTAAAGTTATTGTGATCTTCTGTTTGGCAGCATCGCCTTTTGTAAAGTTATTGTGATCTTCTGTTTAGCAGCATCGCCTTCTGTAAAGTTATTGTGATCTTCTGTTTGGCAGCATCGCCTTCTGTAAAATTATTGTGATCTTCTGTTTGGCAGCATCGCCTTCTGTAAAGTTATTGTGATCTTTTGAATGGCAGCATCGCCTTTTGTAAAGTTATTGTGATCTTCTGTTTGGCAGCATCGCCTTCTATAAAGTTTTTGTGATCTTCTGTTTGGCAGCATCGCCTTCTGTAAAGTTATTGTGATCTTCTGTTTGGCAGCATCGCCTTCTGTAAAATTATTGTGATCTTCTGTTTGGCAGCATCGCCTTCTGTAAAGTTATTGTGATCTTTTGAATGGCAGCATCCCTTCTGTAAAGTTATTGTGATCTTCTGTTTGGCAGCATCGCCTTCTGTAAAATTATTGTGATCTTCTGTTTGGCAGCATCGCCTTCTGTAAAGTTATTGTGATCTTTTGAATGGCAGCATCGCCTTTTGTAAAGTTATTGTGATCTTCTGTTTGGCAGCATCGCCTTCTATAAAGTTTTTGTGATCTTCTGTTTGGCAGCATCGCCTTCTGTAAAGTTATTGTGATCTTCTGTTTGGCAGCATCGCCTTTTGTAAAGTTATTGTGATCTTCTGTTTGGCAGCATCGCCTTCTGTAAAGTTTTTGTGATCTTCTGTTTGGCAGCATCGCCTTCTGTAAAGTTATTGTGATCTTCTTTTTGGCAAGCGTCTCTTTTGCCATGTAGGTGCTCATGTTCGGTTGTGAACGTTTATTGAGTGACTAGTATGATATGATTCAAGCAATTTGAAAAATAACTTGTTAGATAGACGGCGGACTTCCAGAGCATTTAACTCATGAAAAAGGGTAGTAATGTGAGGATAATGTGCGTACGATCACTCCATCTACTATAGACTCCGCGACCTACGTCGACTGTCGATAACCATCAGCCGGTTAACTTAAATGTTTCTTTGTTACCATTGTCCGTTGTTTGGAGCGCGCCTCATTAACTGAGCTCTATCTATGAAGCATCTACGATTCTTTTGAGCCAACGGTCGATACATTTCGAGAATAATGCTCAGCATAATGCTTGCAATTGAGATGCGTATCTGGCCACAATAGTTCAATAGTTGTAGTCATGGGTTCAAGTCCGGGAGGTGACTGTTATGGGTTACTCATTTGTGCAGTTCGTAAATCTTTGGTTAAATCGATATTAAAGTTATGAGTGTGTCACGAACTCATGGTTTCTGAGATCTTTGTTCGCTATATTACCTTCCTGTAAGTAGCAAGTCTGTGATGAACTTCAATTAAGTAATTTAAGTTTAAAATCAAGCTTTTATTTAGCGCATAGTCATCAAAGACACTTGAATTAATAAACAACGGATCCAACGATAATTTCCAACTCCATTCCAATCCAAAAACAAGAATACCATAGACATAGCCACGGCCGATTACCTAATCATTAACTAAATGACCATAAACAACGACTCAATTCTAAGTTAATCGGAATCCCCGCATCGATACAACTCGATACCGGCCGATAATCGATACTTCCGAGATCCGATCTGATAGGTTTTCGTATCAACTCGAGTAAACACACATAACTTAGCACCATAGGCTCAATGGTTAGATGGTAAAGCTATCAGGCGTCGCGGTGGGTCCCGGGTTCGATTTATGTGTTACTAGCAGCGCCCCGCGGTTTCACCCGCGTATATTTCGATCCCGTGGGAATATCGGGATAAAAACTATCTTATGTCCTTTCCCGGGACTCAAACTATCTCTGCACCAAATTTCATCTAAATCTGTTCAACGGGTTGAGTAACAAACATCCAAACATCTTCACAAACTTTCACATTTATAATATTTATACTTGCTTCTGCCCGCCACTTCGTCCGCGTGAAATTTCACCCTCCCCCCATTAATTCTCTTAGGGGTAGAATTTCGAAAAACCTTTTCTTAGTGGATACCTACTCTTCACAAAGAACACATCCTCCAAATTTCATGTCTCTAAGAGCAGTGGTATAGGCTGTGCGTTGATATACCAGTCAGCCAGGGCTTTGAATTTTATATGCATATATAGACTTAAGCTGTGCCCCGCCGTTTCACCCGCGGTAATTTCAGGAAAAAACCTACTAAAAACTTTATACAAAAAAAAACCGACTCCAAAAAAAATTTAAGTGAAAATTAACTTTTATTTCGGAAGTCGGTGTCGTTGTTCTGTATTTTCGTTTTTTGACACCGACTTTCGAAATTAAAGTTATTCGAAATTAAAGTTAGTTCACTTTGTAGTATTTTTTTGGAATTGGTTTTTTTTATTTGATTTTTTTGTTAAAAAGTTTTTATTTTTCACTTTTTAGTTGTACCTGCCTACCCCAAACAAATTCATATAACACTACTTGGTATGTGAATATCAGTGACAGGAAGCTATTGAACACATCTGCCTACCCCTTTAAAAGGTACAGGCGTAATGTTATGTTGTGTGATTGCGTAAATAATGCATATATGCTATAGCAGCAATCGTGGTTGATTTGCTGGCATTTATTGAAGAGTTCCGTTGTCTGTCTCCGAAACTCATCACCAGATCTTTATGAAATTTAAATGGAACCATTCCGGAATAAACCTATTTCGAACAAAAAAAATTTTGCAAATCCGTCTATATATATCCGTCTATTATGCCCGAATATACATAAAAAATATACATGTAAACTATGCAACTATATTACTTGTAAACTATGCAACTCCTAAGATATTCATTTAAATCAAATGATGTCAAGGGCAATTTTATTCAAAATTAAATACTTGTGATTAATAACGTATTTATTTTGATAAGGATTAATATCATGTTTATAAAAAAAAACCTTCGCAAATAATGCATTAGTTTAGAAGAAATTTGATTACCATAAAAAAGGTTATAGTGAGTAAACCTTAAAAGATAGACATATGCTGTCGCGGACTTTTTTTTAGAACTTTTAAAGGGAAACAATTCCGTCATACATGATTTTTGCGTAACTTTAACCGTTTACGCAGCGTACACAAGCTCTCAAAAGGAATATTATAATATAAGCTCTCAAATATATAAGCTCTCAAAAGGAATATTTTTTTCCGTTTTTGCATCATTTTTCATTGATGCTCCGCTCCTATTGGTCGTAGCGTGATGTTATATAGCTTATAGCCTTCCTCAAGAATTGGGCTATCAAATGCAAAAATAATTTTTCAAATCCGACTGGTAGTTCCAGAGATTATCGCGTTCAACCAAACAAACAAACAAAAAAACAAACAAACTCTTCAGCTTTATAATATTATATAAATATAATATATAATAATATAATATATAATATAATGTAATATAATATATAATATAATATATAATAATAATATATAATAGTATAGATGATGTAACAATGGTGTGGTATCAATAGAGTATGGACCCTAATTTCTAGTGTTGTAATAACTGACCATGTGTTAGTTATAATGTATCAAATATTTGGCAGCTTTATTTTTTGTGTGGTCGAAAACATACTCGACAGCTTTTTAGAGTTCAATCAAGGAAAAATGCACAGCACTCATAATTATCTACAGTTAGTTCTAACAAATTTTATTAGGTACGCACTGTGAAGCCAACAGAGCTAGCCGCTCGCTCTCCTACTGGTCTACCAAACTAATAAAACGTATATCTACCCAACTGTTCGCATAGGTTTCCGCTATCACTCAGGTGGGATCAGCTCTTCTGAACACGGTGTGACCGGGTTTTCAAGACCAAATTTGGTTTTGCAAGCCATCAGAGAGCTCACGACAGGAATAAAAATTAGTCTGGGTCGCTGTCGCTGGGTACGGTGAAAAGGACATAAAGTTCTAACAAGAGGTTTTAGTATCCTCAAGTTTTTATTCTATCAAAATTTCCCCTAGACTTCGAGAAGTCGTGGATAGAATCACAAAAGCCGTACTCATCAGGCATTCTTGAAGAAAATAATGCGTATTGGTAGGATCTAATATTTTGCTACTTACCACAACATGTTCGAAACCTCTATTGTAATCTTTTTACATCATACCTACCTACCACAAAATGTAGAATATTTTTCTGTAGAGAATGTGCCATACGTTCCCGTCGGTACAGATCAAACATGAGATCTATGTGATCTGTGAGCGGTTGTTATGACAGCGCGGTGAACACGACTTGGCAATCATCGGCGTCGCTGATCGATGCGCCTTCGCATTTCGTCTTGTTAACGGAAGTTTATCTAATAACCCTGCGGTTTTATTGGGTTTTATACAACATTGTATTTTGATTTCATTTATTTGTATTTTTACAACACACATCGGTATATTGAGCTGGTAATTATCTAGTGCAAAAAATTTATTTTTGGCTTTCCTAACAAAGCTGGTTCCAAATTTAGGCCAGAAAGATACCAATCGCAATTTCAAAGTAATCGAGAGATCACATCGGTTCATACATTGTACACAAAGTAACAGGTACAGATTTGTTTGAGCACAAATCAGCGCGTTGTTTGTGGTCGATCAAGCGCCGCTCGATTGATCCGAACACACTCGATTGATTCCACTAACTTGCGGTTACATCTACAACGTACCAATGACAGAGTTGCAATAATGGTACAACAAATAGTTTGATCGTCAATGGACGAACCTATTTATACTTTGTTTGATCGTCGATGGACGAACCTATTTATAGTTTGTTTGATCGTCGATGGACGAACCTATTTATACTTTGTTTGATTGTCAATGGCGAGCCTATTTATACTTTGTTTGATCGTCAATGGCGAGCCTATTTATACTTTGTTTGATCGTCGATGGACGAACCTATTCATACTTTGTTTGATCGTCAATGGCGAGCCTATTTATACTTTGTTTGATCGTCGATGGACGAACCTATTTATACTTTGTTTGATCATCAATGGCGAACCTATTTATACTTTGTTTGATCGTCAATGGACGAACCTATTTATATGTACTTTGTTTGACCTCAATAGACGAACCTATTTATACTTTGCGAGTTTTACTTCCAGTGTTTGTAACGATCTGTACACCTATTAAAATAGAGGGTAAGCAGACCGTCCAATAATTTTTATTAGGGAAGATAAAATACAGAAAGTTATAAAAAACAGCTAGTTATAAAAGTACTAATAGCACGCACTCTCGGAAGTTTATAGTTCACACACGCGCGCACTCACTGGAGTTTTATAGTTCACGTTATGAAATCAGCTCAGCACTGTAGGAACGGGTATCAGGCGTCAGGGTAACAAGTTATACGTGGTTAGCTCGCGAAGATTAGAAGTAGAAGGTCCCAGGTGGAATCTTTAGCTGGATCCCCTGGGTTAGTCAAAGATGTCGCAGCAGAACCAAGCAGTTCAAGATGTCACAGCAAAACCAAGCAGTTTTCTGATGCTTAATGTCTCAGTCCCAAGACTCGAATGCCAGCAGCCTCCAGCTGTTCATGAGCTCGTTTCTAAGTAGTCTTCCTTTTTCAAATATCAGTTTTCTTCTATGTGGCCATCATCTAATCTGACAAGTGTATCCGGCCAAGACATATCCACGAGTGCGTAAAGAATATTATAAATCTAATTTAAAATTAAGTTATTTAGACTAAACAATCGTAATAATCTTAATAATACAAAAGCTAAACATATTGATAAAAATAATTTAAGTTATTTAGACCAAAGAGTAATTACCATAGACTAAGCCAGAAAGACATTTAAAAAGTAATTGACAGTTTGACAATTGACGTGTCACAACATGAAAATTGAGTAAAAGTATAATGTAAACATATAAACAAATAAAAAGGATGATAAATAATATTAAAGTGTAAGTAATGATAAATAGTATTATGCGTGATGAAAGTAAAGTGTAAGTAAGCATAAATACTATATTTCCCGTTATAAAAAACAGCTAGTTATAAAAGTACTAATAGCACGCACTCTCGGATGTTTATAGTTCACACACGCGCGCACTCACTGGAGTTTTATAGTTCACGTTATGAAATCAGCTCAGCACTGTAGGAACGGGTATCAGGCGTCAGGGTAACAAGTTATACGTGGTTAGCTCGCGAAGATTAGAAGTAGAAGGTCCCAGGTGGAATCTTTAGCTGGATCCCCTGGGTTAGTCAAAGATGTCGCAGCAGAACCAAGCAGTTCAAGATGTCACAGCAAAACCAAGCAGTTTTCTGATGCTTAATGTCTCAGTCCCAAGACTCGAATGCCAGCAGCCTCCAGCTGTTCATGAGCTCGTTTCTAAGTAGTCTTCCTTTTTCAAATATCAGTTTTCTTCTATGTGGCCATCATCTAATCTGACAAGTGTATCCGGCCAAGACATATCCACGAGTGCGTAAAGAATATTATAAATCTAATTTAAAATTAAGTTATTTAGACTAAACAATCGTAATAATCTTAATAATACAAAAGCTAAACATATTGATAAAAATAATTTAAGTTATTTAGACCAAAGAGTAATTACCATAGACTAAGCCAGAAAGACATTTAAAAAGTAATTGACAGTTTGACAATTGACGTGTCACAACATGAAAATTGAGTAAAAGTATAATGTAAACATATAAACAAATAAAAAGGATGATAAATAATATTAAAGTGTAAGTAATGATAAATAGTATTATGCGTGATGAAAGTAAAGTGTAAGTAAGCATAAATACTATATGTTATATAGTCGGAAATTGTCTAAATGGAACCTTCATAAAATGAATGCGTTGTCTGACTTTCCCCTCTTCAATAGCTAAGTCACAATTGGAATTTGCTTTAGGAATACATCATTCCTAACTTCTTGCAAAATACTGACAAACAGCTTTTCATTTCGGCATCCGTAATGTAAAGTTATCACGTAGTAGCTCGAAACAGTCGCAAGAACTGTCTCCATCTAAACATGGCCCTTACAGATGATCTCTGTAAGGACATCATTCATTTCTCAGTTGGTAATGAATAGACTGTTACACTGTAGTGGATGGCGATCCTTAGCTGGTTAATAAAACTAAAATCTCAATCTAAATGCGGCGGGGGACAGAGGATAGGGGACGGCTCCCATCCACATAACTTGTGTATTAATAGCGTCCACCAACATACACTAGACAAGTGTGGTGAAAAGGTACACTTTATACAACGATAGCTCGCGCAGTTATTACGCCAAAGAAGTAATAATGTCGTATATAACATCTCGCTTGAAATCCCAGAAGGGAACAAAGGGGGTGCGATAGTACGCCCACATTTTGCCAATTATTTGCAAGCCTCATGAAAAAGGAGGCCTGCCTGTTGCCGTCGTAAGTGACCTGAAAATGTTGTTCTTGTTGGCTTCTGGTATATCTGCGGGTGTTTTACCTTGCCATAAATCAATATTTTCTTCTATATTTGTTACAGATCAAAAATCTCAAAAAGGAAAAATCGATTCTGTATCTTACGAAGTGTAAGGTATTTACCTATATTTCTAATACTTGTGTGTGTATAAGTTCCAAGTATTTTTTTTAAATTAGCCTTCTCTGTTTTCTGTTTCTGTGGTGTACAAGCGCGGACGCAAGCCACCGCGTAATATGCCCGTGCGCAATCTTAATTGATCCACCGTGGAACCCGAGCATAATGAGCGCCTATTGAGTAGGACTGTGTAATCAGCTGGAAACAGTCGCCGTTGATAATGTATGAGATATAAATCACTTTGTTTTTGGCCATATTTACATAATGGATTGGTTGGAGACACGACACACGACGCACGCGTTCTTTATCTGGTTAACGTTTTATAGTTACTTTAGTTTCGTTAAGAAATCGGTGAATTCAATTGTGGAGGTCAGATAGTACGAATGTATAGTAACGCACCTGTCTAAGCTGAAACCTAAGGGCGCGTGCACACGAGCGCGATTTTTACGCACGCGCGTCGCGTACGCATCGCTCCCTCTTTAGAAAAACATTGGAATTAAATGCCTCTCTTTTGAGTATGCGACGCGCGCGCGCGCTATTGTGAACGCGCCCTACGGCTGCTGCTGCCTTTCGTGTCGATGGAACTTTACTCTTATATTGTTTGAGCCCAGTAGGTGGCCACATTGATTGCGGCATCAGCGGCATTCTTTAGGTCATCAAAGGTGCAAGTGAACGGGCGCTCAGGACACCGACCTTAGGCATACACATAACATTGTAATGAAAGTAAAAAATGTGTAGTTATCATAGGATTAAATGGAGATATTATACTGAAAGCTTCAGTTGAAAGCACTGTCGCTTAGAGTTCTTGATGCTTTACATTTCATTAATAATAACGTTATAATTAACTACTTTAGAATATTGCTTACGGAGAAAAGAACGGATACTTATCTCTCAGTTTAGAAATGGGATTAAAGGTCGAACAAATTTCGTAATAAATTGTGTAAATTAAGCAATTAGTAACTTGTTAACTTAATATTAATGTAACGTTCAATATTAGTGACCTGCAGGTTGATCTCCGCAAATAAATGGCGACTGAAACAAAAAAATACAGACAATTAAGCCTCATATTTTATTAAGATAATCTCCTCATAATGAAAATAAATATTTATCTTATGGTAATCGCACGAATCTCATCCACATCTTAATTCTTGATAATGTAATCGAGATATAATCGATCAGCACTATTTATTAACTATCTGAAGTCTCTAACGATGTTGTGTGTGCGTGACTTACAGTGAGTAGGTATACTGAGCGATATCATTACTTATTTCGAGCAGGTATAGGTTATATGAACAATGTCGATGTTATTTCGAGTTACCTAATAATTTGTCAATCGATTTTTGTCGCGAATGAGGTAATTGTGTACTCTGTTAGACTGTTTTTTATTTCTCTCCAGTATATTCTTGTCCACCATATTGTTGCCTTGTCCTTTAACTATGTTTCTCATCGCCTGTCCATGTGTTACACCTCAGTGACAACCCACCTTAACTCCCCGGCCACCCGGCGCAAGCGCAGGTCGCGTGCTCTCCACTATTACTGCTGACAGTGCAGATAGAGCACAAACGTGTGTTATCGGAAAGTCGTGTCTCGTTACTAATACATGCTGTGATTTTGTAAAGCCTGTTATTAGGCTTTTGGACTAACGATTAATTTATACTGATTTAAATTGTGAGAGTTGTGTTTTTATTAGAAATACTTACCTACAGGAAACAGGCATTGTGTTGCAAATTTGCTGTGTGTCATCGACAGCATTGTGTTACCACTATTGCATCTTCTCCTTCCTTTCCCTGCCATGCAGGGCGACTGCGAGCCGAGTAAACCTTTTCTCTAACAAAGACTATTATTTAAAGCTACAATGCTTTCGCGCACATCGGCACCAGTAACAAAGTGTTTACTTTCCAATCGCAATAGCTAACACTATTATTGCGTTGCACAACACGGCCGGTGTGGGCTATGGGCCCTGATCCGAGGCTATCCCCCGTCGCTCGATGTACCGGCTGATAACATGTAGGTACCGATGGAGGAGTCTTGTTATTTTATTTTATTTATTTATTTTATAATTTATGTACACACAGTAAAATACATAGGGACATGACATGATTAAAAATTGAGTACAAAGGTACTGCTTATTTCTTAAGAAATTTCTTCCAGCAGACCTGCGAAAGGAGAAGTAAAAAAGAAATGTAGACAATAGTGTGTGAGAACAAGAAGAGAAAAATATGAATGTGTGAAGTCTAAAACTAGAATATTAAATAAACCTACACATATAATGCAAAAAATAAAATAATAATTAACATAAATATACTTAAATAAATACATAATGCTAAAATATATAAACATATATGTATATAAATACTTGTTTTGACATTCTTTTACGTAATGTTGAACAGCAGTGTGAAAGAAACATACGGGGTGCCGGATGAGGCGTGTGCGGCGCGGGTATAGTCAGTGGAGACATACTCGTAGGTATAAAATACAATTCTGAAAATCTTTTTGAGGATTCTTTCAAGAAAAACAAGTGCGAGTCGGACTCGCGCATCGAGAGTTCCGTACAAAGTATAGTGTACCTATGTAAATGGTTTATCACGGGAAAAACATTTTTTTTTGTAGTGTTACCACCATAGATATATGAATTTATATTCTATGGTAACTACAAATTTATGGTTTTCGGATTTTATCCTTTACTTGTGCTACATGACATTGCTTCCTGTCAAATTTCATGACTTTAGGTCAACGGGCCCTATAGGTTTTAATTCCGGGACATAAACGCCCGTATCTTTGATTGCGTTGACTTAGAAGTTTGATTATTTCACTGCTCCAAGGGATTGCAGCTTAGAGTATTTGATATTAATTTCAACTTGATAACTCCACGCGTTCCTGAGAAAAAGGGTCTTGACCAATGGATAGACGGACAACGAAGTGATCTTATAAGGGTTCCGTTTTTCCTTTTGAGGTACGGAACCCTGAAAACGACCTAAAAATAAGCGATCACGATTTCGCCAATAAGCACACATTTTCTGAAATAACCTTTACAAGCAGCTTGTCTTCTTAAAGAATAAAGCCCCGTATTCTAGGTAAACATTTGTTTATAAACAAAGTTTAATCAATATGCTGCTGAGTTGCTGTCAACATGTTGCTGGCAACTGCGTGTTGCAGAGTTGCATCACGGCATGATGACAGGTTTTCTGTTCTAGTGACGAGCGACAACATCTGTTTATCAACAATTGTTGACGTGTGTGGACGTGTTGCAACCAGTGTACAAACTTTGCAGTAGTGTGGACGTATTGCAACCAGTGTACAAACTTGGCAGTAGTGTGGACGTGTTGCAACCAGTGTACAAACTTGGCAGTAGTGTGGACGTGTTGCAACCAGTGTACAAACTTGGCAGTAGTGTGGACGTGTTGCAACCAGTGTACAAACTTGGCAGTAGTGTGGACGTGTTGCAACCAGTGTACAAACTTGGCAGTAGTGTGGACGTGTTGCAACCAGTGTACAAACTTGGCAGTAGTGTGGACGTGTTGCAACCAGTCTACAAACTTGGCAGTAGTGTGGAATACATTAGATACAGAGAACTCAACAACACTACTTCCTCGGGCAACATTTTGACGCAGACTGGCGTGTGGATAAGACATATTGATATGAACTTTGTTTCGAGCAACTTTGCCATTGCTCATCAACAATGACTTTACCATGAATACGGGGCTTAAATATTAGATCGATTTTGATTAGAAAACGATTCTTTTTTTCGACGAACGAACTAGTTATGCAGATCAGAGTATATTTTTGGATTGAGTCACGAGTTGTAGTAAATTGTGGGGATTTATTTATTATATAAAAATAACGTTAATCTTGAGCTAGTTCATTATGTTAATATGTCCGGACTTTATTGCATGAATATAGATAGGCATATAATTAATTGCAAATAATTAGTTTGGGACATTCTCATCATACATTCAGAACTAGACCAATAGTAGATAAAAATATAGTATTTCGGTTCGTGCTACTTACGAATTTTGCAAATAGAAAAATATATTGCCGATGCTTTTTTTATTCAATTCTTGAATAGCTTGTCCCAGGGACTGTTTATGTGGTCATCTATATTGTATTGAATTCAACGTGTTAAGTGTACTGCTATCAGGCCGGTTTAAGAAACTACTATTTGCTATGTGAACGCACCGAACACTCTCCTTCTATGTGGATCGCCGTATGTTGCCGTCACGTACCTACAGCATGCTATGAATATGTCCCTACATGGACTATTCACTTTATTTACCTATAGCAGCTGAGACGAGTGTCAAAACTGTATGTTGTTCCTTGTGTAGTGATTGCGTAATGCAACGCTTAGCCATGTGGCTAAGGGTTGCATTACACACCTTACACACCTTACCTACTTTTAATGTTGCTTGAAGGTAGCAATAATTGGAAGATTTCACAGAGGTGTAAATTGTTTCAGTATTTAGACATAATAGGAACCACACAACCAGTTCAGTCTTTCAGAAACTGCCAGTTAAAAGATATACATACATAGGTACAAGTTTTTATCTGTTGATGAAATTAAAATGTAATTAATTATTTACCAGTATGTGTGAACTAATGAATGCGTTTGTAGGTAAACGAGAATGCAAGTCTATTTTAAAAAGCGATGCACAGGTTCATTAACAAAATTAATTTAACAAAGACGTGATCGTGTTACCTCTCAGTTCTTCCGAGAGTATCCACATTAAGACTCCTTCAAACAGGCGCGACACGCGATAAAATCGCGCGCGACACAAAGGCACCGCAAGTCGCGCAACGAGCGGTGCCTTTGTGTCGCGCGCGATTCGTGTCGCGCGTCGCGCCTGCTTGCAGGAGCCTTTATGCAACTAAAAGAATCTAACAGTAAGTACATCTTAAATTAAACATGGCTTCCATTTAAAAGCGAAGCAAGCGACGTCACATGCTACCACAGATAATATTCCCCACAGGTCACAGGCCACCGGGCTGATCTGCATAATCCGAATATTTGGACCGAGCAGAGAGCAGAGACCCTTTCAATATATAATTGGCTTAATAAATATGTCGGGGATAAGAAATAAATGTGCGTGTGTATGTAAATAAGAGGATAACGTAGAGAGAGATATATTAGGGAGCATCGATTAGGACCTGTTCGGGTACAGTCGCGGTCGGAATGTAATAATATTTGCAAACATAAGTGAAGTAGTGCTCGGCGTTAGCATCGCGTGAGATGTCGCGATCTATCAAACCGGCAGCGTTTTATCTCGGGTATGATGGGGATACATTTTATAGGCTTACAATATACTGTATCAAGCATTCCTTAGATGCTTAAGATCGAGTTCATTGATTAATTGTTTTTAGCTTAGACTGGGTAATTTTTATTGCCTACTAGCTAATATAATAATGCGTTGCAATGCCTTTTACTTTTTTATTTTGTAAAAAATTTTCCAGCGCGCGCTCATCAACTTACTAAAGTTTCATCACAAACGGTCGAGCGGTTTTAGAGTTTTTGCGAGACTATGGCACGGCCATTGATTTATATATAATTGCGAGACTATGGCACGGCCATTGATTTATATATAATTGCGAGACTATGGCACGGCCATTGATTTATATATAATTACTAGCTGACCCGGCGAACTTTGTTCCGCCTTAGACGCCATCAATGAGTAGATTTTTGATTTTATTAAGTTAATTGTTTTATTATATAAAGTTGTCAGTTGTTGTTGTTGTTGTTGTTGCCAACCAAATGAGAATGTGTGCATGTGGCAATCCGCGTTTTTGCCACTCGACTGAATACATCCAACAGCGCGTCTCGCCGAATACGCGATGCTTAACAATGAAGTCCATGAGTGATTTTAACTTTCTTTTAAACATCCTTGCGGTAATGTCGTGGAGATCAATGGGTGATTGGCCAAGAAATAATTCTTGTTGAATTTCTGTCCACTGTGGATGTGAAGGTTATAAACAAATCTGGTGTGCCATAATGACGTACATACGACATAGCATCCTGAGCGTATTCATGCATATGTCGCGGACTTCCGACGTATGTTGCTGGGAGAATAGTTGTTCTACCTACATTCTGTGCATTTCCATCAGCATTGATGGCATCCCGTAGATGAATGTATTCTTCAGAACGCAGTTTTGCCTGGTTCAACCTGATAAATGTCAATCGCTCAGTTTCAACTTTCACGTACATATCCACAGCATATTGGTGGAAGAGACGCCGACATTTTAATATATGATTGTCCTCATTTTCCCGAATCATCAGTCTGTATGAATAATAATTCATTGAACTAACTTTTTTGTTAGTTTCGGAACCTGTAACTGGATTTATCATCTTCATTGAAAAGTGATATCCATCTTCACCTTGCCAAAATAAGATAGGATATTGTAACGCATCATATGATCGATGTGTTTCGGACACACGCTGCAGTTGATTGCTACGCCGATGTAAAATAATATCTCGGTTTTCTAAATTTTCACCCACGACAACAATAGCGACTTCGTCAATTTTTGGCGCATTAAAACGTCTCACGTGTTGTCCTGCAGGCGTTTTACCAGCTTTGATGACAATTTTGTGATTATCAGACGGCATGCGGTCCAAAGCGGTCGTAAATAATGCAACCAATTCGTTATGTCGATGAAAAAACGTTTGGAGTTGTTCCACAATTGATCTTTTCACCGAATTGTTGTGTGCACAACGCTGATTGACTTGGCTTGCTGAATCGCCCATAAAATAAATCTGCAAAAATTTGTAGTCATTATTCGGCGTTGGCAATAAGGAACCTGATTTGACCCTGAATCTTAAAAGTTGGCATAAAGTTTTCTTGAATAACTTTTGTTGCACCAAATGACGTCATTTGAAAACAATTGTTATATTGCTGGATATGAGTCAAAAAATGTTTAGAATCTGGCCCATTTCCGGAAACCAGTGAATGTAGTGGCTCTGGTGGCGGTTCCAATGGCGTCAATTTGACTTGACCGCTCGCGCAACACAAACCAGGAGCTTCATTTTTAAATTTAAATGCCTTGCAATATTCACACACAACGTTCATTGTTCCAATAGTAACGATTTGCTGTGAACTGTAATCTTTTTCCACGTTATAATTGAATGCAGCTCGATAGGGGTTAAACGCAACATTTCTATGTAGTTGATTTCGATTCCATCGATTCCTTTCTACTTCATTCCGCGCTTCGCGTTGCTCGTCATTTTGACTTGCTCTTGTATATCTTTGACTCGCAGCATTGCGAGTTCTGCGACTTAAGTTTGTACGTCTAGCTGCTGGCATTTTTATAAACGAAAATTCATCTGTAAATTAAAATAAAACTATTGTATTCTCCTTTATAACCAAGTAGGTATATACCACTTGTTATGTTAGTAACGTGTATGTTAGTCTATCCAAACTTACCAAAATTCCATATTAAATTGAACTTTTAATATTAAGCCTGATTGATGGCTCTAAAGTAACCGTCATGTGAACTAAGAAAATCAGGTTTCTTAGATCCTTTAATTTAATTATTTTAAATGTATTGTTTATCAATAAAATAAGATTGACAGAAGAATCCGTTTTAAATGTCATTTTTTTTCAAATGTTTTTGTCAAAGGTTACATTAAATAATTTTATATGGTGGTTAAGTAATTTTAAATTTTCTAATTTTCCGCGCAATTTCCTTAATTTTTTCTTTCATAAGAACCTTCTCCTGATAATAACGAACAGAACAAAAAAAGAATTAGCGAAATCGGTCCAGCCGTTCAGGCGTGATGCCGTGACCAAGGGAAATAGGGATTCATTTTTATATATATAGACTAGCAGTGCCCCGCGGTTTCACCTGCATATGTGTCGATACCGTGGGAATATCGGGATAAAAAGTATTCTATGTGTTATTCTGATGTACCTATAAGCTATATTACTGTAAAGTTTCATCAAAATCCGTCTAGTAATTTTTGCGTAAAAGAGTAACAAACATCCATCCGGACGGATGCATGTTAAAACGAAAAAAAAAACGGAAAAACGTGGCCACTATTATTCGTTTTAGTGATTATAATAAAACTAAACTATGTACCTATATTAAATGTACCTTTTGCAATGACCAATTAATTATAGGCGGAATGTTTTCTCAATAAGAAGTGCACTTAGTTTCAATAGGCTTCCTAGGGACCTTAATGTCGACTTGTTCTGCACCAGTGTGGCGACCTTCAGACGGCTTTTGGCACAGTCTTTTTTCAAGGATAGTTAACTTGTCTGCTAAATTATATTACTAATTATACTCTTACTAATTATATTAACTTGTATGTACTTACTTTATCGACTATTTCGTTAAACTATATGTGGAGGCTTGTTATTAGCATTTTAATATTACATTTGTTTATTTCATGTGTTTGTTTGTCTGTAAGCCTTCTTTAAAATAAATAAATAAAACTACAGTTTATAATAAAATTAACGTATAATCTTGTGGAGCACGACTTAAAGTGCTTATTTTCTACATTTTCATTCTAAAAAAAAGAACCATACAAACGATGAGGGCGCCACTGCGCGGTCGGCGTTTGGTCGGCGCGCTCTCTAATTTCCCGATGATAAACGACGACGCACATGTAAATACGTAGCCATCTACTGCGCATGTCAACTGCTTCCATAAATTCGATGCCCCCTGCGCGTGCGCACACATGCGTATAGTCAACCGCACGCACATACAACCATTTAACATTGACACTGCTTATTTTTACTAGGATTGAAGGCACGGTCAATGTCAAATCGTCACTATGATGGGCCGTTGACTGTACTTTGTTTTATTTGAATTAGTCAATATCGTTATCTATGTAGATACACTCATCTTTGGGCTCATCTATATCGATACGAGGTTTATTATATACTGTTGGGTAACTATATTCATGTGAGTTTACATGCGGCACAAACGATTGGTGTAGATATTAATTCATTTTGAACTTGTACCTATTTGTATGTCCAGATAAATATCAATAGAAAAAGGAATATAATTTAGATAGTAACGATATTTTGATTTTTTCAATAAATAGATCTAAAAGAGACTGATGAACTTTTGCTAATAAACTAATCTTTGATGAAGTTTGTGTTTCTATTTTTATATAGGGGGACTAAAACTCGTAGATATACCTACGAAATGGCAGTTTTTGCAATAATATTAATATACTAGCTGACCCGGCGAACTTTGTTCCGCCTTAGACGCCATCAATGAGCAGATTTTTGATTTTATTAAGTTAATTGTTTTATTATATAAAGTTGTCAGTTGTTGTTGTTGTTGTTGTTGCCAACCAAATGAGAATGTGTGCATGTGGCAATCCGCGTTTTTGCCACTCGACTGAATACATCCAACAGCGCGTCTCGCCGAATACGCGATGCTTAACAATGAAGTCCATGAGTGATTTTAACTTTCTTTTAAACATCCTTGCGGTAATGTCGTGGAGATCAATGGGTGATTGGCCAAGAAATAATTCTTGTTGAATTTCTGTCCACTGTGGATGTGAAGGTTATAAACAAATCTGGTGTGCCATAATGACGTACATACGACATAGCATCCTGAGCGTATTCATGCATATGTCGCGGACTTCCGACGTATGTTGCTGGGAGAATAGTTGTTCTACCTACATTCTGTGCATTTCCATCAGCATTGATGGCATCCCGTAGATGAATGTATTCTTCAGAACGCAGTTTTGCCTGGTTCAACCTGATAAATGTCAATCGCTCAGTTTCAACTTTCACGTACATATCCACAGCATATTGGTGGAAGAGACGCCGACATTTTAATATATGATTGTCCTCATTTTCCCGAATCATCAGTCTGTATGAATAATAATTCATTGAACTAACTTTTTTGTTAGTTTCGGAACCTGTAACTGGATTTATCATCTTCATTGAAAAGTGATATCCATCTTCACCTTGCCAAAATAAGATAGGATATTGTAACGCATCATATGATCGATGTGTTTCGGACACACGCTGCAGTTGATTGCTACGCCGATGTAAAATAATATCTCGGTTTTCTAAATTTTCACCCACGACAACAATAGCGACTTCGTCAATTTTTGGCGCATTAAAACGTCTCACGTGTTGTCCTGCAGGCGTTTTACCAGCTTTGATGACAATTTTGTGATTATCAGACGGCATGCGGTCCAAAGCGGTCGTAAATAATGCAACCAATTCGTTATGTCGATGAAAAAACGTTTGGAGTTGTTCCACAATTGATCTTTTCACCGAATTGTTGTGTGCACAACGCTGATTGACTTGGCTTGCTGAATCGCCCATAAAATAAATCTGCAAAAATTTGTAGTCATTATTCGGCGTTGGCAATAAGGAACCTGATTTGACCCTGAATCTTAAAAGTTGGCATAAAGTTTTCTTGAATAACTTTTGTTGCACCAAATGACGTCATTTGAAAACAATTGTTATATTGCTGGATATGAGTCAAAAAATGTTTAGAATCTGGCCCATTTCCGGAAACCAGTGAATGTAGTGGCTCTGGTGGCGGTTCCAATGGCGTCAATTTGACTTGACCGCTCGCGCAACACAAACCAGGAGCTTCATTTTTAAATTTAAATGCCTTGCAATATTCACACACAACGTTCATTGTTCCAATAGTAACGATTTGCTGTGAACTGTAATCTTTTTCCACGTTATAATTGAATGCAGCTCGATAGGGGTTAAACGCAACATTTCTATGTAGTTGATTTCGATTCCATCGATTCCTTTCTACTTCATTCCGCGCTTCGCGTTGCTCGTCATTTTGACTTGCTCTTGTATATCTTTGACTCGCAGCATTGCGAGTTCTGCGACTTAAGTTTGTACGTCTAGCTGCTGGCATTTTTATAAACGAAAATTCATCTGTAAATTAAAATAAAACTATTGTATTCTCCTTTATAACCAAGTAGGTATATACCACTTGTTATGTTAGTAACGTGTATGTTAGTCTATCCAAACTTACCAAAATTCCATATTAAATTGAACTTTTAATATTAAGCCTGATTGATGGCTCTAAAGTAACCGTCATGTGAACTAAGAAAATCAGGTTTCTTAGATCCTTTAATTTAATTATTTTAAATGTATTGTTTATCAATAAAATAAGATTGACAGAAGAATCCGTTTTAAATGTCATTTTTTTTCAAATGTTTTTGTCAAAGGTTACATTAAATAATTTTATATGGTGGTTAAGTAATTTTAAATTTTCTAATTTTCCGCGCAATTTCCTTAATTTTTTCTTTCATAAGAACCTTCTCCTGATAATAACGAACAGAACAAAAAAAGAATTAGCGAAATCGGTCCAGCCGTTCAGGCGTGATGCCGTGACCAAGGGAAATAGGGATTCATTTTTATATATATAGATTGTATCCCTTTATAGCAATTCTATAGATAGTGATCTAAAAAAGGACATTAGCTGTTGTTATGATAAGAGAACAGAACTTCCTCTGAAGTGTCGTTTTACTATTGATAATAAAGAATATGAAATTCAGATGATGATTTAATGATATTTATATCATATGCAATTAATGGTAGACGATTCAAACCCAATCGATGATTCGTTTCCAACCTAAAGTGTAATAAATATAAAATTGCCGAAATATTTCAAGTTTATTAGCCTAAATTCCGTGATCACGCATATCTACCACCTGCCACATTCTACCTATAAGGTGACTATCAGAATATTAAAGATGACAACACAAGGTCCAAGGTCAGGCCCGCTGAAGTAAATTATACACCAGAACCTGTTCGAGTCAGCGACACAACACTAGAATCACTTTTATATCTCCATTTTATCGTTAAATCCATCGGCCATCTTAAACGTACCGAGTAGTATACATATACGGTGCCCTCGACCTCTGAGCGTGATACGCTACCAATTAATTGTTGCACTAATAATTTAGACAGAACATGACTGTGTTGTGACGCCCACGGTGCGCAGACGCAGATTTAGAGCTGCGGGCCAGGGGTTCAGGTTTTTGTGGGTGAAGTAAAATGTTTAGTTAATGTTAGCAGCATACCGCAGCGTTGTCTGGGAAATGATAAATAAGTGAAGAGATAGCGCGAGGTGGGAGGTTGCTCGTATATTGTGACTGACCATCATGGTCTTCATTCACACGTTAAAGCAGTTTTCTTGATATTTGTCAAAGGGCCGTTGGCGCTGCTGAGCCTGTTAAATGTTTGTAAGAGATTTTAAAGTCATCGTCAAAGGCTTAATTAACTAAATAATTCTTTCGCTGCCTATGACCGGAGGAGGTGTGAAGCACGCGCTTTTTCCACTAACAACCTATTTCCAGCCAGTTCACATTAATAGGCTGAAAAAGATAAAGAACCAGATTCTCATAAAATTATGCTGGATAGGTACCCACGCGGCTTTTGTTATTAAATAGAAAATTTATATTAAATTAAACTATGATTATAATGGCAGATAAAGATTAACAGAAAATGAACCGTTTAGTCAAAAAACTAGATGTTAGGCGGATTGGTAAGGACTTAGGTCACTTGTTGACAGATGAATACCCGGGACACACAATAATAAATTACTGTATGCCGGGTTGCTCTTTGTTTCATATTATGAAAGAAATTATTAAATGTAACTTTACCCCGGATACAACTTTAATAATTTTTATGGGTAATAGGGGAAACGTTAACAAAGGAGAACTACTCCAGTATCATAGAACTTTATGCAACCTTAGTTTAAGACAAGTTGTATTGTTTACATTCCCTTACAGTAACAGTTTGCCACAGGAAGAAAATAGGTTAAGAATTGAATTGAATATGACAATGCATAACTTGACATTTAATAATAACATGTTTCATTTAGTTGATATTAACAATTATGTTAATAATAATTTGTATTTGACAAAAGATAGATATAACATTGTTATGTACTATCTTTCTAACTACTATAAAAGACAGATAGCTGTGTCGCTATCTTATTTTTTTTCTATTACAGCCAAAAATTTGGCTAAACAACTTGCTTCTTTTGAGCAATGCAATGACATATTAAACAATTCTGCCAACAATTTGGTCACTTTTAATGACATTGATAATAATTTAAATTAGAAATTAAGACAATAGAGGCAACCTCTAGCTATAACATACAGAATTGCAAAAATAACTCAAAAAAAAGTTTAAAATCACTAAATAGTATCAACCTGGTGCATCAAAATATTCAAGGATTTATGAACAAAGATTTAGAAGTAGAATTATTCATGAATTTTAATAGTATTGACATTCTTTGTATAACAGAACATTGGCTGAAAAGCCACCAGTTTCTGTTCAATTTTAATAATCACCAGGTTGGTAGTTCGTTCAGCAGAATAAATGCTATACATGGTGGCTCATTAATTTTACTAAGTAACCAGCTCACATTTAAAGATCGTAAAGATATTGTGAGCCTATCTGTTGAGCGTACGGTTGAAATTGCCTGTATAGAATTGGAGCACTCTATTGTATTAAGTGTGTATAGACCCCCGTCAGGATTGTATGACTGCTTTGAAAAGGTAATGGATGAAGTGTTACACAGGATTTGTAACTCAAACAAGTCCGTTATCATTTGTGGTGATTTTAATGTAAATTTATTAGAAAACTCAGGTTCTTGTAGTAAAATTTTAAGTCTGTTTCAGTCCTACAATCTTGTAAACCTATTTTTGGAGCCCACAAGAATAACCCCTACTAGTGCCACATGCCTAGATAATATTTATACAGATATTATACCAAGCCACAAAGAAATTATAAATTTACTAGATTCTGATCATTGCGGGCAAAGGATTACTATTCAAAACCAAAACAAAATAGTGGCTAAAAAGGATATCACTGTTAACCCCAAAACTGCAAGTCGCTTGGAGGCTTTTAAAGTTAAACTCATTAATAAATTACCAGTTTTGTCTACTCATGCTGATCCTAATCATCTTTATGATAATTTTTTTAATATATACTGTAAACAATTTGATTCCACCTTTATTCCCAAGACTATCTCGGTTAATAGTAATGTATCGTTCAGTGATTGGGCTACCATTGGTATTCATAAAAGTAGAACACGGCTTTATGAACTGTACAATGAAAGGACTTATGTTAACACTGATGAATTTAATTTGTATGTTAGAAATTATTCAAAATTATTTAAAAAAGTTTGTTATATGGCCAAGTCACGTTATTTGGGTTCAAAAATTAAAAACAGCAGTAATGTAATTAAAACGACTTGGAACATTATTAATAGTGAAGCGGGAAGGTCTAGTAACCGAAATACTGATTACAGCCTGTCTATTAATGACAACATAATAAAATCTGACTCACAAGTCGCCGAGGCATTTGAAAATTTCTTTTCAGATATTCCCGTTTCAACTACTAAATCCCTAAACTCATCACCTTCTGTTGCTGAGTCTTTGCTTAAGGAAAATGTTAATGGTTGCGATTCGGATTTTAATTTTGAATATATTACATGTAGAGATATAATTAAAACCTTTCACACTTTAAATGTAAAAAAGACTGCAGATCTGTGGGGTAATTCTGTAGAAGTTGCTAAGTCTATTATTGACATTGTAGCACCTACTCTTGCTCTTATATTTAATAGTTGTATTGACAATGGGGAGTTTCCTGATCTTATGAAAAATAGTAAAATAATACCTTTGTTTAAATCAGGTAGTACATCAGACCCCACAAATTATAGACCTATTTCTGTACTACCTACCTTTAGTAAAATTTTTGAGAAATTAATTTTAGACCAAATGCAAAGATTTTTTAATAAATATAAATTATTACACAGCAAACAGTTCGGTTTTACAAGGGGTCGTTCAACTACTGATGCCGGTGTTGAACTTTTAGGACATATTTATAATGCATGGGAAGATAAATGCGATGCCTTGGGCATCTTTTGTGATTTGTCCAAGGCATTCGATTGCGTTCTTCACGAAACGTTAATCAGGAAACTCCACCACTACGGGATCCGGAATACTGCTCTGGATCTTCTTACTTCATACTTGAGTAAAAGGATTCAGAGCGTTGACGTTAATGGAGAAAGATCACCCGGATCTTTAGTAACGATGGGAGTCCCACAGGGCTCAATTCTTGGTCCTTTCTTGTTTCTTATTTATATCAATGACTTGCCGTACCTCATAAAGGATAATCATGATATAGTGTTGTTTGCAGATGACACTTCACTTTTGTTTAAACTTAAACGTCAGCAGTTGGTTACTGACGATGTAAATAGCGCGATTTCGAAAGTAGTCCACTGGTTCAATGTTAATAATTTGCTTCTAAACGAGAAAAAAACCAAATGCATTAAGTTTACACTACCCCACGTTAGGCAGGTGAAAACTAATGTGTTGATAAAGGGCGAGGAATTGAATCCTGAAGACAGCACAGTATTCTTGGGCATAACTTTGGATGCTAAGCTTCAGTGGGGTCCCCATATAGATAAACTGTCAAAAAAGCTAAGTTCCGCAGCATACGCCGTTAGAAAAATTCGTAATTTAACTGATATAGAGACTGCCCGTTTAGTGTACTTTAGTTATTTTCATAGTGTAATGTCGTACGGTATTCTATTGTGGGGAAATGCCGCCGATATTCAGACTATCTTTGTTTTGCAGAAGCGTGCTGTTCGATCAATTTATAAATTAAGTCCGAGACACTCTCTCAGAGACAAATTTAAAGAGATTAATGTAATGACTGTGCCTTCTCAGTATATTTATGAAAATCTTTTATATGCCCATAAAAACATAAAATTGTTCAAAAAATACAGTGATATCCATAATATAAATACTAGAAACAAACACAAATATGTTGTACCTACAACAAGGCTCAAGAAAATAGGTGGCTCGTTCAGATGCCAATGTATACACTTTTATAATAAACTACCAAGCCACGTTCAAGATCTAAGCCTTAATAAATTTAAATCGTTCATTAAACGTAAATTGTGCCAGAAAGCCTTTTATACCATTAAAGATTATATTGAGGATACAAAGGCTTGGGATTGAGTTGCTTCCAATTTCTGCATTTTCAGTGTTTTTGATGTTTTTTTTTTATATACACATTGACATTAATGTTTTTTTTTTTAACTGACATTTGCTTACTTTTTAAAGTATTACATTATTTTAATTATTGTGAATGTGAAGACGATGTGGGTCATTTAGTTTAGGCATTTTATATTTATTATTATTCTCTCTATGGTCTGGCAGTTTGAGTAATTCATGTGGCCTACCCAAATGTCCTTTCTTTGGTATTGTTCGTCGAATCGTTGAGCTCCTTAAGTCTTGAGTTGAGCTGCATGATTTCTGACAAATGCGTGCACTGACTGGACAGGTCCTCTCAATCTGTGTGGTTCTTTCCTCAAAAGACCATCTCAGACATCGACCTACATGGTCTTCATATAACTTGACCAAGATTATCTCTGGACTTTAAAAGAGACTATGACCTCTGAGTTTGTTTCGGCCTTTCTTCTCAGAGTAGTCAGATAGGAAACGCCGACCTCATCTAGTTTAAAAAAAATTATGATTGACGTATAAAAGTGTTTGTGCAAACCTACTTACAGAAATAAAATCATTTATCATTTATCATTATCATTTAGGTATTAGCACGGATATCGAATTAGTCATACATTAAGGAGTAGATAGCGGTCTTTAAATTATAACTTGGCTATTTTTTTATCTAGAAACATTCGATATAAAGTAGGTATTTTTCTAGGTCCCATAATTATAACTTCAGAACTAAAATATCTGTACTAATAATAAAGAGAATGTTTGTTTTTTGCTTGTTTGGACGTGGTCATCTCTGGAACCGGTCGGATTAAGGAAGGCTGTAGTCCATTTAACAACATTTTAAAACCCTTAGGAACTGCGCAAAAAGAAAAAAAAGTCAGAAAGAACGCTGAGCGAAAACAAAGTAATAGCGCGAGTAGGCGATGCGATGGAACAAGACGTTTTACGCAGACGAAGTCGCGGGCAGAAGCTAGTAGGTCAATGTTGTTGGAACTTCCTCATTGTAACTACTTAATTACTTGGTAATCATCGCAATGAATATGATTATGCGTAATCAGGATAACCATGGGCTAATTATACGTATTTATCGATCAGAGAATTATGTTAACAATATGAGTGCTTCTAATGCGGTCTAGGAAGGAAGGAAAGTAAAGTGATTTAAAATCAAGTCTGTTTTTGAGTAAATGTTATTTGGTCTGGTGGCTACAGAATCGTTTTGGTTTATAACTAACGCGGAACAATGGACTCTCCCTCTCACAGGACTCTACTCCATTCATCCACAAACATCACATTCAGGTGTGGCAGTTAGGATATTTAGCATGTTTAGAGTACGACAGACTGGGGATTCAGCTCTGGCTACAGTTTTGGCTGGCAGTTGCGCAAACAGGTTGTGTGTAGAAACCACCTAAGTACCTAAGTTAATAATTGCCAGGATCGCCCAGAGGACACGGTGGAGCATACGGTGGAGGTCTGCCCCGCTTGGGCGGAGTACCGCCGTGTTCTCGTAGAGGCGATCGGCAGCGACGGCGACCTCTCACGCCCGGCCCTTTTTTTTGTGTCTGGGGTGGAAAATCCGCATGGATGTCCGTCGCCCTGGGGCGGGCGGCGGGGTCTGTCAGACCCTTAGTGATTAAAAACCACCCCGGTGTTCCATCTCACACCTACGCTGGGGGTCGCGGGAACGTACGATCCTTCCGCAACCCCTGACTGGTGCCGGCCCGCCACTGCGGGCCTCGTCTGGTCAGGGGGGGGAGTGAGGTGTTTGGCTCCCCCCGCGACGTCCAAGAGGGGCGCGCGTGGAACACTACGCGCCGCCACTTCGGGTCCTGTGTGGGGGGCGGCGGACGTCCCCAAGTCCGTCGCCCCTGGACCCATTTAGGGGGGCTGGAGAGGGCGTTGTCCTCCGCCGACGCCCGGTGCGCTTGCTGCGGGCCGGGTGAGTGGACGAGATCTCCCTCTCCCTTTCCGCAGCCTCCTTCTGCGAAACGGTCGTCTCGCGGTCTTCTGCGAAACCACCGCGTCCTAGGACTTTTCGCTGCCGACCATCGACTCGACCACGGCCGGCAGCGAGAGGTCACTGCCTACTTCTGAGATGAGGGCACGGCGCGGCTTCTCCCAAGCGGCACACTCTGCCAGCGTATGCCACGCCGTGTCCTCCCGGCAGTCTACGCAGTGGTGACACCGGGCGTCCGGCTCCCTGTTTATGCGACACAGGTATTTCCCAAAGCAACCATGCCCCGAGAGTACCTGCGTCACCCGAAACGACAGGGAGCCGTGCCTCCTCCCGAGCCAGCGCTCGAGTACCGGCCGGACCGCCTTGATGGTGCCGAGGTCGGCGGTAGGGCGCGAGAGCCTGTCCCGCCATTCCGCCACCAGGACCTCGCGAAGCTGAGACCGACGCAGCTCCATATCATAGTATAAAGAGGGGAAGTAAGTTGTCTTCATACAAACGCACCGAGCGCGGCTTGTATGTGTGCGTCATAGTATCTATGCGTCGCCGCACGCACACTTAACAAAATCTCGACCCGTTTCTCAGTGCGCCAGTCGGGGCTAACACCGCATGAAATTCGCGCGTCACGGCTTTTCGGCACCGCTAAATGAATGAAAAATGTGTGATAATCGCAGGAGAACGTATTGCTGTGTGTTTGGACGTCCTACTAATTCATTCACCGTTTTCTCGTGCTCATCACCGCTACGCGCCGCCCGTCTGCTGGCCCGTCGCTCTTTTTTTCATAGTGAAAGGTTTGATCATCGTTTAGGGAAAACCGACCTCACAAACCCTGTAACCAGACAATACAAGTAAAAAATACAACTTCCTGACCCTTGACAATTTATAGGCACTGAATTATTTAGCTAAAAGTGACAACCCTGAGACAGTAGGCAATTATATCGCGGATTGGGCCGGAGATAGCCTAATTCCCCTCTTTATACTATGTCCATATGGTGCTGCGTCAGCATTTCGCCCCGCGCCCGCGCCACCGGTACAGCGACGCGAGTACTTTCGCCTCCAGGTCCCAGGGCGGGGATCACGAGTAATTACTTCACCACCCGAACTATAGTCGCAATGAATTGGCCGCAGCCCTCTACCGTATGTCATGACGTAGCACTTGCTTGTATTAATACATATTTAGTTTGTTCACAATGCTTCACTCATAGACGGCGTCGCTGTCCTTTGTTTAGTTTGCAATCCTCGTTCGTTCGGATTTATGCTACTAGCTTAAGGTCGTCTTCATTTCTTCGTTCGTGGCAGTCGGGGAACTTAACATGAGTTGTGAGGGCATCGATCATGATCAGGTTTATTTTCTTGGACACCACTTAAAATCTTTTAACCGTCAATTACCAGTGGGTATGTGTGCTGATCAATATAAATACATTCCTTCTCTGTGATAGAAGCCTTCTTTCAACTTGAATAGCAGAGGATGGTTTATTAATTTCATAAGATTCTCCCTATTGAAAACTTGTTGGTCAAGACTTAACTCCCCAGCATATTAGACTTAAATTCCACAACAATTCATCCCAGCTGCAGCGTATAACTCACAAAATATGATACTTAGTAATTAAAGCCGTAACTGTATCCTTGTTCGGAGGGCATTTCATTAACCCTGCGATGCTATCGTCTAATTGGCCGTGGACGCGCTCGCGCCGGTCCGCTCAGCGCAGACTGCAGGCTGCGCTTCCTAGTCGAGGCGCTGTAAACTAGCGCGGCTATATGTGCGGGACGGACATTAAATTCATTAAGATTGCGATCGTATTGGGGTGCATACGCGCAGGTTGTGTCGGATGCAGCTAATTAGGTTGGTAGGCTTAGGAACCGTTATAGGTTGTTGAATTATGGTCCTGCAACCCTTTAGAGTTGCTTGTGTTACGATTATGCTAAAGAGTGTTCTAATTATCAAGGATTTAAGATCCCATAAGATATTTTTTTCCCTGAAAATCTGTCACCTGCGGTTACTTTTTATTGGTGATAGACAATTATACAGGTAATAGACCGTAATACTTCAAATTATAACCAGCTGACACACAGAGTGCTGTCTATATGTTACTTCATAAACATTATTTCTGTCGCAACT
Organism: Luperina nickerlii; assembly: GCA_963855955.1. Taxonomy (NCBI): domain Eukaryota; kingdom Metazoa; phylum Arthropoda; class Insecta; order Lepidoptera; family Noctuidae; genus Luperina; species Luperina nickerlii. The sequence continues at coordinate 21,378,509 of OY979680.1, forward strand.
TCCTGTCTATATGTTACTTCATAAACATTATTTCTGTCGCAACTTCTTTGTAATCTATACGTTCATTTATCACAACAAACCGTAGGAAGTCGTACCGAAAGTCGATAAGAGAGAGACTTCCAATTATCTCGACGAGATATGTAACAATACATACGGTAGACACGGACTCCGCGCTATGAGACAATAAATCGTCCGTTGGTATCGACAATTAGTTATCTGTCGCAGTCGTAGCTGTGTGTCGCACTAAATTATCAAGCGTCGCTTATCAGACGCTGTTTTTAAATAGTCGCAAGTTTGGTTAAAGATGGCTGTTCATGATGCGACTGATAGGCTCGAATTTCTTCGATATCCAAATCTTTAGATGACCCTCACATCCACCGAACAACGTACTGTAAGTCACATCCACCGAAAAACGTACTGTAAGTCACATCCACAGAACAACGTACTGTAAGTCACATCCACCGAACAACGTACTGTAAGTCACATCCACCGCACAACGTAGTGTAAGTCACATCCACCGAACAACGTACTGTAAGTCACATCCACCGAACAACGTACTGTAAGTCACATCCACCGAACAACGTACTATAAGTCACATCCACCGAATAACGTACCTACTGTATGGATTGTAGAACTTGTTGCTATTTTTATGGTCCCATACCTCAAAAGGAAAAAATGGAACCCTTATAGGATCACTTCGTTATCCATCGGTCCGTCAAGACTCATTTTCTCAGGAACGCGTGGAGGTAGGTATTGAATTAAAATGAACATCAAATACGCAAGTGTATGGTCCCTTGGAGCTCTATGCTCTAAGACAGTGCAATAAAAAACATGGCAATTTATGCAATATTTAGATACACAAACCTATAAGGTTTATTGACACATGCTACTACATACAGCATACACATGCTGCTACATGTATTGATAATGTTTTTTGTTGCCGCGACTATTTAGGTAAAGCCGTTGTTAATTATCTCCCTTCTGATCACAGTGGTCAAACTGTAACTTTTGAGTGCAACATGCCAATACAAAAAGTGCAGATCCAATCCAGACTAATAACATCAGTTAATTTAAATAAATTTAATTTTTAAATTAAGTAAACAGAACCTTACAGTGAACAATGTTCATATTTTGTATAATGAATTCTTTTCGTTAGTCCAAACCGAGTTCAATAATTCTTTTAAGAAGAACACTAAAAGTATCAGCCCTAAGTTTTTATTTTGTGACTGGGCAACTAATGGACTCAGAAAAAGTAGGAAAAGACTTTTCGAGCTGTATGGCCTTAAGCCTTATTTTAACACGGAAACTTTTAATACGTACCTATGTTGCTACTTACTCTAGAACTTTTAAGAAAGCTTGTAAAGCAGCTAAAGCCTTATACATTAGCAACAAGGTTAACCCTTTTCTTGACAATGTATCCTGTAAGACACATCATTTAAAAAAAAAAAACATCTCTTATAAAATGCATGTAAAACGGAACTTTAATTTATTTTCCTTTAAAGCATACGTTTCTGAACGCACATTAGTGACACAATGACAGCTTACGTCGACTACTTTTTCAAAATTTGTCAAAATGGCTAACCTGTTGAGTGCAATTCCGCGGAAGAAGGTGAGAATTTAATACTTTTAATAGTTTTTCTTTTAAAATGGCATGAGGAATTGGTGTTATATAATTTCATGTGTTTGTACTTATGCTGGAAACTAATTAAGCAGGAGAAATAATTACACTTGGCTTCGCAAACTAACAAATAAAGTGAATGTATCCTACAAGATACGTTGCTAGGTGTACTAAGATTCTTTGCACAAGGTTAGCGTATCTTATAGGATACATTGGCAAGTGCACTAAGATTTTATAAGTATTATTTTTTTAACTGTGTTTTGGGGAACGGGCATTGCATGATTGGCATGAGTATGAGTGAGGGCTTTTTTTTGGAGGGAGGGTAAAAGGTAAGGGTTTTGGTACTCTCAACCATCTTTTTCCAGAGCAAAAAGAATTTGTGCTCTAGTACCAAAACCACGTAAAAAATCAGACGACGATAAATCGGAATCCGAAGATGAACTTCAGCAGATTTCAATTGGCTTGAGTCATGTCCGTAACCATGTGACTGACTCCGATTCTTCACCTGCGCCATCTTTGCCTTCTTCTATAGAATACTTGAATTTATTATCTGATGAAGACATAGTAGACGTACAAGACGCTATTATTCAGTCTCCTTTGCTGCCTTCGCCTGTGCTGCCTTCGCCTGTGCTGCCTTCGCCTGTGCTGCCTTCGCCTGTGCTGCCTTCACCTCAGCCGCTTCCAGCTCGACTACCATTTTCATTGACGCAAAATGGCTCTCCTTTTTTTTTTATTTGAAATGTTTGCTCTGACTCTAGTCTAGGGCAGAGATGACAGAGACAAAGTCTACGATGGAGTGAGCTTACCCAGAAGAAGCCTGTTTACTCTTACTTTGAAGAGATTCGGGTTGTATGCACTCGGAAACACAAACGCAGGTAGAGAGTTCCACTCTTTTGCTGTACGCATTATAAAGGACATTTGAAAACGCTTAGTGCGAATTGGTGGAATAGCAACTAGGTAGGGATGGTAATTTGCAGTGCGTCTGGATGTCCGAAGGTAGAAGGGGGCCGGTGGAATGAGGTCGTGGAGTTCTTGGGCACACTCACCGAAGTACAATCTGTAGAAGACCGACAAGCAGGTAACCTTGCGGCGATGAGCCAAGCTGTGAAGCTTGGCATCCACCAGTTTTACGCCAATGAGCCTCTTAGCTCTGCGTTCCACCGAGTCAAGCAACGCAAGTTGGTATTTCGCTGAGCCATCCCAAAGGTGACTGCAATACTCCATGCAGGATCGGACTTGTGCTTTGTAAAGGGTTAAAAGCTGTCCGGGCGTAAAGTATCGCTTCACCCTATTAAGGATGCCCAGCTTCTTGGCCGCAGTTTGGGCTTTGGACTCAATGGTGGCGCCGAAGTTGAGACTAGATGTCAACTCCATGCCCAGGAGCTCGAGCCGATCTGTTACAGGAACAGATGCTCCCCGAAAAGTAGGAGTCTTGTCGAAATGACTCTTTTTGGCGGTAAAAACACACGCCTGTGTTTTGGTGGCGTTAAAAGAAACCAAATTGTCATCACCCCACTGGGAGACAAGGCTTAAGGTCAAATCTGTCCGCTCCACCATGGCCTCTCTCAAGAAACGAACTTCGGCCCCGCTGGCCCTTGCGCTGGACAAGTATCTCTCTGAAACAGTACTGTCATCTGCGTACCCAACAATACCAGGCTGAAGTAGGTCATTGATGTGCAGCAGGAAAAGAGTTGCAGAGAGAACAGACCCCTGAGGAACTCCGGCATCAATAGCCATAAGGTCAGAGGAGCAGCCGTCAACGACTACTCTGATCGACCGCTCATTAAGGAAGTCTGATATCCAGCTACAAAAATCAGCTGGGATGCCATAAAGTAAAATTCCATACTGATAAGTAATTATTTAAGCTAATAGTACGCTTCAAATGTTTCGATAAATATTTTTTTTTCTTTTTATTTTAATTAATCTGTAAGTTGATTTTGGTTTCATAACTATAATTGTTACCACATGCAAATTTAATACATATATTATTAAGAAAAATTTGTGTATTTTATTTCCTCAAACCTGGCAACGTATCCTGGAAGACACTTACTCGTACGGTCAAAGTTTTTTGCTAAGCTGGCAATGTATCTTCAAAGATACATATAGGATCTCATTAACCGGTTATATGCGATTTTTTTATATATTTTTTCCTAAATTCAAGGTTCATAATTAAATCATATTTAAAAAATTAATTGAAAATAATGTGTTTTTTTTTTGCCAAGATAAGGGTTAAATCAGCAGACAATAAATAAAGACGGTTTGGAAAATTATAAATAATGAAACGAACAGGAATAAAAAGCATAAAAAGCACACTATGCAGACAAGCATATTATAAGTTAGGGGATTACATCGCTGATAAAAATGCCTGGCTCAATGCTGGTCCTGCTCCACAACCACAACTAATTGATTAACACATGAAAATACTGTTGGAGCTCCTGAAGATTGTAAGACTATCTTTGCATTGTATAAAACCAATTTCCTTTGTATTGTATAATTGCATAGCACAGATGTGAGTTCTATGTACCCTATAGCTACCATTTACCGGGTAATAATATGTCTTTCATTGATTCGAATGTGCCCTGGCAGATGATAGTATGTCATGCTCATTCAAATGTGTCGCTGACGATGGCGTGTGTGTTGGATCATTTAGCTCCCTTAAAAATGGTTGAGCTGAATGGTGCTGATTTATGCGTCATGTTCGTGAACGGGCGCCGTCAGTTGGGGCTGGTCATCACTTAGCTGCCTCGGCTTATTTTTAATTATTTTATTTTTGGATTGTTGTTTGTTAAGTACTATTTGTTGTACTCTGGACGCTTTTAACGCGTACGTCTTAAGTTTTTACATCGTTCTCACATTATATAATGTTAAAATCGAAAGTAATGATGTAACTAATATTTTTGTAAAATGTAATTTAAAAAGAGTGTCCATGGAGTTTCTTGCCCGTTCTTCTCCATAGGTACCTACGCTTTGGAATGGGCAACTAGCTTCATATTTTCTGACTGACCGACTTCTTGACAATTCAAAAGTGCCTGTAAATGGTTTAATTGAAATAAATGGTTTGAGTTTGACAGTGATGTTTATGTTTTCCAATTACAGTGTTAAGTTTGTTTTTGGGATAAATTCATCCTAGTTACGGAACTCTCGTCCAACCCGCACTTGGCCGGCTTTTTTTATTTTGAACTCCTATAGTTATCTCCACATGTTACAATCGTTGTCTTCTCAATTTTTGTAAACTTTTATTCTTGGCCTCTATTTTAGATGTTTTTTCTATACAATTGTTAAAAATAATCCATAACATTTTCCATTTCTTCATCTTAACGCATTTTATATTATCGCACGATGAATACTGCCCGGTCAGATGCGCAGGCGCTACTTGAGTATCACGTAGACACAAATGGTGTTGTTACATCATAAATATTAAGCATACGTGGTGACAATGTTGGTATACTGATATCATATAACATGTGGCACCGAGATACACAAGTAGCTGCTGTGGGAAGATGCGTTCCAAGTACTTACCTATATTGAGAAATGGATGTAGTCATATCGCAGGTTTTATGTTTTATCACCAATTAAAGTACAAAGTTGAGGCCTGAAGTTGGCTTCACAATCTTTTCCAAAAGTAGTGTAATGTCAGGGATTACGACAATTTGAATAATGCAATGCTTCTAAACAAGTTTTGCAGATCCCGCAATATCCAATACCTTACAAAATGATTTATTTTCAAATTTAAACTTATCATTTAGTGCGATGACTGCTCAGATGTAAGACTGGCATCAAATATTGAGTACCTATCTATGTGTTCATTTAACCTTTCATTACGAGATTCATGCTTTCTAATTTATAGATCCTCCGATAGATTGTGTACATCCCAATATGTCGCGCATGTCTCCACATTACTTATGTTTGTTCTCTAGTTATTTATGCCCAGCAGTGGGCATAACTGCGGCGTGTCCAGCTAATTGATTGCGGTGCTGTGCCTGTTAATTGATGGCGTGTACCTGTGGTACCTGTGCATGGGATATTTATGTTTAGTTGTGCTATCTTCAGTAGTCATCGACTGTTTCGATTATTGTGACCTATGGCTGTAGATTTCAATGTTTTTGGATGTTTTCAAATGAATTGAATTAATTAAGAATTTGAATTGAATTAAAGGTAAGTAGTTCTTATTTTTTCTTTAAGTTACCTAAAGTCACGGATATCTTTGAGTAAAGTCAACAAATCACGGACAGCAATTTTATAAAACTCAAACAAACAATTACTTTTTATTTATATCTATAGGTAGTAAAGATAATGTGAAGTCAATTTGAGGTTCTGATTGGATTAGTGTCACCTAATGGTCGTATGCAAAAGGTCCATACAATGTAATGTAATGATATAAACTAAGTATACCAAAAGCACTTTGCTTTATCTTGAGAAATCCTATCCCCATCTCCACGAGCGACTAATACTTCCTGCGACAGCTTTGTATCAGGGGAGGACTTACCTGAAGTCTCCCTTTGCAATGGTACGAGTACTAGTGCAAGTCTGCAAAGATATACTACCTATTTTACTTCTATGATGTAACTCTTCTGATATACTACCCATCTTACTTCTATGATGTAACTCTTCTGATATACTACCTATCTTACTTCTATGATGTAACTCTTCTGATATACTACCTATCTTACTACTATGATGTAACTCTTCTGATATACTACCTATCTTACTACTATGATGTAACTCTTCTGATATATTCGACCTACCAGAATGCCCTGAAACACCGGCTATTTTAACAAAAATAGCCGGTGTTTCAGGGCATTCTGGTAGGTTGGACTTGTCTGAGGATAGAAACGTGTCATCAAAAACGTTAGGCCTATATTGGCTATGTAAATCTGATTCTCTCGAGTTTTCAATATCGGTCGAGACCAGCAAACCGTCAAAGCGTCAGAGCGTGATAAAGCGTCAAATTTTGTCTGTTATTAGTCAAATATTTGACCCATTAGGTCTGGTAGGTCCTTGCATTATCGAAGCTAAAGTGATCATGCAAAGTCTATGGACGGCTAAGTGTGACTGGGACGAGCAAATACCGGATAATATACGTACCTCCTGGTTAATGTTCGTGAATAGTCTACTAATTTCCAAGATCCTATGCCCGATAGTGTAGCATTGCCCACTGATGTTTCTGGAGGTGCCGATCCACGCAATGGCACCTCAGCAAATATTTCCTTGTCGAGTGACGCTCGGTCGCAACATACTACCTCTCATATTTTACTGTCCACAGCGTTGGTGAGGGTGGTGACCCACCGAGGCATCAAGACCGACGCCAGGATCCTGCTCGATAAGGGTAGCACAGCTAATTTTATTACGCAGAAACTATGTGATCAGCTAGGACTTCCTCGACGTAGCGCGAGGTCCACGGTGACATGTATAAACAGTCATACTACGTTAAGTACACAGTCTTGCAAACTAACCATTGAATCGTGCAGCGGCAGCTATAAGACAGACATAAATTGTTTCATATTACCTACAATTACCAAATTACTGCCGTCTACTTCAGTCGACATAAGTAGCATTCCCATACCAATAGATTTAAATCTGGCCGATCCGTCATTCAATGTTCCATCAGAGATTGACATACTAGTTGGTGCTGAAATATTTTGGAATATTCTAGGCAGTGCATCTATTGATTTAGGCAAAAATCAGCCCAAGTTACATGAGACAAAGCTCGGATGGATAGTGTCAGGCTCAGCGGCTCTTCCAAGACATCCATCCAAAAATATATATTCACATTTTTGTAATGTCTCCATGAACGATTTAAATAACAGCCTAAGTAAGTTCTGGGAGCTCGATTCCGTTCCTTCAGAACATTCTTTGTCACGGGAAGAACGAGCTTGCGAAGAAAGTTTTCGTGTTAACACTGTGCGTGATCAAAACGGGCATTTCATAGTAACAATGCCTCTTAAAAATGATCCCAGTAAGTTAGGCGAGTCTTATGAAATAGCTAAGCGTCGATTTTTATCTTTGGAACGTCGTTTCCAACGTGATCCTGCCTTTAAGGAAAGATATGTTGCATTCATCGAGGAGTACGTGAGCTTGGGGCATATGACTGTGAACACTACCTATCTTACTTCTATGATGTAACTCTTCTGATATACTACCTATCTTACTTCTATGATGTAACTCTTCTGATATACTACCTATCTTACTACTATGATGTAACTCTTCTGATATACTACCTATCTTACTTCTATGATGTAACTCTTCTGATATACTACCTATCTTACTACTATGATGTAACTCTTCTGATGTACTACCTATCTTACTACTATGATGTAACTCTTCTGATATACTACCTATCTTACTTCTATGATGTAACTCTTCTGATATACTACCTATCTTACTTCTATGATGTAACTCTTTTGATATACTACCTATCTTACTTCTATGATGTAACTCTTCTGATATACTACCTATCTTACTAGTACTACTATGTAACTCTTCTGAAACAGAAGTTCAAATTAATAAAAAAATCTTAAATACACTTGTAAGGTTAAAGAGGCTTGTGGCTAAGTAATAACAGCCGCACGGGTCGATTGATCAGGTTAAACTACGCTTGCAGCGGTTGGTCCGTAGATGGGTGACCATCTATACATATCAAGACCTCTCCGTGCCTCGGAAAGCACGTTAAGCCATTAGTCCCGGCTGTCATTCGTGGATCTTTGACAGTCGTTACGGGTAGCCAGAAGCCCGGTAGTCTGACAACCAGTCTCACCAAGGAGTATCGTATTACCTAGTAATTGGGTTGTGGAGGTCAGATAGGCAGTCGCTCCATGTAAAATACTGATATTCAGCTGCATCCGGTTAGACTGGAAGACGACCCCGACATAGTTGGGACAAGGCTAGGCAGATAAATATGACACTTGTGAGGTTAAAGACGAAGAGAAACATTTTGTACGGGGAGTGGATCTTCTGTCCTTCTTGTTGTTATGTAAGTGAAGTATGGTCTAGTAAAGGAGAGGCGACGGTGGGAGGGGATATGTTCAAACGAGTGCCCAATAAAGTGTACGTGAATGGTTTTTAGACGAGTATTAGGAGCAAACACCGCCACGTACGCCCACGTCGCCTGCGCACACGCAGCTTACAGGGCTGACAGTTGACACGTACTATTGATTTAAGTTTGATAGAAGATTCTCCTTCTACTCGTCTAGATAAAGTACCTAACAGTAACGCTTGGCTTTACTTCGTAAAAATATAAATTGATTATTGCTGTTCGCTTGCTTGGCTTATAAAATTAAGTTCCCCAAATGCTATGGTAAAAATACTTTTGAAATTAATAAGATTTCAATATGTACAGACGCCAGCACACCAAATTACCCGAAACTGGCCAATTTTCCCAATCAACTTTGAACCTTTTACTTTAGCGATAAAGTTGAAAATCTATTACAGAAATTTGACAGCTTGTTGGGGTGCGTCTCATAACGTATAAACTCAATCAATCAATCAATCAATCAATAATTTTATTTGCATAATATGGGTTTACAAAAGATGTTGCACAGGTACAGTTTCACCATATTCAGCTATGTTAGCATGCAAATTATATTAACAATGCAATTGTCATAATAAATTCAAAACAATAAAGCTAATTAAATAAAAGAAATAATCAATAGTCAATCCATTACATAAAGTCAAAGTGATAATGGTAAAAAATTCTCACTACTCATTTGGTCTAATTTCATTTTATTATCGTTCATAAGATATAATCAACGTGAGATATACCAACTGTTGATATAATTTCTTTACGTATAACATTTATTTATTCTAAAACTTAATTAGTATAACGTTGTTTGATATAACGTTTATGTAATCGAAAATCATTTGGTCTAACGTTTAATATGTATAATTGTATATTGTTTATTTAATCGAAAATCATTAGGTCTAATGTTTAATATATATAAAAAAACGTCATTATGGTTAACACCCCGACTCAGAGTCAGCCCGACTCGGATAGGTTAGGTTAGAAGGCAAAGGCGGGAGCGAAGCGGAGCGGAGCTCCCGCTTTAGCCTTCGTGGTTATTGTTTTTTAAACCACCTAGAAGTAGGAGCCCCGCCAAGCGGGGCTCCGTCGACCTATCTTAGCGCAGGTGGTAATCAGTTACCTACTAGTTATGTTTAATATCTACTTAGGTTACTATTACCTATCACTACGATAGAACTTACAAAGAATAAAACAAAGAAAAAATACTTTTTAATATTTATTAAACAAAATACAAAGCTATTGTTTTTTTGCATGTGCGTGTCTATGCAATTTTGCTTTGTGTTTTTAAGTAGGCGTTTTCATCATATTAGACCAAATAAGTTTTATATCTTTTGAGTGGTATGTCAAACGATTTTATATTTAATGTATGTTATGTCAAACGATGTCATATTTAATGTATGTTATGATTTTAAAAATGTGTTGTTTTAAAATTATATCAATCGTTCATTATATTAACTATTCGCTATATTAAATAAAATTATAGGCTGCGTTGTTATATGTTGTTAATATTAGAGATTTTGTTGTTATATCATTTATTACCTACCCGAACAAACCTTGTATTCTAAAAATAATAAAGTATTTTGTCTTGTTTATAGAATCGTGTCAGCCCTAGCTGTTGTCCATCGTTTGCCCAGTGATCGTTCGAAAACGTCTCGAGCGTGTTTGCCGAGCAGCTCTGCTCGTCATCCACATCCACGGTCCGAGGGTAACCGTCTCCGCCGGGGTCTGTGCGCCGTGTGTGCTCACCACCCTACGGCCATGCGGCGTGTGTGCTTGGCCGCCTACAATAACACATGGAGGCTCCACTTGTTATTCTAACTGAGTGAAGCAGGGCTCGGCTTATGTTTGTAATGGGCTTTTAATGTTGGATGTCCACGTCATGGTATGCTTGTGAGTGACTGTGAAGGAAAACATCGAAAGGGAATCTGGACTAAACTTTGTGGAAATGTAGCGTATTGGGGCGCTGCTTTAAAATTATTTCTTGTAAGTGAATAAGATTCTTTACCCGCTGAGCCACAATTCATTATGATGATTTGATTTACGCTTTTTATTTCTATTTTCCGACAGAATAAACGTTTTCCACGAAGTCGGAAATATTTTATTAGTCAAACATAGACGAATTTATTTATTTGCATTCAGCCATAAACAAAGCCTTTCAGCCTTTCATTCCAATAATTACGTGCAGACAAGTAAGACAAGTCTGCCAAAATAACAATAAATCTTCGAATGCTATGTTGAGACTCATCGTTGATGGTTATCGGTAACTCTATCAGTAGTAAATAAGCCGCGTACCTCTAACCCGCGGCACATCGCATGATATTATATGCGTGCTCGTGTGTCGCGTGCCCTTTAGCCTCCCTAGGCAAGTGGGATTCCTACTGCAAATGTTAATTAGAAATCGCGTACAATTGCAATTAATAAACCAGTTATTAGTCTTTTCTCAGATAAGACCAATAACTGGTATTATAAAATGACTAACGTACGTTTTATAATTTAAAAGAATGAAAAAAAAATTAAATGAAAAAAAGCGCAGACGAACGTACGTTCGTCTGCGAACAACGCTTTTTTGTGTGCATTTTCTCTTGATGTCGAAGCTAAACGGGAAAATTACTCTAGCTCTATGCTGTAGTTAGCTTATTGTAACTTAGACGATTACATTTTTGTTTAACTTGAAAAAACTCAACGTTAGTGTTGATAGTTATCATAAAAATTGTTAAAACGATGAATACAGTTTTACTTCAACCTAATCCAGTTTCCCTCGATTATTTATCAGAATACGACCACTATTACTTACATTCCAGAGCTTACATACATGTACCACGGCTACAGTATCATGTAGTGCGTACGCGCCGGTCTCACGCGAAGCTACATCTGCGCACAATTATTCAGAGGTAAAAGCGAGTAACAGTAGTAGCTAGCAGACAGTGGAAAAAGTGGAGGAATGTAAGAATAGGAGAGACAACCGAGTGTCAGGTGAAGACCTGAGATGAGATCCAAAGCTTCCAAAAGAAGCTCCTTAGTGGAGATTCCCACCCAATGTTTTCCTTCATAGTCAATTTGGCTAGAAAGTTGCTGATATGGATAGTGAAGAAATGGTAGAAGACGTAATAGTGGAGTTCAAAAATAAGGATGTGATAAAACAGTGATAGTTATGGGACAATGTTTTTCTTATTATATGAATGTTTCATCATTTCATTTAGGTATTTATGAATCTAAATTATTACATGAACACAGTCATACAGTTGATCTCACACGTACAGTCGCACGCAGGACCACGTTTCCGGTGTACAGTCAGGCACAAACACCGGCTCGTTACACTAGTCGATACAACCTGTAGCAATGCGCATCGTCGGAATCGCGGAATGTCTGAGCATGTACGAGTATCTAACGCGAAACACTAGTCATGGGATTTCGGAGATCAAACCATAGTGTAACCATGATAACAGGGCTTTTGGTGAAGTGAATACTGAAGTATTATGTTAAGATTTAACCACTAGAGGTCGCAGCACATCTAGTATAAGGGTTTCAAATGTTTAAACATTTAGGATACACAATTAGGTAGTGTGAGTCTCGCGCCTTGCTAAAAATGGATAGGTTTTCTTCCTAGTTAATTAATCCTAGTTTAGCAAATTACATTTTGTAGGTAGGTGAGAAAGAATGATCTCTTCATATACTTCAGAGACGTAGATAACGAGATAATAGTTATTATTTAGTTGTTGTTGCGCTCCATAATGCTCCTTTTGCTAGAAATACTCATAGCTCTCGACTCATAACGTGTCCACTCCCCATATCCCAATAGGCAAATTAACATACAAGCAAGTGAAGTACTCTATAAACATAATTATACGTAAGCCCCAATACACTCGCTGCCAATTTAAATAAAACCATAATAGCCCTGCTTCATGCTTGTAGCGGCGGCATGGTGTCGACCGGTGCGCAGGCGCAGGACCGCGGCTGTTACACGCCGCACACACACTTAATGTGCGGTCTCACTGCTGCACTGGCCGGCAGAAGCGGGGGAGCTCAGTAGCCGTGGCTTGGACACCCACGGTGAAGCGAAGAGGAACCCGAGGAGGGGCCGCTCGTCAGGGCTTTTGCTGACAAGCTAACGACGTAGCGGCCAACAGTAGGTTGTGGTGCCGCTTGGGCGACATCGCAACTGAGGCGGGCCGCAATGTCGTATCGGGGGCATCGCAGCTGAGGGTTGGAGGCCGCGGCGGGAGAGGAGTGCCGGTATTGCGGTGCGCCGCTCTCCCTACCTTCCGCGGCCTTGACGGGGTCGCCACCGTGTGATGCGGACGCGGTGGGGCTGCAGGGGAGGAGGAGTGTTGGTATTATACGTTGGCCACTCTCCCTATCCTCTGCAGCCGAAAATTGGCAGGCGGCGGGGCCAATGACCTGACCTGTCGCAGGGGGACCAAGGGTGCCCAGACACGGCACCCATATGCTGGTTTGGTCCCTGGGGTGGTAACGGCGTGCTATGTGTTCTGGTGCACCGCTGATGGGAAGTACTCCCCAGAGGAGGGTCCGGCAACGGACATCCGCGGCGGGTTCACGGATGAGTGCTAACGCGAGGCCGTGTTCCCGCCGTAAGCGGCAGAGGAGGACACCGTGGAGTTTTAGTGGGTTAGAGTCCCACATAACTGCACTATCTCCCCGTGGTAGTGCAGTACGCATGAGCATTTCTCCACGTTAAAAAAAAAAGCTTATATAACCTAGGTTGTTTGATTTTTATAAGGTAAGGTCGTAGTGTCTTTTGTGTAACATCTATAATGTCTCTCTATGTTAGGAGTAGACATTTTGTACCTTTTCATTTTGTGGTGAGCCCATCAAGCCGCCCGCGCGCCTGGCTGGCTGCAGACGGTCTGACCGCACATGTGGTGAACCCATCAGGCCTCCCGCGCGCCCGGCTGGCTGCGGACGGTCTGATCGCACTTGTGGTGAACCCATCAGGCCTCCCGCGCGCCCGGCTGGCTGCGGACGGTCTGACCGCACTTGTGGTGAACCCATCAGGCCTCCCGCGCGCCCGGCTGGCTGCGGACGGTCTGACCGCACTTGTGGTGAACCCATCAGGCCTCCCGCGCGCCCGGCTGGCTGCGGACGGTCTGACCGCACTCGTGGTGAACCCATCAGGCCTCCCGCGCGCCCGGCTGGCTGCGGACGGTCTGACCGCACTTGTGGTGAACCCATCAGGCCTCCCGCGCGCCCGGCTTGCTGCGGACGGTCTGACCGCACTTGTGGTGAGCCCATCAAGCCGCCCGCCCCGGCTGGCTGCAGACGGTCTGACTGCACAGTTTGCGGTTGCCACAGTAAATGACGGACATACAGACAGTAAATGAACAGTTTAACTTTTTGCTCTTTACGCTACACATTCGTGGTATTTACTTCTATTGCTTTTGCTTATAGCGATGAAATAGATCAAACGTGTAATGCCATTACGCTATCCATTCGAAGGGTTAGGTAAATTTAATTGAATCTTTAGAAATAAGGTATAAATAACTTTTCCGAATACATTAGTCAAGTTTATCTGCATTAACGGAACCCCCCTTATCTGCGAGGATCTTTTTATCTACGTGCACGGTGCGCCGCGCCGCGCCGCTCGCTCCGACGCAGTAGACACCTCGTAAATACGCGTCGTAGAGCATGCGATCCGACACGAGTTCGCACGAACTCCGCCGAAGTTAGCCGATGTTAGGCGATGTTGTTCAAGTACCTGCAAACACAGTAAATCACGCTACAGGTGGAACCAATGCATGGGATTATGCGTTCTGTGTCACGTAATATGTAGTTTTGAATGGTTGAAATGAACAGCGGGTATGATATTATTGAATATTGAGAGGAAGCTTTACAAAGATGAAGCTGTTAATTATTATCCCACCAAAAACATAAATGTAAAAAAGGAGAGCCAAGTTCAATACAAAAATTATGCTTGGCTGTGGGCTTCGCCGCAAAAAGAATGGAGATCTAAATGAGTGCCAAGTTCTATGCAAAATCGAAATATGTATATAGGAATAAAATAACATTATGAACAGTCATTTTATAAAGTTATTCAACATTTTAATTCTGATAAAAACTGGCCAAGTCAAATCTAGCCTACTTTAAGATCTCACATTTTTAAATAACAGTAATTGTTATAGGTATCCAATAAAGCAAAGAAATAGAGTTTAATACTTGTTCATAATGTTATTTGACCTTCATATCTTTATAACCGTTTGAGCTAGCTTCATAAAATTTGGGCTTCTACATGTCCTTATGGATATAATTAAACACACGTAGTTTTATGTGTTTACGTTAAAGAGGTTTTGAGTTATACAAGGGTCAAAAGTGGCACCAAGTGGTTCGTGTAATATTACACTCTGCGCTGGCTAGCCAGTTCCTTTGCTTGAACTTGGCTTGACACGCTGCCGCGTGTCTAGATTGTTAGTTGGCACTGTTGGGTCTATATTCTTAACTTGCAATCTTTTGACACTAACATAAAAAAGTTTAGTAACGAAATTGATCAGAGGTGCATTGTCTTAAAATATTCATAACTTTGTAGGTACATTGTGTTTTTGTTTTGGATTGATGATAGAGTTGACTCATTTGTTAATAAAAAAATATATTTATTGCAATGTCAACGTTTGCAGCTGTTTAGTCGAAATCTTTGAATTATGAAGTCGGTTAAAAAGCAGTAAGTATATTGTAGGGAAAATAGATTTTCCTAGAACGTTAATTTATTAGCTAAAATTATTCAGTTTGTAGAGTACCTTAGTCCGTGCAGCGGGAGTCGTGATGCTCCCGATGATGGAGTTGCGGGTTCGATGCCTGATCGGCGCCTGCGCTACAACTAGTGATAACCGCGCAGCGTTCCGGCGTTCGCGAGAAACGGTGATAAATACTGATTTACACGATATAGTTAGTGATATAAAGATTTAATTCACTCCATGCAAATATACTGCGGAGGGATTCAATGGGGATTGTCCAAAATTTCTAACCATTAGATTTAATTTAATTTTTTGAAAATTTAGAGTATTTTGAGAAACTAATTTGAATATTTTGATGATTGGCTCAATAGTTATTAAAAAAAAAATATTTTAAGTGTTTAAGGTAGGTGACGTCATCAGTGGCATAAAGATTAAGTGCCGTTGCCTGACTAGTACATAATTAAAAATTTTAATCTGTCAACACAACGTCATCAATCCAAAGAGTACTGTCACATCTGTCAAAGTGGCAATAGGCCGAATAGACGTCTTAAATAATCGAATTCTATCTTAGCGTATTTATTTACAAATGGTGTTTTTATGTGTAAGTGTCCTCCAAGGAATATTACTACTCTCTATCGTCACTAGAACCATCGACGCGGCGACTTAGAAATAGAATAATAATGCACGCGGCGACATTATTATCTACTATTATTGCTGCAAGTTGGAACAAAGCACTTCCTATATTCTATCACTCTTCCAGTATATTAATTATTGTCGAGTGTTGAAATAATGTACCTATGTATTGTAATAAGATATAAACAAGAATGTTTATATTTTTGACATATTTATAATAATTTGACATTTGACAGATTGTAGACAATCTTACTTTTTTTTCTGAGGTAACGATACAAAACTGTACGGCCAAAGCCGACGTAATTTGAAGGGCAAAGAAGGTCAATCGTATTTTATCAAAAATATCAATAAAACATGACTATTTTTCATAATTAATTAGTCCGTAATGATCAATAACGCTATTCCTCGAAATGGTTTTTCAATTACAACATTTAAAAAAATATGAACAATGCCCATTCTCGATAGGTACAAGTATATTGTAATTAAATTGTAAAGCAGTTATTTTCATAACTTGTCAAGTTGTCAGTGCTATCTTTAAAACTTATTTATATATAAAAAAAAAAAAACAAAAAACTAGGCACTAAGTCTCATACTTTCAAAAATATTTGAAAGAGGCGGTTATTAAGGTTCCTAGATAAACATAATATGTATTCTAGTTAGTCAACAATATGGATTTAGACAAAATAAATCCACTACCTTAGCAATTTATACGTTAATGAAACAAATCATGAACAATATAAACAAATAAACCCTTCCTTGATCATGTTAGGCTATTGAATAAAATGGTTTCAGTCGTAATTACGTGACAGGAAGCAGATAACAAGAATAGCAAAGTTGAACCATAAGGAAAATAGTATGGATAATTTCGAATCCGAACCAAGAATTAACCATTGCGGTGTCCCTCAGGGAAGTATTTTGGGGCCGTTATTGTTCCTTCTCTATAAACGACTTACCAAAATAAATAAAACATCAGTGCGTTCTGTTTGCTGATGACACCACAATAATTATTAAATCTAAAGATCAACAAAACTATGACAATGAACTTAATCAAACATTGAATGATATTATAAAATGCTTAGATATTAACAAACTAAAGTTAAATATTGCTAAAACGAACGTACTCCACTTTAAAACATGGAAAAGTAAACCGGTTCATCTTCATGTTGCGTATAATAATATTAGCGTAAAGCAGGTACATAACACAAGGTTTCTAGGCGTAACACTTGATGAACACTTAACATGGAAGAATCATAACAAGATAATCTGCAAGAAAATCAAACAATTTGTTTTTGCGCTAAGAATGGTCAAAAATGTAACGTCGAGAGAAACATCCTCAATGGTGTATCATGCTTATGTCTGTTCAGTCATTCGCTACGGCATACTTGTATGGGGAAACACCTCAGAAATAGATCCAATTTTCATTGCTCAAAAAAAGTGTATCCGCGCAATTTTTCATATGAAAATATGGTCTGATTCATGTAGACCTATATTTAAGTCACATAACCTTTTGACTGTACCCTGCATATATATATATATATATATCGGCGTGCTCAATCTTTGTCCACGTTTAAAATTATGGTAAAAAAGCACTTCCTCTCTCCTTAAACATCATCATTATATTTTCTTTGCTCCTGTTTCATGTTTATTATTATATGGATATATTTATATGTATGTGTATATATTTATTTAGATTAGTATAATATACCTACTATATGTATGTATTTATTGTATTATGTAAATGTTACATCACGGACTACCTACATTATTTGTCTGTCCTTCCCCTTTTTAAATCCATCCTAAGGTTGTCTTTAAAAGATCGCTCTTAGCGATAAGACCGCCCATTGTGTCACCCTTTGTACAGTTTCTATATTTATGTCTGTAATTTATATGGTGTACATAATAAAGAGTATTCTATTCTATATCTTTGAAGTTGCCAAGTTTCTGAGATCCAATCTTGCATTATTCGAAAGAAGGGACAATACAAATAAGAGGAACGCTGCACATTTAGATTTCGAGATACCTGTTCCTAAGTTGCAACTCTTCCGGAAGAGTTGTATCTACAGGGCTCCCCTAATATACAGGGTGGCAGGGACATCGACGCACAAACGTCGTGAAAAGGTTACACCTGATGCCTTAAATAAAATAACGAAAGTCATTAATCTCGGAAAAGACCGGTTCAAAAAAAAAAACATTTTTGAGCGCGCAATGTATTGCAAACAACGCGATCAAAACAATCAGCAGATGGCGCGCGCGCGCGTGCGCTACCTAACCTACACACACACACACACAAATCTGTGGCGCAGCCGCCCGCCGCCGCTGCCGGACGAACGTCAACGTACCTACGAAATATCGCCTAACGACACAATGATAGGTACGTAACCTACCACATAAAATCATGTTTAATTAGTCTTGATAACCAATGGTAGTTACTTATTAAGTACCCGTTATGAAATAAAACTAACAATAAGCTTATTCCCATAAAATAGCGATACCGATGAGGATTGATACTCGTAACAAAAAAGATGCTTGAAGATAACTTAGCGATCCAGTAATGTTTGATTAATGAACTTACCTTAATCTCGCTCATTCCTAATGAGATAGGGTTCAAAGTGGCCGCCACCAACTCGCTCGCAGATCTAAGCGCGGCGCAGAGTTTCAGCGTGGACACGGGGCAAAAAAATTGGGATCCTGGACACACTCCTCACGCAGCGTCGCAAACACATTCACAATGCGATCTCTCATTTCTGCTGCGGCATCGCACTCAGTCTTATCCTTGATGTAACCCCAAAGAAAAAAATCTAATGGAGTCAAGTCCGGTGAGCGAGCTGGCCATGGCTGTGGACCGAATCTTCCAATCCACCGGTCTCTAAAAGATTCGGTGAAGCAGCGTCAGACAGGAAGGGTCACGTGTGGGGGAGCGCCGTCGTGTTGGAACCGTGCCTCGCGGAACTGGAGCACAGGCACCTCCTCGATTATTTCCTCGAGAGTTGTTCTTAGGAACTCGTGGTATCGTGGCCCGTTTAGTCATTCAGGGAGAAAAATGGGTCCAATCACGCAGTCTTTATAAATACCGGCCCACACATTTACCGACCATCGAGTTTGGTGCCCCGTCTGCTGCAATGCGAACGGATTGGTAAGCGCCCAGAAATGGGAATTGCGCCTGTTCCACATTCCGTTGCGAGTAAATGTAGACTCATCCGTCCAAATCATATTCGCAGCAAACGTAGGCATTGCGACGTGCTTTTGTTGCAGCCACCGGCAGTACGAGACACGACGGACTCTGTCTGCGGGCAATAACGCCTGCACCTTGTGAAATCGGTACGCTCGCTGTCGATCTCTGCGTAAAACCCGATGGACAGTCTAGCGTGAGACTCGAGACCTGTAACGGTCACGAACTAAGCGAGCTGCCGTGCGTATTCCTAGTCGCGGGTTCGCGGGAAATGTCACTCTCAAACACAAACACACACAGAGAGAAAATTACTTTTGATATTAAAAACTACGTTAAGATCACAAATTCGCGACAAACAGCACGCCTGTTTGCGATTAACAAAATCTAGGAACTGGCAAAAATTCGTGAAAATCGGCGAAATGCAAAAGAAATGTACTGGCCTACAGTGCATGCACCGAACACAGATCAACAAAATGATAGAGTGTACAAACTCATTTAGTAATACCTTGTTACCTACTCACGAAATTAATTGCGAAAATGGATGTATTTTTTTTATGAAACAGTAAATTACATTGTTGAATTGCATTCAAATTAATATTGATGTCTAATAAAAAAAAAAACAAAATTACGCGTGACTATCAATACACTTCTACACGTATTTTTTAATCTTCTTTACTTAAGGCAAAAGCGCTAAGGTAGCCCGCGAAATTCACTGACCAGCAAATTGCAAAAAACGTAAGAAAATTTGAATACCGCGGGCTACCTTAGCGCTTTCCCCTTAAATCGATGAAGCTTTAGAAAAATAATTATCCCCTCATAACGAATCTAAAATAAAAATAGTAAATGGGTCATTCAATTATGTAGATGATTAAAATGCCTCATGTGACACGTCTGTTAGATTCATTGGGATATGTCGCTTTATCGCCGGCCAGACCGTTCGGCGCCGCGGTCCCTTTGTCGCGGCACTTGAAAGCGAATAGCGTAGGTACGAAGACAGTATTGACCTCGTAAATGAACTTTAGCAATACAGCTGATCAGGTAGCCTTTTCGAGTTTTATTTGCATTGCTGTTTTAAGTGAAACAAGTGAATTTATTAATTTTTAATTAAAAATCTCATTGGGTCAGATAGAAATAATGACTTTATACAGTTTACAGTAAAAAAAATTGCAGAAAAAAACGTAAAAATTAAGAAAAGCAGACGAAAAATTTCAACGCAGGGGGGTCCAGAATCATGTACTGAATCCATGGTAAGCGGTTGCGTGTCGATGTCTCTGCCACCCTGTGTAATGCTTTGCCGAAGTCAATTACCCAACTACCTAACATTTTTTTTGGCTCTACGGAAGTGGTTGTTGCAGGAATGTTTTTATTCAATTCACGAGTTTTTTGTAAAATGTCCCTGTAAATTTTTTTCTCTTGATCTGGCATCAAAATACAGGCATAGTAATTATTTAAATTATGTGATAATAATTGTTAAATGTATTGTTTCATTTATTAATAATAATATAGTAAAAATGGAAGTGTGTAGTATATAGGTATTATATAAAATACTAATTGAAATCATATTAAATTTTAAAATTAATGTAATGTAAATGCACTTAAATTGGAATTTTTTGCATTTAATTGTTAATTGTAATTTGTTTTTGCATACCTTTAAAACGGTGAGACATGTAGCACTATGGAATGTTATGAACACCTTTGTAAACACCATGTTTCTGCCAAATAAATATTCTATCTATCACAACCGACTTCCAAAAAAAACACTACAAAGTGAAAAATAACTTTAGTTTCGGAAGTCGGTGTCGTTGGTTCCGCATTTTCGTTTTTTGACACCAACTTCCGAAATTAAAGTTATTTTTCACTTTTTAGCTGTACCTACCCCACACAAGTTCATATAACACTACTTGCTACGTGAATATCAGTGACAGTCATCAATATAAACTAAGTAGAAAAAAATCGTATTATTGAAGCTTATTCAAACACTACCCAAGCAAAGTTAATACAATTGATACGGGACCACCCCGGAAGCATACATTAAAAATTAGAGATTTTTTAGATTACAGGTACCAATAGCTTTGACAGAAATGAGGGTGTACCATGGTATACTGAACACATCTGCGTACCCCTTTAGAAGGTACAGGCGTGATGTTATGTTGTGTGATTGCGTAAATAATGCATACAATTATGCGATAGTAGCAATCGCGGTTGATTTGCTGGCATTTCTTGAAGAGTTCCGTTGTCTGTCTCCGAAACCTATCATCAAATCTTTACAAAATTTAAATGGGACCATTTCGGAATAAACTTCTTTCGAACAAAAAAAGAATATTGCAAATCCGTCTATACATGACGGAGATATACCTAAAAAAAACATCCGAATTGAGAACCTCCTCCCTTTTTGAAGTCGGTTAAATATACTGTAATGGCCAAATCTTTAGGACCACCTTTCCTTAATCTGTGGATATCAATCATCATAATATATCAATCATCAAGTAACCAGATGAGGAACTGTGTACCTACCTATAATTCAACTATATCGCAACTCCCGGACGGATCAACTGTTTCGTAAAACATGAAGTAAGATGAAATGAAATGGCTGCAATAACATAGAGCGACACGTTTTCACTTAACAAAGCACAGTGTGAAAGAAATCAGATAAGACCGGGTGCTGACTCGAATTATAATTAGCCGCAGCCTGTAACGTTACAATTTCCTGGACAGAGTCAGAAATAGTAAGGTCACACTGAGCACTCACCTACCTAACTTTCAGTCTGGAGGGAAGCACTGTTAAAAGAAAATAGAGGACGAATTATAAGAGTTTATTATTAAATAGCCTAGGGCCTACCTATTCGGAGCTAGGAGATGACTAAAAGAGAAGCTGGTGAATGAAAATGAGAACGAGGTAGAACTGAGAAAGGCGAGCCTCTGGTCTGCAGTAGTGTCCGAGGAACATCCGCTTCAGGCCGTAGAGGAGGGCCGAAGGACCTCAGTCTTCAGACCGTAGAGGACGACCGAGGAACATCCGTCGTCTTCAGGCCGTGGATGAGGGTCGAGGAACATCAATCTTCGCCTTAGGCTTGTGCAGCCCAAAGAGTCAGGTGCGATGTCGCCTTGCTAGACGCCGGTCTTCATAGTCGCTTCAGAGGAGGGAAACCGCCCTCCAAGATCACTCTTAAGTTTGCGGACTTGTAACTGAACTGAGCTCCCAACGTAGACTGACCAAATCCACCACTGTCATCGACTTTTTATAATTTGGAAAGAATTTCTAGAACATAATAAAAAGAAAAGATAATGAGGTCGATGTGATTTACCTATACAACCTACAAGTAGCTCCAGCAATAAATTAAAAATAAAACTAGGCCTGTCACTAACTGACATTTCAAAGGTAAACAAAGATTCAAGAGATAAAAATCTACAGAAATAACTTAAATAATATGAATTACAGGTAAAAGATATGATAAGCCTCCAGGAAATGAGCATGAAGCTACCTAAGGAGGACGAATGCTTAAAATTTTCAGGTTAATAATGTCCAAAAATGTAAGTAAAAAAACCATGTAAAACATACACATTGCAAGCCTCCGAGTGACAGCAGCCGTCAGGCACACCGGTCATACAGCAACATCTAAGTGACTTTTTACAAGATTTTTATCAAAATATACGTACAAACTCAGACCAAATATTTGGTCTGAGCGTACAAATGATTATTGTTACGACTGAACGATAAACTTTTTCGCAGGGCGCTTTTATTTTAATTTTGCACATTTGTATAATATTTTAACGAGTGATCCTGCTGGCTGGATAGCGTAAGAATGGGAATTGAGTGATTTACTGATTTGTATTCGATTTGCGTGTGATCTTCCCGTGGGTGAGCAGATCAAGCGTGAAGGTAACGGCATCCAGCTGGGCAGTGACCGCGGAAAGAAAGAAAGAAAGAAAGAAAATACATTTATTTAGCACAGACTAAGAGACACACAATACACCAGGCGTGCGGGCGTGCGTAACGAGCTTCGATAGTGTCATCAGTTTAGCATGTTTGCAATTCATTAAGTTGACCAGCAGTGCAGTGTGTGACACTACTCATAAATTAGAAATGTGTTGTTGAGACTCTTCTGTTCTTTTTTTTGAATACTGTTGCGCTCCACAATTAATGCCTGGTACATGGTTTTGGTACATTAGTTACCACTAGCACCATCTAGTATCGAGTAGCAGAACTAGTAGAGGTAAGATCCTTCTAGAAATTTCGATGCTAGAACTTTCTAGAACTATCGATATCTGGTCAGTCAGGGCTGGTATGTACTCGAACATTCTAGATGTTTCTACAATAGAAGTTTCTAGAACTATCTGCGGCACTATACACATATAAGGCCGGGATGGGCCACGATCGGGCAGTGTTAGTATAAGCGATACAAACGAATACATTGGAAGCGACCTTCAAGTGCGACTTGGAGCGATCAGTAGTGTAATGTGTTTTATAATTAGTGTATTTGAATTGTTAGTAGTGTTGCTTAATTAAAGTGTCATTTTTGGTAATTTATATAGGCAGTTTTTATTGTCACGAACCCCAAGCCAGTAACAATACGATAAGACTGGGCTTGTTCAATCAGATGTTCAAACCATCAGAAATCTTTCGCTTTACCTTCCGCAAACCCAGACATGTCTTAGCTCTTGTCCACCGCAACATGTTCTTGTCTGGCGGCTCCATCGGCGCGGGATATCGCCATCGATATCAAGATATTACCATGAGCCAGTGATATGATCGCGTCGATGCTATCGTCTGTCGTAAAACATGCTGTAAACTGCGCCAGTGCGCCGGCGCAGCTTTGCTGTATCTTCCCGGCGACGGCCACGCACATCTCGGGATCAGACGGAGATGCGTGGATAATGTAGGAAATGGAGTGATGATGATGATACTCACATTTTATCCTAGATTTTGAATTGACGAACTGATGGATGAAGTTGGTTTTAGTTCCTGATGAAAAACAAATCAACCCGTTACATCCCTCAATACTTTCGATTTCAATAACAAACATTTTCTTAATTATTATGGTGAACGCAGTAGTAATTATTACTTGGCTTAGCGGATTATATTTTATGTAAACTAGAATCTAATTCAGCTTTTATTTCCCATTCTAAATCTAGGCAAGTTGTCTTGCTTAGCGAGGACTTTACTGTGGCGGTGTACGGGCGTAGCTAGCAGCATTACCTGCACATGGGTATAACAGCATGACTCCATCTGCTAAGTCCTCCGTATGTCGGACGCATAAACTTGGTTTGATGTATCCGCGAGAGGATTTATGTGAATATTTGTTAACAAATCATGTTAATTACTGTCTGGGCTGAATGAACGGCATGTGCGGGTGAAGTGTCGAGGTCGAGGTCAGCCGTTTGTGAATGAGCTGGAAAAACCTCTGCTAATACCGTATTAATAATGATATGTTAATTAAAATTCGGCTGACAATGGGTACAACTCTGCCTACCCAAAAACAGGTGAAAAATGTTACTGGGAGAAAAAATGGAATAGGTACCTAATTCAAGCTTGTTAAGTAAAAATGTAATGATCTGATTTTTGTTTACACAGAACGTTGTGACCGCGCTGTAGACCTGTAGTAAAACTACTATATGCCAAGTTAATAAGTAGATAAGTCAAGTTACCAGTTGCGATAAGTTACCGCTCATAGTCGGGGAGCCAGCGCTGAGTGATGGCTCCTGCACTATGTTTAGACCCCGTTACGTTAATGCGGTAATACTCGACTTGTGCCATATCTGTGGTATGCAGGTACACTAGGTACTGACTGATGTTTATCTTGCAAAGAAACATGAGAAAAGAATGCATAAATGGATTTTTATTTATCTCGCAAAGAACATAATCGTTCTAGAATAATTTTTGATTTTTTTTTTTGATTATAGGAATGTTAGCTACCACTTATATTAATCAGCCTCCGAATTCAAATATGCGCAAGAGTGTAACGGATGCCGTTAACAATATGTAAATACTGACGAGTTAATTACAATTGATGCTAATCTCTGATTTACGGCGCAGCCCCCGTTGAACAACAGAGGGCGCCATTAATTTTTGTGACAAGTATTCAAATCATGTGCCTGCGCAGTGCACAGATTTATCTCAGGAGATTACCGCTTTCACAAGTGTCGTGAGCAGGACTGTTTTTGATCTCATTCACTTTATGTAGGCATGCCACTGTATAGGCATAAGGAGAGAAGACCAGATCTTTAGAAAATGGCGGAACAGTAATTTTTCATAAATACCTACTCCTACATACCCACCTAAGAGCTAGACAAAAAACAAAATTATGATTTGCGGCTGTAGTGTTTTTGCTTGCGGGCTTGTTTGATTTCGATTATAACTTATAGCGGCACTTTACACGATTTCAATTAGTTATCGGGCCAAACTAGATAGTCGAACAGTGTCAATAACCACATTTCAATACTTGAAAATGATTGTTCAATTCCTTACATGTGATTCGTCTCTTGTTAGGAGTGATTTTTCTGTACTTAACTCTTCGCACGTCGAGTGTACACCATTTGTACCGATAACAATAAAATTTCTATTGTGTCTGCTAATTGGACGCGCGACGAGTTAAATGGTATTTTTATGTTCTGCGCAGGCGCACGCGTGGGTTGGTCATGGGGGTAGAGTGGGGGGCGGTGGGGTATTTGTCGGGGGTTGACTAGACGCAGTTAAGCGTAAGCGGGTTGCGCGCTCGCCGCATACTGATCAGCGCACGACGGACTGACACAGTTGAGATAACTGCAGTACCGTAAGGCTGGTTTTCCTCCAGAACCGTGCGAGAAAGGGCAGCGGTAAGCGATGAAACAACGAACCAATTGAATTACTTACTTATTATTATTTTTATGGTGGGATTTTGTACGACGCTTCGCATTCACACACAGCTCCGGTGAAGTCATAACAATGCCCGTGTTCCCGCCGTAAGCGGTAGAGGAGGACACCGTGGAGTTTTAGTGGGTTAGAGTCCCACATAACTGCACTATCTCCCCGTGGTAGTGCAGTATGCATGAGCATTTCTCCTCGATAATAAAGAAAAATAAAAAAAGCCATAACAATATGAAAGGTTTATGCCAATCCTGTTGAAAGTTGTCGTAGGAATATGAATCGGTTTTAAAGCGACTGCCACTGTTCTATGCCCTCTACTGATGAGTCTTCTTTTGTATACGTGTATACGTATGTATATGTTCTATGCCCTCTACTGATGAGTCTTCTTTTGTATATGTTCTAGACCCTCTACTGAGGAGTCTCCTTTTGTATATGTTCTAGACCCTCTACCGAGGAGTCTCCTTTTGTGTATTTTATAATTTTATAGACCCTCTACTAAGGAGTCTCCTTTTGTATATTTCATTATTTTTAAAACATTTATGGGTTTAGTAGCAGTATTGCTGCAGTATTACGCTGCGCGCTGTGTCGCGGTTGTCAGCGGCTGCCCAACTGCGCGCACGCAGAGCAACGGTAACGTAGCAGTACGTAGATCGGTACAACTCTTGCGCATACACTTAGCTAAATATTTGTTTTTACAGTACACTACAGGCCTTCTTAACATTCTACTGAAGTCTGTGCTCATTAGGTAAAGTAAGATGAAATCATTTGTGAAAATGTAGTGATGTGCATAGATAGATACACAGTACACTCAGGTGCCACCAGTTATGTTCTACTCATGTTGTAGTACCTACCTAGTACATTAGGGGGAAATTTAAAAAACTAAACCTTTGTTTCTGTCATGTGGCAAGAGAGTTCCATTTATAACAAAAGTGAACAATAAGGAAGATTTTACGAAAATTCCTCCCCTAAAGGGATGAAATAGGGGATGAAAGTTTGTATACAAGATCGTCATTTTTATCTATGGACAATCACATCGGGCACACGGTGTGTAAGAAATAAAATACAATATCATTCTATATTTTTAAAACCATCTATACACCTATAAAAATTAAAAACCATATCATATTAAGTATTACAATCCATTTCGTTCATATCAAAATAATATATGATTAACTGCTAATATCATAACCGCAATTAATAGTTAATTGGCCGCAGTTATCTACATCCGCGGATCTAACGGTTGCTAATGATTGCACGTCGCTGCTCGGGCACGGACGTGGAGCTTCCCTCTCTCTGGTATCATTCGCTGTAATGCTAATATAAATTAATGGCAGATTCATCTTGATTTAGACTAACATAAGCAGGAAAAGTAATTGAGCTCATAAATAAAACCATTGCTAATATATAACAGGAAAACCAAACTTAATAACTTATGTTTGTAATAGAAGTTGGTTGTGTTCAACAGTGTGCTGAGTGGCAGAATGTTGGCCACATTCTGCCAATCATGAGCTTTCATTGGCAAAGCAGCTTAGAGTTCTAGCTAACAGGCCTAGACATATAATTGAGTAGGTACCTAATTCATATTAAAGCTAGTAGGTACAGTAGGCCGCACGTCTCAGGTCATATTTGTTTAAGGCCGGATTATTTGGTTTCTGGCGTTTTCTTCGTGTATGACTAATTTTTGGGATTTAAATATAAAAAATGCGTGTGCTCAGGTTCGTAGTTTATTCGAGAGGGGCCACAGATAATATACAAAGGTTTTACAATAGAATGGCACAGATAACAGAATTATTTAAAAAGGCAATCGACTATTTAATGTTTCCAACAATATTGTTATCTTAAGCTGGCGTAGCGTAGTCCGGACTTTCAACAGAATAAGAGGTCAGCTTGTATTGGGTTGTTACCACTGGCGTGGAGCTTACCATGCTTTATAGGGCCCATTTTGACTTGAGACAATATTTAAAGGACTGTCATCAGTTTCCTTTAAAAGTAGAAACCAAGATGGCTTTTTACAAGCCTTTACATATTTAGCTTGCACTGTTCGTATGTATGTAAGTTGTCCGTCATTTGCAAACCATTTTTAGACCATTTGTTGGTATCCGATTGAGCTGAAATTTTGCATACACCTTTAGTTCTGGTACAATGTGCAATACTCAATATTGTAATAATTTTAATATGGCCGCCGCTCCAAGATGGATGATTACATATTTTTTCTCAACCCCCCTAATATGGGTATCAAATGAAAGGGCTTGAAGAGTAGAAAACGATGAAGTTAATAACATCACACTAAATTTAATATGGCCGCCGCTCCAAGGTCGCGAATTATATTTTATTTTTCAATCCCTTTAATATGGGTATAAAATGAAAGGGCTTGAAGAGTAGAAAACGATAAAGTTCGTTACATTACACTAAATTCAATATGACTGCCGCTCCAAGATGGCGGATTAATTTTTTTTACAACCCCTTTAATATGGGTATCAAATGAAAGAGCTTGAAGAGTATAAAACGATACGTGAACAATCAAGACGATTAATTCAATTAAAATATAAAACCAACAGGTGGTAGGTAATTTTAAGGAAACTAAATAACATCAGTGGTTTAAACAAAAACGACACGGTTGGCGCAGTGGCTGAGCAATTGACTGCTGCGCTGCGTGTCGCGGGTTCGAGTCCCGCACGGAACAAATATTTGTATTGCCTACAGGTAGACGACGCCCACGATGCAGGAGTAATTCCTAAAGTAGGGCCAGTATTAAAAAAAAAAGTTATTGGTGTAATGTCAATGATGTAAATAATGTTCTTAGTATAAATACTGTCAATGATGTAAATAATGTTAATAGGGTAATTTAAGTTATTTAAGTATATTTTGAAATGTCACTTAAATTTATTTTTTTCTTTTTAGTTCGCGTTATTCTTTCTTTTTTAGGTTACGTTTTTATTTAAATAAAAGCTTGTTTTTAAAAACTTTTTTTTATTAATTTTTTTACTTTAATCATTTGGAAACACGCACTCTGTCATCAAGGAAATTGGCAGACATATTGAAATGCCAACGTTTTTCAACCTCTGACATTTGGAGACGATTCACAAGTCACAAGTGGTTATTAAGTGTAACTTGCTTTAAGTTCTTCATAGAAGCCGTCCGCGTGGCAGTTCTCTACAATTATACTCGTATGGTTGCTACGAGAACATCATTGTTGGTGTGCACAGCGGGTGCGACGGGGAGTGATTGGCGTTTCTGACTATTTATAGATTCTTTGTTTTTTGGGAATTGAGAACTGGCTCGGCTATTTTTGTTGCATCGAAGTTATTGACCTGACCATGCATTCTAGGTGAATTTAAAAATACCCTTACTGCTAGTCTAGCTACAATAGCTGGTCTAGATACAATAGAAAAGCATCAAATATGTCTCCCCGAATGAAAATGCTATATCTAGGTACGTCGGGCACACTGCATGGTCAGCCGGCACGCGCTGCCTCTATTGCAGACTGGCTACTCCTCACTGCTGAAGTGTACTCGTTGAGCTGGTACCGAGCCTGGAGTATCTACTATCTCCCTCGCCTCAGCGGAAGTGCTGCCCTACTACACTCTGTCTACACATCATTATACTATTTGCTTATTGATTTTATTGGCGTTTCACTTTCGAACACGCTCATCTATTAGCATGTTACTACCTACATTCTGTTCGAATGTAGTTCAATTACCTGGCCACGGCAGTTGCATGGGAAGCGGGTGACCTCCCACGTCCATCATATTACTGTTAATTATTTTGCTTGATGAGCAGAGCACTGGCCCTGACTTTTAGATTAGCGCGATAGTCTCTAGACAGATGCCTGGGAATGTCTCGTTCGTAACCTTAGAATTCATGTGGTTTCTGTTGCACAAGACGCTAAGTTTTGAGTCGAGACTTGTTACTGAGACTAGTTACTGAGATGTTAATCTAGATGGCATTAATTTTGCAATGGTTAAGTTTCAAATTACCATTGTAGGCTTAGATTACTAATATAACGGTTTTCAGTTTCAGTGCTGACTCTGCCAACTCTTTGAACTCGTGCCACATCTTACACGAGAGAGTATGTAATAGGAATACCTGTGTGGTACCGCCACTTGTGGTACCTGGTACTGGGGCCTGCCTTCAGTGCGCTGACGTACTTTAAATACTCATGCCTCCTTGTATTTATTATTGACTGCATGTATCTTATCATGTGAACAGTCCTCCTCCATAGATTGACACAGCTACCCTAGATGTTTTCATACGCTACTTCACTGTCTGAAAACTTGTGTTGTCCAAAGATGCTGATTCTTCGAAGAATTGCAAATGTAACTGCTATTGAATATCTAAGCTGGCAGATTGTCGTGGAACCATTGTTCTTCTTTGTATGGGTATGACGTCGGCGCGTGAAGATTCATCAACAGCGTATCATTCGAGTCAGTTCCCACACTCCCACGCTCCACTAATGATGGGCCACAAAACGAGACTAATTCGCGGTCGCCAGCCACTCGCCACTCGTTACCATTTTATTGAGTTTTAAATTCAGCACACACATACGACACGAGAAAGAATAGTCTCAGTAAGCTTACTCTGGCAAACTCAGAAATCTCAGTAAATAAAACATTAATGAGTTCTAATTGTTTGAAACGGTAATGATGTCTAAGTGTATGACACAGTGATGAATTCTGTGTATGATGCAACAATGAATTCTCAGAATTATGAATAGTCATGAATTCTCAGTGTATGAAACTGTTATGAATTATCAGTATTTGAAACAGTAATGAATTCTCAGTGCATGAAACTGTTATGAATTAATTATCAGTATTTGAAACAGTCATGAATTCTCAGTGCATGAAACTGTTATGAATTAATTATCAGTATTTGGAACAATCATGAATTCTCAGTATATGCAGTCGAAGTGACCTCTGCGCTGCCATCAATAACGCCGTGGAAGTGACAAAGTTTTGGGAAAACAAGATTTAAAATACAGTCGTGCCAGCGACACGAAGAAGAAGAAGTACCTATATATATACCTATGAAGCAGTTTTCTGAAAGTTTTCAGATAAGCAGGACTTTATAAGGTTGACAGGGTTTTGTAAATTAAAAGCTTCTTGAAACTCCGTGACTTTCCTCAAAGACGAATACGGAATAGTGCAAGAGAACAAGGAGCTCCTCTTCTAAATTCCATAGTGATCTTCTGTATCTGTCTGTTCCGTGTCGGTCTCGTAGGTACGTATTTAATTTGACACATTGAGTGTTGGTACTGGCGGCGAGTGACCCGAATTACTTGCCTACATTTTATAATATATTGCGGCGTTAATGGCGATCATTATGATGTATCCACTTTTAAGTACAGAGGAATTTGTGAAGGCTTAATACCTACGCGTTTTAATGGCAATTCATAAATCGTAGCGGGGCCAGATATCTTCATTTTGTCATACAGGCATCATAGGTAAATAAAGGGATAATAAACATATTATGGTGGTGCAGTGGTGGCCAAGTGGTAACGGCCGCGACTTACGAGTTGTAGGTCGTAGGTTCGAACCCAGACAGGCGCTTTACTTTGTGTAAATTATTTCATCACCACTGCTCACAAAACGGTGAAGGAAAACATCGTGAGGAAACCGGCATGTCCTAGAACCAAAAATTCGAAGACATGTGACATCTGCCAACCCGCACCGGGCCCGCGTGGTGGATTACGGCCCAATCCCTCTCACTGAGAGGAGGCCTGTGTCCCAGCAGTGGGAACATTATAGGCTGATGATGAAACGTATTATTGAAATCCTTAGAACGGCCTTTCCTTTGGTGTTCCTGCTTGGATTAATTGATGATTGATTTTACAAAATTCTACTGAGATGTGAAGGTTTCTTGAAAAAAGGGAAAATAACTGCAGGATTAAATCACCGATTAATATATTTTGAGCAAGCTTTCTATCTGCAACCCCGCTTTACTTGCAAGCACTTAAATATATATTTGTAAAGCATAATAAATACCTTTACGTTACTGTAAAAGTTAAAACTATAATTGGGTTAGAAAGTAGTCAGTGAGATACGATGTCGATCTAGTTATTAACCGGATTACTGGGCGTGCACGAATTATCTGACAAGTGCGGGCCAGCCGCGCACACAGCTGGGTTCCTCATCCGCGAAAATACTCCCTCTCTTTACTTTGAATGTTGTACTCCTGCCTTCATTAATTTTATATCGTGTATAATTTGTCTATTTTTATTGACTACTTTTCTCCAGTTGTCATGTCTCTCGAGTCAGTTGTGTGAAAGATGGTATGGATAGAAAGCGGGTAGATCAATACAAGGATGGCGCCTAATATAGATGTATGGAAAAAGAGGACATGCTGCACCGACCACAAAACAAGACCATTCTGGAGTGCGTCGTCCGATATTTAGCTGTCACGGATAAATTCAAACTCTGATAACGGTCCCACCAAATCTTAGCTAGATAGAGGATCACTAGTTTACTTGTTCTACGGAACTCTAATAAGCGGCATGGTCCAGCGTGGGCGATTAAACACAATTACAGTGGGTTCGTGACCGCCTGCAAGAAGCTTGCAGATTATTATTATATTCATTATGAGTGGTTGTGGTCGGATCAATGGCTGCCATCGGTTATAGCATCGTCCCACATTTGTGCTCTCGTTTATTTTTATATTGAATGGCCGTATGTCGGGAAGGCGATTAACTATCTATTTGAAGGCGCGTCCCTAGCGCCATCTAGTAGGATTAATTGAAGACCTTATTTTGACATTGACAGATTGATTTGAACGAATGAAAATTGTGTAGACGAGAGTGACAGCCGGGCTGTCACTCTTGCGAAACGTCAAGAACGTCAAAAAACCACCGGACTCAGGGAGTCGGGAAACGAACGGTGGCGTGGGCTAGACGGTTACGACGAATCGCTTACGTCCTGAATCTTAATCCGTATTCATCTGCGTTAATCTGTGTAATTTCTTGTAATTTTAATATTGTTAATCGTGATTATAAGGCTGCTGATCGAAGACCTGCCTACTTATTTCTAAAATACCTCGTGCTATAACCCACTTTAAGATGAGTGATTCTGATACTGGTACCCACGTGCCTTCATCAGAAGTGGGATACGAAGAACAGTCAAATACTCAGCCGCATAATCAACCTAGCAATAGTGGATTGCTCACAAATATGGAAGCCATGTTAACCCGCTTGTTAGCGATTCCGCAGCAAACACCGCTGCCTGTAGCAAACACTAACGCGATTCAGTTGATCAAGTTCGACCCAGATGATGAAGAAGCAGATGTTAACGGCTGGTGTCGTATTTCCGAGTTGATTATCAACGGCAAGAAAATGAGTGGCGTGGAACTTTTAGTTGCTCTCACAACTGCACTAAAAGGTCGAGCGGCATCTGTGTTGACCAAGTTGCGTTTGGATTACTTAACCTGGGGTGACTTCAAGAATCGAGCCAAGCAGGGCCAGCCGTCGGTGAAGCCTTTCGTGTGCTGCAAGTGAGGGAATCCTGGACATATCGCGGCCCGGTGCACGAGAAGTGTCAGCCAAGCAGATGATGGAGGTTACATGTGGAGGTAACCGGATAGAGGTTGCCTCTTATGTTTGTAACTGGATGGAGGTTACATGTAGAGGTGACCGGATAGAGGTCGCCTGATTGTGTTAGTGACCGGATAGAGGTTACGTGTTGAAGACCGGAAGGAGGTCGATTGGTTTGATGCTTATGACCGGATGGAGGTTATAAGTGTGATGATGAAGACCGGATGGAGGTTAACACATAAGATATTCGCCGCCGCCGATATTCAGACTATCTTTGTTTTGCAGAAGCGTGCTGTTCGATCAATTTATAAATTAAGTCCGAGACACTCTCTCAGAGACAAATTTAAAGAGATTAATGTAATGACTGTGCCTTCTCAGTATATTTATGAAAATCTTTTATATGCCCATAAAAACATAAAATTGTTCAAAAAATACAGTGATATCCATAATATAAATACTAGAAACAAACACAAATATGTTGTACCTACAACAAGGCTCAAGAAAATAGGTGGCTCGTTCAGATGCCAATGTATACACTTTTATAATAAACTACCAAGCCACGTTCAAGATCTAAGCCTTAATAAATTTAAATCGTTCATTAAACGTAAATTGTGCCAGAAAGCCTTTTATACCATTAAAGATTATATTGAGGATACAAAGGCTTGGGATTGAGTTGCTTCCAATTTCTGCATTTTGAGTGTTTTTGATGTTTTTTTTTTATATACACATTGACATTAATGTTTTTTTTTTTTAACTGACATTTGCTTACTTTTTAAAGTATTACATTATTTTAATTATTGTGAATGTGAAGACGATGTGGGTCATTTAGTTTAGGCATTTTATATTTATTATTATTCTCTCTATGGTCTGGCAGTTTGAGTAATTCATGTGGCCTACCCAAATGTCCTTTCTTTGGTATTGTTCGTCGAATCGTTGAGCTCCTTAAGTCTTGAGTTGAGCTGCATGATTTCTGACAAATGCGTGCACTGACTGGACAGGTCCTCTCAATCTGTGTGGTTCTTTCCTCAAAAGACCATCTCAGACATCGACCTACATGGTCTTCATATAACTTGACCAAGATTATGTCTGGACTTTAAAAGAGACTATGACCTCTGAGTTTGTTTCGGCCTTTCTTCTCAGAGTAGTCAGATAGGAAACGCCGACCTCATCTAGTTTAAAAAAAATTATGATTGACGTGTAAAAGTGTTTGTGCAAACCTACTTACAGAAATAAAATCATTTATCATTTATCATTTATCATTTATCAAGAAAACGTGCAAGCAGAATGACAGTGGTGGACAGCGCTGCATTCTTTGGATCTCCTGTACGAATAATCGCTGATCAAGGACGGTGCTTTTCGAGCGAGGAGTTTCACGACTTCTGCTAAGGAAACAGTGGATTGCAACGACTACAACCATTAAGCCAGCTACAGATCTATTGTCTACCGAATTTGGTGAGTCGTTTTCAATTTGTTTTGACTCGGGTACTGAGTGCTTTCCTGGTAAACAACAGGAAAAAACGGTTACATTTTTAGGTAAAGCCCAATCTAGTTAACAATGCAATTTTTAAATATGCTCACGAGAGGTTACGAATGATGCCAGTAGGTCATGTACCAGTCGAAATAGATGGTAATCAGTGGTAATGAGCTATGAGCAAGCCTAAGTAGTGGGAACCACGCGAGTAGGGGTTCTCTATCGGCCGTAGTAAAAAGTGTGTAGTCACAGGGTGATGCACATGGATCCATGCGCTGGATCTGTGAGAGCAATGCGATTGCTGGTCGGCCGGAGTGCCGTGGCGTTAGAGTGGTTTACTCGGCTGTGGGTTTCCAGGTGTCTAAGGCTCTTAGTGAAAAAGATTATTGTTGTAATGTGGATAACGATGGTACATGGCTCTGGTTGATGTTTTTTTACTTATGATTATTGAAAATGATCCGCACATAAATTGGCGCGATGAGTTAGGCAATGTGCAACTTGCTTTAAATAGTACTAGGTCTACCGTCACGAAATATACCCCAACTGAATTAATGTTTGGAGTTCAATCGTACTCGTTAGGAATTTCTAAGCTTTTAACTGGAGACGGTCCTCACGGTAGCTTAGATTTAGAAGCGATACGCTTAAATGCCTCCAAGAATATAGAATAAGTTGCTAATGCTGAGACTATTCGTTTTAATCGTGGTAGAGCTAGAGTAAAGCCATTTGATAAAGGTGATTTCGTTTTCGTGAAAAGTTCGGAACGCAATCAGACGAAACTTGACCGAAAGTTTAGAGGACTTTTCGTGATCACCAATGTTCTCGAAAATGACCGCTATGAATTAAAAAGTGTTGACGGTTCATGCCGTACGTTAAAATATTCGAACGAAAATTTGCGTTGGGTGCCGGGGGGTCACGGAGGCTTAATCGAATTGGCTGAAGGTATTATGAGTGACGAGGAGGCCGAGAAGGCGGTAGATGTGCAGTCAGAAGGCATTATTGATACCGATTTTGTGACTATGTCGGCTCGCAGTGTTGACACCCTGACTGCGGATTCCGCTACTCTGACTGCATCGTCAGAAACGCTTAAGGCACCTTCTGAAACAGGTGCTGATTCAGAAGGTGAAAGTCCTGTGACCTTTGACGTAGAAGTAGACATCCACCGAGTATAGTGTTCAGAACCTAAGGTACGTTCAGATTATGTGATTCACATGTGGGTGTTGTTGTCCGGTTTTGCCCGTTGGTTGGTAACTCAAAAGGACGTAAACCCAGAGACGAGATGTTGTCCGGTCCTGGCTAGAGTGCTAGCAGGTTCGAAGGGACGCATGCGTCTGTGTGGTACGAATGGATAGTATTGTCCGGGCTAAGTGTTGCTAGCCGAAGGGACGTATGAGTCTAGTTCGTTGACGTGGGTGATGGCTAGTCGAAGGGACGGTGTTGTCCGGTCTTGCACTAGAGGCAAGTCGAAGGGACGCATTTGTCCGGGCTACGCATCGTGTGAGTTAGCTGATGACTAGTCGAAGGGA
Source organism: Luperina nickerlii (assembly GCA_963855955.1). Lineage (NCBI taxonomy): Eukaryota > Metazoa > Arthropoda > Insecta > Lepidoptera > Noctuidae > Luperina > Luperina nickerlii. The sequence goes on from OY979680.1 coordinate 21,414,987, forward strand.
CGGTGTTGTCCGGTCTTGCACTAGAGGCAAGTCGAAGGGACGCATTTGTCCGGGCTACGCATCGTGTGAGTTAGCTGATGACTAGTCGAAGGGACGGTGTTGTCCGGTCTTGCACTGGAGGCAAGTCGAAGGGACGCATTTGTCCGGGCTACGAATCATATGAGAAAGGAAAGTGGTGCGAGTAGTTAGAGTGAGTTCGAAATAGGCTGTGTCCAAAAGTATGACGCACTGGCTCATGTCAGGGTGGACGAGCATGTTTCGATTAACAGTAATGGCTGGTATCTTTTTGTTGTAGGAATACATATTCGCCCGAGGACGGGCGATGGTCAGTCTGGCCGTGAAGGCGCGTCCCTAGCGCCATCTAGTAGGATTAATTGAAGACCTTATTTTGACATTGACAGATTGATTTGAACGAATGAAAATTGTGTGTACGAGAGTGACAGCCGGGCTGTCACTCTTGCGAAACGTCAAGAACGTCAAAAAACCACCGGACTCGGGGAGTCGGAAACGAACGGTGGCGTGGGCTAGACGGTTACGACGGATCGCTTACGTTCTGAATCTTAATCCGTATTCATCTGCGTTAATCTGTGTTATTTCTTGTAATTTTAATTGTTAATCGTGATTATAAGGCTGCTGATCGAAGACCTGCCTACTTTTTTCTAAAATACCTCATGCTATAACCCACTTTAAGATGATACTGATACTGGTACCCACGTGCCTTCATATTCTTTATTTCAATCACGAATTAATAAACTTGCATTATTTATTTCATCATCAATAAGGATGTCGCTTATTTATTTCGTCGTTCCTTTCGTTTCCTTTTTTTTCCGTAGTTCTTCTCGCGCATATTATAGTTATTATTAGCTGAAGGTACGTATGTACTATAATCGTTGTTCTCCACGCGCATATAATTATTATAGTTATTAGCTGAAGGTACGTAGGTACTATAATCGTTGTTCTCCACGAGCATATTATAGTTATTAGCTGAAGGATATACGTACTATAATTATTGTTCTCCACGCGCATATAATTATTAAAGTTATTAGCTGAAGGTACGTACGTACCATAATCATTGTTCTCCACGCGCATATTATAGTTATTAGCTGAAGGACGTACGTACTATAATCATTGTTCTCCACGCGCATATAATTATTAAAGTTATTAGCTGAAGGTACGTACGTACCATAATAGTTATTCTCCACTCGCATATTATAGTTATTAGCTGAAGGACGTACGTACCTACTATAATCATTGTTCTCCACGCGCATATAATTATTAAAGTTATTGATAAAACTATTTTATCAATATAAAATAATACTCATGGAAATGACATGTGAAAAATATAATAGATTGTTATAAGCGGTTTCTAGGCAACATCTGACATAAGTTTTTAAAAGGGCTATCAAAAAGAATAAGGTTCTAGTATAACATAATATATACTCCTTGACATCCTCCCTTTTTGGCAACCCTATTACTATATCAAGCCAATTTGTTTTGCGATTGATACAATCCGTGGCTTATGTAATGCTTTGGTCAGTAAATCCGCTAGTTGGAACTCGCTGGGAACGTATTCTACACGTATTTCTTCATTAGCAACGAGTTCTCTCACATAGAAATGTCGAATAGCAATATGCTTGGTTCTTCTGTGGAGTTCTGGATTGTGTGAGATCTTTATGGCGGCATCATTGTCCACCAGAAGGCTCGGAGTCCCATTCAGTTGGGAGACTTCTATGATCAGCCTTTTCAACCAGATCATCTCCCTTGCAGTTTCACTGGCTGCTACTAGTTCGGCTTCAGTGCTCGAGATCGCTACGCAGGTTTGGCGCCTGCTGGCCCAGGATATAATTCCGCCGGAATACGTGCAAAGGATACCCGATGTAGAGCGTCCTGTATGTTTATCTCCTCCATGGTCAGAGTCACTGTAGCATAGTAGTCCTTTATTTCCTTTTCGGTAAATTAGACCATAGTCAACAGTACCCTTGATGTAGCGGAATATACGCTTTACTTTTATAACATCCTCCCTGCTGGGATTCTCGAACTTGCGCGAAACAACACTGACGGCATAAGACAAGTCCGGTCTAGACCCAGTCATCCGATACATCAGTGCTCCAACTGCTTCTCTGTAAGGGAATTTAAGTTCCTCATCTGTTACTGTTGTTTGTTCTGTAGTATCTTTGATAATAGGAGTGCTCACAGATTTACATTCATGCATTCCAAAGCGTTCTAGCAATTTCTCAGCAAAATGCTTCTGCGTAAGCTTGATACCGTTCTCGTGCTTTAATATCTCAATACCTAAGTAGTATGATGCAGGTTTTACGGTTATTTTGAACCGATTCTTCAATTCAGCTAAAAATCTTTCTGAATCCTTAGGGTTCGTGGCAGCGATCAAACCGTCGTCCACGTACAATGCAATTATGATCTTGGCACCTTGTTTAACTCTCACAAATAAACAGGGATCATTTTGGCAATGCTTAAATCCAATACTGATCAAGTAATCGACAATACATCTGTTCCAACATCTTGGAGCCTGCTTTAAGCCATACAGGCTTCTCAGAAGTTTACACACTTTGTTTGTTCCGTCACTATAACCTTCCGGTTGGTTCATGTAAATATCTTCATCAAGCGAACCATTGAGGAATGCCGTTGCAACATCAAACTGTGTTAGAGCAAGATCTTCATCAACTGCGATTTTTATGATCAGTTTGACTGTAGCTAGCCTTCCCACAGGGCTGAAAGTTTCGTAGAAGTCAACTCCTTCCTTTTGAGTGAATCCTCTAGCTACTAGCCTAGCTTTGAATTTGTCGAGGGTTCCATCCACATTTGTCTTCACTTTATAGATCCATTCACATGAAATTGGTTTTCGACCTTTGGGTAAGTCTACCAAAATCCAGGTCTTAGTTTCAGACAGCGATTTCATGTCGCTTTCCATAGCTTTCAGCCATTTCTCCTTCTGTGGGCTTGTCAATGCTTCTTTGTAAGTCTTGGGTTCAACAAAGGAACTCAAATTTAATACGAAGTCACTGTACCTCGCAGGTGGTCGTAGCTGGTTTCTATCTCGAAGGACCCTATCTACACTTTCTTCTTCCTCAGAATCATATGGAGTATCATAACTTTCCTGTTCCACTTCATCCGTTGAGTCAGGAAAATCTTGGCTTTTCTGAGGCATACAGATAGATGGCCGATTGGCTTCATCTTGCTCATCCTCCCTTGCACCTGACATGTCAATAGGCGGTTGAATGGCTTCGCTTGGCTCATCCTCCCTTGCTCTTGACACTTGACCGTTTTCTTTGATCAAGGGAAGTTTGTACTCAATTTCATTTTCTGGTTCTGGTTCAATCTCATCATTTAATCCAATCGATTCTATGATGGATTCATTAAATAATACGTCTCTGGATCTGATGAGCGTGGGCTTTCCACATTTGTCAAAGCTTACTAGACGGTACCCTTCATCACCTTCGTAACCGATTAGGATACATTTCTGAGCTTTCTTGGCAAGCTTCTTACGCTTCTGTTTGGGCACATGGGCGTAGCATTCACTGCCAATGACTCTGAGATGCTTTATTCCTGGTTTTCGACGATACCAAAGTTCGTATGGTGATTTGCCATCTATGCATGTGGGCCCCGTCCTATTAAGAACATATGCGGCTGTACTTATCAGCTCGCACCACAAGGCAATTGGAAGTTCTTCGTGAGAGTGCATCATTGTGCGTGCGGCTTCTACAAGTGTCCTATTTTCCCGTTCACTTGTCTCATTTTGCTCTGGGGTGTAAGGCATAGTAAGCCTTTGGGTAATACCAACATTTTGTAAAATTTGCTTTACTCTAGCATTGTCGAACTCTCCGCCATTGTCGCTGTAAATTTCTTTTACAATGTGACCCCTTGTTTTAATCTCTTTCAGAACTTGAAACAGTTTATCTGCAACTTCCGATTTATTTCTCATGAAATAGACGTAGCGATATTTGCTATAGTCATCTTTGAATAGGACAAAGTATCTGTTCTTGCCGAAGGAAGGTGGGAATGGACCACAAACATCAGTATGTAGTATTTCACCAGGTTCTTTTGCTTGAGCCCTTGTCCCAAATTTTTTACGATGTGTCTTTCCATATACACAACCAGTACATAATTCGGAATCTAGCTTTACTTTGATACCAAGTTCCTTTTCAATGACCTTCTTTACATGTCTTTTGTTCTGGTGAACAAATCTTTCGTGGTAAAGTTGTAGGTTGGTCATTACGTTGGCTTCAATGTTGGAAGCAACTTTATTGACTATTGTCTTCGCAAGTAGTTCATAGAGTCCTCCATTCTTTGAACGTTTTCCCATTAGCAAGACCTTTCCTTTTTCTTTTAACCAACAACATTCTCTTTCAGATGTGAATTCGCTATTTTCCAATGTGTCTTGTGCCGCAAGTACCGAAAACAGGTTTTTAGTAACACCCGGTACATACCATACATTATTTAGTCGAATGTCTTGCTTCTCTTTATGCACATAGGCAATCAAGTCAACTGTACCTCTTCCAATCACTTTAACAACAGCACCATTTGCGGTGGTCAACGTATAATCCGTTGTATAATCTTCAAAACTTTCGAAAGTTGTGAAGTAGTCTCTACGACCTGTGACATGGACTGTCGCACCATTGTCAACATACCAACTCTCGGTATTTGTCTTGGAAACAGCGGCTTTCTTTAACGCTTGATGACTTTCTGCTGATAAAAATGTCAGGTTAGCTTTGTTTGTAGTAGAAGCTTTCGGTGGTCTTCCATCTGAGATCCACTTTCGACATCTCTTGACTTTATTATGGCCTGGATTGCCACAATAACCACATTTTATTTTGGAAAACTTTTTATTTTGGTTTGGTTGGACGGTCAATACATCTGAATTTCCGTTACTATTACCGGCTAATGATTTTTCAAAATGACACAATTGGGCAGTTAAATTCTCTACATTGCGATCTGACTTTGACATTAGTAACCATGTTGATTTGAAACTGAAGTAATCCTCGGGAAGTGTGTCGAGAATCTTGCGAATTAGGAGGACATCCGGTAGGTCACACTTGTACTCCTTCATCAGCTCTGTTTTCAAATCATGCCATAGGTTTTTCACCTTGGAGATATGTGTTGCCATATCATGTGTCGGATCTTTACAATAATGGTAGAAATCCAGCGAGTACGTGTACGTCCTGTCATCAGACGATGAGTCGAACAGGCGATGTAGCTCGTCCCATATCTCTTGAGCATTTTGAAGCCTCATGACTTTTTGCAGCGTCTCGTCCGTCATGTTGGCCGTTAACAACAGAACGGCATTGCTGTCAACTTCGTTGTAGTGTTGAGTTTCCTTTTCATACGTAGCCACTTTCTCTGCAGTCGCTGCAGACCCTGGGTGGATAGGTTTAGCGAGTTTGCCCTCGACAGCACTCAATCCGCCTTGGCTGCCCCTTAAAAGCTGAGTGACTTTGTAGCGCCATGTGGCCCAATTTTCTTTTCCTTTTAGTTGCCCGATGTCGATCTTACAGCTGGTTGAGCCTGATGACGACATTTTCGACAAAAATTTGGAAAATAATTTTAACGTAAATATTTTGAGAAATCTTCTTACAACTGTATATTTTTTTAGATCATTTCTATGATTTCGAACCACGCTCTGCTACCATAATAAAACTATTTTATCAATATAAAATAATACTCATGGAAATGACATGTGAAAAATATAATAGATTGTTATAAGCGGTTTCTAGGCAACATCTGACATAAGTTTTTAAAAGGGCTTTCAAAAAGAATAAGGTTCTAGTATAACATATACAAAGTTGATACGACAGAGGGGCTTTTCTTTAAACTGCCTATACTAGATACCATTTTCAAGCTCTGTACCAAAAATCAATTAAATAGGAGCAGTAGTTTAGTCACAAATGATTTTTGAAGTTTTTGCTACGTTTGAACACGATGTATATTTCCTAACAGCTGATTATCTCATACGCATAGGTCATGCACCTTAAAACGATAATCTGAGTATAAGATACATTGTTGCCGCACAAGTACAACCAAATATTTCACGAAGCAATAAATACACACACACTTGCACTTTCACTATGAGAGTGACAATCATAGCAAAACCCCCGCGCCTTTTTCCCGCGCGTAAAAGGAATAGAAATAGGTCAGTATGTTGCTATTGCATTCTAGATCCTTGGGAATTTGCTAAAAAACTTTCTTTCAGTGGACAGTGCGCAAGCGTCATCCACTCGGGACGTACGTTACGTAATACGGGAGCCCCCCGCCGCCGCGCCTTTATGTTTTGTCGAACTCGCTGACAATAATTGTGATTTTGTTTTGTTATTGTGATAGACACTAAATAAGTTTAACTTGGGAATATTATTATTTAGTGTTAGTGTTTTTTTGTGTTTGACTGTTTTTATTGTGATAGGATACGTAATTAAACGTTGGTTGTGTGTGTGTGTAATCATTAAAGTGTTCAGCAATGCCTCGTGTAACTTACACGGCGTCAGAATACACTTACATGATTTTAATTTACGGTGAATGCCGTGGAAACGCAGATTTAGCTCTGCGAACATACCGAGAAAGGTATGGTGACCGGCGCAATAGCCCTAGGAACGCCGCGCGCCGGCACCATACAATTGGCAGTACAAAGATTACGGGAATTAAAGTGCTTAGCGACGGACAGTGATTTAATAAATAACAATATTCTCCGTCGGTATAATTTGTGCATTAATATGAATCGAGGACACATCGAGAATTTAAAAATTTTGTGTTTTTGTGTGTGCGCGTACTTAACAACCAGCCGGGCGCGGACGGCGCGAGCGGTCTAAACCGCCCGCCCCCCGCGCCCCCGCCAAGAGAGATAACACACACGCACACGCGCTCCTGCGCGACTTTGTTACCTAGGCATCTAACTAAGGTCAGTCAAATTTATTTATAAAGGGTGGTTGCGTTTCACTCTGACTTTAAGCTATTTAGTTTGTTTGAAAAAAAAAAAATCTCATTTTTGGCGCTTTCTATTTTTGTACTGTATCGAATTAATACTATACACGTATAGTATACGTAGTGTAATTTAATGCCCCTCTGTCATATCAACTCTGTATACTCCTTGACAGTTATTAGCTGAAGGTACGTACGTACCATAATCGTTGTTCTCCACGCGCATATTTTAGTTATTAGCTGAAGGTACGTACGTACTATAATCGTTGTTCTCCACGCGCATATTATAGTTATTAGCTGAAGGACGTACGAACTATAATAATTGTTCTCCACACGCATATTATAGTTATTAGCTGAAGGACGTACGTACAGTTCGCTTCATAGTAAGGGTGCCCCTTGGTAATGACATCGAACCTATTTAAGTTTTTTGTAGTGTAACGTAAATGGCGTGTCGGTCTAGTGGTTAACACCGCGGCTTGGCAATGCGATGGTCTCGTGTTCAAATCCGGGGACGAGAAGATTTTTTAAATTTTATTTATTTACCTTTATTATTATTTTTTAGTTCCTTTAGTAGGTGATTTTCGTTAATTAATATTAAGAAATCAAATGGAGGTTTGTAATAAAAGCTAGGCATTTTGCATAAACAATATTCATTTATTTTTCTAATTATATTTCTAGGACTTCATGGAATCCACTTCCTGGTTGAATATACAGATGTCTGTCTGTGTTAAATTGGGGTTATTTACTTAGAATATTAACTAAACACAAATAGATACCCTAGTTTGGTTTAGAACGTTTAACATTAGATAACGGATCGTTTATAGATATTTCTAGAACCATAACTACAATAATATTTATTTATTTAAAGTTGTGTAAACATAAATTTTTTATACTCTGTATGATCTTGTCGGAAAAAACCTGGTTAAAAAATTAAATTTCATTTGTGCCTTGAATTACAGAGGAAGAACCAACTGTTTAAACTATAACAGTATAGCAATATACATCTTTCTCTTTTATCATATTTTCTGATAACCCTTATTTAACACAAATTAGAAAAATATGTGAGGTCAGATGGTGCATCGTTAACACATTTCTAGACTCCTTGTAAACAAGAGTAACTGGATTGATAATAGTTAATAAAGGTTGTTTATTTTTGATTAACTAGGAGATAATGATCCCACACATATTGGGAATTATTAACACTTGCTCAATTATGTTCCAATGCAATTTTATTAAATGAGTTACACAGTCAATCTGCCGAGTTGCCTATTCATAACGGATAGGATGGCCGTCACTGTCTATCACTTCTTGAAGTCAGCACTTGAACGCGTAGTTTTGAAGGGTGGCACCCTGAGTGAATTTTCACAATATTACGTTGTCGCTTTGATTCATTAGTGTAAGCAATCGGGCGAGGGCCTTAGCGATCACATTTCACATCACCCGTCGCTTGATACCTTTGTATCTGTAATGAAACGACCCGTGAAAATGAAATGACCCATCGCTTGATACCTTTGTATCTGTAATGTTTTTTCTGTAATGAAAATAATAATATTAGAAATACATAAAAAATCCAACTTGTAAGTAATAATCAGTGATCGGAGTAGGTAGATTGATTTTTGGTACTTGTGTCATAAATGCCCACAGAAAGAATAACATGGATAAGCCGTTTTTCCGGAAAGTAATTCCGGTATTTCCGGATCCAATGAGGGTTTTCGTGAAAATTTACGACACCAGTTGGCACCACTGTGACAAGAGGTCTTCCAATATAAAATATATGATGACGTTCATCATTCGATTCATTCATTCGTTCATCATTCAGTCATGACTAAAGAAAATATAGGCTCTTTGACAGATGCCTGGACCTGACGTGTCAGTGCTGCCACCTAGCGAACGTCATTTTAGAAAACCCTCATTAAATATTGTTATTGTTGGTAGTGAAATTATTACTACTCAATTCTAAAATAAATAAAAAAATTAAAGGAAGTCTACCTACTCCGATCACTGGTAATAATGCACCATGATTGCAACAATAAATTGGTATATGTGTAAGAATAACGTAAATCTTACCGTTCTGCTCATATCTCGTGCTATTTTCTTTATGTTTTGTTCCTTTTCCCACAGAACAACAATTTTAGCCTTCAATAAAGTTGTTAATCGAACCATACCGTCGGTTAATAGTATGAACTGGTCAAAAACTTAATGAATTGGATAATATTACGATGAAGATCCAGAAACCATTTGAAAAGTAAAAATACCCTTAATCACAGTTTAGTAAATAAGGCGAAGAAGTATATTAAATTCAACCTTAACTCGCAGTTCATAAAGCAGTTAAGTTTTTGAAGCAAAATTAGGGTAGTGCAACAATCGGCATCAACACATTCTATTCAACCAAACAAGAAATCTATGCTAATTTCAACCTTATCTTTTAGTTAATTGAGGAGTTGCGTATTGCATTTTGTAAAACAAGACGGTAAGGTTGTAGGTTGCTTGTATTAAATATAACACGGAAGTTGAAATTTAAACCTTAATATCTAGAAGATTAGACCGTTAATAACCTTGTTCGATAAAAGGAGTAATGCTATTCCAATTTTCGTTGAGGTTGATAACTGAGCCAATACACACACACACTAACACACACACTACACTATGGACTCATGTCTGAAATAAAGAATTTGAATTTGAATTTGAATAGCCTAGTGGTATAAGGCACGGTCTAAATGATCGGCTGGCGTCTGGTAATGCGGGTTTGTATCTTAATCGCACGCAAAGTGCATATTTGTAAGTTATTATTGGTATACGGTTCGGCCAGAAGGAAGCCGATAAAATTTATTTATTTATTTATTAAAATACCATATAAAATTATTAAAAACTTGTTAATAATATTTGAGGCCGATCGGTGGATGCACTCGGGCAGAGATGGGTGCGGCGGCGGGGGAGGGAGCTACTCAAGGCTCACGTGACACACGCGGGCCCGAGCGTGCTCGGGCGATAATCTTTAAGTCTTCGGGGGGTACCTTTTCTCTGAAGCTGACTGTACTATAATCTTTGTTCTCTACGCGCATATAATTATTATAGTTATTAGCTGAAGGTACGTACGTACTATAATCCTTGTTCTCCACGCGCATATAATTATTATAGTTATTAGCTGAAGGACATACGTACTATAATCTTTATTTATTTCAATCCCCCAGGAGTGGGCAAGAGATTGTTCATTCTTTGCCAGCAAGTACACTGCACAGCAACTACAGCTGTTCAAACGTTTATTTTGATAGCTAAGCAAGCAGTTGCGTCCACTATCCTGTGAGCTTTATAAAGGACTCGTCACCAGGAAAAACAGTGCAGTAGCGGCTTCCCACACAAATCGAGCGCGACATATCTTACGGCTAACATTTCACGATTGTCTCGGCTAAGGCGCGCATTAAACGCGGGCGCGCGGTCATCTGTCTCGCGGCTAGCGGTCGCGGCGCGGCGCGTCGGCCGGCCCTACTTGGCGCGGTTAGTTACCGCCGCCTATCGATCGCAGTAAATCCTGCTAACGGTCGCCTACGTAATCACTTGTCGCGGCGTGAATTGTCCGCTTTATTGTAACTAGAGTCCACATGTTTGCAGTCGGATGCGATTTTAGTGTCGGGTGAGATATAAAGCAATGCGCGCGCCTCTTGGAGTTATTGCTGTAATTTCTTTTCCGTGTCAGGGATTGGTAGCAGACTGACCACATACAATGACACAGATGCCGCTACGTTTGATCACCCACCTAGCTTTTTAGACAATTGCAGATTACTATCGCAGATCTTGTAGATCGATTAATGGAAGCTGTTGGTTACATTTTGTTCCGAGCTCTTTTTTGACTGTACTACTGATACTTCAGTTTGACTCTTGATATCTGTCAAACAAAATCACCAAAGATGCGGTTGTTTGTTTTTTATCAAGGAAAATCGAGGCGTTGCAACTATGTGCAGCTAATGTATCAAGCGTTTGTCGTCAGCTAAACAGCAGCAAATGTGTAAAAGTCCCGTAACACGTGAAGCTTTTCTGAATGTAACATTACGTCGGTAAGTGGCACTCTTCGTGTCGCAGATGTAATCGCGGCGTGAACAGGATCATATTTTTCGGCTTTTTATTACAATGTTGGCTGATATGTATTGCTCACACGCATGTTAGCTCGGGTTTACTGGCCTTACTGTGTACTTTCATGGTAAATATGCTTTTACGAAAGTAATGTTGCTAACCAACAGGGTCCTCAGTAGACTTTTCGCTATGACATCAGTTTTCTTTCCTAGACTATCGGTTTGTTTCTTCTTCAGGAACTACATAGTTAACTTGACAATGATGGGAGGACTAGCAAGTAAGTTGGTGATTCTCAACAACTTCGCGAAGGGTTGTTTTATTGGTTCCCATATTTAACCGACAGCGACCTGTCATAAACAATACCAAATCGAATCGTTATCTCGTTCGCGTATCGCGGTGTCCTTACCCAGCATTGGCGCAATCTTAACGTAACAAGCAGTGTTACACTTACACAGTTATGGTTAACAAACAAGGGCCCTTGTACACTGTCGCTAATAAATCTAAGTAAGCGGTCCATGTCTGCGCGGGCGCAGGGCGGTGTAATGAGACGTCAGTAGCGACACGACGGCCGCGAACAAGGCAAGTTGTCCGGAGTAATCTATAGCCAGCAAGTTGCGCCTGCGCTGCGTCACAATAGGGAGCAGACTGTACGTGCTATGAGGGCGGAATTAGAAACTAGGTAAGTGGGAATAGAACAGGTGGGTGTCGGTAAAGGCGAAGAAGGTGATGTCGGCAGGATGCACCAGCCATCGTCTTTCAGCGTGTCGAATAAGAAATGGGAGCGTAAAGAAGTGAGTCCGATGTGTGAGTGACAATGATTTAAACGGTTTGCAACTTGCTGACTCTGAAATAACATGTCGTGCCACTAGATGCCATCTCGTGGCACGTTGGTGTCCATCTAGTAGATGGACACCAACGTGGCACATGGTGACGTAATGCAAGTTCTCTGATCAAAAATTCCAACCAAACCAACACGAACAAAATGCAACAGTTCTCAACATACGAGTAGGTCAGTTTGATCGCCACCCTCCTCCATGTTACTATTCTCCTCGCCTCCACGTTACACTAGGCAACATTAGACACTTCGCGACACCGCCGTATCGCCATATCTACAGATCTCAGCGATGCCAGTGTCTGCAGTGTCAGCAGTGTCCCGACACTAGATACCATCGCAGTAGGTACAATGCAGCACATTTGGAAAAGCAAACAGAAGCCATTGCTCCTAATGTTGTTATTTCCTGCGATCTGATTGGCGCAACCGTGACGTCGCGTCGTGCAGCATGCGTTAGATGCGCTGATAGGCTGCCGCTGCGTCGTATAATGCAGCAGTTAGGTGCGACATAGCCAGGCATTTGTTAGAGGGCTGTGAGTGATCTAGATCGGTGCCGGATTTACTTTCTGTGGAGTCGAACTAGTGGTTTGTGTTTACAGGTATTAGAAGGGAAATGGGAAGACCATCATGTCCTCTTGGTATAATGACAGTCAGTTTTTCAAGACATCTTAAATTGGGGTGCTCAGCAGATTGCTATTAAATTGATAGTTTAAATATAATTAGGTAAGCATTAAGCCAATGTCTCTGGGCAATTATTCTATGTTTCTTGTGTGCGGAAACTTTGAAAATAAACACTGAAACATTGAGTAAGTTTGAACGTCGGCGCTGCGTTGTTTTGACTAATGTTTTATACATTGCTACACCTTTACTGTTGGCATCCTTTCAAGCAGTTGTGTTTCCGCCTGCTTTACGAGTTGCGGACGTTGCGGCTATGAATGCGTTGCGGGTTGCGTCCAAGGTTGCAAGCGTGGCGAGTGAACAGAAGGTGCTGTGGTATAAGTTTAATAATTATAACCTAAATACATGAAAGGATAATGTTGAAGAAATGGCATTTCCGCGACTCGCTTTGTTTTAATTTCTTTGTTGAAAACTGCTCAGAATACAATAATAATGGAACGTTATATGAAATTATTTTCTTTTTAAACGTTTACGATATTCTTTTAGGCTCCTTCAAATAGGCGCGACACGACACGCGACACAGGCACCGCAAGTCGCGCAACGAGCGGTGCCTTTGTGTCGCGCGCGATTATATCGCGTGTCGCGCCTGTTTGTAGGAGCCTTTTGTCATATTTTTATTGTGTCCGTTGCATAAGAAATAAGTGCAATTTTTTATTCTTGTCCTAATGAATTACATTATGAAAAGAGACAAAAAAGATACTGCGACTATTTCGCACAGACATTCAACCCGCCTGCAGAGCGATATAATCCTGATTCATGTTTTGAAAACATATCTTTATCAGAAATATCAACATATTTGCTGACTTAGTGCTAAAATAGAATAAATTATACTTATTATATACTTGTCGCCCCTCTGGCTCATGCATCATGCTGCGATGTATACAACGCGCGGGCGCCGCTTGGAGGCGTACTTACGAAGTATAGGTACTATACGTTTCTTAGTAAAGTAGAATAGTTCTTAGGAGGAAGTATAGTGTACCTACGTTGTGCTGTTGTCATGGTAATGTGCGCCGGCGCAGGAAAATTTCCACCTTTGTAGAAGTGGTGTTACCAAGTATTGAGGCAGACTTTCCTGGTTCCTACTAAAGAGTTTTTCTTACTTTTTGGCTTCGATTCCAATTTGAATATAAAAATCTTTCATTGTATGTTTTAACATAACCATGTTTTTTGTTTCAGAATGAAAGCTCAAACTCATAATCAGCCTAATTATGTTCCCACTGGCCGGGCCGTAATCCACGTTAATCCACCACGAGGGCACAGTGTGGGGTGGTGGATGTCACATGTCTTCGAAAAGTTTTGTTCTAGGACATGCCGGTTTCCTCACAATGTTTTCCTTCACCGTTGTGAGAGCAGTGGTGATGAAATGAAATACACATAAGTAAAGTGCTTGCCTGGGTTCGAACTCACGACTTACAATCGTAAGTAGGAACCGAACCACTGCGCCTCCACGGCTCTCCTCAAAGCGTAAGTTGCTGCCTGTAATCACAGAATACATTAGTACTACGTACTGTAATGTAAGTTTTTTAAATTTCATTTTGTATTAATTGTTCACAAATAGTTGAAGAAAAGCACAATATTTAATGCTCTAATAACGTAACGTCTTTATAAAGTAACAGTGTACTCATTGTTGAAAAGCCAAATAAATAAATAAATAATATTTATCGTACTAAATGTCCCTCATGAAGTCAATCGCTTAGCTGCCCGGGCGGAACCTGTTGCATGGACATGGCTTTAAAAGTCTAGTTCACACCTCATTCTTATTTAGATTAGTCTGTGACGCCCGCGGCAGGAGCTCTGCTGATCTTACGAAAGTCTTAACTTCTAAGATCTTAAGCTGTTCCTAATGAATGCGAGGAGATCAACGATTGATGGCGGTCTGTGCTGCAAAGTAGGAAGTACATAATACTATCTGTGTTGCGATATGGTTGGGATAATGCATCTACTTATTTCACAACTGCGACTTTGATGTTTTCATATATACAGTTGCTACTGTATATCATAAAGAAATCCAGCATAAGCTATAACGTATTTATAAAATATATTTTTGTTTTAATAAACTAGATATTTTATCAACACTATTTTGCATGCCATTTAAAATGACAAGTAACTGCGCTAATTACCTAATTAGCGCCGTGATCTCATATAGTTTAGATACATGCGAGATCTCTAATAATGACATAGGTTGTGGGTTAATGCCGGTTATGTATTTTGTTGGTAAACCTTTATAAATAAAAAAAAAATATTTAGTTTTACTTCGTAAGATGCAGTTCGTATAATTATGTAAGTTATGTACTTACTTAAATTCAATAAATTACATAGAATTGGTTTTCATGATGGTAAGATATCATGTTTTAGTCATAAATAAACGGCGGTTTGTGTAGTTTTGTTTTAATTTTTTATGACCGAATGAGTAGGTAAGTAGTCATTCTTTTACAATCTACGCTTTAGTACATCTACATCGTCCTGGCTGTTCGGTTGCACGTCTGCGAAGTGTCGCGGTACGTGCGTCTTGTTGGTGCCCCGCTGCGCTGCGCCTGCGCACCGCAGACATTCGTGCAGAAGTCACATTGAGGGCATTAGGGGGAGTGAAACAACAAATAATTATATTCAGAAGGACTTTAGAATTTACATACTTATTTGTGGTTTCTAAGCGAGGAGTTGTTTCCAAGTCCAACATTGTCGAACATAACGTCCAGCTCTACGTCATTTTCGACAGTTCAAACGGAGTAGAAAAAAATGATAAGCATAACTATGTAAATAGTGACTCGATATCGCAAGAGCTTTTAATATGACTGCAGTTTTTATTTCACCCTTTATTCTAAAATGTCAGCTTGATCAACGCGATGAAGATTACCAAACGAACAAAATATTGCGGTAGCTGATGTCCGTTGCCTGCCGGCAGCCAGCTCCGCGGCTCCGGGTTGCTGATGTCCGTTGTCTGCGGCAGCCAGCTCCGCGGCTCCGGGTTGCTGATGTCCGTTGCCTGCCGGCAGCCAGCTCCGCGGCTCCGGGTTGCTGATGTCCGTTGCCTGCCGACAGCCAGCTCCGCGGCTCCGAGTTGCTGATGTTCGTTGCTTGCCGGCAGCCAGCTCCGCGGCTCCGGGTTGCTGGGCATGCTGCTAATTACGTTACTGGCCGGAGCAGGGCGGGGTCAGCGGGCTGGACGGCGCACATGTGACGCGCAGTGATTGATGCATGGGTGCGCGCGCGCATGTCGCTGTCAATTACACGCGGGTTCATCCATCACCGCGGGGACGACCACCGGCCGAGACGTCGAGAGTAAAGCAGATTTTTGTATTTTCGTGGTCATGGACAGCCTTAAGGGGAGGGATTGGAAACGGTATTAGACTCTGTACGAACTTAATGGTGCCATTAATAACGCTAGACAGAATAAACCTAACCGAATGACTCGTAATAAGGATGGGTTCCCACCCATCTGCTGGATTAAATCGTTTTGGTGTCACTTGCAGAAATAATAGAACGTGTGATCGTTTCATGATCAGCAAAGCAAGTATAGAGCGAATATAAAATCTTGAACTGTACAGGTAAGCCTGTCAGCCTGGCGTGTATGGCCTGCTTGAAGCGCTCGAAGATGAACAGAGGCATCTCTCGTATTGTGAGATTAACCGGCGTATTATTTCAAATAGCATAGCATTTAGGAGTAAGTAAGATATACAGGGTATTTTTCTGCTTTAGCCTACTTCATGGGTTTTATAACACTACTGTTGAACTTAGCATCACCGATTGCACTTTACTTTGATTGAATTAAACTGAGATGTAGTACATACGTACATACATACTATACATGATGTGATTCGAATCAACAAACTCCGTGTTTTTCCAATTCAACATCAGTCTTGCTTGTACTTGTCATGCGCTTCAGGCTAGTTCGTCAGGCAGCGCGGGCGCACGTTCGCGTTCATTTGCGAACAGCAAAAACGTCTCACGCGCTCACTAACATAACGTATTCCACGCTGTGCGCCTGCGCACCTAACGAGCAGCCAATGAACATAGTTTGCACCCTCGGGCACTAGGTACTACACCCGCACCATTCATTATTAGAGAAATGCCGCCGAGACAGGGCGCATTCCAGCGGGAGATACGCTGCATCGTATCAGGACTTTATTAGAGAAATGTCGCCGAGACAGGGTGCAGTCCAGTGGGAGACACGCTGCATTGTATCAGGACTTTATTAGAGAAATGCCGCCAAGACAGGGTGCAGTCCGGTGGGAGACACGCTGCATCGTATCAGGACTTTATTTTACCTATACACTGCATAATTATGTAAGTCGATCCATGGTCCGCTAAATTACCCCTGCTATAAGTACTGCAGGGGTAATTTAGCGTACCACAAAAAGCAAGCAACAGGTTTGATCTAAAGATCAAACCTGTTGCTTGCTTTTTGTGGTACTCCCGCGACATAAGGAGGATGGACGTCACCTTCGCATATTCATTTGTGTCACTCGCCCGAGGACACACTTCATCCTCGTCGCTGGTTCTCATCCTCTACAATGCCACCCTCTAAAGTTCGGACCTCAACTTCTTCCTTCTTTCGACTCATTGCTCCTACTCTATCGTTTTCCAAACGACGGCTCATGCCCACAAGTTGTTTCATTCCAAGTAGTCAAGTTTATCAGTCACCTAAACTTTTCCTTGCAAAATATTCTCTCATCCCTCGCGTATCTTCGACTAGGGTTGCACCTTGTTCTCCCACACTATTTCCACCGCGTCATTCATTATTTCATTCACTTATTTTTCGTTCAGTTCTCTGGAGTGAGCGAATGTTCCGTATCACGCGAGGTGTCGCGGTCCTCACACGTTGCCCTAATTAACTCTTCGCACGTCGAGTGTACACCATGTGTACCGATAACAATAAAATTTCTATTGTGTCTGCTAATTGGACGCGCGACGAGTTAATAGAATTACTGTCGCCACCATAGAGCATGTAACGCGCATGTAACGTCGCCACTGCCGGCAAAACTAGCTATTTTCTTTTATGTGGCTGCATTCATTTATCAAACAACTGGAAGAAAAAATGTTTTCTCATGACTGCACACTGCCCCGCCGCCGGTCTCGGGGTCAGGCGCCGGTCGGCAGAGTGTTCTTGGGTTTCCGTGAGGAAATCCTTAGTAACAGCCCGGAGCTTGGAAGTTTGCGCTGTGATGACCGGGCCTCGCACAGCACGTAGAGCCGTTGGTCATGATCCTGTTTCAAATGGGCTCATTATCTACCTTCCTTTAGATCATTAGTTAGTAAAGTTCTGAAAATTATGATTATTTATTTGTTTATTTATTTATCACAAAATCCACAGCTCTTTGAAATTTTATCTTAAACATATATAAGCTAGTCTTACAGCCAATTACGGATTGATGATCCCTCTATAATATAACAATATTCATAATTGGCTCGTCTCTAAACGAATTCATTATAATAATAAGTTTATGCCTAACAAGTCCACAATTGTTAAATCTGTCGTCGAGTTCTATCAATGTAGGAATAATTTATGTCACAATATTATAACGTGAACTCTCTACCTGCGTTTGTGTTTCCGAGTGCATACAACCCGAATCTCTTTAAAGTAAGAGTGAACAGGCTTCTTCTGGGTGAGCTCACTCCATCGTAGGCTTTGTCTCTGTCACCTCTGACCTAGACTAGAATCATGAGCAAACCCATTTCAAATAAAAAAAAATAACATTCAAATGTTAATTTCACGCTAATTAAGTTGACTTATTTGAATGAGTGTTTTGCTTAGATTATTGAATCAATTCAATTAATCATGAGCGTTATTGCAAGTAATTAAATCAATTCTGTTGTTTTTTTTTCATTTTAGTCATAAGTTTCTTAATTATTAGTAATCTAGAAACTAAACTAACTCAGCCAAACATAAAGACGTGTGGCTGGGTTCGTAGATAAACGATTGTTTGACCACCGTAAAACAATTATTTTCAGGACATTGAAGTCAACTTGCGAATACTTGAAGATTCGATCGAACTTGTTCAGTTCTATTCCTGATTGCTGAACTTACGAGCAAACTAGAAGTGTCACTTATTATCTATCACATGAACGCCATAAACAACGCAATACCGTGGCGATGACGTCACGCACGTCCACCAGTCCACATGCTCCGTCTCCTTACAATTAACCAATTAACATCAATTAAACACGCGGTCCATTGCTCTGAGGCTGCTGACCTAACAACAAACACTAATCCGATACTAACCTATAAGCTGTATTTCTCAGGTTGCAAGGATGATATTGGCATGGCTAGTTAGAAGAGGACAACTTATTGTATACTGTATCTGTAAACTGTATGACATAGACATAAGGGTGAACTTTGCTTGGCATATGGTTAGTATGCCTTGGTTCACCAAAGCACGTAATAGTGGAATTAAATTGGGATAGAAGCGTTAAATGAGATGAATTTCGGAGGCGGGCCGGGTTTTTGTGGCCCTGGGCCCGGTGCCCCGGCCCCTGGCCCCCGGTTCCCGGTAGCTAGTGACGAGAAGCCACTGGCAATATAGCCCGTTATTATCATAAATAGATGTTAATTCGTAAATTGTTGCTGTCAAAATATATTTTATGTTCATTTGTCTGGTTATGAAATGGGAGCAGGATTCAGTCAGTTTCCTGTTCAGATGGAGTTTGTAACTTTCTTTTTTATTAGGAGGTGAGAAACTAGAGGAAAGTGCGTGTAGGTAAAAGCTTGCTCCCAACAGGCCTGTGCGTTTGTGGAGCTTCCTCTGAATATACTTACAATATAGTCATCGATACATTCAAAAATATTCTATTAGTACCTACCAGTCCGCGTTCCACACGGAGCCATCGTGATTATCCAAAATAACATTCCACGGATAGACCTAACTAAGGAAACCAATTTTTCTCCATATTTTGGTAAGTTCTCAAGAATGATTTCTTCCAAAATAAGATTATATCTTAGTAGCGTAAGTACCGGAGTGGTGACCACATCCCTAGCAGGCCTAGCACGGTAGCGTCAAGTCATGCGCGGTAATGGCGGTACCGAATTAATTGCCTCTAACCTGCGCGCGCGCAGCCTCCGCCTCTACAGGTACCCCTCTCGTCACACTACCACCTCAAGTGTAATTGCAGAAGGTCTACATTCACGTGTTAATAGTAAACTGATTATGATGACTCGGAATAATTAATATTAGAACCCTGATGGTCGGAGAGCCGGCTGTATAAAAGTCCTATGGATCAGCAGTGCGATTCTGTAACCATCTCACCGTGAAAACTTAGGTGAAGTGAGCGTGGAGTGAACTGGCAGTGTCATCTTACCAGATACTAGGGATTGACCAAGCATACATTTACAATCATAATCGAGATTTTAATAATATTTTTTTAGCCTAATCCTATTGATATTTTTATATAATTCAAAGCTAGTATTTTAGTGGTCAAAACATTAATATTTTGTGGGGTTTTACTTACAATAAAATAGCAAAACAGAAGCGCAGTCAGCAGTGGCGGACTAAGCCCGTCAGAGGCCCGGGGCGGCAAAGCGAATGAGCCACCCCCCCCAGCTTTAAAAAAAATGTTGTTTTACAAGCTTTTTATTCAGTTCATATTTGTATGTATAAATAAGTGTTTATGTTTATTTCGTTAATTTCGTCGGCAACGCCACTTTTCTTCTCTTCAGAATTCGAAAAGTAATTGGATAAAGATCCAGCAAGCAATTTTGCCTCTTCAGTCTTCGTTTTTTTAACTTCCTTTTCTGAGAACCAGATGGTTGAATCCTTTTCAATAAAAATAATGAGTTAAATAAGAAACTTTACACACTAATAAACTATTAAATATCAAAGTAATGAAATTCAATATTTGTTAAATGTTTATATTTATATTTCCACGTAAATATAATGTAGTGAATTTAAATGTAGGCGTACAAGAGCGAATTATTTGCACTTCATTCATTCAGGGATGCCTGGGGAAGTACCCGCTACAAACACGGGAATTCTCCCAGCATATTGGACGCGTTCAGCAAAGTTAAAAGAATATTAGTACCACGTAAAAAGTCTAGATGGCTGTAGTGTTTTGAACTTGATGAAATTATGTACTAAGCACATTTTTAAAGTCTTGTTTAGGATTTTATCAGGGGAACGCGGAGGCATTTGGGGGCCCCCCAAGACCGGAGGCCCTGGGCGGGCCGCCCCTTCCGCCCCCCTGTTAGTCCGCCACTGGCAGTCAGAATCTCAATCCTGTTTTTTTTTTATTTTTTCCCTAGTCTAGTAAGTCCTTATATAGACTGAGGCGCGAGCGCGTCACGCACGAACAATAAATAAAATTAAAACATTCACGTTTATGACAGCTAGACTGATGAAAATACGCATCGACATTGTTTGGTTATTATGAGCAATTGTAGATCGAGTCTAGTAAAGACTGCGACGATGTTCAGCGTTGTTATTAACCCAAATCTATTGAATTAGAAGAGATAACCGAGTGTGTCAAGTCATCGAGTGCTAACGGATGCCTAGCTGACGGACCATAGAATGTAATCCCACGTAGTTTGTGTGGCGTGATCACTCCACCCGATTCACGACACTAAATGTCGTAAATCGGGTGAAGTGAAGGTGAAGTGATAAGATCACGCCGCGCTTGCGCGTTAATCACTGTCATTATCACATTGCAGCAGTGCGATTCTGTAACCATCTCACCGTGAAAACTTAGGTGAAGTGAGCGTGGAGTGAACCGTCAGTGTCATCTTACCAGATACTAGGGATTGACCAAGCATACATTTACAATCATAATCGAGATTTTAATAATATTTTTTAGCCTAATCCTATTGATATTTTTATATAATTCAAAGCTAGTATTTTAGTGGTCAAAACATTAATATTTTGTGGGGTTTTACTTACAATAAAATAGCAAAACAAGCGCAGTCAGAACCTCAATCCTGTTTTTTTTTTTCTATTTTCCCTAGTCTTGTAAGTCCTTATATAGACTGAGGCGCGAGCGCGTCACGCACGAACAGTAAATAAAATTAAAACATTCACGTTTATGACAGCTAGACTGATGAAAATACGCATCGACATTGTTTTGTTATTATGAGCAATTGTAGATCGAGTCTAGTAAAGACTGCGACGATGTTCAGCGTTGTTATTAACCCGAATCTATTGAATTAGAAGAGATAACCGAGTGTGTCAAGTCATCGAGTGCTAACGGATGCCTAGCTGACGGACCATAGAATGTAATCCCACGTAGTTTGTGTGGCGTGATCACTTCACCCGATTCACGACACTAAATGTCGTAAATCAGGTGAAGTGAAGGTGAAGTGATAAGATCACGCCGCGCTTGCGCGTTAATCACTGTCATTATCACATTGCAGATTGCGTGATCACTTCACCTTCACTTCACGCGATTCACGACATTTAATGTCGTGAATCGGGTGGAGTGAAGGTGAAGTGATAAGATCACGCCGCGCTTGCGCGTTAGTCACTCATTATCACATTAGAGATTTGTTTTTACATATTTAACTTGTAAGGCGTCATGTATAAGAACATTAGGAAAATGCAATACCAACGTCAAATAAGTGCAAATATTTTATCGCTCATCGCGGGCCCGTGTTTGCACTGCACCTCTAGTAACCCTTAAATGAAGAAGTGGTTGGTGTCAACCCTGAAGTGTATGTATGGTCCCTAATAGTGCATAACCTACGTTATGCACTATTAGGGACCATACATACATATAAAGTAGAAAAAGACGAGGTATTCGTCAATCAAAACGCGGCTGGTGGAGGTGTTGACGCCGAGGTGATGTTGCCATGGTTACGAGATTCGAGTGGAGTGATATATGGTACATTCCGAATTGCACTGTAATCGACTACAGCGTGCTTACAGCTTGACCCCAATTTTGCTGTATGGTATTTATCTATTATTCCCCGCATAATCTTACCACGCCGTACGGTTGTCAAGCGTGGTATTTTGACAGTTCAAACCGGTTTCGGTCATTGTGTCATAGAGAATACGTTAATAGCAGATGTAGTGATTATTATAGGTTATTAAGGAATTGACGTGGTTTCGAAGTAACGAATCATTAAGTGGTCATAGTGAATTAGGGCCCTATCTATCATGGGGTTTAGGTTTCCGCACTTAGTCCTTGAAATGGACCATTGTACGTGAGCCATGGTGGCCGATTACTCCAACCAGCCCACCTCCCTCCAGAAGCAGATAAGACTTCCCGGTCTCCTCAGGGCATCCGCAAGGGATGTTGGTGTTCCCAGGGTCTCCTCGCGAATCTTGGTAACGCCTGTGCACTCAAGAAGCACATGCGCCACCGTTTCCTCCGCCTCCATGCATGCTCTGCACAGGGGACTATCAGTGATTCCCAGGGTATGAAAGTGTTTATTTAGTGAACAGTGTCCAGTAATGGTCCCCGCCACCAGGCGCAGGCTGTCTCTGTCCAGGCGCAGAAGGCGCCTGGTCAGCTTTGTATCCAAGGATGGCATAGCTTCCTTGGATTGCCTACATCCTGGTGTCGAGGTCCACCATTTTTCCGCTTGTATTCGAGTGTGATCCTTTAACCAGCTTCTTAGCTGCTTGAAAGGAATGGGCACAATGGGTTCAGGTCCGTAGGGTCTTGTACTGGATCCTCTTCTGGCAAGTTCGTCAGCCGCATCGTTTCCAAGTGATCCACTGTGACCTCTAATCCATTGTAGCGTTATCGTGTTGCGATTTAGTACCGTGATTCGTTCTAGGGCCTTGTGGCATTCTAGTGTTAGTCTCGACGTGATCTGATTACTCTTTAGGGATTGAAGAACTGAGGCACTGTCGGAGAGTATTCGGATATTGGTATCCGTAACCTCCCTGGCCTCTATAGCGTGTGCCGCTTGGATAATACCTACACACTCTGCTTGGTAAACGGAGTTGAGCATTCCAAGTGGTTTGGATATCTTAATGTTTAGGTCGTTGGAGAATACCCCGACGCCCGTCCCTTCGTCGGTCTTTGATCCATCAGTGTAAATTCTTAGCTCTGTTGTACCTGAGTAGTCACACAACTCCTCTATGAGCTCTATGTTGTAGTGTTTTTGGAAGCAGTGGGTCTTCAGGGTTCTGTCGATGGGTGATGTCATCATCGGTTGTTCTTTGATTGCATCTTCTCTGATGCGTGTGTGTTTGATTCTAGAATCATTGCTTAGGGAGCCGGATACTTCGAGTCTGAAAGTCGCTATGGCCGCCTCCTCTCTTACGACGAGGTGTAGGGGAGGTAGCCCCAGCATCACCTGTAAGGCAGCAGTGGGGGAAGTCCTCATGCTACCGGTGATTGCTACGCATGCAAATCTTTGTAGTTTCTCGAGATCTTTTTGGGTTGTACTTAGGTTGGTCCTGGGCCACCAAACTAAAGAACCGTATGTAATAATTGGTCGGATAACTGTGGTGTATAGCCAGTAGGTGATTTTGGGGCTTATGCCCCAATTTCTCCCGAGGAGTCTCTTACATTGCCATAGGGCTATACTGGCTTTTGTGATAATGTAATCAGTGTGTTTTGCCCAGTTCAACTGTTTGTCCAAAAAGATACCCAGGTATTTGGTTTCAGTCGATAGGTTTAGGGTTGTCCCAAAGAAGCTTGGCAATTGTAATTTTGTCAGCTTTCTTTTCTTTGTGAAGAGGACGAGTTCGGTTTTGGTGGGGTTTACTGCTAGTTTATATTCCTTGCACCAGTCTTCTACTATTCTTAGAGCTTGGCGCATAAGGTTGCATAGTGTGTTTTCGTGTGGGCCGTTTATTATTATGGTCAAATCATCAGCATAGCCCACCGTGTAGTAGCCTCTGCTATTTAGACGTTTGATGAGGCTGTCTACTACAAGGTTCCATAGTAGTGGCGAGAGGACTCCACCTTGGGGGCAGCCCTTCGCCACTATGGCTCTGGTGGTGTCGTTTACCGTAACTTGTACGGCTCTCAATCGGAGCATATTTGTGATCCATCCTCGCAGGGTCGAGTCCACACCATGTTCCTCGAGGGCTGCGTTGATGCTATGGAAGATGGTTTTGTCAAAAGCGCCTTCTATGTCGATGAAGACAGCTAGTGAGGAGCATTTGTGGTCCACTGCACATTCGATCTTGGAGATTACACTATGCAGCGCAGATTCTGTTGATTTTCCTGTGGAATACGCGTGTTGCTGTTTGTGAAGTGGTCGCTCCCGAAGAGGTCCGTCCCGAATATGTCGATCACAGAGTCTCTCAAGGGTTTTCAGCAAGAAAGATGTTAGGCTTATTGGTCTGTACGCCTTGGGTTGTGTGTAATCTGGTTTGCCTGGTTTAGGAATGAAAATGACTTTCACCTCTCGCCATGCAAGTGGTATGTATTTCTGTGCTATGCAAGCTTGGTAGATGACGATCAGCCACGGCGTTAGGGCGTCTACTCCCCATTGTAGCAGGGCGGGGAAAATTTCGTCTAAGCCTGCGGATTTATATGGCTTAAAAGTCTTTATTGCCCATTTTATTTTCTCTGTGGTTGCTATGGTGCGGGCTCTGGCCCAGTCTTGGTCATTTGGTGTGTGCGTTGGTTCACTTGCCCTGGTTCTGTCCTCGGAGAGACTGCAGTCTGGGAAGTGGGTTTCCAGAAGGACTTTACTTGTTTCGTGATCCGACTTGGTGTATGTGTTGTCTGGGGTTTTTAACGACCCGAGGGTGCGATCTTGATCTGTAGATAGGATCTTTCTCACACGCGCGGCTTCGTTGTTCGATTCAATTTCTTCGCAGAATTTCCGCCAGGCTGCCCTGCTGGCATTCCTGACTTGTTTTTTGAAGGTGTATTGTGTTTTCTTGTATGAGTCCCAGTCTTCTGGTAGTCTGGAATTTTTGGCTCTGTTGAATTGTTTGCGCATGTTTTGCCTGAGCTTACTAAGTTCCGCATTCCACCAGGAGTTACCCTTGCTCCTGGTGTTTGGGTCTTTTAGTTTGCAGCAGGCGTGGTAGGCTTCAATTATAAATTCCGAGAGTTTTGTTACGGTGTTTTCAAGTTGTTTGTGGTCTATTAGAATTTGAGGAGTTTGGTGCTGCGTTAGTAGGGAGGCCAACAGCCGTTTATATCCGGGTACATTGGTACGGCGTGGGTTGCGTCTAGGTTCGGGTTTTTTTATGTTAGCTATTAGTGAGAAGCGAATCCTTCTATGGTCAGAGCAAGAAGACTCGTTGGATACGTGCCAGTTAGATATAAGTTTTGCCGCACTTTCCGAAGCCAGCGTTAGGTCAATAATTGTTTGTCCGCGCGATGTGACCCAAGTGGGTTCCGAGCCGCGGTTTGCGATGTTAAGGTTAGTTGAGAACAAATATGTGCATAGTACCTCACCTCTAGTGTTGGCTTTGTTGCAACCCCAAAGCGGGTGATGGGCGTTTGAGTCCGTGCAGATGACCAGGTCCAGGTTGGTGTCTTCACAATACCTTACCAGGTCGGCCATCCCTTTTGGTGGGCAGTCTTCATCCTCGCCAGGCATGTATACCGAGGCCAGGACGATATCGGGTGCTTCGCCGTCGGTTTTGAGCCTGACGGCTGTTAGATCTCTGGAACATAATTGCGTGAGTGTGGTGGTGGGTACATCTTTGGGTATGTAGGCACAGGTTCGTGGTTTATCTGTGCCTTGTGTGTCGAGGATCAGCTTACCTCCAATGTTACCAAGGCCGCATATTCTGTTATTACGGATCCACGGCTCTTGGATGAGTGCAATGGTTCGGGGTTCCATCTCCAGTGCCCTGCGCAGGCAGGCGGTAGCCGTCTGGCTATGCTGGAGGTTGGTCTGGATGATGTTTATGGGACGGGATGAATTAGGGCCCTTTTCTGAATTAACGTGAACGCGATAACGATGTCCCGTGAATCGACATATATGAAGTCATGGCATGTGCCATCTTGCGATAACGCCGACTACCGACCATGCCCTAAATTAATAATTATCACCGATCTTTAAACTAACGTGGCATTTTCGAAATTGTGCTTCTGGCTACAGTCGCCACCTTACCAAAGAAGAAGAAATTCATGGTGTATACACAAATAAATACTATAATCCAACCATGAGTAACTATTCAAGTGAATAGGTATATTACTGACTCTCAGCTGCCATAGTGGTGATTTATCTAAATCGGAAAGCAAATTATTCATGTGAGCGATGATGACTTAATTCGGAATGAGCCATATTTCACGCCGCGCAAGCGCGTTAGGCGCTGGCGCTGTCTGGCTATATAAGGACTTACTAGTCTAGGGAAAAAAGAAAAAAAAATACAAGGTTGAGATTCTGACTGCGCTTCTGTTTTGCTATTTTATTGTAAGTAAAACCTCACAAAATATTAATGTTTTGACCACTAAAATACTAGCTTTGAATTATAATAAAAATATCAATAGGATTAGCATTAAAAAATATTATTAAAATCTCTTTTATGATTGTAAATGTTTGCTTAGTCAATCCCTAGCATCAGTGGGATGACACTGACAGCTCACTCCACGCAAGTATTCACGGTGAGATTTTTACAGAATCGACATGCAGATTGCGTGATCACTTCACCGCGTGCGTGAAGTGATAAGATCACGCCGCGCTTGCGCGTTAGTCACTCATTATCACATTAGAGATTTGTTTTTACATATTTAACTTGTAAGGCGTCATGTATAAGAACATTAGGAAAATGCAATACCAACGTCAAATAAGTGCAAATATTTTATCGCTCATCGCGCGCCCGTGTTTGCACTGCACCTCTAGTAACCCTTAAATGAAGAAGTGGTTGGTGTCAACCCTGAAGTGTATGTATGGTCCCTAATAGTGCATAACGTAGTAAGTACCTACACTCCTTTAGAATATAAGTAAGCAGTTTACATCAATGCGCATTGTAACATAAATTCACTAGATATTCATTAAAGTACATTCTATCAAGCTGGTTGTCTAATTCTAACGACCCTTGAACCCCCAACATTTCATGGCGACCTTCGATATGGCGACCCTGCCTTAGAGTCTGCCAAGGGGCAGATTAAGCAAAGTTTTCGTTGAGCGATTTTCAAAATGTGTAACTCTAAAGTAGAAAAAGACGAGGTATTCGCCAATCAAAACGCGGCTGGTGGAGGTGTTGACGCCGAGGTGGTGTTGCCATGGTTACGAGATTCGAGTGGAGTGATATATGGTACATTCCGAATTGCACTGTAATCGACTACAGCGTGCTTACACCTTGACCCCAATTCTGCTGTATGGTATTTATCTATTATTCCCCGCATAATCTTACCACGCCGTACGGTTGTCAAGCGTGGTATTTTGACAGTTCAAACCGGTTTCGGTCATTGTGTCATAGAGAATACGTTAATAGCAGATGTAGTAGGTTATTAAGGAATTGACGTGGTTTCGAAGTAATGAATCATGAAGTGGTCATAGTGAATTAGGGCCCTTTTCTGAATTAACGTGAACGCGATAACGATGTCCCGTGAATCGACATATATGAAGTCATGGCATGTGCCATCTTGCGATAACGCCGACTACCGACCATGCCCTAAATTAATAATTATCACCGATCTTTAAACTAACGTGGCATTTTCGAAATTGTGCTTCTGGCTACAGTCGCCACCTTACCAAAGAAGAGGAAATTCGTGGTGTATACACAAATAAATACTATAATCCAACCATGAGTAACTATTCAAGTGAATAGGTATATTACTGACTCTCAGCTGCCATAGTGGTCATTTATCTAAATCGGAAAGCAAATTATTCATGTGAACGATGATGACTTAATTCGGAATGAGCCATATTTCACGCCGCGCAAGCGCGTTAGGCGCTGGCGAATGTTTTGACCACTAAAATACTAGCTTTGAATTATATAAAAATATCAATAGGATTAGCATTAAAAAATATTATTAAAATCTCTTTTATGATTGTAAATGTTTGCATGGTCAATCCCTAGCATCAGTGGGATGACACTGACAGCTCACTCCACGCAAGTATTCACGGTGAGATTTTTACAGAATCGACATGCAGATACATGAATCATTTTTGGGGTATGAACAATAAAACCATAGGTCTAGAGGTCGACACCCCTGAAGTTGCTTGATTTTGCCCGCATGCAAAATTATGACGTCACTTCCGGTTTTTGTTTTAGGTGTAATTGTAATTTATGAAATACATTAAGAAAATTTATGTCAAACGAAAGTTTTTGATGAGTAGAATAGAAATGTCAAGGGTCGACAAGCTCTATTTATTCGCTACCCTGAGTCGACCTCAGTTAAAAATTCTTTTTTTTTAATTTATCTTAAGCCATCGAATACATGGATTTGCTTACGATTTTCTGAAACTAGAATCTCTTAAATGACTGAAAAAAATTGGTCGACACCTTTTATTTGCCCGGATCTGACTGTCGACTTAGTTTGAAGAATTAAAGAGCCTATGCTTATACATTTCATCTCTATGTTTAATTATACATTTTATCTCTTTGGTTACCTCTCGATCTTTAATTATTTAATTATCTGCATATATTTTCCAAATACATTGATATTTTTTTTTTATTAATTCTGTAACTCTAACATTACTGAAAAAAATTGGTCGACACCTTTTATTTACTCACATCCAACTGTCGACTTAGTTTAAAAAATCAATGAGTTCTAACTCATACGTTCCATGTCTATACATGTTCAATTATCTACATAATTATCTTTTCCAAATACTTTAATAACTTTTTTTTTCATTAATTGTAACATAACTACAATTTTCTTGAAATACTTACTGTACATTTCTCCATTCTTTACCACATATATTGTGAGTTTGGTGTTATTCATTAATTCCTGTGAGATAGAAAGAAAGAAATTAAAGTCTTAGATAGTGGAGTTAACACATGAACGAGTTTTATTACATACAAAAATGATATACAATGATTAATTATTAATTTTACATATAACTATCGTCATTAAAATCTACATCATTATTTACATCATCGCTATAATTCGGAATATTAACATTATCGTCATTGTTGTCTGCAATGATATTTCCATCATTATTGAAGTCGTCAGTATTATCGTTATTACAGAATTCATTGCTACTATCAGTTAAAATGATTTCTTCTATTTGAAGTGGTGTAGGGCTACCATTAAACATATTCGGCGGTATGGTAATATTATCATGATCATATATCCAACCACAATCTTCGTAATTCATTACAATACATTGTTTATACAAAGAATTTTGCCACATCGCATTAACATAAATTGTTCTAAGATTTTTTTGTTTTAACGATTCCCAGCAAGGTGGCATTAGGCTGGAATCATAATTCCTTACTTCATGCAGAAACGCCTCTTGAGTAGAAACTCCGAACCTCCGAAACTCCGGAGTAACTCCGAACCTAGCTTACGTTACAGGTACAAAAGAAAAAACGTTAACGGCTACCTGGACTTAAGGTAGAAATTCAAAATAATTCTTAAGGACTTAAATGTTAATAAGAAATAGAAAAATGTACAGTAAGTATTTCAAGAAAATTGTATTTATGTTACAATTAATGAAAAAAAAAGTTATTAATGTATTTGGAAAAGATATATAGATAATTAAATAATTAAACATACATAGAGATGAAATGTATAAGCGTAGGCTCTTTAATTCTTCAAACTAAGTCGACAGTCAGATCCGGGCAAATAAAAGGTGTCGACCAATTTTTTTCAGTCATTTAAGAGATTCTAGTTTCAGAAAATCGTAAGCAAATCCATGTATTCGATGGCTTGAGATAAATTAAAAAAAAGAATTTTTAACTGAGGTCGACTCAGGGTAGCGAATAAATAGAGCTTGTCGACCCTTGACATTTCTATTCTACTCATCAAAAACTTTCGTTTGACATAAATTTTCTTGATGTATTTCATAAATTACAATTACACCTAAAGTAAAAACCGGAAGTGACGTCATAATTTTGCATGCGGGCAAAATCAAGCAACTTCAGGGGTGTCGACCTCTAGACCTTTGGTTTTATTGTTCATACCCCAAAAATGATTCATGTATCTGATCCATAGGACTTTTATACAGCCGGCTCTCGGACTATGACTTGACACCGAATCGGAACTCCTCAAATCCGGACACAATCAAACGGAGCACAATGGGAACAAGCACGCATACCTACACCTACACACCTCACACACACATCACACACACATACTCACACCTAAAATGACGACTCCACTAAGAAATTCGTACCCCGAGGTTCGTAGATACAGACTAACTGTCTAGTTTGGGGCTCATTGGTACTGGTCTGGTGGTAGCTGTAGGTACTATTTTAAGCCATTCATATCGTTTCAACTTGGTGATAAACCTGTGATTCCTTACCCTGCTACAGTATCACCTGGACAATAAACTATTTTACTAGTTATACCTAGTCCACTTCAGGCAATAAAACTATGAATTGAACATATTTGGTCGAAGTGTACTGGGATACCACTGGGGCAAAGAGAATATAACCACTAGAGAGCGTATAGGCCGATTTCTTCGAAGCACACGACTTACTACCGCGGCCCGAGGTCGAGGAAGAACGAGCGGCTGCAATTGGTCAGGAGGCCTACCACGAGCTTATAACGCCATCCATTTTAGGACCTAAGCTGAACTGTTCTTCTAATTCATACCATGACGTCAGTTTAACGATTCAATTTAGGTCATGCCATCTGACAGCGATTGTCACAAACTGAGTCGCAAAATTTGGTTTTATTCATTCAATTTTGTACTTGTTTGGTACCATGACGTCCATAGAGCAGCCCAACTGAAACGCTCTACTGTCAAAATAAGCGATTCAATAAAAGTTACTATTTCTCTAACATAAACTGAAACGTTTGGTGAATTATTGACGAAAATAAAGTTTTTCAGTGCTATTTTAGGGGAATTTTACAAAAACCAATGTAAGTGTACCTTTCTTTTAAACTCTAAAATACCTATTTTCCATGACTTTTTTAACCGTTCGTAATAGAAACATATTTAATTTGTTTTACTACGTCGAAAAAAAAATTACGAATATTATGCAGCAAAAAGTAAATAAATATCTACTTTGACTAAGAATTATTTTAACAATAGTTACCGTATTAACGTAAAATTTTAAAAACAACTGTTGAGTGTCCACGAACAAATAAAATGTTACTTGCTTCTGAACGCGTCTGACACTAAAATGTGCGCGAAACAAACTTATTTGATAATAGTAGCGTTGTCTCTTTTTCATCAAAAACGTTTCAAACGCGGTTCAGCAACAAATTGCGATCTTTCATTCAATTTTAACGATCCAAATGCCGCTGAGCGTATTGGACGTCATGGTAGGACTTTGTAGCGATACAGTTTAGGAATCTAACCTGAAATGTCTTGCTTTTGAATCGTTTTTAAATAGATCATGGTAGGCCCCAAGCTCTTGTAGGTATGCCTATCGTTAGGGCTGCTCTACTTCATTCAGGGAAAATAGTCGATATCGATAAAATGGATTTTAACATTATGAAAAATACTCAATTAAAATCATAGAAATAATATTTAACCAGAATCAATCAATTACAAAAAAAAACATGTATGTATCCCGTTATTATTGATTTAAAAATCAATTAATTTGGTACAATTATGTTTAACGAATTAAAGTTTTTGGATCCTGATTGTTCTTTGTAAAAATTATAAACGAACGTCTACATATTTTTTGTATTATTAAATTATTTTTTAATGCATCTTGCTAATTCAATTAAATGATTTGTTGATTCTATTTCAAATTGATGAAAATTAATATCCGAGAATAAATTATACACAATCAGAGATTTTAAAACCGACCTTATAAAATAATCGGTATTATATTTAAAAACACAAAAACATATATGTCAAACAAAGATGAAAAACTGCAAAGTGAAAAATATTTACTATACTTACAAAACAACAAATAGAACTTGCTCAAATTCGCTTTGATGTATGATTGTTTGGCCGTCTTCTACGGAATTGTAGCGAATCCAAGTGCAAGTTGTACTAATTTGTTGTTATCTTTGGCTTCGTAATAATTGGGTGTAAAATCACCCGACATCAACGATATCAACTTTCAGCTATTAAAGGTAAAATACTATTTTTTACGATAAATATACAAAGGGAATGAAAGGGATAGATGCATTAGAATTGTCTAATACAAGAATGAGACTTTTCCAAAAGACATCAACGCGCGGCTAAAAAGGCGCTCGTTTACCCAGCGCCCATTTTAGATAGACCCCTGCGGTGGCTCATAATCTGATTAAATCAAAAATAATTTTTCGTACTGTTTACTTACCGATGAAAAGTTATACCATCCTTTTTGTAACTAGATGTCTTGGAATATTTCCCACACCACTTCACCGCGCATGAAGGCATTTTGATGCGTTATAATTGCATAAAAAGTTAGAAAAAAAAATATTAATTTAGCGTGCACAGAAGTCTAACACTTGGACACAACTAAAATGGTTACTAGTACCGTAGCCTATACATAGGCGATCAAAAGACAATAGTTTTCGAGCGTCGGGGCTCTGTGTGCGTAGTCAAGTGGTTATATAGTCTGTGCACGAGTCAATCATCTATCAATAATATGACGTGTACTTGTGAAGGGAAGAAGAAGGAAGGTCTACCTCTCGTCCATGGTTCACTTGCCAGTGGATAGCCGAAATGTATTCTGTACCCGGTGAATGCACGAGGAAACTGGATGTAGCACCTTGTCGTCTGTCTTTTCAATAGTAGGTATACATAGAATTACCTGAAGTAAGGATGATAGATGGCCATTAGAGCTGATGATGTTCGTTATTGGTGACTCCAAGGTTGATAACTTAGGTCGCTCAATATCCTGGATGAGCAATGGACAGCAGAACCGAGAATAATTTATCAGAGTCCTGCCATGGAAATAGGCTCAGTTGATTAAATGAGAAACCAACTGATTGTTAGCAGTGGAACTTCTGTCTCCACTGTTACCTGCGGCTACCGAGGTTACGAAGATTACCGGCAATTATATCAAACTGCTGCGCTGTGAGTTTTTATCAAACATTGTTGAATAAATTAATTTTAGAAACCACTCATTGATTATATGATTATGAAAGTCATGCTTTTTATGTGGTTGCTGTAGAAAAACATAAAGGATTGCAGTAATTGAATTACGGCTGACACTGGAGGGTAATCATGGGTGTGATGTAATGACCGGTGGCGTTTATGACAGGGATTTTTCAGTTCGACGCCTTCGACAAAGTTCTGTGGTCAAAAATTAATTTAAACTTTAAAAACGTCAACGAAGGTTTCTGGGAATTGTCTTAGTTAGAGATGACTTTAACTATTTCTGTATCTAAAATTAGTTCAACACTACGATAAGTTTGTAAAACGTGGTAAGTCTTACATTGTACCAGAAATACCTAACACATTACATTGTAGTTGTAGTGTATAATTTGCAGACATTCATCAAAGTAGTTTATCGTCGGATTACTTGCAGTAATCACACCGGCTCATGATATCGCAACGTTAACACATTCGGTATGAACTGATGCAATTTGGATCACGTTACTTTGTTACCCTTTTAGGGAGAACCCTTCACCATTCACCGCCTGCCCTTATTCTAATTTATTTTAGTTTGGCACAGCATGGCTTCTTTTTCCATACACCTGTAGTAACCTTCATCTCAGTATAGTACCTAACGGTCTTTGTACATCTTTTTCGAATAATCCATGCTTCGGAATCGGAAGATGACAACCGTTCACAAAGTACGAAAATGTCGATTAAACAGTCATTAAACAGAATGGATGAATTTTGTTGGATTCAATATTGACTAATTGAATTTCAGCTACAGGTTTATGTCGAAACATGACTTGTCACGAGACCAGTCTGAAAACCAAATCATCTCACGGGATTACCACACAACTAATGTGCTAGCGTTGTGCAGGCACATGTGGGCTGCGCTCGCGCCGGACAATGATTTGTACAAATTACACCTTGGCAACACTGACCGGTGTTGCCTTGTTTATGCTCTGCTACAGACGGGGCAGACAGACACATCATTCTTGATAAATTGCTCGCGAGACTTATTTGCGGTCATGTGCAGGAATAGACTTTACTCGGTTTTCGCAATCTGAGGTTAGGTAAGTCTTAGTTTTGAGAATCTCTTGTAGTCAAAGACGGGAGATAATCTCGGAACAATAAACATATAGGACCTTTAGCTAATTCATCTAGCAGACCATTTCATATAAATTCTGTTCCTTTGTCTAAATACATAATTACTTTGAGGGTATTATCAAATTGACTTGCCTGCGTTTTATCATTTTTAGGATTGTTTGAGTCTCTTTAAATCTGTTTTCTATTATTTCAAAAGTATTTTGAAATAATGTAATAAGACTAGTCTGTGTGTAGAACGGTCTACCATTTGGTATGTCCATATTAACAGTTCGAAGCCCTCCTATTAAAGCCACCAATCCGCGTCTAAAAGCACTCACTTACAAATAATCCCATCTCACAACGTTTGCTTCGAGCCTAAGCTGTGACCCGCGACTGTGGGGCAACCCGAGGTCACTGTCAACCGGCACAATGGTCTTATTAATTCCTTGACAAATAGACGCGTGACGTGTGACGTGTATATACGTCAACCGACGTGTCGGCGCGTGGCGGTGGGCGGGGCATGAATACATGTCGTTAGACGTGCAGGAAGGCTCGTGTGTTTATTTGTAGAAAGTGTTCGTTTCGGCACTGAAAGGGGAGTAGGGTGGCCATGAGACATTCTACAAAGAATCAATCGACTCACCCGTTTATTGATACCAGACCTGGTGGACAATGCAGAAGATTAAAATATGGGCTCGCTTGAACTACTATTACTAAACGAAAGCAGCAGTACATTGTAAACAGTTAAACTTTAAGTTCCACTAAATTACAAAATTCTTTGATTCATCTGTGGAAACAATATCTTGTTATTTTCCTGTATTCGTGAATAGGAACTCAATTTGTTATTATGCATTTTGACTCATTTGTCGATATTCTTCCTGCATAACCGCTCTAGCGTAGTTACTATTGCATGGGCGCAGTGTTCTGAACAGCTTTGTGACTATCATTCTGCCGTGCTAAGCACAAAAGCGGTATCTCAAAAAAATTTGTAAAGTTGATTTTTGTGGCATCGGATAGCTTAAAAAAATATGCATCCAATGAGCTCAGTCAAGTAACGGTATCTTAATAAAAAAGTCCTTAGAAAAGTGTTCCCTATCTCAGCTTTACCTCAAATCACTGAGAGAATAAAAAACAAAACTTCAATTTTCTCGAAACTAGCTTTTCCCGAGATACCGCTTTTGCGTTTAGCACGGCAGCATTATATTATACGAGCGCTATAATCGTGATAGCTAATTGGAGCACTGCACTGCTTCAAACTATTTAGATACGTTTACGACGCTTACCGTGACCACTATAGTTTAGTTCTAGTTCATTATTATTAATAAATACTTTTCAAGTCTTTTGTTTTATGACTTTATTTATCTCATGTCATTTATCTGGCTAATAATATTTATACAGCTCGTAAAATAAACATTAAGCACAAGAACGATAAGCTCTTGGCCGCAGCGCGCAGTGCCAATCAGTTCATTAGTTAATCGATATGCACATGATTATCCGAACAAATCTCACCATCTGCCGCCTGACGCATGGACTCATCTAGGTACTTCTATAATGCGATGCATGCTTCAACAAGAATGTTAATTTTTATTTTACGACTACAACTACACATGATTCGTTTCTAATTTAAAATGGCTACCGTCTCATTAAACTCAAGTGTAACGTTGATGTCAGATGTGGGACTATATTTTCATCTCCTTCTCACGCTCTGTTCGCCTGCACGACGTGTGTGTGTCCCGTGGGCGGTCGGCAGAAACCCCGCGTTTTTTCTCAAGATTATAATAAATGAAAAAGGAACGCGTCGCTGTGCGAACACTCCCAACAATTTTATTATCTCATTAGCGTGAAGAATGTCTTCATAAAGTGTCGCCGGCGCGGCCGGTTGGCCTCGGGACATCATTCATTACGCACACTATTGGCTTTAATAAATTCATATATTTTTCCTCGTGACTATGATCCACTACAATTTTTGATCCACCAACTAACGCAGCGTACATTTCAACTTCTGTGAGGTTTATACCTTCACTGTTTGGATCATAACAATCGATGGATTATGAAAATTTCGTTTTTGGTGTTGTCGTGATAGTGTAGTGAGCGCGGTGGTGCGCGGACCATTACAGCCATTACAGGGTGCCTGCGGGCGTCATGCACGGTGCGCGCAGTGCGCCCGCGCCGCCTGCCTCCCCGGGGGTGTGCCACTGCGCTTGCGCGGATAACATCTATACACAGTACGTATTACTGGCACTCATCGCATTGTTTATCGACACTTACCGCGCACAACAGATCGGAACACTGTAATTTATACCATACGCAAATGTCTTCGGGCTTATTGCGATCACTACAACACGCTAACTGTTTGTTTACCTCGAGCGATTGCTACCAGGCGTTCGAGATTACCATCGATTTGAATTAATAGCAGATTAAGCTCAAATCGATTATCGATAAGACATTATCGGCATAGACGTGGATTTTATTCACCCATAAAATAGGAATTTAAACTATAAGCGCGTTGGGAATTGATTAATTCTAAAAAACCCGCTATTTAGTTCATTAATCGAAGCTGTACTATGGAAGGGCCTCATTGTAATTTTAATTAAATTCCTCCACAGATAATTCACATTGCTCGATCGGAGTTGAATAATAAAAGTGTGTTGCTCATGCGCGGTCGTTATTCAAACATGGCATCGCAGTGGGATGTGAGATGTAATCTAATCAAAAATTTGCGCGTTGTGTTGTGCAACGCGCTCGGTTTGGACGAGATCATGATTCAAATAAATTGCTGAACCAAAAACAG
This sequence comes from Luperina nickerlii, assembly GCA_963855955.1. NCBI lineage: Eukaryota > Metazoa > Arthropoda > Insecta > Lepidoptera > Noctuidae > Luperina > Luperina nickerlii. The sequence goes on from OY979680.1 coordinate 21,452,322, forward strand.
TATAATTTGAGTGTTCCAAATAGCGCAGTGAGGTTCACACGCTAGTGCTGCGCCGCGGGCGAGTGCGGGACACATCGATCATATCGACACGCCCGCGCGCGCAAATCGTTCCAACACAACACTAGATATTGTGCAACTGTCGCTAGCTCCGCCACATCTAACTATTAGTTATATCTCTCACATAAACGCGTTTCAATTATATTATCTGTCACTTGGGTAACGTCGCGAACTTTTATAAGATGTCCGCCGTAGATAAATTGCACAGAGTCGGTAATTGGAAACTGATAATATTGAAACGAGATCGTATCGGCAATATATCTCAACGAGTCCAATGAGTTCGTTAAATTGCATTAGTTAAAGGATTAGAGAACATCATAAATCTGTTGGTGATTGTCATAATATTGGCACCGTTTGTTTTTATGTGATATTAGACGAGCCCTCGTACCGTAAGCCGCTACATTTGATTAGTGTAACGGTTTGCAAAGTTATTAAAGGAATAGCATTAATGCTGTACCATTGAGCACCTGATTGAGCGAGATTATCTTTGATTAATCTATTTCACATAAAATCTAGTGGCGAAACGATTGTTGATATTTTAATAAACACTCCTTTTTTTCGTTTTGTTTCTTTTGTTTTATTTTGATGTTAAATGTATTAAAATAAGGATATTTTCTGAAATAAAAAAATATTATTATTGTTTTTTGTAATCTTATTTTATTTCGAACGGTCAAGAGGTTCTAGTGATTTTTAGTGAACACTGATTAGCCATAGTTATAGAACAGGGCAAAGAAACGATTTTATGGGTTACGTCGGGTAGAAGCGTGTCAATGTGTACCTTAATATAAGTGAGACATAATTTCAATACACTACACAATCACCTCATGGGTAAGAAGCAGCGGTGTATTGGTTTATTTATAGATATCTCGAAAGCTTTTGACACTGTCTCTGCGCCCATACTTCTATCGAAACGGGAACGCATGGGAATTCGTGGTTGTGCACTTGTAATTTTTTCAAGTTATCTGGAGAATCGTTTCCAACATGTTCAATTGGATGAGGTAATAAGCGATAAAGCTAGAATAGAATACGGCGTCCCACAAGGCAGCATTCTAGGTCCAATTGTTCCTAATCGACATTAATGATCTGTGTTCACTTTCATTAACTAACTGCTTCATATTTACCCACGCTGATGATACAGCCCTACTTGTTCATAGGGATGATTGGAGTGAAACAGAAAAATATGCTCAGATGGTGTTGGACATTGTCATGAAGTGGTTTAACAATAATTTATTAATCCTGAATGCAGAAAAAACAAAGCTTGTTTCTTTTTCTTTAAGTAATAAGACTCAGCCAAACATAACGCCTATTGTTAAAGTACATAGTTGTTGTCTAAACTCCTGCTGTACCTGTCCCACTCTGGCAACCACATCTTGTGTAAAATACTTGGGCGTGCAAATTGACAAACACCTGAACTGGTATAGTCATATTGATAATCTAGTCATCCGAACGCGTAAATTTATTTCCAGCTTTAAGAAATTCCGTTATTCAGCTGACTCGGAAGCACTTAGTCTATTATGCACTCTGTCAGTCTCTTCTCCTATATTTTTTGCCAGCTTGGGGTGGCGCTTGCAAAACATACTTTCTGAAATTAGAGAGAGCTCAGAGAGCAGTTCTCAAAGTAATGTTCTGCATGCCCTATAGGTACGTAGGAGGTGGTTACTTTGGAACTTTTTAGGGAAAGCAGGGTTCTGACAGTGAGAGGCTTATTGCTACAATGTGTATGTAGGAAACATCGGCTGCCGTTCACAGCAAGTACTAAACGTCGCACAGACATTGCCCCTCCACCTGTTAGAAACAAAACCACCTTCGCAAAACACCAATTCACCTACCTCAGCTATATTCTATATAATAAAATCAATTAATTTCTCCATATGCACAGTTTAAATTATCACCAATGCAAAAGCACAGTTAAAGAATGGCTAATTGAGAAATCATATGACGAGACCGAAAATCTTCTCTTCCTACATGCTTCAGACAGATCCCCTCTTATTCAAGTATTTTCACACAAATACTCATACACTCCCCCCACTTTCACACTTACTCACATATCCACAATTACTACACCTACCAGGACGCATTCACACCATACACAAACCGCACTTTCACATTAATTATAAGGTCGATAAGGGTTGTGTTTTGTGTGGCTAAGTTGATAAGGGGCGAGGAATTGAATCCTGAAGATAGCACAGTATTCTTGGGCATAACTTTGGATGATGAGCTTCAGTGGGGTCCACATATAGATAAATTGTCAAAAAAGCTAAGTTCCGCAGCATACGCTGTTAGAAAGATTTGTAATTTAACTGATATAGAGACAGCCCGTTTAGTGTACTTTAGTTATTTTCATAGTGTAATGTCGGTATTCTATTGTGGGGAAATGCCGCCGATATTCAGACTATCTTTGTTTTGCAGAAGCGCGCTGTTCGATCAATTTATAAATCAAGTCCGAGACACTCTCAGAGACAAATTTAAAGAAATTAATGTAATGAGTGTGCCTTCTCAGTATATTTATGAAAATATTTTATATGCCCATATTTTATTATGCCATATTTATATGTAATTAGGTATATATTATATTCAGTTTTAATAGGTTTATGCGTATCTTTTTATTTAAAATATTTATTCCTCAATGTTCATGATTGCACCTACCACTGTTTGTCTCTGCATCACCCAAAGGTTGACTGGTAGAAAATGCTTATGGCATTAAGTCCGCCTCTGTACATTTATGTGCTTGAAGTATTAAATAAATAAATAAAAATTGTTTAAAAAATACAGTGTTATCCATATTATAAATACTAGAAACAAACACAAATTTGTTGTACCTACGACAAGGCTCAAGAAAATAGGTGGCTCGTTCAGATGCCAATGTATACGCTTTTATAACAAACTAACAAGCCACGTTCAAGATCTAACCCTTAATAAATTTAAATTATTAATTAAACGTAAGTTGTGCAAGAAAGCCTTTTATATTTATTTATTTATATATACTTTATTGTACACCAGAAAATACATAACAACAATATATTGAGGACAAAAGGCTTGGGATTGAACTGCTTCCACTTTCTGCATTTTGAGTGTTTTGTTTTTTTGTGTTTTTCATTAATGCTTTAAAAAAAAAACAATGACAGTTGCTTACTTTGTAAAGTATCATATTATTTTAATTATTGTGAATGTGAAGACGATGTGGGTCATTTATTTTATTCATTTTATATTTTTTGTTATTCTATCCATGGTCTGGCAGTTTGAGTAATTCATGTGGCCTACCCAAATGTCCTTTATATGGTATTGTTCGTCGAATCGTTGAGCTCCTTAAGTCTTGAGTTGAGCTGCACGACTTCTGACATGCGTGTGTTAGCGGAATAAAGTATAATCTATCTTTAAGTATATATATATATATATGTATTACCCCAATAGTTATTTAATATGTATAATACCTATGAATATATGGTATGTAGGGAATGGCTTGTCAGTAAATAATCAGGAAGCTAGTCGTCCGTTCCAAATCTAGGTCCTCGTGGAGAAGAAGGACAAGAAACTCCACGGAAACAGTATTATTCTATCAACAATTCCTTATATTGCCACACATTTCAAATATTAGCAATATTGGCCATATTATAACATATACAGAACACCATAGTTATCAGCAATAATCTAGATAATAATATCAATTAACTTACGTGACATCTGGTCTATCTATTCCACATAATAACGTCACTAGTACTAATAGAGGCCGAAGCTCCGTTCTGGTCAACGTCTCTAACAAGAATCGTCCCTGCCACTCGGAGCTCCCCCTTTTATAGTCGTGAATAAATAACTGACATTTCCATCTACCGTCATTTAAAATATCAACGATATAGAAGGTGGATATCCGTTGGGAATAATTATGATAATAATAACAATACCTATAATTAGTATAATCTATCACGTGCACTGACTGGACAGGTCCTCTCAATCTGTGTGGTTCTTTCCTAAAAATACCATCTCAGACATCGACCTACATGGTCTTCATATAAACTGACCAAGATTATGTCTGGACTTTAAAAGAGACTATGACCTCTGAGTTTGTTTCGGCCTTTCTTCTCAGAGTACTCAGATAGGAAACGCCGACCTCATCTAGTTTAAAAAATATATGATTGACGTGTAAAATGTTTGTGCAAACCTACTTTTTTTTTTGCTAGCCTATGCTGTCCCACTGCTGGGCAAAGGCCTCCCCCAAATCCTTCCAGGAACTGTTTTCCCGCGCCACCTCGAACCAGCCCTCGCGGTACGCGTCCAGGTCATCTCGCCATCTCTTTTTCCGCGCCACCTCGAACCAGCCCTCGCGGTACGCGTCCAGGTCATCTCGCCATCTCTTTTCCCGCGCCACCTCGAACCAGCCCTCGCGGTACGCGTCCAGGTCATCTCGCCGTCTCTTTTCCCGCGCCACCTCGAACCAGCCCTCGCGGTACGCGTCCAGGTCATCTCGCCATCTCTTTCTGGGCCGGCCTCGGCGGCGCCGTCCATCTTCAGGCAAAACTACTTACAAAAATAAAATCATTTATCATTATCTAGTTTAATTGTACAATTTATTATTTTTATGACATGGATTTACATTCTGTGATTACTTTAACTCCCACACTGAATTATTACTTGTGAAAATTTTAGGAAAATCATATATTTTTGCAATGTTTGTAAATATGAGAGCACCATGAATCATCACATAATTAATTAATTACACATATATAATTAATACGAACACAAAATATTGTAAAACACTTTAAAATAGTAACCTTGGAGTTTCTTGCCCATTCTTCTCCATACGAAACTACTTTCTGGTAGGGGCGACTAGAATCGATTTTGTTTAAAAGTTCCTATTGGTACAAAATGATTTGCCTTTGACTTATTACCTACCATTTAACTTGTTGATCAAGTCTATGCATCACAATGTGACGTAGTTCAGGCAAGGTGTTACGGTGAAATATCGGTCCGATTAAATCGATTACAATCACGACTTAAAGGTTGTGCTTATCCAAACCGATTGTAGATTTCTTCAACAAAACATGTTATAATCGAAACAACACTATTATAAATTAAGCGGTCCATTCAACAAAGTAAACAACTAAAGTAAATCACTTAGTTTAGCATAAAGGTCACTGCAGACTTAGTTAATGAGCCGCACGGTGGCAGCACCAGGTGAGAAAATAGAGTTCCGCCCACGTCACGCCGTTGTGCGCACGCGCATTAAGTGGGCGCAAATGTCCATTAATATTGTAAATGTGGATTTATTGGCTATTAATGAGAGGAATATGAAGAATAATCGAATTTGATTAGAACGGTTATAAATGAATGGCCACCAACATGAGAATGTTCGATACATGTTGTCACCGGTCAGCGACTCAGCGGTGGATTCAATATGAACGGCCACCAACATGAGAATGTTCGATACATGTTGTCACTGGTCAGTGACTCAGCGGTGGATTCATTATGAACGGCCACCAACATGAGAATGTTCGATACATGTTGTCACCGGTCAGTGACTCAGCGGTGGATTAAATATGAACGGCCACCAACATGAGAATGTTCGATACATGTTGTCATCGGTCAGCGACTCGGCGGTGGATTCAATATGAACGGCCACCAACATGAGAATGTTCGATACATGTTGTCACCGGTCAGTGACTCAGCGGTGGATTCAATATGAACGGCCACCAACATGAGAATGTTCGATACATGTTGTCACCGGTCAGTGACTCAGCGGTGGATTCATTATGAACGGCCACCAACATGAGAATGTTCGATACATGTTGTCACCGGTCAGTGACTCAGCGGTGGATTCAATATGAACGGCCACCAACATGAGAATGTTCGATACATGTTGTCACCGGTCAGCGACTCAGCGGTGGATTCAATATGAACGGCTACCAACATGATAATGTTCGATACATGTTGTCACCGGTCAGCGACTCAGCGGTGGATTCAATATGAACGGCCACCAACATGAGAATGTTCGATACATGTTGTCACCGGTCAGTGACTCAGCGGTGGATTCAATATTAACTCCCGTTATTAATAAACGTGACAACGAGTTTAAACTTTAGATGAACCATACATTTTTACATTACATTTTTTTTTTACATGTATTTGTAGCATAACTGTACTCGAATACCATGTCACCGTGAAAACTTAGGTGAAGTGTATTGAGATTGGGTTAATAAACAAGACTTCTTTGAGTTTAAACTTAATAATCGTTTTTATTAGCTGCACAGTAAAGATTTTATAACAACATGACAGGCGACCGCAGCATATAAAGTGGCGCCATCTGGCATTACAATATAAAAATAAACAGGCAAACAACAGGTAGCAATACAGCCTAGAATTAATTATAAAATTTTATCCAATACTCCCACTAAATTTTATAAACAAAAATCTCTTATATTTGCCTGATTTTAATAGAAAATAAACTTAACTTACATAACTGACAATATTTCATCTCTTACACGTTCGAATTTAGCAGTAGGTAGAGCCTTGGTAAAAATATCAGCCAGTTGATCTGAACTTTGCACATACTTAATAACAATTAATTTTCTTTTAACTTTTTCTCTAATAAAATGGAATTTAACATCAATATGTTTTGTCTTTTTATGATAAACAGGATTATTTATTAGTTTGATTGCACTTTGATTGTCAATACAGAGAGTTGTATAATTTTGAATGACATCAATTTCTTTGAAAAACTGTCTTAACCATAAAAGATTCTTTGCAGCTTCACAACCAGCCACATATTCGGCTTCAGTTGTTGATAAGGCAACACAAGGTTGTTTTTGACTAGACCGAGATATAGGTCCACCATTTAACATAAAAATATAACCACTGGTTGATTTTTTTGTATCTAAGTCCCCAGCAAAATCTGAATCCGAATATCCAATTAAACTTTCATGACCTTGATACTTTATACATACATTTTTAGTTTTTATAAGATATCTAATAATCCTCTTAAGCTGATTAACATGATGTATACTAGGATTATTGATATATCTACTTAACAAGGTAACTGAAACTTTCAGTAACGCCATCAGGATGGAATTTGGTGTGGACAAATGTGCAGTCATGCATGTAAAGCGAAGGGAGATTATGGAATCCGAGGGAATTCAACTCTCGGATTCCATAAGCCTCAGATCCCTCTTCTCATCCGAAAACTATAGGTATTTGGGTATATCGGAAGCGTTAGGCATCAACGATGCTGACATGAAGCAATCGTTGAAGAAGCGCTTCTTTTGTCGCCTGAAGAAGGTATTAGTCTTCTTTCGGGCGGAAATAAGGTGCGCACCTTCAACGATTGGGTCATGCCGGTTTTGATGTACTCTTTTGGCATACTCAATGGACTCAAACCGAACTCGACGCCCTGGATAGAAGGGTCCGTACACTTCTGACCGCAAACCGCATGCATCACCCACGATCATCAGTGATGAGACTGTATATCCCGCGGAAGTGCGGGGGTGGAGGCTTTTTAAATGCGAAGACCCTCCACAACCGCGAAGTGTGTAGTCTCAGGGAATATGGCTAAAGAGAACTGGCGCAAACCTGTAGTACTTTCTACTGATGACCGCAAGAAAGTATGGCAAAGCAATGAGCTTCACGGGCTCTTCATGAGCCCGGTGTAGATTTCTTAGCGTCCGTATCCTGCCTAAGTTTTGGTGACCTTTTCGGGGAAATTGAAGGTTTCGTCTGTGCAATTATGGACGAAGTTATCTTAACAAATAACTACCGGAGACATATTATGAAGGATGGGACGGTTGACTTGTGTCGGGCATACCACCGTCCGGGTGAGTCTATCAGACATATTATCTCTGGTTGTTCTCGTCTGGCTAATGGCGAGTACTTGCACAGGCATAACCAAGTAGCCAGGATTATTCACCAGCATTTGCTTTGAAATATAAACTAGTGTATTCTGAGGTACCGTATTACAAGTATGTGCCCGACCCAGTTCTCCTCGAAAATGACCATGTCATGTTGTATGTACTGGGATCGGTCTATCATTACTGACAGGACTATTGTTGCCAATAAGCCTGATATAGTGGTGATAGATCGATTAGCGCGCCGAACAATGATTGTCGATGTTACCATTCCGCATGACGGGAACCTTGTGAAAGGTGAGAAAGAGAAACAAATTAAATATCTCGACTTAGCACACGAGGTTGTTGACATGTGGAATGTGAGCTCGGCTATCATTGTGCCGATTGTCGTATCAGCCAATGGTCTCATAGCCGAAAGCCTCGATCAACATCTGTCAAGGCTCTCGTTAGGCGGTTGGATCAAGGGCCTGATTCAGAAGGCAGTACTCCTCGATACGGCTCGGATTGTGAGGTTCTTGTCTCTGGAGCCCTAACCACCGGTAGCTTGGACCTTGCTCCCGACATCGGCGGACAACTATTTTTTTATATTTTTAAATGTTTTTTTACACTTATTTTTATATTTTAATAAATATTTAAAAATGTAATAAAATAAGATAACTCAATAAATAAACGACATAATAATAAGACATTTATTTCAGACGTAGTCCATATACTGTTAGTAACACAAAACCTTATAAAACTATTGTTAGTACATACAAAAACAAAGCCACAGAAAGAAATAAAAATAAAAATCACAAAGTGGCATCGCACGGGAGTGCCAGTCTATGCGAGGCCCTGAACGCGACCACCCGCAGTGTGTAGTCGCATCCAGTGCCGCAACATCGGCGAGTCCCATCGACCCACGAACACGCTCAGAAGGCTGTTCGAGCTGGCCCGCATGCGCTTCATAAGAGACGCAGAACGCTTCCGCATGATGTCATGAAAACCATCCACGCTTTTCACCGCAAACATTGCTGAAGCGCTGCAGTGCATGGCGCGGCACCCCGAACAGCACCCTAAACGCTGCAGGCACTCTGTTTAAGCTGGCACCGCAAAGATACAAGGGAGGCACATTAGCGAATGATTTATTACCAGCCTTAAACACCATCACTTCACTCTTCCTCACATTATATCTGAGTCCATGGGTTCGTGCATAATTTTCACAAATACATTATAACATTTGTTTGTCGCCGAGATGAGACTGCGACTAGATTCTGAACGTTTTAAATTATGAGAACTGGCCTTCAGGACTTACTTTACAAATTACGAGAACTGGCCTTCAGGACTTACTTTACAAATTACGAGAACTGGCCTTCAGGACTTACTTTACAAAATTATGTAAAATGCTGATACATGACATTCACTGATGCTTTAAGTTTCCTTTGCAGCAACATAACAATAATATGAACTCTCATAATATCTGTCTTCGTAACCCTCACAAGTTCACCCTGTCTTTGTATTGTTCGTGATTAAGAAACTCCCCACAACGACGAAAACTCCCATCCCTCCATTAAGACGACAGTCGTCGATCGGCAATAGAGTCCCGTGTGCTGTCGGTAGGGCCCCATTTTTGTAATGGGCCACTGCGATGCGCCTGCACATTGTTAACTTGTGGGTGTACCATGTTATTTTAAAGAGTCTTATGTTACAATGTAGTTCCTCTAGTTTTATTAATAATAGGTAGGTAGTGAAGAAGATTTGTTCTGAAATCTTCAATTTGTCTCCCAACGGTGGTTATGGTACGAGGAGCAGCAACGAGCCTTCTTATGGTCAACATTAAACACACTGTTTTAACTGACTTTACTTAAGGAGCACATTATTACATTAATGTCAGTAGTTGGAGCAGTTCTGTAATGCTGTCTGCTATATCGTTCTGTTTGCTGACTCAATGAACATTCCTCAGCAGCTGGTGACAGTGTATCGCGACTCCTCTGTATAGTCTTCATACATTGTAGAGTTCGTAGGAATACATACTCGTATTATTAAAATGTCACGCTTAATTCCACGCGTTCGACGCGTTGAGTAAAAACGTCGTTCAAAAATTATTTATAGAGAGTTGGGTACAGCCACACTCCGGCGTTTTGTGGAATTTAAAGACTTTTATCAAGAAATACTTTGTGGCTGTGGTTTATGGCGCCACATTCATTATTTAATTTCTTTATGTTTTGAGATAACAGTTACTTATGTTTTGTTACTGTGACAGATTTGTGTGGAGAGAGGTTATCTTTTAGCTGGTTGCGTAATGTTGTCGACGCATGGTACTACTTACTAATGAACGTGTGATAATCCCTGACGAATACAATATTACATTTGCAAACAAACAACTTATACTAAATCATTCCGCTCCATTAATTCTGAAACCAATTAAACTGTATCCCTACATAATTCTCCGTTGAATTTGTAATTATCTCCCTCTGGTAACAAAGGGCGGCGCGTGCGCATCCCAGTGTTCTGTGTGCGTGTATGTGTGAGAGAGGGTATGCGTGTGTGTGTGATCATCACTTGATTGCTAATTGTGGTTAATTGCAAGTGCTTTGTGTTGCGCCCGCGCAGGTATCCGATACAAGCGTGGCACAGAAGGACTACTATCCAATTTATTGTTTAATGAGTGGCTAAATGGCTTTCATGACTCACGATATTATTGTATTGCTCCACCGGAAGGGTCGTCCGGTCGGTCGGCACTAGAAGTGAAGCATTTTGTACAAAGTCTTAGCTGATTACAAATAATTGTACTACATTATTATGATCGACCCTTTGTATCAGTAACATTAAAATACCAGTTTTTCTTAATTATTTTAGGTTCGATTCCCGTATTGTTTTTCATATTTCTAAAATTTTAAAATTGCACCGGTGTAAAATTACAGGAAAATCTTCATTATTTTGTAATTATTCTAAAACCAACCTTCTGCATCTAACATTGCGTGAACAGGGCGGTGTTTGAAAGCCATCGAAAGAGAGGGGATGATGTACCATCAGCCGGTAACTATAGAGCCTTGCAGCTTATTGTTAATTTCGCGTAACGAGAGTACCGAGAGGCACAAGAGGGAATCATCTGAGGTTTACGATACCGCTGTACATCTTTACAAAGTTCTTCGTTGTTTTAGTGAAGGTTGCATGTCTTCGATATAAAGGCTCAGCACTTTAGTGTGAGATGGTGGTTGTATATTGTTACCAGTCCAGATGTTCTGGTGACGATATCCGACAAACACATTGTTTCCCACACAAGCGCGCAGCATTCAGCTCAGTTCCAAAGCTCGGCGCATAAGCAACCACCCATCACGATTCCCAATTTGTCACAATTTGAGCATAAAATCAACTGAGTTAGTTCACCGTCTACCGTCTCTACATGCAGAACGACTCTACAAACGACGTCGATTCCACGGTATTAGGTGTCAACAGTTGGGAGGCTTCTGTTCCTGTACGAGCCGGCGTGTAATCGCTCCGGCTCGCACCCGGCACGGCCGGCCGGACCGGCCCGTGACCGACACGCTCTTGTACACTTGTATTAAACGCCGAGCTAAGGACCACCGGCTGTCGGCACTAGAGGAAGTTTTAGAAATGTTTGAGCTGCTGTAAGCATTCTACAAATTGTGTCTGGAGAAAATAAATTGTTAGCTATTTAGTAAATTGTTAAAACATCATGAGACTAGTTCAAACTGAGTAGGTTTCGGGGTACAATAGGGGTAACGAGTTTCGTATTACCCAGTAACGGGTTTGTGGAAGTCAGATAGGTAGTCGCTCCATGTAAAATACTGGTACTCAGCTGCATCTGGTTAGACTGGAAGCCGACCTCGACATAGTTGGGAAAAGGCTAAAAAAATTATGAGGTGTTGGGGTACTAGTATACCCTACGAAGGAACTTTGAACTACTAGTAGTTCTCCTTACTATCACAGCTATCCTCAAAGATTTTCTGAGACTACATAGGTATCACTAATTATTTCCTATCCATCTTTCATTAACAATGTATGACGATCGTTGAAGTGTCTCAATGTTTTCTAATATTTAATTTCTTACAACGACGACGTTAAATAATCTTACGTATTAAACAAGGCTGTTTAAGGCACACGCAATAAAGGTTTCCAAACCCATATTGGTCTATAAAACTAATAACATAGATAAAATCATGACATTACGTATTAACTCAAGTGAATGCAAACAAAAGACTCGTGGTCTGCAAACAAAGAGCGCGTTGATGTCTTTTGTAGGCAAGAACAAACAGTGCTCTACATTCTCTGCATGCTGTAGTAGAGTGTCCGATGGCCCCCAAATAGTGGGGGGTGGGGGTAAGGGGGTTGCGGGGCTCGCTGTGGGGCGCTGCGGAGCCTTTTCTACTAAGTACAGTACAGTTGTAAACACAAGTCTAAAACTAAGTTAGTTTTTATTTGCAGCAATTTTTTTTTGTTATTTTTCATCGCCGCGTCTACTTCTTTTAAGGTTTGATTGAATAGGAAGAGGATTATTAGTATTCAAAAGCGTTAAAATTCAAGTCGCAATCTTATTTCAGCGAAAATTTATATCGAAACTTGTGAAAAATGCAGATTAGTTTGAGGTATTTTTTAAAAATATATGAATTGCCCGTCTACAACATGAACCCTATTATATGAGTCCCAGCGCGAAAGCCTCCAATTTCAAACTACGTGTTGTTCTACATATTTCAAGGCTACATTTACAGCCTTGTTAACAGACGGCTAACATTTTGCAGATTGGTCTTGATATGTTAGCAAGTTTTTTAGCATCTAAAATGCCTTCTGTGTGTGTTGGGCATATAAAATGAAATGATGTTTATTTCTGTTAGTAAATCTTTTAAAATACTCTTAGGTCGTATTTTTGTTTCAATATTTTAAAACTACATGGCACCGGCAAATTGAAAATTGCCATGCCATGCAATTGACTTACTCAGCAGCATTATTTAAATTATTTATTTCGTATTTTACCTCCTAAACCATCCCGATCGTTACAACTGGACAATAATCTTCAATACACGTGTCTGTGCCTGTACCGCGCCGGTCGGTGTATGTAACTAGCTATCTATAATTGAGATCGGCGCATGCGCACCGAGTTCTGCGCCTGCGCTTGGAATCACACACAGAAGGACCACTTTTAGTGTAATGAGATGTAGATGGCACGCCAGACTTGAATCTGGTAGAATTGGCTCGCTGTCTCCGTCACCAACAGGAGCATAAGCTCAGTTGTTAGAATTGGCTCGCTGTCTCTGTCACCAACAGAAGCATAAGCTCAGTTGTTAGAATTGGCTCGCTGTCTCCGTCACCAACAGGAGCATAAGCTCAGTTGTTAGAATTGGCTCGCTGTCTCTGTCACCAACAGAAGCATAAGCTCAGTTGTTAGAATTGGCTCGCTGTCTCCGTCACCAACAGGAGCATAAGCTCAGTTGTTAAAATTGGCTCGCTGTCTCCGTCACCAACAGGAGCATAAGCTCAGTTGTTAGAATTGGCTCGCTGTCTCCGTCACCAACAGGAGCATAAGCTCAGTTGTTAGAATTGGCTCGCTGTCTCCGTCACCAACAGGAGCATAAGCTCAGTTGTTAGAATTGGCTCGCTGTCTCTGTCACCAACAGGAGCATAAGCTCAGTTGTTAGAATTGGCTCGCTGTCTCTGTCACCAACAGGAGCATAAGCTCAGTTGTTAGAATTGGCTCGCTGTCTCCGTCACCAACAGGAGCATAAGCTCAGTTGTTAGAATTGGCTCGCTGTCTCTGTCACCAACAGGAGCATAAGCTCAGTTGTTAGAATTGGCTCGCTGTCTCCGTTACCAACAGGAGCATAAGCTCAGTTGTTAGAATTGCTCGTTTTTATTTTTTACTTTGACGTCCAAAATGCACTAATTTCATCAATTCTGAGTAAACCACAAATAGCTTGCAATAATTGCCAAATTCATGAATGTCAATTATATACTCATATGTTTGTTCAGTTTTGCATCCTCATGAGTTTTTTTTATCAAATATTGTGCGAAATGAACCTTCTACAATCAGCTGCTTGCTGTCGCAACTCTTTGTCCGAAGCTCTTTAAATAACTTTAATGCGGTTGAGAATTCCGGCGCGACCAGGAATAAAGAAGGCCAGCAGTGGTACCGGCGGCGGGCACGTCGTGATGCCGACACAAAGGAATCGAGCGAAATGTTACTTCACAATACTGCGCTGTTCGGCATTACATCGGCGTGAACTGTAGGAGACTGGCAGAGGCGGCGGTTCATGAGTAAATTACTGTTGAAGTTGAAAAGGCGCTGTAAGTTTGACATACAGAAGCGGTGAGGAAACATATTGCCGAAATCATGGATATTTTAAGGGTCAGAAAATAGTAATTTATTACAACCAAAGTGCATGACATCAAAGAGAAAAAATACATTTATGTCAGGTAATTCACACCCGTTGCCAAACAAAATGTTACCATTTGTCTTTTTCAAGAAAGTCACACCCTATAAACTCGGAGTACTTCAAGAGACAAGAAGTGGATGCAATTAAGGTTTTGGGAGTACTGTTCGACAAAAAGGAAATACTTTCGTCCATCATCGAGTACATTATTAAGAAAGCATCAAACATGTTAAGGTTTGTGCTAATAAACACCAGGGGCTTTAAACAAGTTGGTACTAAAATAATGCTGTAGTCTTGTAGGAAGTATTGCAGTGTTGTTTGGAGACCACACTACGCCACACAAAAGTTACTTTTGGAAAGAGCTCAAAACGGTTCGTGTGGCACCTCGCATCTCGCATTTTTTAGAGGAAAAATTAAACAGCTGCTTTCCTTTAATACTAGTCTCTAATATTTTAAAATGCACTCGCTGATATCGAAGAGAAGTTATTGACGCCTTGTTTCTCTGTAAGTTGCTTAGGAGTAAAATTGACTGCCCGAACCTACTGAGTGTCCTAAAGTTTCGTGCCCCAGCCCGAAACCCTATCACACCATTATAATATAATACCCACCGTTTGCACAGAACGGTCCTGACTCCTGGCTGCTAACTTACCAATTTCACGCATGTGTAAAAATGTGAACATTTGCAGCGATGTTACTGATATACACCATGATAGCATCGGAAAATTTATAAAATAATTACTGAGCAATATTCTCACAACTTGTAATGTAATTGATCTCGCTATTAATGTTATTTTAAGCTATTTTAATATGTATTTGAAATTATTTTTATTTGTTAATGTTTTATTTATTTATTTATACAAATCTTACCTAAACTATCTTCACAGACTACGATCCAATGCGATAGTTTGGCCTTACAAGCTAAATTCTACATCTTATAAAAAAAATAATCTACTTTATTCTTAAATCTAAGTAACTTAATATATATAATGTAACTTTTACGAATTCACTCAAGTTGCACCACAATACATCAACCCTCTCGTGAACCTCATTCACCACACGTATGGCTCTAGTGAAAGGAGTTTTCGCCAGAAGGTTGGTTCTGGCTGCATGTTAATGTTATCTATCAATGTATGTTATCTATCGTTATTTTGTTTTTCTGTTGTTTGTGTTTTTTTTTATTTCTATGCGTCATGTTTTCCGCAAATAAACGTATTTTCTTTCTTTCTTTCTTTCAATGTGTTTTTTATTTTATTTATTTAGAATGAAACTGTTGTTATTATTACTGTTATGCATGGATTACCAAAAATTATTGAATTACTATAATTGTAAATATCCTTTTTGGCTTTAAATATTTTGTAAAACCATAAATGGTGCATGTTGTGTCAGCCTGTAAGTAATTGTTGCATTCTAAATCTACCTATAATCTATCTACTATTTAGGAAATCATCTGTTAAATTTATTGTGTAAACAATTGTTGGCTAACCTTAATAAATAAATAAAAAGAAATCAAATAAAATGGAATTAAAATAAATCAGTTCAGAATAAATAAAATTTAATGAAATCAAAATACAATGAAAATACCAATTATAATAAGATACACCCATATCTATCGCCAGTTCAATCTGCGACCCAATGAAGCATGAAACAATACTGTCAAAGACAAAATAATTCGTCAATCTTCTGACACTAATCCGATTTCCTCCTCGAAACTTTCAGTCTAGACACGGACTTATGTGCGTAGTTAAATACAAACCGTAATTCCCGACCACTTCTAACCGACTACGTACGAATACTTACAAAAACTTAATCCTAACTTAAGCTCTACTTATACTTTGACAAACATATAACTTCTTGGTATCGGGGCTAATCGGAGGCTAATAGCTAGATTGTTGGCTAACGTTATGTGATTATATCTGCTAGATAGTGCCTGTGTCCGCTTGTTCCGAACGATTACAGTTACTGCGTAAACTTACAATAACTGTCTGTATGTTACCTTTTCACGCCTAAACCACTGAACGGATTTCCATAAAAATTGGCAGAGAGATAGATTGCATCCCGGGGAAGGGCATAGTTTCTATCCCGATATTACCACGGGACCGACACTTATGCGGGTGGGACCGCGGGCCGCTGCTAGTCGTAAGATAAGTTTGATAGTAAATTTCTTTATCATATTCTCATTCAAGAAGAAAATAGTCTTTTCTGTCTCTTCTCTGGGTGTCGTAATAATAACTACGAAATATAATCACCGTTTATGTTTTGAGAAAGCCTGTCTATTCTTTCTATGTCCTTCGTCTCTTATAACAAGATGAGACAACAAAGTCAACATTCCCTGGACAAATGAAACGTTAAGTACGTTCAACATAATTTATTACTTATCGTTTAACTGTAGTTAAACTCAAACAAATCCATGTGATAGAAGTATACACAACAACAGAATTGGTATGCTATGCGCGGGCTCACATAACGATCGCTTTGTGGTGCCGCCGCATTAATCCGATTACTGTGAACACACATAGATAAAAACAGTAATTACTTCAGACACCATCACTAATTGCACCTACATACGTACATATACATATTGTGCATGTGTTGTAACAACCATCATACTTCGCCACGACGATTTAACAATTAAAATGGAGTTTAAAGTATAACAGAATTAATTTGGTTAACTTTTCGTAAAGTTACGGTTTGTTAAGATTTAAAGCCGTGAAGTTCGTTAAAGAATTTAGTGTTATTTCGTAATCGAATCGATTCTGATTTGAAGATTTTTTATGAAACAGAAAAAAGAAACTCTTGAGTTACTCTCGTTGCTGACAACAGCGTGCTGATCAATGTAGGCGTCCTGAAGAGTTCTGCACTGATAGATTAAAGAAGACAGTGCCATCACTTCTCGTTACAGGCAGAATTGTGTGCAGAAAGGAGACTGCGCAGACGCATTCTCAAAACCCTCTTGTAACTCATTATGAAACCCAGGGTCAACAAATAGGCCAGCTCCTTTCCTCTGCTCATGGCATGCTTTACATCCTGCCTGCCTCATGAGAATGCTATGATCTTATATACTCACCTATAATTACAATCAATATTTTGCTCTGGCCGTCACGTCGGCTTACCGAAGCTTGTATAGATTAAATTAGCCGTGATTCTTAGCGGACACATTAAAGTACTGATGTTATCTGTTATCTCTCAATTGGCTAAACGGATCTGTAATGGCGGCGGTGGCGACGCGGTATGGCGGCCGGCGGAACTAAACGAATTAGTCCAAACACCGCGATACCATCGTCCGTCTGTGTGTCATGCGCGACGTTCACGGAAACTGTATTAATTGTCAGCCGTCAGACGGAAATACGAGGCGCATGAATCGCGAGGTGGCATTCAGCAGAGCAATCTGACGCAATGTCTGGACTAACGTTCATTACACACAATTTTGTACATCTTTGACTAACACTGTTTAGCTTTCGTGCAAGACTGTTTGGTTGCGGTGTGTGCACCAGTTTTGGTGTCATAGGGCAATTGTCTGAATTGAGATAGTTTTGACCCAGCGCAGGGCTTTCATACTTTTTAAGTTGACTATAAAATCTTTTGCGAAATGGAAAGGTTAAAACCAATCACACACATAAAGTAGTTTCCAAGTAAAATAAAAACAGATGTACTTTTTCCCACAATCTCCTGCGAGTGAGTGCGACTGAACGTGAGTGAGTGCGCGCCTGCGCGCTGACTCAGCGGGAACCGGATTTACTTTTAAAACGCCATAACATTTTATAGCCGTGCGGTTTATTACTGATACGCGAGCTTTTTGCTCGCTCCGCTTCGACCGCTCCGACCGCACCGCTTGCGTTCGCTCCGTATGTCATAAAAATTGACTATAATTTCACGCGACTATGAAGAAACGACATAAACTATAGTATTTTATGATTGTCTTTAAATACAGGTTAATTTAAAAGATTTCGTTCTAGTCTTTTTAGCACTTATTTTATAGGCCATTAAATCGGAGCCGCGAACGAGTGTTATAAAATAAATTGTCACATTTTTTTGCAGTAACCGTTTAATTAATTTTTATTGGATCTATTTTTGTATGTTTTGGGTGTTTATTTTATTTTGGGGTATTTTACGAACATGTTCGGCGGTATGTCCGGTGTCAGCGGTGAGTAAGGACGTAGTTACACGACTGATTGTCGGCGTCATCTGAAGTGGACAGGTCGCTCTTAAAAATTACTCAGTAAGACGGTCGTTACCTCGTGTACCCACAGTGAATTGGATCTAAATCAACAACAACAGTATTAAATCTTTTTAATACTGTTCTTAAACGAACATAATTACAACTCTCTTGTTAATGGTTTGCGTTAACGTTTTATTCATTTGTTTGAGAATACGTTTTAATTATCATCACAGAGGTATTGTCTGTATTTGCAGAATATCCGCCATATAGCTAATTGAAAAACATGATTACTTTTACAAAGGAAAATACAATCTCTTAGAAAGATTCGCAACTACGAATCCACAAACAGTTCGTGTAACGGAATCACGGCTGTTCTACCAAACAGTCTGCGCCGAAAATTAGTATGTCATTACGTAAACTGTCCGCCTGTCTGTTTGGCCACCTGTGACGTCATCGCCCGCACTGAACTATCGCGCTACAGCGATTGACTAATACGGCTATATTGTCACCGGCGGAGGTACCTGTTGCCTTCAGTAGACCCACATAGTTATGTATTTCTAAGCTACATCCTATTATTCGATATATCCGGGACAATTCATTTCTCATTTTCGTATCAGTGCAGTTTAATGTAATTTACGAGTATACGAATTATGTAATTATATTATACTATATATTGTATAAATCTGCCTTTGAAATGAGTTAGAACAGAATTCTGTATAAAGCAGTTCTGTATGAAGCAGTTCTGAATGAAGCGGCTCTGTATGAAGCAGCTCTGTATGAAGTAGTTCTGTATGAAGCAGCGCTGCAGCGTTTGTTTGTGTGAAACTGAATCTCAGACAGAATGTGTTGTCAACAGAGAGATTTACTTACATACATTAGCGGAGTGTCGGAGTGTCGGGCTCACACACGTTCGAGAGTGCACTTAGTTCTTGATGATTGTTGTGGTGTGTTGAAGATGAACAAGTATATTCAATTAAATTATTCGTATATTTAAATTTAAATTAACAAACACCACATAGCAGTGATCCTTGCTATAGAACGAGATCATTTTTCATGACGACTTTGCATAATATCGGTTCGACTTCCAACTTTGTAACTCCTGCGACTCTGTGCTAAATGTAAAATCATTACTCTCTGCATTATTAACCGCGCTGCTCTGCGGTGCACCGACAATACAATTCAGTGAGAGAGATCTGTAGCACGACGGTGGGTAGGTAGAGAGGTTGGCAGGCTCGAAGGTCAGGCCAGTACGGTGAGGCGGCCCGTGGCGGGGGACGGGCGGCCTCGCTGCCTGTACCTATACTATTGGGTAGTCAGCGAAATGTAACAAAGGGTTAGAAGGCCCAATTCATCGAGGGTCCCGCATATCACCGGACATTGTCACTACCCGTGCACTCGGGAGGAACCGATGATCGTTGACGAAAGTGCGCTATCTATTTGTAACAAACTTGATGTAATGAATAAGTACCATCAATACCTCGTAACGACCACCACATGATAGTGGATGTTAACTAAGCGCGCATTGTAGTATCAAAGGAAGCAACCGAAATAACGCTTTCACTCAGTCGTCAACCACTTGTAAAAGATGATGAGACTGGGGTACAAATATATCGTCAGTCCCAGTCTTCATATCCCGGTTGGACAGTTGTACTGAAAAACTGTAAAGTGCCTATCACATTATCTTTTTGTTGGTACTGGTATTTCTGAACGAAAGCTAGTGGTGGCAGGCTACCTACTCCTGCACAGCCGCGGTCTGAACTGTGACCGATCGCCACAGCCTTCACCGCGCGCCTCATTCCTACCCGAGTCTTTTTGTTCGCCTTCGTAAGCTCGTGTGAACGATTCAATCGGTTAAAGAGAATGTTAAAAAAGAGGTGTTCTGAGTTTGAACACAGGTTTGAAGCTTTTTTTTAGGATTCATGCGCATACCTGACAAGACTGGAATCAACCAGTTCCCTCAATCGTTGAACCAACATCGTTGCATCAAATGTCATTTCTCAAGTGGAAATATCAATGACAGACCGACAGAACCGATTATATAAACCACTTCTGAAGGTGATGGTCGGACATAACTTTCGAGAACAAAAGACCATAAAATATGACAAAGCAACGTCTTTCGGTAAAACAAACGGATACACAGCTCAACTTATAAAACTAGCGGCAATCGATCACGGGCCACGTTATAAATAAATCGCGAGTCCACGTATCTTCGGTAGAGATCGGGTGCGTCCGGCGGCGCTCGGGCGGAGTCTGGCGCGCTCGTGACCCTCGTCCGTCCGTCCGGCCGCAGTAATTGATTCCGACTTGTACGCTAAAACAATCGGAAGATTATGTCAGAGCACGCCACCGCCATACATTATGATACTGATCTCAGCGACTTCAGCCGGCCGGTGAGCCTGTGAGCCAGCCACTGAACGTGCGCTGCTTCCTCCGACATACAGCTATCGGATATTGATAGATTTACTGTTGCGTTAAAAGCTTATCTACAAATTTAATAAGAGTTTTATCATTTTTATTTATTGAACAATAAGACATGATTGAATATTAGTTTTATTCAACAAACTAATCGTTACACAACTGTTCGCCGGTCGCGGCGACGTATCACGCCAGCGACGCGGAGGGATTCATACAGTAGAGAGTACCATGCCACGCCGGCGACGCGGAGGGACTCATACAGTAGAGAGTACCATGCCACGCCGGCGACGCGGAGAGACCAAGGGGACTCATACAGTAGAGAGTACCATGCCACGCCGGCGACGCGGAGGGACCAAGGGGTCTCACACAGTAGAACGTACCATGCCACGCCGGCGACGCGGAGGGACTCATACAGTAGAGAGTACCATGCCACGCCGGCGACGCGGAGGGACTCATACAGTAGAGAGCACCATGCCACGCCGGCGACGCGGAGGGACTCATACAGTAGAGAGCACCATGCCACGCCGGCGACGCGGAGAGACCAAGGGGACTCATACAGTAGAGAGCACCATGCCACGCCGGCGACGCGGAGGGACTCATACAGTAGAGAGCACCATGCCACGCCGGCGACGCGGAGTGACTCATACAGTAGAGAATACCATGCCACACCAGCGACGCGGAGGGACTCATACAGTAGAGAGCACCATGCCACGCCGGCGACGCGGAGGGACTCATACAGTAGAGAGCACCATGCCACGCCGGCGACGCGGAGGGACTCATACAGTAGAGAGTACCATGCCACGCCGGCGACGCGGAGGGACTCATACAGTAGAGAGCACCATGCCACGCCGGCGACGCGGAGGGACTCATACAGTAGAGAGCACCATGCCACGCCGGCGACGCGGAGGGACTCATACAGTAGAGAGTACCATGCCACGCCGGCGACGCGGAGGGACTCATACAGTAGAGAGCACCATGCCACGCCGGCGACGCGGAGGGACTCATACAGTAGAGAGTACCATGCCACGCCGACGACGCGGAGGGACCAAGGGGACTCATACAGTAGAGAACACCACTTATGTACGAAATAAAGGTAGCAGTGATACTTAAAAGTGCGCGTTTAGATCCAGTGAAGATTAGTAGTACAGTCGAACCAACTAATTAGTTTACATTTTACATATGTGAGTGAAGTCATAGGTATGCACACAAACACTAAATAATACGAGCAAGCTCTGTTTTTATTAGTGTGCGTGTGGCATACCAATTACCATATACCAATATATAGTAATAATTCATTTATGTTACTGAATGAGATATAATATTTCGCAAGGTATTACTATAGTAACATTGGCACAATGGCTATAGTCTTAGGTCAGGGAACGAGATGTTGTAAGTTCAAACCTTGGGTGCAGCGATATATAATATTTATTTAACTTATACAAATCTTGCCTAAACTATCTTCACAGATCTACGATCCAATGCGATAGTTTGGTTTGCGATAGTTTTGTATTCATTATTTTGTTAAAACATTGCTTAAAGTTGAATTTATAACGATTTGATCCCGTTCATGGATGAGTAATGAAGTTTGCAACGTTTGAGACAACTACGGAACTCTCAGGCCATTTTATTTTGAATGTTTAGAAAATAACTACTTACCCACAATTTAAAAAAATGTTTTCAAACACCTTAATTTATAAAAAATGAGCGTTCTTAGTTGTCAATCTACGTATTTGCATTACTGAGTTTATTGATTACTATCTACTCATATTCGTGTGCGGATTTATTTCTGTGGATCCAACCATGCAACATTTATCAATGTTTAAAAAGGCAGAAATTGTTGTTCTGCATGAGCAAAACATATATATAAGTGAAATTGATATCGGTGAGGAACAGTTAGATATTATGTTGACATTATACCTACTTCAACTTAAGTAACTCATCTCACTTTTCAACGTTTACCTAGGAATAAATTAATGTAACTTATGTGAAATACCTACCATAATTAAATAATAATATGTGGTCGTCCAAATCAAAAGGGACCTTATGGTAACTAGTTTCCGAGATATTAATAAATTTGTAAAATACCTCAAAAAAATCGTTTTTTTATTAACTGTATTTTTAAAAAGATGATTGTATTTACTACATGTAGAATTGTAGATGTGTTCAACTTTTCGAAAAGTCAATTTAAAAAAGTTTTGTATTCATCTAAAGTTTAGTAAAAAAGGAACCTTATCGCGGCAAGACCTAACAAATCGTTTTTCTTGTAATTCAAACCATATATTATATCGACATTTTAATATGTTCCCACAACAAACAAGTTTATGCAAGGATTGTAAGAATTTCCATTAGTAATAATCATAGTCAATCAAAGTATACCATCAGTTACATAACTTCACACTAAAACATAACTTTAGTGTACGGCATACTTAAATTGCGATTTTCTCGAAACTTATAATTCGATCAGTGAACTTCAAAAATTCGTAAAAAAATAACGGTAGTGGTTAGAAGGTTGGTTCTTGGATCTATAGTTCGGTACATTTATGTAGTTTTCAGCTCTGTAGATATCTCATTTCCGCCATAAGGTCCCTTTTGGTTTGGACGACCAGATATAATACCTATTATTACAAAATGTATTACAGTTTTTTTTTCACAGCCCACACCAAATTGAACCTTAAAACAACCATTGTAAGGAAGGAACATATTGGAAGAAACTAGAGGGATCATTTGCTAGCAAGCGTTAAGCTCGCTCATTCCAACCAATACCAAATAATAATATGTTTACTTAATAAAAAATCAAATTATTTTAATGCTTTTATTTAATTTACCTTTCTACTTTTTGTTTGAGTGATTTTATTGGCCACAAAATTAATTTAATAAAAACAAAAAGTAAATACAGCAAAACAAAATTCCTCGTCTTGGATCGAACTCACGTCGTCGTCATCAGTAGCTAACGCAGGCGCTTACACCAATTAGCTATGGGAACTATGTTATACTAGTCTAAAATGTTGGGTCTAATTCCTTCATTGTAAATCCGTTTATTTTATCTCCAACCGTGAATGTATAATACGTATACGCACACAATAATAATGACAGTTACCGATGTGTGCGTGATGTAAACTAATTAGCATTGCTGACTGTACATGGCTTCTGAACTGTTAGTGAAGGCAGCAGCTTCGATGCCCGGTTGATGCCCTTTGCGGTCTCATTATCAACTAACGTGTTTCGTAAGTGTTGGCATTTTGTTGACGTTTATAGTCAGTGGGTTGTATGACGCGAGGAACATAACAACTGTAAAAACGTTTTAAAGTGTAATAGGGATATAAAACGGGCAGTCCGCGCAATAGCCGGGTAAGGTGATCAGCGGTCAAAGTGTTTATTGCCACTAAATGTGGCGACGTGTCATTAAAGTACTGAAATTATATCGACGATATCGCAGTATATATAGTACCCGTCGATAAATATTGCACATCGACCTTTGGAAAGAGACAATCGGCTAATTTCAGCTTCGTAGAGCGTTATCTCTGTCGTACGAAATACGAACAGTCCGGTATCTATTAGGAGCTGTTAAAACAATTATGATTTGCTTCTTTTGATAATTATTTCTATTCTTTGTATAAATTACAAAAAAACGGTAAAGGTCGATGTGCAATATTTATCACAGAGGTGACGACACGGTTCAGGAAATTGAGAGATTGTTAAGGTGATGGTGAGATGCTATTTGTGACCTATTGTAAGGGCTATACTTTGATATAGAGGTTAGGAAGAACGACATAGTGGAAGAGGGAGTAGAAGACAAAGCTCAGCATAATATGTTACTTTGACAGACATTACACAAAACTGTCCATCATGGTTACCTCACCAGCTCATTTGCACCTTACTAAACTATACGTAAACTATACGTAAGCTGCCCTCTCGTACTGCACCGCAACGCACCGCATCACACCGCACCGCATCGTAAACTGCACGATTTTACTCAACGACACGCCGATATGGACAATATTGTGATTGTCTCGACATAATAAAAACGTTGAAGACATTTCACAAAGCCTTGTATGGCGGGTCCCGACATCAGAAACAAATTGCCTGAGAACGAAATGTTGACGGAAATCAGTGTTATATTATATTGTAGTTATGTAGCCTGGAGAGAGTGTCAGGGACTTTACAGTGAGTGGAACTGATCATTACTTTTATGCAGATCACCGACGAGAATGGTTTGTTTGAAATAAAATGATGCTGAATGTATTTCGAATTATTTTTGCATGAGGAGGGGAAATGGCAATATGCCGTAATGACCTCCATACAGTGGTTATGAAAACGTGGTAATAAAGAACTTTTCTCTTCTTTTAATAAAAAATCTCTTAAACCATCACGGGGACGCCGACGGAGCTAATTGAAAAGGTATTAAGAAATACAAAAATTAAAACGATCACTTAGTTACATTTACAAAAGGGAGCCAACCATCACGAATATAACTCTAAACAATTAAATACATTGTTAAGGGACAACATTAGTTCGAAGACATTTTTGCTTATCGAGAAACACTTTGAGAGACGATGCGGTAACGAGGGCCGAACACCGCGCCGGTCACCGCCGGACACCGCCGAACCCCGCCGAACACCGGGCGCAGGGTGACCCCTCGATAACTCTCTCGTAAACCTCTCAAATAATACGACCACATTCCGGTGACATCGGTAACGTATTGGTGTACGACCCGCGCGGGTCACGCGCAGTAAATTCAATAACTGACTCCGAAATAATTGGGTAACACGACAGAGCGACACTTCTCTTAAATGTTAATAATTTTATAACAATATCTCGCAAGTACTCGCAGTGTTTACTTTATAGCTGCTCGTGTACATAATTTATTAAGAGATCAGTAAAGATCACGGTGAAGCCACTTTCAATAAACATACATTGAAGTTACTCGTAAGTATTGCATCAGCATCACGTAACAATTTGTCATAAGAGTCGACACGGGGCGACATGCTTCGGATGGCTACAAAGTTTCAATAAGTTCATCGCAGCTTCTGAAATGCTAATAATCTGAATCTTTATGTTATTGATTTGACAATTTTTTGATCTCAGCAGGATCTCTATCGTGTAAGTATATCTGTAACATCCCGGCTTTGTCCACTGTGAGTTTGGCTCTGTACCACTGACTACTGATGGCATACCAGATGGATTTTCCCTAATGCATTTTAACAGCATCAATCTTCTAGTATGATCATTTTCCGTCGTCCCAGTTTCCCAAGAGTAGAGGGTCCTGTCCATCTGCAATAGCAGGAACATAAAGCGAGAACTGATCGTTTTGTACCAAGTATCCAATATTATTGTCAAGTGCATTCGGCTTTGGGTGAGCCGCGGCAGAGATGGCCTAGCACTTCGGAGAAGTCCCGACTAAGTGTTTAAGGTAATGTGCGATATGCGCCCGCGCATACGGACGCGGCTAAACGCGCAGTTTGTTTAGAATGTTTTGTACTTTGTTGGCGTATTATGCGCGTATGCTAATATTGCTTATCGTGTAAACTGCAGAGGTCAGCACTGCAAACTGTAGTTTGGCGGATAATTGTTATGTAAAACTTAACAGTTAAACTAGACTTGACATTTCAATATTTGTACGTAGTTTTGTTCCAACAAAACTTTTTCATAACAACATTTAACCAAAAAAATTCATACGTAGGGTCATAATTTCAAGGTTATTTTTTTCTTTTTATATGGTTTCACGTTTATACCTTTTTTGTTCTATTTGTGGCTATTTTTTCATAGTTTTTTAACTTGTTTTAGACTCTTTACGTTCATACTATTTTTTATTATTTTGAATTGGGGTTTTTTTTAATTTATTTTTTTTAATTGTTAATTTAATTTTTTATTTCATGCAAAATGCAGGGACTCCTTAATTGTTTTATTTCATTTCTTTTATGTTTTTTGCGTTTTTTCAGCTAATTTGGTGTTTAATCAGGTTTTTTATCCGTCAAAAAATTATTACTTATAAATTAAAGGATATTTTTTAAGACTAAACAGATTTTTTGTTTTATTATATCCTTTTTCTAGTTCCTCCTTTAGTTATTCAACTTTCGTACAAGTATTTCATAGCTATTAGATATCTTAGGTATTTCAGATCTAGTTTATAAAATGGGCACGACACTGGGCTGCGACACTATCTGATGTAGAAATACGTTTGTTAAGTAGGATAATTCCATTCGTAAAAATGGTCAAACTCAGTGGTCGTAGGTACCAGTCATCACTCCACTTTCCTCGTCAATCTAGGGCATTGATCAGACAAAAAAAATAATTTACAAGTTTTCATTTCGTTAGTTAATATTCCTCATTCCCTTTCAGTGTACAGTATTCTACTTGTCAAGCCCTTTTATTTGATACCTATACCTATTGAAGGAGTTGTGAAAAAAAATGTAATTCTCCTATTTGTGGTGGCGGCCATCTTGGATTTGAAATTTATCATAGTGTATAGTATTCTACTAGTCAAGCCCTTTCATTTGATACCCATATCTATTGAGGGAGTTGTGAAAAATATGTAATCCGCCATTTTGTGGCGGCGGCCATCTTGGACAGATTTTCATCAAACATAGCTAAGAACACTTCCGACTAATTCACTCAATTAAACAGTTATTCCTTTGCTTTACGTGGTCTCAGTAAAGTTGTTGATATTGCAACCACAAAAATTGCATACCATGGATATGTAGCATCTACTCTTCGATACGGTGTCATTTTTTGGGGCAACTCCACTGATTGGGAAAGTGCGTTCAGGGCACAAAAAAGGTGTATAAGAGCTATGTGCAACTTAACCCAAACGGACTCATGTAAGCCTTACTTCACGAGATTAAAAATACTGACACTACCCAGCATCTACATCTATGAAACAGCTCTATTTATACATTCCAATCTGGAACTGTTTGAGTATCGCGCAAGAAAGCGAAATGCAGATAAATTATGCGTTCCGCAAAGTAAAACCGCTCTCCTTTCCAAAAGTTTTGTTTGCATGGGGCCAAAGATTTACAACAAACTACCCTCAGTTATTCGCAGTTCCAATAGTGTAAATCTATTTAAAAAGAGACTCCAATCTCTCCTTACAGATAAGGCTTACTATTCTGTTAAAGAGTTCTTTGAAGAAAAATTGTAATGCAATTTATTTTAATTTAATTTGCTTTAATTCAATTATTTAAATCTTACTCTTGACATTTATTTATTTTTTTTTACCATTTGACTTTGACTTTATGTAATGGATTGACTATTGATTATTTCTTTTATTTAATTAACTTTATTGTTTTGAATTTATTATGACAATTGTATTGTTAATATAATTTGCATGCTAACATAGCTGGATATGGTGAAACTGTACCTGTGCAACATCTTTTGTAAACCCATATTATGCAAATAAAATTATTGATTGATTGATTGATTGATTCACCTTCCAAACAAAAAAATAAAATCAAAATCGGTTCATCAGTTAGGGAGCTGCGATGCCACAGACAGACACATACATACACACACACAGACACGTCAAACTTATAACACCCCGTCGTATTTGCGTCGGGGATTAAAAATGATCAAGATTGCACATGACCCTCGCAACATGCCATGCTCTGGTGCTGCAGGTTCAATAAACACCAATTCCATATCTAGTGAGCATACTATCTCCAAATGAGTACGAAACCAACCAATATCTCAACATCACATCATCTTAATACATTATCGGTTGCGCTGTAAATCTGCGCAAAAGTGCAACAGGCACGGCGTCATGCCCGCCTGCGATACATCACCGCGCAGCCACCATCTGCCACTACCACACAACACCACATCACACCACATCACACCACACCACACTACACCACACTACCACAGTAACACTAGCATTTGATCCCATTACGCCTTTCATTACTATTGCTTGTGATATATTTTATTAAACCAACACTTTTTAACAATTTTAAACTCTATTCACTTCGTTATAAAGTTACATTTTCATCGTAGCATGGCATGGTATAAGTTATGGTGTTGCATGGTATTCACGCGTCCCTGATTTACGTGTGGCGTGCACGGGCGCAAGGAATAGCGCTCTCAGGCGCAACTGTTCAGATGTCCTGGGGATGGATTTACGCCGCAGAGGTGCGGGTTCTGTTTCGGATATCAAATAGATGCGCGAAGGGCGCGGTTCATGAATTATTGGTTTCATTCGATTTATTTATCTAGCCAGTATTGATCTAGGGATACCAGAAGATAGGGTATTGCATTGCAAAGAAGTCCACAACACCAGAGGCAGGAAAGTAACATTGAAGCATAATTTTGCTGTTCGTGAGCAATGTTATTTCTCGTTCACAGATGCACTAATGTCTGTTCTGTTCTAAGAGTATCTGATGAAAGTGTAAACAAACCCTGTTCAGGTGTGATTCTGACGCAATCACTCACTAAAGGGAATTACTAACACATTCAACTGTATTTAAAAGGATTCTACTTTGCAATATATCTCAGCACATTTTCTAACAATAACGTTTTTTTTTTTTTCACCAGTGTTTGAGTAACGTTATTAAATTGTAATTGAAAAATATTCGACGAAAGCGAGGTTATAAAATTAACGTCAATTGTCAAAAGAAAAACATCTATAGGGTGATTTAAAACAAGAGGTTGCCAAGACTCACAACGCTTTCGCTGTTCAAAACTCTACAAGGCCTAACTTAATGTACAGCAAAACCCCTAACTCTACAAGGCCTAACTCTACGAACCATACATCTTGGTCAAAGTGTACGGCTTGGCCGTTTCGCGGCCATCAAACAGACACCCCCTGGTCTTCAATGATGTGCCATAGTTGAATGGAACGGCCAAGCCCATCATAACGCCTTGCACTGCAAAATCCATCAAGTCGTTTAAGCTATGAGAACTCTCAAAGGAACCGACATACACACATCAGACATACACAATACCCTCCTACTAATTCAGTCGGGTGTAAATGAAACGTTTCTTGAAGCCGACGCAGTAATTTTGGAATACTCACTACAAGTTACTTACCGCAGATGATGTGAGTGAGTTCTCGCGCCGCCTTGCGCCTGCGCAAACTCTTCAATCACAGCTTCGTGCTGGGAAGCTAAAATGGAAGGGACAGAAGTCCCACTCCTCGCAGCTTCATTCATGTGCTTAGAACATAATTAAGATCACCACCAGTTAGTGGTGCACATTGTCCATTCTTCATTTTCTCATGTATTGGCTAAATAAGACAACATATAAAGGGGTCGGCCTTTATTCATAAACGTTACTTAAAGTTAAGTAGTG
Organism: Luperina nickerlii; assembly: GCA_963855955.1. Taxonomy (NCBI): domain Eukaryota; kingdom Metazoa; phylum Arthropoda; class Insecta; order Lepidoptera; family Noctuidae; genus Luperina; species Luperina nickerlii. Next base: position 21,482,426 of record OY979680.1, read on the forward strand.
ATTAGCGACTTATTAACCATATATTTGACGTTTAAATATCACTTATCTTTAATCATCGTTTATAAATAAACCCCCTAATGTTGGAGTGAAAACATTAGCCTTGCACCAACATTGAGAGCAGGGACTGATCGTTTATGGTGGAGGCGACTTACCCTGAATTTACGCGGAAAAATAACGGACAGAACGGAATATTTTAGATATGGATACTACAATTCTACAGTCACCAAATCTTTTGTTCCATGTGGTTGATATGCCGACCAGTTCCCAAGGTGAAAACTGCGACAGAATAAGTTGACAACAACAACATTGCCACGTTGGCTAGATGACTTAAGAAGCTAGCTAATGTCTTGTAATCCTGCACAAGATACAATGGCTCTTCTGCTCCTGTCTTTTTAGTACTGGCTCGCGCCTGCGCAGTGTATCGGTGTCGGAACACGCGCCGAGCTTGTCGCCCGACACTCGCGGCGTGTAGCGCGTCGCTCGTAGCTCGTAGCGCGGGGCAATGAGCGCGGGATTGAGACTCACACCCTCGGAGACGGGTGATGGTGTGGAAGTCTAGAATAGGTTGTAGGGCTGGCTTACTTGGAATTCCCGGAAAGTAATTTTTTCTGAGGAAGTAACTCTCCTATCTACTACGTCAAAGGTATTTGGACGTAAACTTAAACTCTTTACTAGCCCTTGAATCTTGATAATTTTGAAACTAAAACAACGCTAACCTCGTATGTTATTAACTCTTCACCACAAAACAAGCTGCACCATTTATTGATCGGTTTTTCCGTTCATTTACTTTAACATTCCTGTACCGGTAATCACAAAGCCCCTGGACCACATTGACCGCAACATGGTCCAACATGGTCCGACATGGTCCATCCACTCTCACGGCCGGTGACCACAGTGGGGTGCTGATACCCATTACCTCCCGCTATACAATCTATGCACTCTGCAGTCGCTTGCAACCACTGACGATGTTTAACTGTTCTGCCGGCCGACGGTTGCGGTTGGAGCTGACCACGGAATGCGTCTGCGCATGCTGTTTAGGGATACTTCGACTGATGTGAAGTCTCAAAATTATTGTGTTCTGTAAAAAGTAATTTCCCAGTTTCTTGCTAAAACTGTTTACTTTCGCATTTCAAAGAATCCAGAATTGTACGTAGATTACGTACAATTCTGGATTGTTCAACTCGACTGGATGCCTGCTGGAGGGCATGGCATAGTCTTGTTATTGATCTGACGCAAATAATTATCATTTGTTTTTAAGTTTGCGAGACAGGTGTTTCAAAGATGGCCGGAGCTCTCATTCTATTTTTTACCGCGAGTACTTTTTGGAAGAGGCCGGGATGTTATTTAGGCCACCTGCGAAGTAATTATTAAATCCCACTACACATTGCGTATGCGCTGATGTTACTGTAACGGTTTTGTGCGCTTCCGGTGTAACTCCTTCTTTCCGCGCAAATGCCTGAGATTGAAATTACTTTGACATATCTTATGGTGTCTGAGGATATGAGATGCTCTTTCTCGTAGTAAAGTAGATTTCAAATGAAAATGGTGTATACTTTAGACTCATATTACTAAAGTCCAAAAGATCCTGTATCTACATAAATAACACAGGTTACTCGATAGATAAATAGTTCTAGAACCTTGATCTTATAATTTTGTCGCAGCTGATCAGTTGAGTTGGAAGTCCGAATGATATTATGAAGACTTGCAACTAAGTACTAATGGTAGTTATTATGTTTAGGTTACACTCTAGATAATCTTTCTATAAAGAAAAAAATAATAAAAAAAAACAATCAAAAACAATCGAAAAATCAATAAATCATCAACAAACAAATAAAACAACAATCGAACCATCAATCGAATCATCAATCGAAATCTTTCTATCTTTCTATTTCTTTTTCTTTTTTTCTTTCTGCTAGTGTGCACCCACCGCTGCGCATCCGCAGAACGACGCTGCGTTATAAAACGTTGTTCAGCGGTTACGTCGACATGGCGTCCGCACAGATTTGCTTTTGATCGCCAATTGATCGCTCGGTTTAACTTATTATCCCGAGCCTGCTGTATTTTACTCAATGTTCCGAGTTCTTGTTAATTCTCGTAGTTATTAAGTCGCTGGGAACTTACAATTTATTCGTGGAATTAGTTTAAATACATAACAGAGCCTAACCGATACTTACGAGGTCGGGTGTAGTAGCGAACACAGTTCTGTGCGACTGGAACACAAGTTTGCTGCTTACTTTGGCAACTTACGGTACTCGTTATCGGTAATGGCGGAATAATGTAATTGCTTCACAGCTTGCTGACAAACATAAAAATACCTTTGTTAAATACACACTTTATTGACATTATAATGTTTTATTTTAAGCGGAGTGGACACTTAATGTTTTTTTGAATGTTTGGGGGCAGCTGGATGTCCCCAGTTACAAAACGAATAGACTGACCATCGACTCGGCTGCCACCATTTTGTTTCATAAACGCACCTACTATAGCATGCTGTTACCCCATTTCCGCGTTCCACATAAGTAACCATTTGTTAGCAGTGCGTCGATGTGACAATGAAACATGTTCTGATTCTAATGCCTGCGCTCACTGCACTGGCCTGATGGCTGCGGTGTACGCGAGTCACTCGTCAACGTTCAACAAGACGTATTTATACTTTCCGGAGCTGCCAGCACTGCCAAAGTTGTGCTGTTGGCAGCGCCGGCGCAGCCGCTGTCAAACTGTAAGTAATGTGTCGGTTAATTTAACATTTGTGTTTTATATTGACAGCGGGGGAAGTGCATTGCATTCACATGCGGATTATGTATTAGCGCTGATTTAATGTGGTCTTAGATTTACTGGCTTGAAAGTTGAAATAGCCACTACTGGTTTTTAAGTAGTCAAACATGCAGAACATTACAGTATTGTTACGAGCTTGGGGTTCGTGACAATAAAAACTGCCGATTTAATAACCAAAAAAATGACACTTTACTCACCAACACTAATTACAAGTCAAACACGCTAATTAAGAAACACAATTTCACTTACTGATCACTGTTAAGTCGCACTTGAAGATCGCTTTCGATGTTCTCGCTCGTATCGCTTAATCGAAACTATCCGTGTCTCGCGGCCCACCCGGCCTTATATAGTGCCGCAGAGCTAGTACATAAACATCTAGAACGTTCGAGTACATACCGGTCCCGACTGACTCGACGTCGATAGTTCTCGGAATTACTAGTACTTACAAAAAGGTCAAGTAGGGTCAAGGTCCTAGTACCGAGATACTAGTTCTGCTACCCGATACTAGATGGCGCTAGTGGTAACTAATGTCGCCATGTATCAAACATTATTTGCGGCGCGCAACACTGCCCCCTCCTTAGACATGCTCGTCCCGAGCATTATTGGCCCCATAATAACGCGCCAGTCGATCCACATGGACGATCTTAGGAGTACCTCTTGCACCTTTCTGTATCCGGTAGGTTACATCATTGATCTTTGTCACAATCCGGTACGGTCCGTCCCATTTAGCTTGAAGCTTAGGAGATTTCCCTTTGCTGCGGACTGGATTGTGCAACCACACCAGTGAACCTTCGTCGAATCCTTTATTGTTCATTTTGCGGTCATAACGGGTTTTCATCTTTTCAGACATTTGCTGGCCCGATTGTCTGACGTGCTCATAAATGTCATTCATTTTGTTCCGCAAATCATTCGCATAATCAGTTACACTGCGTGGGGCATCAGGTGGTATTCCGGTGATCAGGTCTGCAGGTAGCCGTAGTTCTCTTCCGAAGTTTGCGAAAGCTGGTGTCACCGCTGTACTTTCGTGGACAGCACTTCGATATGACAACAAAAACGGTTGTATGTGCTTGTCCCAATCTCGTTGCCGATTTTCCACAACTTTCGCTAGGTACCTCTCCAGTGTCTGATTAAATCGTTCCACCATTCCATCGGATTGTGGGTGGTAAGAAGTCGTCCTTGTTTTATGAGTACCCATTACTCGACAAGTTTCCTGGAATATTTGGGACTCAAAATTCCTTCCTTGATCACTGTGAATCTCCAAAGGTACTCCAAAACGACAGAAGACTTCATGAACTAATTTATCTGCAACTGTCGAAGCTTCTTGATTTGGAATGGCGAAGACTTCCGGCCACTTAGTGAAATAATCCATCACAACCATGAAATACTTGTTGCCACTTTCACTTTCCGGAAACGGCCCCGCAACGTCAAGGGCTATCCTCTCCCATGGTGCACCAACATTGTACAATTTCAATGCACCCCTACTACGAGTCTGAGGTCCCTTTACAGCTGCACAACTTGTACATTTGCGACACCAATCCTCGACATCGTCCCGACAGTGGATCCAGTAAAACCGTTCTCGTATCTTCAGTAGAGTCCGTTTTACTCCCAGATGACCTCCTGAACAACCATTATGGTACAGCTGTAGAACATCCGGTACTAGAGCTTTAGGGACAACCATTTGCAAATGACAGCTGTCTCCTCGAGCATTTTCCCATTTACGGCACAGGACTCCATCCTGAACCACCAAGCTGTCCCATTGGGCCCAATAGCTTTTTGTTACCGAACTCATCGCTGAGACGTCGCTCCACCTGGGCTTAGGAGCTCTGGCCTTCATCCACTCCAGAATCGGCTTGATGTCTGAATCTTCCTGCTGTGCACGTTGTAGGCTTTCCTTCCACTCGTTGTTGAGGTCTGTCTTAAGCATCCTCACAGGTACCACTTCCTTACTCTCCTGCCTAATACAATGCTTGCAGTCTTCAGGACAAGGTCTTCTTGACAATGCATCTGCGTTGCCATGAGATTTTCCGCTGCGATGTTCGACCACGAAGTCGTATTCCTGCAGTAGTTCAATCCATCTCGCAACTTGTCCTTCTGGGTTTTTGAACTGCAATAGCCATTTCAGTGCAGCATGATCAGTTCGTAAGTGGAATTTCCGACCCAGAAGATATTTGCTAAAATACTGCAATGACTTTACCACAGCAAGCAGTTCCCGTCTCGTAACACAATAGTTCCTTTCCGGCTTTGACAACGACTTGCTGAAGTACGCTATCACAACCTCTTGATCACCATTCCGTTGAGACAACACACCGCCAAGTCCTATGTCACTTGCGTCCGTGTCAACTATAAATTCCTTGCCCGCATCTGGGTATCCCAAAATAGGTGTATTGCACAGACGGTCCTTTAGCTCCTGGAATGCGATGTCACAACTATCATCCCAGCAGAAATGTCGCTTCTCCTCGGTTAGCTTATGCAGGGGTTTGGCTATATCTGCAAAGTTCTTGACAAATCGCCGATAATAAGAGCACAAACCTAAAAATGCTCTGACCTGCGTCTTGTCTTTTGGAACTGGCCAATCCTTGACAGCGGCGATTTTCTCTGGGTCCGTGCGGATACCTTCTTCGGACACGACATATCCCAAAAAGCTAACTTGTCGTTTGAATAGTGAACACTTCCTCGGACTTAACTTGAGGTTGGCACTCTGGATCTTCATGAGCACGCGTTCCAGGTTTTGTAGATGTTCTTCAAACGTACGGCCTACGATGATGATGTCATCCAAGTAGACCAGGCATGCATCGCCAATTAGCCCGGTAAGTACAAGTTCCATCAACCTTTCAAACGTTGCCGGAGCATTGCACAATCCAAACGGCATAACTTTAAATTGCCACAGACCCTTTCCTGTCGAGAATGCAGTTTTCTCCTTGTCCTTAGGATCAATTTCAACTTGCCAGTAGCCACTTTTCAGGTCCAGTGTGCTAAACCACTTTACGCCAGTAAGCATGTCCAGCGTGTCATCAATTCTTGGCAAAGGGTAGCTGTCCTTCTTCGTAACGTCGTTCAGACGACGATAGTCAACACAAAACCGCATGCTGCCGTCCTTCTTTCTTACCAGCACTACAGGTGAACACCATGGACTAGATGAAGGTTCAATAACACCATCCTTCACCATTCCCTCAATCATGGTTTTTACTTCCTTTTCACGTGCTACCGGCAATCTCCTTGGCCGCTGACGGATAGGCAATTTTTCTCCTGTGTTTATTTTGTGTTGAACTATGCCAGTCTTTCCGATATCAGCATCGTTGGACGAGAAAACATTGGCGTACTTCAGTAACATCTTCTTAGCCTTGACCATTTCACTTTGGGACAGAGCGCTGCGGCAGTCTTCTAAAAGGGTGGTCACTCTCGTTGGTGCATCCTTGCTGAGGGTCCCAGTCGATAGATATTGGCATCGACGCAACCAATCCACTTCCTCGCAAGTACCAAGTAGTGTGCCTTTTTCTATAATGTGTTCCTGATCACAAAGGTTCAGCACACGTACCCCTGAGATGTCGGTGGCTCTGACCAAAGTTCGTGCCACTTTCCATGGAAGGTCATTGTCTACCCTTTCCACGAGTACACAACGATGAGTTTGACCAGGATTCCGAGGAAGACTAACCGGCACAATCGTTTCCGATCTCGGCGGAAGAACAATCTTCTTAAGGCTGTACACATTTCCTGGTAACGCCCCTTCCACGAAAAGTTCCTCTTGTCCACATTTCAAAACACCTTGCTTGACGTCAATCTCGCAACAATTCTTCCTCATAAAGTCAAGGCCCAGGATGCAATCGTCCATTATATCAGCCACGATGACATTATGCAGGTAGATTCTGTTGCCTAGCTTCAACTCTATCTTCTTCTCTCCATGGACGGGTATGCGCTGACCGGTGGCTGTAACCAAATTAATGTGTTCTCGGTTGTGTGCGGAGTCCCCAAGGAACCGACTTATAAGTTGGGAACTGACGACCGTACGAGAGGCTCCAGTATCTATGGTCAGCTTACACGGCGTTCCGTTGACCTCGCCCTTGATGATTAGGCTATTCCCATCATGGGTTTGTGTGATCGAAATCCTTGGGGCTCCTTGAACATCAGCCAGCACCCGCCCCGCAGTCCTGGCTATTACTCGTTTCCCTGCTGTTGGTGTTGGGAGGCGCTGTTAGCCGCACTGCCCTCTGGAGATCGGTCGTCTTCTCTTTCTGCAGTTCGCTTAGGGCAACTGGATCGAAGGTGGCCCCTTTCACCACAGCCGTAGCACCTAGGGCTGTATCCTTTATTGCGGTCGCGAACTGTAGCCGCTGCAACCTCCCTAACGCGATGGGAACGATGATCCTGCCGCACTGCTTCCACCTCCAGTGCATGGGCCAAGGCGTCCTTCAGCGTCCCGTGGTGACCGAGCCTCACAGCAGCTCTAACTTCAAGGTCGCGGATGCCGTCGATGAATGCCTGCACCAGGTTCCCATCAATAAGCGCAGGTACGGACTGGTAAGCTTTGCGAACCAGCTTCTCCACTTCAAGAGCCCACTGCTGCAGGTTTTCATTGCTGCGTTGCACGCGATCCTTGAGCTGCGCACGAAACACGTGCTCCAGGTGAGCGTCGCCATACCGAGCCTCCAATGCCTCAAGAAGCTGCTCGTAAGTCACTTCTTTACCGAGAGCTTCCAGAACAGTTAAGGCCTGGTCGCGCAAGCCCAGGGTGAGGGCAGTCATGGCCTGACTTTTATTCCACCCGTTCGCCTTCATGACAGCCTCAAACTGGATTTTGTAGGCCGACCAGGAAGAAGTTCCGTCGAACGGTGGCACTTTGAATCCACGCAGCGAAGGTGTTGTAGCTACGGGAGCTGCGATTCCATCCCCCAGTTTGAGGTTACCCAACTCTTGCTTCACATTAGCAATGACGTCATTAAACTTACTGATCTGAGTTTCAGCTTCTGACAGGCGGTTGTCATGCTGGGCAACCTTCTCCTTCACCTCCTTCATGTCTTTCCCCAAGGTTGCATGAAGGTCCTTCATGAGGAACATCTGCTCTTCCTGGCGGCGCACCTGCTCCTCCTTATCCCGCTGGAGCTGTTCCTCCAACCGACGAGCCTGTTCCTCCTGTCGACGAGCCTGTTCCTCCTGTCGACGAGCCTGTTCCTCCCTGTCACGCAGCAGCTGTTCTTCCAACCGACGGGCCTGTTCCTCCTTGTCCCGCTGGAGCTGTTCCTCCAACCGACGAGCCTGTTCCTCCTGTCGGCGAGCCTGTTCCTCCTGTCGGCGAGCCTGCTCCTGCAGCATCATCATCAGAGCAGCAAAATCTGGTGCTGATGATGCTGGAGCAGCTGTGAACGGGCCGGCCTCCGTGGTCGGTAGCTGGCCTTCCGACCCCTGTGGCATTGCTCCACCAAATCGCCTCTGGTCCGTCTCTTGCTGGCGTTGACTCCGGGTACGGATACCCTCCATGTCGTCTTTGGGTAAAATCGGCATGGTTTTTAAATCCCACTTCTGACACCAATTGTTACGAGCTTGGGGTTCGTGACAATAAAAACTGCCGATTTAATAACCAAAAAAATGACACTTTACTCACCAACACTAATTACAAGTCAAACACGCTAATTAAGAAACACAATTTCACTTACTGATCACTGTTAAGTCGCACTTGAAGATCGCTTTCGATGTTCTCGCTCGTATCGCTTAATCGAAACTATCCGTGTCTCGCGGCCCACCCGGCCTTATATAGTGCCGCAGAGCTAGTACATAAACATCTAGAACGTTCGAGTACATACCGGTCCCGACTGACTCGACGTCGATAGTTCTCGGAATTACTAGTACTTACAAAAAGGTCAAGTAGGGTCAAGGTCCTAGTACCGAGATACTAGTTCTGCTACCCGATACTAGATGGCGCTAGTGGTAACTAATGTCGCCATGTATCAAACATTATTTGCGGCGCGCAACAGTATTAATGAGAGCACAAGAACTGCTGTGAATAAGAAATTCCACCTTTGATCTAGCAATGACTGTCACTGTAAACTTCTGCACCTTAACCTTTAAAATGCAATAATGTAGAGTAACGCACACGTATTGTGGAACGATCCCGTCCTGCTATCTGGAGTATTCTGGAATGACTGGTTCGATGGTAATCAGGCATGTGCACGTATTTCACAGCACACACTACAGACTTAACAGTGTAGGTAATTCAGTGCGACACTGCGCTCTAATATATTCAGCGATGCGGTGCATTCGCGAGAGCCTCGTTATGTAACTGTAGCGACACTAGGTCGCCACACTGTGGCAGAAGGGAGCGGGGAGCTGTCTGATAAGGGGTGCGAAACTGAAGGTTGCTGTTACATCTACACATATTTACATAAAAGTGGAAGAAAAATGGTAATTAATCGTATAGCTTTTTATCAGACAACGAGCTAAGGAAGGAAGTCGTTGGTTTGTACAATAGGTAGGTACTTAGGTAGCAGCTTAGTTAGATATGTAGTATAAGGTGATATCCAATCATTTATGTTGCTCTATCATTTGCAGGAACTACTTAGGTATACTATCGTATACAATATGAGCAAAAAATCGAAATCCTAAATATTTATAGTATGTTCGTAGTAAGTCGATTGATTTACACCGAGTAGGCACACAGGTGTACAAGTTGTCAGCATGCTTTTTTGTGCTTTTCTATCCACTATGAGTTGCATTATTCTTGCTAAAATTGGTGTCATAGGCTGCATGATAAGGTGCTAACATATTTTCTTCTGATCTGGTAACCGATAGGTATAACATAACATCATCACGCGTGTTCACCCCGAAAGCAAACTGTATGGACCAGATTTGGCCAATTAATGTGTTCTTAATAGGGCAGGCTATTACCATTAACTGGGGAAAAAATCCACAACTCCAGACTCCGGGAGTCCGGGCTACTACTGAGAAATTCCTAATAAAAAACCCAACGGCACTTTGCCTGTCCTGAGGATCAATACGTAGCTATGTAAGCTTAGATTATAATCTCATGCTACCTACTCCCAAGGGCCTAGTGGCTCGCTGGGATGCACTTTATTCGCTACCCATTCGCGTAAGATGCGCTGGCGCAGTATGACCTGCGCCCGGTGTGCCTGCGCACATTTACAAGCGCCTTGCAATTTGCGCTCTCAGTACATGTCACCGTCAGGGAACGAGGAACTATAGCGATGAGCGGTTTTACCTTTTGTCTTACCACTACCAGTGACGGATTAACCCTTAATCAAATTAAGCAATTGCCTAAGGCATCGCGTATGAGGGGGCACCAGAAGAAGCACAAAAAATCCGTCCTTAGGGCATAACATCTCACTCTCACGTCAACAAAAACACACCAAAAAAGTTTCTAGGAGTAGGTAATTTGAAAATTCGCGCGTTTTAAATTGACATCGAGTCCGACCTGGAGTCATAACCCCACTCCCACTTGCCCACTCGCTGCCCGCTTGTGCATTCGATAATTCGAATGCCCCGGAATTTCAATTCACCGTGAACACCACCACACGAGGTATCGTGAGTAGAGGCTGCCCACAAGGTGGGGTGCTGTCACCACTGCTGTGGAATTTAGTCGTTAATGAGCTTATCTCAGAGCTCAACGCCAGCAGTCTGTACTCAGTGGGATACGCGGATGACATAGCAATTCTGATTTCGGGTAAATTTGAGGGCATCTTATGTGATCTCATGAGAAAGGCCTTCAAAATAGTCGAGAGTTGGTGCACGAAGCACGAGCTATCGGTTAACCCCTCGAAGTCAGAACTAATAATGTTCACCAACAAAAGAACTCTTGGACCTCATAGGCTCCCAAAACTTTTCAACACAGAACTAACATTGAAAGACGAAGTCAAGTACTTGGGGGTGATTCTAGATAGCAAACTGCTCTGGAACAAGCATCTTGACTACAAACTTAATAAAAGCACAATTGCACTCTACCAATGCAAAAAAATGTTAGGGAAATCATGGGGGCTCTCTCCGAAGATTACTCTGTGGATTTACAAAGCGCTGATCAGGCCAATGTTGGCTTATGGCGCTCTGGTTTGGTGGACGAGGACAGAACTCTCGACCACCATTACCAGACTACAACGCTTCCAACGACTGGCCTGCTCAGCTACCACTGGCTGCATGAAAACCACCCCAACAGCAGCCATGGAGATAGCCCTTCAATTAACTCCCCTTGACCTGTACATACAGCAGGAAGCGGCGCTAGCCGCCATCAGGCTGATGCATCTGGGCATATGGGGCAAAAACATTACCAGTCCACACGCTAAAATCCTGGACCGGGCGATTGAGTACCAGCCTCTCATCGCTGCCCCGTGTGACAGAACACCAAACCAACCGATGTTCAACAAAAACTATATTATACAAACAGCTCAGGAAGAAAGGGATCAGTCAGGAGTCAATGAAGTGCGCATCTATACAGACGGCTCTAAAACACAAAACGGTTCAGGTGCTGGCGTACACTCCCTTGACCTCAATATTAACTTTCACATACCACTAGGCACACATAGTTCGATCTTTCAATGCGAATGTGTTGCCTTAACACAAGCTGCAACAGCAGTAAAGCGCTTAGGCATCCGGAACTATGGCATTAAATTCCTATCCGACAGCCTATCTGTGCTCAAAGCTTTAGGAAGCAAACAAACTAACAATAAGCTAATTTTTGAGTGCCATCTAGCTCTGGAGAGTTTATCGACGTCTAATCGTATTACTCTCCAGTGGATCAAGGGGCACAGCGAATCTCTGGGCAATGATGCTGCAGATGAACTTGCGAAGAGAGGCTCTGACATGAGGGTGCTAGGCCCGTACCCACTTCTCCCTTTGCCTTTCTCACAATTTCGTGCGTGGATTCGCCAAAGATCGACCGAACTCCATAACAACAGATGGTCACGGGCAACAGACTGTAGACAGTCAAAATTGGCTCTACCAATGATACACCCGCGATTAACCAAAAAACTTCTCAACCTGAGTAGGAATAACCTTAGAATAATAATAGGTACAATTACGGGCCACAACCTCCTTAACAAACATCTTTTCAACATAGGCGTCACGGACAGCCCCCTCTGCAGGGGCTGCCTTGATGCCGAGGAATCAGCCGCCCACGTCATCCTGGATTGCGAGGCCGTGGCTTCTCAACGTGAAGAAATCCTCGGAACAATGAGGTCGCTCCGCGAAGCCTGTGAAGCTCCCAGGAAGCCTCTGTGCTTCTGGGCGGAGCTAGGCTGGCTCTGTTAGCCAGAATCCCCACGCACAACGGACCGAATGAGAGTCTAAGTGCGGAAAAGGGAGTCCTATCATCATCATCATCATCATCATGCCCCGGAATTGCGATCAGCCAATCACAAACCACTCCTTCCCCGCGGGCCCCAAACCTGGCGCCTCCGCAAATCTGTTTCAATCAAATGTTTTGTTTTTTGAGTAATTGTACCGGCCGGCTTCTATTCAAGACCCAGAAATTACTCTAAAGACTGGCGCTAATCTCTACAAATCACTCGTGAATTTTTTTTAGAAAAATTGAGGTGTGACTTTGATTCTTTAGAAGCCCGCGCAAAAGAAAAGCTACCAGATGTGGAATACAAAGACACCCGTCAAAGACGAAGAAAGAAAATGCCCAATGATAGTTCAGCTCATGAAGTAAGTTTCAGCCCAAGAGAACAATTCAAAATAACGTACATATTATTATAGCATCATTGATAAATTAAATGCAGAGATGCGTGATAAATTAAATGCAGAGATGCGAAAAAGAGAAAAGATATACAAAATAAGTTCCAGACCCAGTGATTCGGCTCGCACAAGTTTACATCAAACTCACGCACAATTGTATAAAATAATACATGATGATAAGATTGAATCAGCTTTCCCTAATGTGGAAACAGCCCTGCGTATAATTTTATCGCTTATGATTACAAATTGCTCAGCGGAACGTTCTTTTTCAGAATTAAAAATATTAAAAAATGAAAAAGGACATGAGATGATACAAGAAAGGCTCGCTAATTTATCGATATTGTACATAGAGTCCGATATGTTAAAAACGTTAGACGTTAACACTATCTTGCGTGAATTCAATGCTCGGAAAAGCCGCAAGGCGCATTTCAATAAATAAATAAATTATGCTTTGGTTTTTATTGTTGTCGCACCTACTCCACTCCTCCTCCTCCTTCTCATCATCTTATTTTACAAAAAATTAATGTTTTTAGGCGGTAAAGGCTTAAAGACCGATTCTAGTTGACATACGGATAGGGGGGCCCACAGGCATGGATTGCTTAGGGCATCAAGTAGTCTTAATCCGTCACTGACCACTACAGCTATATCTTAGTAACTGATGCCTCATCTTCGACCGTGATCATGTTCCCCTTTGAACACACAGACTCGAATTTTTGCAAATTATTTATCATCTTATCTTAAAGGCCTATAAATCTGCCTATTAAATGTTGTGGTTATACGTTTAAAACATTTTTTTTTTTTATTTGAAATGGGCTTGCTCTTGACTCTAGTCTAGGTCAGAGATGACAGAGACAAAGTCTACGATGGAGTGAGCTCACCCAGAAGAAGCCTGTTCACTCTTACTTTGAAGAGATTTGTTTTACATTTGCCCAAAATCGTCTGTTAGTGATAAGTATTATAAATAGGTACGTTTGTCACTTCACATCTCGTCACCGCTAAGGAATTTCGGAACTCAATTCGTCGGTAATTAAAGCAAGGAGTTTGTGTGACCACAGTGCCGGGTGAGTAATACTGAGTAGCTGATGACTCGGAGCAGCAACACGCTACGAGGAGTGATCAAATATATCGCCATACTCCGCAATAGTAGCTCATACGATGTAACTGCAACCAAAATAGTGTTATGAATGTGCTTCTAATTGATGAGTATGACTGAATGATCAGCGTCGTTTTAAGATGTGTAGAAGTATCTAGCACTTGACAGGGATTCAAGTGGAGAAAATGTTGAATAGCCCTTGACGCAAGCTCCTGGCTGCATAGCGAGTGTTGTTGTAAACTTTCAGAAAAGGGTGTCAATGTTGTGTTAGCTCGTACTATCCGCGCTGAAATGGCTTCAATGACCAGCCTGCAATTATTAGTAAGGACGAAAGATCGCTGTTCTGTATTGCTTTTCATAGTCCATGTGAGCACAGCCCTCATACATTTATTGATAAACAGATGCAAGATTGAGATACCGTGGCTGCGCGGATGCAGGCGGGCGTCAGCGCGTTCCCACCGCGCGGCTATTTGTTGGAAGTGTAACAATCGCAGCTAACTGTATCGACCACTAATTATCACTCATTATACATACATGCAACTCGACTGAAGTTCGGCTGAGAACGAGCTGTGTGTGCTCTCGACTCGGTGCGAGAAGAGAAATTTTTCCTCATAAATCATACCTAGTGTGTTTTTTATAATTTGGCTGTTACAATTACAACACGAATGTTATACCTGTTGCCAAGCAGGCCACAACTTTGTCCATATATTATTGCAGAGGTTAGAGACCTTTATTTAACAGATTCATAGGAGTACTTAAAAGTTTGCTATAGCAATCTATGTGTAGTCTAATCGAACTGCAAATATGTTTATTATCTAGTTACAATATTTCCCCGTGCGTGTGTATCTACAGCCTGTTATTTCCCCGTGCGTGTGTATCTACAGCCTGTTGTTTCCCCGTGCGTGTGTATCTACAGCCTGTTATTTCCTCGTGCGTGTGTATCTACAGCCTGGTATTTACCCGTGCGTGTGTATCTTCAGCCTGATATGTCAGTTTGCAGCTATCTTCTTATAATCCTCATACATAAATAAAATATATGTATAGCAAGCACGCAAATCGACAATATTAAAATAATCTCCGCGCTCAATGCGAAACGTTATCGACATTATAAATCACCGGATAAAGCAAACATATCAACTGAACATTCGTCAGGATTAAGTCTCGTCTGACACATCCTGCTACAACTTGAACGCAGAATAAACACCAATAATATCACGATCAGTCGACGATGACGTCACCCGCAGGCTGAGCCCGACACCGGTGCTGTAATTCGGAGCTGTCGAATACTTATTGATACAGTAATCGGATTATTCGATGAATTACCCTTGGGTTCTCACGCGGGGTGCGCGCGCGCAAGTCATGCGCGGTAATGATGCGCCGAGCATGCGCTGCGGACTTGATTGAACACCATCTAGCGATGAGCAAAAGTTACACTCCTCACGAACTGAGATTGTACGAGCTTGCTATGTGTTTTAAAGAAAGAAAGTAAAACCTTTTTTTATTTGGCACCAGTGTAGAATGATCACACTATCATCTCATTTTTAATTATTCACACCCACATCATAAAAAACAGCAAAACAAAGAGGAATTGGCGTTACTTAAGCCGGCACACACACATGCATGCCCACCGACTGTACGGAGTGAACCTTCTGTACCTAGCTACTCTGTGTCCCCAGGTAGTCGTTCATTCACACATTATTATTTTAATTTATAAATAACTATATACTTGTGACCGCGGCCTGGCCCACGGAATTCGGGATGTAAAACGAACAAGTCTAGGGCTTAATCTGCGCCTGCGCAGTGCGCGGTCAAATCCTTTGTAATCTCACGTTTGGATCAGGAATGTGTATTAATTAGGAATAAGAAATATAGTAGAATGTGACGCGACGGACAGAATTCATATATTTTGTTGCTAAAGAATTAGGTTGAGCTCCTACTTCGTTAGTGAGCCATACCTTTTTTATTTTTAGAAATAAGCAAATAAATTATTTACTTTTGTTTCTGCAATAAATAAGGTAGTTTACACCCAGAATTAAACTTCAAACTCTAATTTACGTTTCCTTTACGTTTTTCCGTAAGTTTATAATATATTTTCTTCATGCATTAGTTTTTACGTAATTTAATTTAATTTATTTATTTATTGACAATTTAAAAGAACAAACCTTACACACAAATTACAACAATCCTGTAAGTTTATAATATATTTTCTTCATCCATTAGTTTTTATGTATGTTTATAATATATTTTCTTCATCCATTAGTTTTTACGTAAGCTTATAATACATATATTATCTTCATCCATTATAATATATTTTCTTCATACATTCTAATATCTTTTCTATTCTTTCTATTCTTATTTTTGATAGTAATACTTATTACAATCTTGACAAACTCAATGTTAATGAAATGTAGCAATATCAATACTTTATTATTGAATTGAAGGAGTTTGATAGTCGATTGGTATTGGTATCGGTATCACCGCAGTATAATGAACACATTGCTACTACAAAGTTATATGATAATACGTATAATATTGATTTGGTGTTACATGTGACACCCAATCACAATTACCGCGGTTCATACTTATACATATTTATAAACCACTAATAAACAGTAAACCAATACCCACTTGTACATATAATATTAACATACTTTAATATTAACTGGCAAGGTGGCTGGCGGGTGACGAACGTACCTCAACCACTGTCACTGTACATACCTACCCATGTTCCTAAATTCGATCACAGTTATAAACGAAATCCCAATGATCCCTACGGCTGGAAGATGTACTGCTGATCGAAAAGTACTTATGAGACACTGCTGCATATCCCTGTTACAAAGTACTTATGAGACACTGCTGCATATCCCTGTTACAAAGTACTTATGAGACACTGCTGCATATCCCTGTTACAAAGTACTTATGAGACACTGCTGCATATCCCTGTTACAAAGTTGCATCGAGGTATTTTTATTTTCAATTAGGAGAGAGGTTATGCAGTTTAGACTGATATTGACGCTATCCTAGTTTTAACGGATAAACTTATTGAATGCGTTTCATTACTTTGACTTAGGATCAGACCGGAATAAATCATGATTTTTTTATAATAATTTTTACTTACTATCAGAATCTGTGATGTGATTTGCAAATGATGTGCATGTCTGTTATTGTCAGTTCTAGCCCTCTGAAGTACTACATATCCTTGTTCGTGTTTATGTTGTTGACGTGAACATTAGTTCTAGCCCTCTGAAGTACTACATAATTATCCTTGTTCGTGTTTATGTTGTTGACGTGAACATTAGTTCTAGCCCTCTGAAGTACTACATATCCTTGTTCGTGTTTATGTTGTTGACGTGAACATTAGTTCTAGCCCTCTGAAGTACTACATATCCTTGTTCGTGTTTATGTTGTTGACGTGAACATTAGTTCTAGCCCTCTGAAGTACTACATATCCTTGTTCGTGTTTATGTTGATGACGTGAACATTAGTTCTAGCCCTCTGAAGTACTACATATCCTTGTTCGTGTTTATGTTGTTAACGTGCCATTTAAAAAAATAAATCGTGCCATTTAAATAAATAAATACACTCTTTATATGTAGGTACATTGGTGAGCATTGCTGGCCTAGTGGTAACGGCGACTTATGAGTCGCAGGTCGTGGGCTCGAATCCAGGCAGGTGTTTTACTTTGTGAAAATAATTTCATCACCACTGCTCTTAAAACGGTACGGCATGTCCTAGAACGAAAAATTCGAAGACATGTGACATCTATCAACTCGCACTGGGCTCGTGTGGTGGATTATAACCTATTGCATATCGAAGAGAGGAGGCCTGTGTCCCATCAGTGGGAACATTATAGAAGAGGCATGTACCCCAGAAGTGGGAACATTATAGAGGAGGCATGTACCCCAGAAGTGGGAACATTATAGAGGAGGCCTGTACCCCAGAAGTGGGAACATTATAGAGGAGGCCTGTACCCCAGAAGTGGGAACATTATAGAGGAGGCATGTACCCCAGAAGTGGGAACATTATAGAGGAGGCCTGTACCCCAGAAGTGGGAACATTATAGAGGAGGCCTGTACCCCAGAAGTGGGAACATTACAGAGGAGGCCTGTACCCCAGAAGTGGGAACATTATAGAGGAGACCTGTACCCCAGAAGTGGGAACATTATAGAGGAGGCCTGTACCCCAGAAGTGGGAACATTATAGAGGAGGCCTGTACCCCAGAAGCGGGAACATTACAGAGGAGGCCTGTACCCCAGAAGTGGGAACATTATAGAGGAGGCCTGTGTCCCAGCATTGGGAACATTATAGAGGAGGACTGTGTCCCAGCAGTGGGAACATTATAGATAAGGCCTGTGTCCCAGCAGTGGGAACATTATAGAGGAGGACTGTGTCCCAGCAGTAGGACCAATATGGGCTGAAGTGATTATGCATGTAGGTACATACGTTTTCATTTTGAAACCAATCAAAACAAGACTTAGAATAAATCGCAATATGAATAATATTTGGTTAGCAACTTAGCATTATGTAGGTATTGATCATTTATCTCTCTCTGGATCTTCTTAGTTCATACTTGAGTAAAAGGATTCAGAGCGTTGACGTTAATGGAGAAAGATCACCCGGATCTTTAGTAACGATGGGAGTCCCACAGGGCTCAATTCTTGGTCCTTTCTTGTTTCTTATTTATATTGATGACTTGCCGTATCTCATAAAGGAGAATCATGATATAGTGTTGTTTGCAGATGACACTTCACTTTTGATTAAACTTAAACGTCAGCAGTTGGTTACTGACGATGTAAATAGTGCGATTTCGAAAGTAGTCCACTGGTTCAATGTTAATAATTTGCTTCTAAACGAGAAAAAAACCAAATGCATTAAGTTTACGCTACCCCACGTTAGGCAGGTGAAAACTAATGTGTTGATAAAGGCCGAGGAATTGAATCCTGAAGACAGCACAGTATTCTTGGGCATAACTTTGGATGATAAGCTTCAGTGGGGTCCACATATAGATAAATTGTCAAAAAAGCTAAGTTCCGCAGCATACGCTGTTAAAAAAATTCATAATTTAACTGATAAGACTGCCCGTTTAGTGTACTTTAGTTATTTTCATAGTGTAATGTCTTACGGTATTCTATTGTGGGGAAATGCCGCCGATATTCAGACTATCTTTGTTTTGCAGAAGCGTGCTGTTCGATCAATTTATAAATGAAGTCCAACAAATTTAAAGAGATTAATGTAATGACTGTGCCTTCTCAGTATATTTATGAAAATCTTTTATATGCCCATAAAAATATAACATTGTTCAAAAAATACAGTGATATCCATAATATAAATACTAGAAACAAACACAAATTTGTTGTACCTACAACAAGGCCCTAGAAAATAGGTGGCTCGTTCAGATGCCAATGTATGCGCTTTTATAATAAACTAACAAGCCACGTTCAAGGTCTAAGCCTGAATAAATTTAAATTATTAATTAAACGTAAGTTGTGCAAGAAAGCCTTTTATACTGTTAAAGATTATATTGAGGAGGAAAAGGCTTGGGATTGAGCTGCTTCCAATTTCTGCATTTTGAGTGTTTTTGCTTTTTATTTTTTATTTTATACACATTGATATTAAGGTAAAAGCGCCAGGGTAGCCCGCGAAATTCAATTTTTTTTAGGTTTTTTGGAATTTGCTGGTCAGTATTAAGTTGTACGTTGATTAATATATGAATCGCGGCCGTAAGAAATATGTGTTTACAGAATTATAATCATTAAAGTCATCAACACAACTTTCTAAGACCACGTAAGTCCCAAGAATAACTGTTTCATGAAATCATCATTCTTTGGACTTACGTGGTCTTAGACACTTGTGTTGATCACTTTAATGATTATAATTCTGTAAACACATATTTCTTACGGCCGCGATTCATATATTAATCAACGTACAACTTAATGCTGACCAGTAAATTGCAAAAAACGTAAGAAAATTTGAATTTCGCGGGCTACCTTAGCGCTTCCCTCTTAATATTTTTTTTTAAAACAATGACATTTCCTTACTTTGTAAAGTATTACATTATTTTAAGTATTGTGAATGTGAAGACGATGTGGGTCATTTATTTTATTAATTTTATATTTTTTTATTATACTCTCCATGGTCTGGCAATTTGAGTAATTTATGTGGCCTACCCAAATGTCCTTTCTTTGGTATTGTTCGTCGAATCGTTGAGCTCCTTAAGTCTTGAGTTGAGCTGCACGATTTCTGACAAATGCTTGCACTGACTGGACAGGTCCTCTCAATCTGTGTGGTTCTTTCCTTAAAAGACCATCTCAGACATCGACCTACAAACGATATTTTAAACTTCGCTGCAGGCGAAAATATTAAGTTTAGCTTTATTCCTCCGTACTCACCACATTTTGGGGGTTTGTGGGAGGCAGGGGTCAAATCTTTTAAATATCATCTCCGGCGTGTAGCAAACGTAAACCTCACGTATGAGGAATTTTCCACCCTGTTAACACAAATAGAAGGTCTCCTAAACTCCAGACCTATGTATCCCATGTCTTCAGACCCAAACGACCTACTCCCTCTTACACCAGCGTTTCCAGAAGGTCTGCCTCATTTGTTCGATGCGCTCGTAGCGGACCAAGCGGGACGTGTTTGCAGCTGTGAGGTCTTCATAGGTAGGTGCGACGAGCGGCCGACCAATCAGGAAATGGGCTGGTGTAAGAGGGAGTAGGTCGTTTGGGTCTGAAGACATGGGATACATAGGTCTGGAGTTTAGGAGACCTTCTATTTGTGTTAACAGGGTGGAAAATTCCTCATACGTGAGGTTTACGTTTGCTACACGCCGGAGATGATATTTAAAAGATTTGACCCCTGCCTCCCACAAACCCCCAAAATGTGGTGAGTACGGAGGAATAAAGCTAAACTTAATATTTTCGCCTGCAGCGAAGTTTAAAATATCGTTTTTACTAGAATTTAAAAAATGGGAGAATTCCTTTAGTGCGCCTACGAACGTTTTCCCGTTGTCGGAAAATATTTGTGCGGGTTTTCCACGACGAGATAAAAACCTTCTTAAAGCCAATAAGTATGCTTCAGAACTTAAACTTGTGACTAATTCTAAGTGTATCGCGCGAGTAGTAAAGCATATAAAGAGGCAAACATAACATTTTTCAAGTTTTGAACCCCTTCCTTTGCGATTCAATATGAACATAGGTCCCGCATAATCCACACCGCAGCGCAAGAAAGGATACCCCGGCTCCAATCTTGCAGGCGGCAAGTTACCCATTTTTACTGACAGTGCCTTCCCTTTCTGGCGAGTACATGTAACGCACTTATGTACTGTCTGCTTGGCTAAATCACGACCCTTGAGTGGCCACCAACTTTCTCTGATAGTAGCCAAGAGCAATTGCGGACCAGCATGGAGTAAACGTTTATGTTCAAATTGAAAAAGAAGTCGCGTGAAAGTATGTTTCGAACATAATAATATAGGATGTTTTTTACCATAGGAAAAGGTGTGTGAATTTACTAGTCTGCCTCCTACTCTTATGACGCGATCAGAATCTAGGAACACATCAAGGCTAGATATGTTTCTCATCGACTTAACAGGTAAGTTTTTTATGAATGCAGTATAAATGTCTGGAAACGATGTTTGTTGTGCTAAGCGCACTAGAACTAAAGTTGATTTATTTAACTCATCCGTAGTAAGCGGACCAGTGCTACGTTCTGTTTTGATTTTGATTCGTGCATTATGAATGAATCGTAACAAAAAAGCGGTTGCACGCCTCATGCGATTAAAATTTGAAAATCGTTCAAAGGTAAAAATGCTAGTAAAAGTTGATTGTGTAAATAAAGAATTAATATTTGATTTCATTTCTGGTAAATCGTGCGAATTAATAATTTCATCGTGATTGTCTTGTTTAAAATTGGTGTCAATTTCGGTTAAAAATGTTGGCCCGTGCCACCAAATATCTGAATTTTGAAGAGCGTCGAGCGTGAGCCCGCGAGACAAAATATCAGCCGGGTTGTTTTTACCAGCAATATGTAACCACGGCAACTCACCAGTCAATTCATTGATTTGCACTACTCTGTTCTGGACAAATGATTTTAACAAGTTTGGTGAGATTTTAATCCAATTTATGACAATCGTGGAGTCAGACCAAAAGTATATGTTATCAAAAGTTAATCTCCATGACTGAATTATTTTTCGATATAACTTGGCACCAAGTAAAGCTCCGCACAGCTCAAGTCGCGGTATTGTAACTGGTTTAATTGGTGCGACTTTCGTCTTAGCACAAAGCAGCCTAACAGTGACCGGTGAATTGTCGTTGTATGTTCTTATGTATGCGCATGCACCATATGCATCCTTTGATGCATCCGTGAAAATATGTAAATCTGTGTATTTTGCATTTACTTGTCTGACATGACGAGGAATTTTTATGTTTTGTAAGTGTTGAAGCGTATCAATAAAATTCTTCCACATAAACAAAATATCGTTAGGTACTGGATCGTCCCAACTTAACTTACAAAGCCATAATTTTTGTAAAAGTATTTTTGCAATTATAATTGAAGGTGATAACAAGCCTAATGGGTCGTACACCTGTGAGACTACAGACAAGATAACTCGCTTAGTCACATGAGTGAAGGTTTGATCAATCTTCGTAGTAAAATATAATAAATCTAAATAATTTAACCAACCAAGACCGAGAGTTTTAGTTAAACAATTTTCGCCTAAAGCTAATTCCTTTGGTTGATCTGTTGTAGAAGTCTCCGAATTAAACAACCATTTACGTAAATGGAAGCAACCAGATTTTAAAACATTATTTACTTTGTTACAAATATCTAATAAACATTGTTTATCATCATGACCAGTAATTAAGTCGTCTACAAACAGATCTTCGTCTATTACCTGCCTTATAACGTCATCCTTACACTCAGATGCCAGCTGTTTGATGCATCGAATACTTAGATATGGAGCGGACGCGGTACCATATGTTACGGTATTAAGCTGGTACACACCGAGTTCGTCCGATTTATTTTCACGCCAAAGAATTAACTGAAGATTTCTTTGATCTGGTTGAATATTAATTTGTCGATACATTTTTTCGACGTCAGCGCATGCAACAAATCTAAATTGTCGAAAGCGTAACAAAATAGAAAAAACGTCATTATGTAAACTAGGGCCAATATACTGAATATCATTAAGCGATTTGTCCGATGTTGATTTTGCACTTCCATCAAAAACCACCCTAAGTTTAGTAGTACTACTATGAACTCTTAAAACACCGTGATGCGGTAAAAAATAATTTGGTGATGGATAATGATTGACTCGACTCATGTGTCCTAAACTCAAATACTCATTAATAAAATCGCAATATAATTTTTTATATTCAGGTGTAGATTTATCTAGTTTACGTTCAAGTGCGTGAAAACGATTTAGCGCGAGTGTATACGTATCTCCTAGTGTGTCGCTGGACTCGGCTAATGGAATGCGCACAAAAAACCGACCCGTGTTATCGCGGTACGTAGTTTGCACAAACAAGTTTTCACATAAAGACTCATCTTTAGTTAATTTATTTTGCGGAACTATTTCTTCCAATTCCCAGAATTTCCTAAGTTGAGCGTCTAATGATTGTGAGTAATTGCATTGAACTCGATTATTGCGTGAAATTTTATTATTCAACAATGAGCCCGATATTACCCACCCCAACTTAGTATTCTGAAGATATGGACCACTACTTAGTCGAATTAGTCCGTCATTTAAAAGTTCCCAGAATTTATCTGCCCCAATTAATAATTCGATTCCTGATGGCGAATAAAATTTGGGATCTGCTAACTGTATATGATCAGGGATATTTATGTGTGATGTTATACCTAAAGATGGCAACTGAGCTGTTATTTGATTTAAAACTAAACAGTTAAAGCGTGTATTATATTGTGTAGTTTTAGACCTCAAATTAACTTCGCATGATTGTGTGGAGTTAGTCACCGAGTTACCTACTCCGGAGACTTGCACAGTGGACTGTATTAAATTAAGTTTAAGTCGTTTGCATAAAGATTCTGCAATAAAGCAATGCTGACTACCGTTATCTAATAAAGCGCGGGTAGTGTGATAATTATTGCTTGTATCTGCAACCTCAACTAAAGCTGTAGACAGCAGTACAGTCTCTAATAATGAATGAGTAGTACTTTGATGTGTTGTGTGAGATGCAGAATGTAATGTGGTAGTATTTGAAGACATACCACTAGTTGTTTCCTGCGACGATGCCTGTGAATTAAGCGCAACAGCTGACGATGTGGATGCACTCACACTATCGTCACATTTATCATGAATAAGATTGTTGTGTTTCTTGTTGCATTGCTTACAAGGACCGAACCAACACTCATCTACGGAGTGATTAGCGCGTAAACAATTACAACATAATTTCTTTTCGTTAATGAATTTAATTTTATCATTAACAGTTAATTTTAAGAATGAATCGCAAGAATAAAGCGAATGGTTAGCTTGACACATAGTGCAAATACGAGAACGTCTGGAATTATTATTATTAGATTGTTTATTTTGTGTCGATGTGTAACCATGTGATTTGTTTGGTTGTTGTGATTGTGATGGTTTCTTTGCGTTATTGTCTGTGGAAGATCTACTATGTGCCAAATAAATAGTTTCTAGTACGTCAGCCCTATTTTTAAGAAAGGTAATCAAATAATCAAGAGATGTACGTGAATTTGACTGATTATGACTATTTATAATTGAACTTTTATGAGTCTCCCATTCTCTTTCAGTAACTGAATCAAGTTTAGATGTAATTAAGTAAATAATCAACGTGTCCCAAGACTCGGTCGGTTCTCCGAGGTTTTTGAGGGAACGTAGATTTTTGAGAACGGTATCTATAAGTTTACGAATTTGATTGGATGATTCCTTATTAAGTGACGCAATAGAAAATAAAGCCTTGACATGGTTTTGCACAAGTAAACGGTTATTATTGAATCTGTTTTCCAATAACTCCCATGCTATATTGTAATTCTCAGACGAGAATTCTAATGACTTAATAACCGATAATGCACTGCCAGTTAGAGAAGACCGTAAATAATGGAATTTTTGCACATTATCTATTTCTTTAGAGTTATGGACGAGAGATAGGTAAGTATCGCGGTACTCCAACCAATGATCATAAGAGCCATCAAAGGAAGGAAGTGAAATTGTAGGCAATTGAACTTTACTAAAAACTTTAGAACAACTTTGAGCATTATCTTCGTTAATTATACACTTAGCCTTAGTCACATAAGTATAATAGTTGGTTTCAAAAGATTCCCTCTCAGATAATTCCTTTTCGATTTGACTATCAGGTATTTTTAAGTCTATTTCATCCTGAATGTCTGAAAAGTCCTGTAACAATAAGTCTGCCTTTTGTAAACGCGTTTTTAATTCTGTTTTAATTATTTCATTAATAGGCATTACTTCTACAGAGTCTACATACTTCATGAATAGTCGAAATTTACCGCGAACAACACCTCTTCTTTTATTTAAATCTCGAAATATATCCTCACCACTGCTACGACTTTCTTCTGATGGAGTTTTAGTCATTTTGGAGTTTGTGGAAGACAAATAGTTATTTGAATGATTAGAAAAAGATTTTTATTATTTTACTTTTAAGTTGAGGGTAGCGACAAAACGAAAATCTTTACGCGTTTTTAACTATTTAACGGAAATAAAACACTAGGATTTCACACAATATTAACACAAATGAAGCACTGAATAAGAAAATAAGGATAAAGAATGATGATTGACCTGACCGTTTTATGCTGGTACCGTGGATGACTTCGCTGATGACTTCGTGCGTCCGATTTATGCTGGCCGCGACGATTTCTTCTGCTGTATCCGGCGTTGAAGGTCCAAAATATGTTTGGAGATAAATGAAAATCTTCTTCGATAGTATTAAGGCGTATAATCAATAGTTACACAGGTTTTTAATATTTTTTAAACGTATGTCGTGTGGGTGTTCGTTGAGCGATTGTTAGAATGACCGAGGCGCCGCGCGTGGAGGAATTTGGAACTTCACTCGTGACGTCCAGTGGTAGTCGGTTCATAGACGATGACGATGCGTAGACAATGGTCTTCATATAACCTGACCAAGATTATGTCTGGACTTTAAAAGAGACTATGACCTCTGAGTTTGTTTCGGCCTTTCTTCTCAGAGTAGTCAGATAGGAAACGCCGACCTCATCTAGTTTAAAAAATATATGATTGACGTGTAAAAGTGTTTGTGCAAACCTACTTACAAAAATAAAATCATTTATCATTTAAAATATTCATAAGTATGGTATCTATTACCTATAATTTATCATAAAATAATGTAAACTATGTAAGAGAGGTTATGTTTTCTCCACAATTTTGTATGAGCTACCTTATCAACAAATATCCACTGAGTACGTATCTGCACAACAATTTACGGATCGACTAATACTCTTAATGGAAAGCCAATCAAATTATACAAAGAAAACATTTACAACACAATATAGAGACAGATTTACAACATTTAGATTATCATAATTAAGCACAGAAGAGGCGCGCGCGCCGCAGGCTTGCTCTACCGAGCATTAACATTCATAAGTCCATAAATAGAGACTAATGTGGTGACACATGCTAGAGAGCAGAGAGCCATGTTTATCGACTCTAGTCTATTTACAACAGCTATAGATTTGCATCATTTACTTAAACAGAACATTATTTAGATTTTTGTAAACAGACTCTAAGTAGAGTGAGGCTGCTTTAATGAAATTCTTAATGTAGTGTATTTATTTGATTTGCTTCCGATTTGTGTAATAATTTTCTAATCATGTATGTTATGTGCGCCGGGGCAAGTTCATCGTTATTTGTATAATTACGTATGTTAAAGTATTTATATGAATTATTTGGATATAAAGGTTTTAAACGAGTCGACCGAACACGCGACTGCTACACAAGCACCTTTAATATACCATCAAGTAATTGATGACACAGAGTTACTCAGAGGACCATTGGGTATTCTCGAACGATGGATAGTCTGATATGAACGTTGATACACTGGACCGCTTTCATCTACAAATCAAATGTAGTTTTTTTTCTTGTCTAACTATAGATTGAGCAAAAGCCTCGCTAAGTTTAGATCTCAATTCTTAAAGCTTCCTTTATTCCTCATTATGTGATGATTTTTGCTAATGAGAGATACTCGTAACTCATAGGTACAGGCTTGACTAAACGTTTGATTTTAAAACTCAACTGTTATAAGGATTAAGCAGATACTTGCACCAACACACGCATTTGTTCTGCTCAAGTGATGGCAACACATGAGTAGAATTAAAATGCAAATGATGGTCGATGGTTCAAATAACTTCAAATATCAACTGGTTGCGTCATTTGTAAGCAAAGCAGAAGTCCAGTTACCTCACAGAACGGTAGTATTTAATTGAAGTTGATAACACTGAACCACCGCATCGCCCGGCGTCATGAGGTGTCACATAACTCTCGCACTCAATTTCCTCTGTAACATAAGCTTCGCCACTCATTCCCAAATGCATACATTTTACATGTAACAGTATTATACTTGACATAGTGTAACCTGGGGCTAATTCGGTAATTGAAATAATTGTCCGGTTGCGCGACGTTGCGCAACAGTTGCCGGCCGCCGCGGGTCAGACGATGATATTGTAAAGGTAATCGACGATTGATTCGACGAGCCGCCACGGTGTGTACACGCCTTCTCATCTCACACTTTTCGCTCTAGGGCTGTTCGGTGACGAAATTGGTTTGATTTAGTTTTTGTTTACAACTTGCGGTGCCTTTGTGTCGCACGCGATACTGTTAAGTTACTTTACCGCTTGATCTTTAAGAACGTATACGAAAGTAAAGTAGGTATCAAAGCAATGAACCTACCACGGAGGTCGTTGTAGGGGGTATAGGTTATCTACGAGTGCGCTTGAGGCTGCAATGAGGCTTGCTTATTAGAATGATAGGCAGTAAATTCCATCATAGTCACAGTGTGCGTGATGACCGGATTTCCCCATAATTTCGGATAATAAATCTGAAGTTTGACAGACAGCTCTGTTACATTTAAAAGTCGTTAACACGTATCAATCAATTGCCAACCTGCGGCCACGGTACAGGTTGATATATATGCGTGGATGGGGGATGCTGATTTATGTGCAGGCGCAAGCAAGCTCCCAGATCAGCGTCATTAACGGCGATCACACACAAACTCGCCCGAACTCCATCGACCTAACTGTTGTTGGCTATAACTTAGTGTTATTGCTTACTGATCGAAATTGATACACGATAATGAGATGACATCCGCCGAGGTTAGTAGAGGCGCGACAGGCGCGGGCACGGGGCGGAATGCGGCGCGCGTTGTTGACAGCCAAATATGAAAGTTAATAATGTTAATACGTGTATTAACACTAACGAATTTAACGAGACGTCTACAGGCGAGGAATGTTCACATTCTACGAGAAAAAAATAACCTCTAATATTATACGAAAAAAATATCAATATGTTTTTCGTATAATATTAGAGGTTATTGATACAATCAGCCATCTATGGTAATTTATTTTGGAATTATTTAATCGTTTTAGTTTTATCATAATTATGCTATTTTTTATTTAATTCTGAAGATGCGCTAAGATATAATGTAGAAACGATGTATTCCCGCTGTCCCCGTAATCCGTGTCCCCGTTACGGGGACAACGGGACGTCATAAAATTCCTTACCGTAGTCCCCCTTATGACGTATGGGGCAACGGGGACAACGGACAATTAAGATTTCACGTTCCTTGTATTCCCAAGGTTGATTCATATTGAGAAGGTATTATTAGGTAACACTTGTATGAACCGTTATCTGCAGAACATGTCGATCTGATAAAAACATATTTAAAGCCTCATTATTATGCCATAAACATTGATTTGTTAAAGATGTCCTTGACTTCTCTGTCAATTTTCATTCAAATTATCTAGCAAATGGAAATCGCTTCATGTTCTGAGTCATGTTTAAAATAGGTAGATATTTTTATTTTTCGAGTAGGTTATGAAAATCCAAACACATCCTTCGGCCTCTTCTTAACCAGCAAGTTTTGCGGTCAATGCAGTATTATCACAGTTTATGCAGCGTCCGCAGCACTTCCATGGCTGTCTGTCGGTAGCAATGTTGTGGCAATGCTCACACGGAATTTAATCCGGTTGCTTGGTTGATGGCACTATGGTGAATAATCTCAGCTACGCGGTTGACGTGGTCTTGCTGAGTCCATCAATCAGCGAGCTTAGAAAATTGTTGGCTGTATGTGAGTCCTATGCTTTACATGGGCTCACATATAATGTCAAGAGAAGTGAGCTTTTGATTTTTAAATCCAAGTCTAGGTTGATAATGTTGCTCCGGTGACTTTAAGCGGAAAACCACTACAGACAATTTAAATACTTAGGGCATGTAGTCACGGAGGACTTATCTGACGATGCTGATATAGAGAGGGAGCGGAGGGCATTGGCGGTTCGATGTAATATGTAGTAAGGGTGTTAAAGTCTCGCTTTTTAAGGCATACTGCCAAACCTGCACGTGCAGCTTGTGGGTGAAATATACGCAGAGAGCTTACAACGTCCTTCGCGTACAGTATAATAATGGGTTTAGGATGCTGATGGGACTTCCGGGCTTCTTTGCAGATGTTCGCGGAAGCACATGTTGACGACTTTCATGCCATTATGAGGGAGAAAACAGCGTCAATAATGGGTAGGTTGCGCGGCAGCTCCAAAAGTAGACAGTCCCTTTGTAAGGCATTGAGTATGGAGGCACGTGCAGTCCCTTTGTAAGGCGCTGGGTACAGAGGCACGTACAGTCCCTTTGTAAGGCACTGGGTACGGAGGCACATGCAGTTCCTTTGTAAGGCACTGGGTACGGAGGCACGTGCAGTCCCTTTGTAAGGTGCTGGGCACGGAGGCACGTGCAGTCCCTTTGTAAGGAGCTGGGTACGGAGGCACGTGCAGTCCCTTTGTAAGGCGCTGGGTACGGAGGCACGTGCAGTCCCTTTGTAAGGCGCTGGGTACGGAGGCACGTGCAGTCCCTTTGTAAGGAGCTGGGTACGGAGGCACGTGCAGTCCCTTTGTAAGGCGCTGGGTACGGAGGCACGTGCAGTTCCTTTGTAAGGCACTGGGTACGGAGGCACGTGCAGTCCCTTTGTAAGGTGCTGGGCACGGAGGCACGTGCAGTCCCTTTGTAAGGAGCTGGGTACGGAGGCACGTGCAGTCCCTTTGTAAGGCGCTGGGTACGGAGGCACGTGCAGTCCCTTTGTAAGGCGCTGGGTACGGAGGCACGTGCAGTCCCTTTGTAAGGAGCTGGGTACGGAGGCACGTGCAGTCCCTTTGTAAGGCGCTGGGTACGGAGGCACGTGCAGTCCCTTTGTAAGGCGCTCGGTACGGAGGCACGTGCAGTCCCTTTGTAAGGAGCTGGGTACGGAGGCACGTGCAGTCCCTTTGTAAGGCGCTGGGTACGGAGGCACGTGCAGTTCCTTTGTAAGGCGCTGGGTACGGAGGCACGTGCAGTCCCTTTGTAAGGAGCTGGGTACGGAGGCACGTGCAGTCCCTTTGTAAGGCGCTGGGTACGGAGGCACATGCCATGTGTGTTGGGTTGGGCCACGTCTTTTTTAGTGTATTCGTTTGCAAAAGTTTGCTGACATAGTTTACTGACATAGTTTTTAAGTCATTGTTACTAACATTATATGGATTATTTATACTTGTATGTGTAGTCCGAAATAAAGAATATATTATTATTATTAATGTTCCAGAAAACCGTAATCAACCTAAGATTTAAGATCACATCTCGCAAATATGAAGAGCTCACGCTCACGCAGAGCTAATTGCGAAGCTAAAACGTATGATGGATTATTACTTGCTGGTTGTAAGGCAGACCCGGAGCGGGCCACATTTGATTACACACAACAAACACGCGAGTGTATCGAGTGACGGGTGATGGCTGCCCCGCGCGGCTGCGCTTGAGTCGATCGGCGGCAATTAAGTATGTTATTAACTTATTACGCACATGCGCACCGCGCACCGGCGCCAGTCAGTAGCGTGACCACGCCGCGCTATAGGGATGAGCAACAATCGTCAGTAGTATAGTTTACTAACTTACAATGACGAGTTTTTAATTTTTTGAAAGAAAGATAACAAAAGACTTCAACGGATTACCTTGTCAAGGGTTGCTCTTTTCCGACACAACAACAAAAAATGAAATTGTGACAAGACCGAACTTCGACACAACTCATATTAAAATCACCAAAAGAGTCTTCCGAAATTCTTTGGAATAAAGTTGCAGACTATTCGAGTGACCGCTGAAAGAGCTCTATTTTAACCGATTGAGTAAGTTATCGTTTTAGTCAAAATGGAACACTGTCCAGTGTCAACCCACACTCATGTCAAACTTAAGTCTTATCTTTCGATGAAGTGTCGGTTGTACTACACATTTAGATACGAAATACGAATGCATCTGCATCTAACAGCTACCGGAGCATCACTGCCTTGAACGTGGCATAGGTCTACAGGCGAATGAAGACGCTAAAAGTCAAGGAAGTTATTGAGGTTGCTTGTTTATGATGATGACGGAGAGATCAGTCATCTAATCTATCTAGAAATCTACGAAAATCCGATACCTAAGTCAGTGATTGCCAAACACTGGCCTCAATATTAACGCAGAAAAGATCCGGAAGAATACTAATGTAGATGACGCAAATTAACTTATCGATAATAATATTTTGATGAAACAATGAAAAATGATTAAAACATAACAGAAACATAAATAAAGCTGTTGCGACATAATGATCGATAAAGTCCGCTCGGAACTGTATCAACGTCGGGTATCTGATGTATTCCGTCCGTAACGCACTAACAAATCTCTCGGCTAAGCCTAAGTGACAGGACGCTAAGCGTACCGCACGGTGCCACACGGTACCACACGTACTGCGGCACTTTCTACGGTGACCTTTAACTAGTCCTTCCTTGTGCTGAGACAGCCGCGGTTCTAATAACACACATACTTACGTTGTTTTCATTCTGGAGCATGTTCAAGAATTTAAAGGTAATATTGTAGGACACAATACATAATATCACACTAATATTATAAAGGCGAAAGTTTGTGAGTGGGTGTGTGTGTTTATATGTTTGTTACTTCTTCACGCTCAAACGGCTGGACCAATTTTGATAAAATTTTGTATGGAGATAGTTGACACCCTGGATTAACATTATAGGCGGCATTTATGCGGGTGAAACCGCGGGGCGCAGCTAGTATTATAATAATATTGTGATTTTAATGATTGATTTTGATGAAATTTTATAGGTATGACGGCGCGGTCATTATATGAACGCGCGAATATTATTATTCTGCGTTCTTTTATTTAATTTGTGTAGTGAATTTGGTTGATCAAATTATTTGTATCGTAAACACTGATTTAGATTTTATTGTAAATAAGTCGCTCAACAAAAGAGGGGACTACTTAGTCCGTGTGGGCTTGCGAGTGACGTCAGCGCCGGAAGTAGTATCGCTTGTTGTAGCAAAGTGGGGGTAGTGGGGCGACCGGTGCCTTTATAAAGCAGCCGGCGCGCGTTGTAGAGAGGTCCCTGGCTGGAGGCTTTGAGTTCTCTCAAGGCAGCCGCAGGATTGTCCGGTTAAGTCACGACCTCTCAAGGTCAATTACGAGATGCCATTTATAAAAGAAAAAAAAAAAAGTTGTAGAGAGGCACTTTGACTCGGTCCGTGGCGCTGGTCGTACGCTCGCAATTTCACATACCTCTTTGTCTTGATTTTTATAAAGTTTTGTTAATTTTTATGAAAGTGTCGATAATTAATAACGAAAATAATAGTTTGTCAAAGTTAATGCTTTGCCTCATTCATTAAACCCCGCTTTCTGCTGCCCGTGGATACGACTGAACACACTCGTCAGCTCGGAAATCCGATAAAGAAACGACGAACTCGACATAATTCAACAAAACATTCATTCATTCTCATAATTCGACGAAGATGGCGGATGGAAGTATTTCTAATTATAAAGATATTCCAGCCTGGGAAACAAAGCATATCTATCAATTAAGGCCGCATTCCGAATTAGCTATAATCGATCACAGCACTCACACCATCTCACATGCGTTCCGATTTAGATATTACGATTATGACAGCTGAGAGCTGTCAACAATTCGGAACTCTCGTGGACGCGCTCACAGTGCTTACTCAATGTAAAAACTATATTATTACAGTATTTCCTTGTATAAACACCACATTTCTTCTTCAATTCTTCTTCTTTGACAGAATTATACAGAATTATAATCTTTAAAGTCATCAACACAACTCTCTAAGACCACGTAAGTCCAAAGAATGATGATTTCATGAAACAGTTATTCTTTGGACTTACGTGGTCTTAGAGAGTTGTGTTGATGAATTTAATGATTATAATTCTGTAAACACATATTTCTTACGGCCGCGATTCATATATTAATCAACGTACCTACAACTTAATACCAGCAAATTACAAAAAACCTAAAAAAAAAAAACACTGGCACTCCGGTAGTGCCGACAGAAGTGAAAACTTGAACAATTACGAGTGTATTTTGTGAATCGTCTTATAAACAAAACACGCGTGTTAAGGTGTGTTCCTTATTTTATAGGGTTGTTTGCAAATCAGGTATGATGACCAAAGTGACTGGTTTATTCTTCTCGTGAAAGGAATTTATTCAGATTTGCTCGTCGTCAGTTATATATCCGTGGTTCAGCGCCATCTCGTCGTTGTTGGATGAACTACGTAGTTAGTACGCGAGGCCTACGTAGTTAGTACGCGAGGCCCTCGTAGTTCTTCCCGATGTGCATAGATGGCGCTGTCCTCAACAACGCGCGTCACGTCTTACGAATTTTCGATCAGGGTCACGTGACCTGACGCGAATTTAGAAGTTTTTACCCATTCCAAAAAAAGTACACAGCGCCGCTAAAGAAGTTTTCACTTCAAAAATTGAATTTCGCGGGCTACCCTGGCGCTTTCGCCTTAACATAATTTAATTAAACGAACGAATCTTATTAACTTGTTGGGCCGGTTTCCAAGTCCTCAACGGATGTGCTAAAGTGTTTCATTGGTAAATGTTTAATGTATGTGATTTAAATATGTTTTGCGATTTAACTTATGAATTTGTTTTTATGTAGGTACTTAATTCAATTTTTCAATTTAGTTATAATAATATTATTGTGGCTATGTATTTTAGGTTATGTATTTTATTCCTTGGTTACTAACATAATTTTTAAGTGTACTTACTAACATAAATATGGATCTCTATGTCTAACCTAATTAAATTATTATTATTTTATTATTATTAAAATCACCCTTTTCACCCCCATAAAGGTTGAATTTCCAAAAGCCCCTTCTTAGTGCTCCCCTACAGTATAAAAGGAAGCCGTGTGCAAAATTTCACATTCCTAGACCCAGTAGTTTCGTCTGTGCGTTGATATGTCAGTCAGTTTCTCCTTATAAATATATAGATATACACATAGATACATTTATTTTGCATCTATGTTGCATCAAAATAATATACTGCTTACTAATAATTATATTGTGGCACATCACTAATGTTAACAATACACTAGGAGCGCAGGGGCCCGGGGCCCGAGGGCCGGGGGCCGCTCCCGCGCAATTACCCACCGATTAACTGCGCTTTCACTTTTATAACATTATCTATGTTATTATCTCCAGCTTTGTTTCATTCGTATAAAGCCTCCTTACGTCGGGCTTGTGTTGCGTTCCGTTAGTGAAGCAGTCTACTGTGTAAGGTGCACGTATTTGAATTATTAGTATAATGTATCTTTCAGGAACGAACTAAAAACATGACTAATGTCTTCTATTCAATGAAGTACCGAATATTTTGAAGATAATAAATATTAAATATAATATTATAAATGCGAAAGTCAGACCCACTTTCTGTCTGTCTGTTTGTTACCTCTTCACGCTTAAACCGCTGAACCGATTTAGATGAAATTTGGTATAGAGATAGTTGGAGTCCCGGGAAAAGATATAGAATAAGTTTTTATCCCAATATTCCCAGGTGGTCGACACTTATGCGGGTGAAATCGTGGGGCGCTGCTAGTAATAAATAAAGAACTAAAGTATATTTGTATTAATAAAAGATGTCAGCGATACCACTACAACGAAAATATTTAGATTACAAAGCCGATCTAACGACTGATCATTAAAGTTAACTACATTACACCTTCTATTGCTATAGTGTAGTAAGATAATACGGGAATACTACCATCCGTGGTATTTCTGATATTATTATAAAGCTGAAGAGTTTGTTTGTTTGTTTTTTTGTTTGTTTGTTTGGTTGAACGCGCTAATCTCAGGAACTACTTGTTTGAATTGAAAAAATATTTTTGTGTTGGATAGTCCATTTATCGAGGAAAGCTATAGGCTATATAACATCACGTTACGACTAATAGGAGCGGAGTATCAATGAAAAATGATGTAAAAACGGGAAAAAAATATTCCTTTTGAGAGCTTTCGTTGCGTACGCTGCGTAAACGGTTAAAGTTACGCAAAAATCATGTACGACGGAATTATTTCCCTTTAAAAGTTCTAAAAAAAAGTCCGCGACAGCATATGTCTATCTTTTAAGGTTTACTCACTATAACCTTTTTTATTGTAATCAAATTTCTTCTAAACTAATGCATTATTTGCGAAGGTTTTGAAGTGAAAACTTCTTTAGCGGCGCTGTGTACTTTTTTTGGAATGGGTAAAAACTTCTAAACTGGCGTCAGGTCACGTGACCCTGATCGAAAATTCGTAAGACGTAAAACGTAAGACAGCGCCATCTATGCACATCGGGAAGAACTACGAGGGCCTCGCGTACTAACTACGTAGTTCATCCAACAACGACGAGATGGCGCTGAACCACGGATATATAACATTTTGTTTATAAGACGATTCACAAAATACACTCGTAATTGTTCAAGTTTTCACTTCTGTCGGCACTACCGGAGTGCCAGTGTTTTTTTTTTTATAAACATGATATTAATCCTTATCAAAATAAATACGTTATTCATCACAAGTATTTAATTTTGAATAAAATTGCCCTTGACATCATTTGATTTAAATGAATATCTTAGGAGTTGCATAGCTTAAAAGTAATATAGTCGCATAGTTTACATGTATAAGTAATAATCTTAAGATATGTACTCTTAAAGTAATGGAATATATTTTTAACTGACTTCAAAAAAGGAGGAGGTTCTCAATATTTCTATTTTTTATTTTTTACGTATATTCGGGCATAACTCCCTCATATTTATGTCTATATGATATAGACATAATTATATGAGGGGCATTGTCTGTATTTGAGATTTGCAAATTTTTTTTTGTTCGAAATATCTTTTTTCCGGAA
Source organism: Luperina nickerlii (assembly GCA_963855955.1). Lineage (NCBI taxonomy): Eukaryota > Metazoa > Arthropoda > Insecta > Lepidoptera > Noctuidae > Luperina > Luperina nickerlii. The sequence goes on from OY979680.1 coordinate 21,518,367, forward strand.
TGGTCCCATTTAAATTTCATAAAGATCTGATGATGAGTTTCGGAGACAGACAACGGAACTCTTCAATAAATGCCAGCAAATCAACCGCGATTGCTGCTATAGCATGTGTATGCATTGTTTACGCAATCACACAACATAACATAACGCCTGTACCTTTTAAAGGGGTAGGCAGATGTGTTCAATAGCTTCCTGTCACTGATATTCACATACCAAGTAGTGTTATATGAATTTGTTTCGGGTAGGCAGGTACAACTAAAAAGTGAAAAAAAAACTTAAAAAAAAACAACCGACTTCCAAAAAATACTACAACGTGAAAAATAACTTTAATTTCGAAAGTCGGTGTCAAAAATCGAAAATACAGAACCAACGAGACCGACTTCCGATATTAAAGTTATTTTTTCACTTTGTATTTTTTTGGAAGTCGGTTGTTTTTTTTTTGTCAACAAGTTTTTAGTAGGTTTTTTCCTGAAATTACCGCGGGTGAAACGGCTCAGCTATTATTAAATAAAGTTACCTTTAGCAGTTAATAGAACAGAAAAACAAACTGTTGTTAGTTTGTTTGAACACGCTAATCTCTGGAATTATCAGTCGGATTTGAAAAATTATTTTTGCATTAGATTGCCCAATTCATGAGAAAAGCTTGATCACGCCAGGACTCTTTGGAGCTGAGCAAAAAGAAAAAAGCCAGAAAGAATGCTAAGAGAAAACGATGTGATAGCGCGGGCGGGTGATGCCACGGAACAGATGGTGATGCGATGCGATGGGTTGGGGGAGCAAGAAATTTCACGCGGACGAAGTCGCGGGCAGAGGCTAGTTATGGTATAAACAACTAGCCACAGTTACCTTGCCTCGCCGGGATTGAACCCGCGACCCGCGCGTAGCTCACCGCTTCTGACGTCCAAATAGCTAATAATGTGCATAACTAAACCTAACTGTAATCCTAATCCTAACTAATATTATAAATGCGAAAGTCAGTTTGTTTTGTTTGTTTGTTACCTTTTCTCGCCTAAACCACAGAACCGATCATCCTGAAATTTTGCATATACGTTGTCATGTGTACAGAAACGGACATAGGGTACCACCTTTCATCCCGAAAAAAAATGCTGTTCCCGAGGACAACAACAATAACATTATTATGATAATAGATGGCGCCACGTGTCTTTCGAATCAAAACAAGACAACTTCTGTCGGGTCAGCTAGTAATATTTATTTGTTCATTAGATACTTTTTTTAATTATTTATAAATGTTACACTATCATTACAGGTTCACACCCAATGCGATAATGTGATTATATGACTATCTTTTACTAGTTAAGTGGCCTTTTACAGTCCACTAGCGCCGCCAATCGAAAAAATGTCATAACTCGTAAATAGAATCAAAAATACAAAATGTAGTCTATTATTACTGTAGAAAAGGCAATAACGTAATTTTATAACACATTGTCAACACTTGAAATATAGCTGTTTAGCTAAATCGTGCATTTGTAACAAAAACGGCCGTTTATGTTTTGAATGCACGATTTAGCTAAACAGCTATATTTCAAGTGTTGATAAGGTGTTATACAATTACGTTATTGCCTTTTCCACAGTAATAATAGAACATATTTTGTATTTTTGATTCTATTTACGAGTTATGACATTTTTTCGATTGGCGGCGCTAGTGGACTGTAAGAGGCCTCTTAATAAATCGAGAGTCACCCTCGCGAATACTAATGTACCGTGTGTACTGTGAGTACTGTGTGTTGTGTGTGTGTGTGTGTACTGTTTACGTAAACGAGGGATAATTTCAAAATGTTCACAATTCGTAGGTAGAATTTTTGAAATAGGTATCTGGATCTCAAATAAATGTTAACAAGCGAACGATATGATCATAGAAGCTATATTTATGTACTTTGATGTCACAGACGAGAGACGGCTGACGAGCTGATAGCTCGATCATTGTTACTTGAAGTCACAGACGACTGACGAGCTGACAGCTCGGTCATTGTTAATTGAAGTCACAGACAACTGACGCACTGACAGCGCGGTCATTGTTAATTGAAGTCACAGACGACTGACGAGCTGACAGCTCGGTCATTGTTAATTGAAGTCACAGACAACTGACGCACTGACAGCGCGGTCATTGTTAATTGAAGTCACAGACGACTGACGAGCTGACAGCTCGGTCATTGCTACTTGAAGTCACAGACGACTGACAAGCTGACAGCTCGGTCATTGTTACTTGAAGTCACAGACGACTGACGAGCTGACAGCACGGTCATTGCTAATTGAAGTCAGAGACGACTGACGAGCTGACAGGTCGGTCATTGTTAATTGAAGTCACAGACGGCTGACGAGTTGACAGCTCGGTCATTATTAATTGAAGTCACAGACTACTGACGAGCTGACAGGTCGGTCATTGTTAATTGAAGTCACAGACGACTGACGAGTTGACAGCTCGGTCATTATTAATTGAAGTCACAGACGACTGACGAGCTAACAGCTCGGTCATTGTGAATTGAAGTCACAGACGACTGACAAGCTGACAGCTCCGTCATTGTTAATTGAAGACAGACGACTGACGAGTTGACAGCTCGATCATTATTAATTGAAGTCACAGACGACTGACGAGCTGACAGGTCGGTCATTGTGAAATGAAGTCAGACGACTCACGAGCTGACAGCTCAGTCATTGTCAATTGCAGTCACAGACGACTGACGAGCTGACAGCTCGGTCATTGTTAATTGAAGTCACAGACCACTGATGAGCTGACAGCTTGGTCATTGTTATTGGAGTCACAGACGACTGACGAGCTCACAGCTCGGTCATTGTTAATTGAAGTCACAGACGACTGACGAGCTGACAGCTCAGTCATTGTTAATTAAAATCACTGATGACTGACGATCTGACAACTCAGTCATTGTTAATTGAAGTCACAGACGACTGACGAGCTGACAGCTCGGTCATTGTTAATTGAAGTCACAGACCACTGATGAGCTGACAGCTTGGTCATTGTTATTGGAGTCACAGACGACTGACGAGCTCACAGCTCGGTCATTGTTAATTGAAGTCACAGACGACTGACGAGCTGACAGCTCAGTCATTGTTAATTAAAATCACTGATGACTGACGATCTGACAACTCAGTCATTGTTAATTGAAGTCACAGACGACTGACGAGCTGACAGCTCGGTCATTGTTATAGATAGTTCAATCCACGAAGACGCGCCCCTCCAATTTTTGGTTGAGAGGATCGCGGGGTGCGGGGATTTTGAGCGGAGCGTCAGTCGCGAACCGTCAGCGGTTCGATGTGCACAAGTAGTACAGCCTATGTCGCGAAAATCCAGACTCGGCACGAAAGTTGCTCTACTTTATATTTTTTTAAATGACGAGAAAATCTCAGCGTGTTGTACTTAAAAGCCAGGTACTTATATGTAAATGATATTTACATTGTTTAGAAGTTTGTAGTTACTAAAGTTGTCAAAAAATAAGAGGCCCGTTTTGACATTTGTCATCGCGACGTAACTAGTGAAGTAACCATACGACTCGGTACTCGATACTCACGATAAATCGATTCAAGTTTGTATGAGTATTTGATCGATTTGCTTATGTATTGTAAAGAGCATTGAATTAAAGTTCTGATTAGAAAATTTAACTCAAACTTTAATTTTGTAGGTACTTATTTTCAAATGATACAGTGGTACACACAGCTTCATTAAGTGATTACCCCTCCAAAAGACATGTGCGTTCAAATCCGTGATAGGCCTAACTTGGTTTTTGTATTTTGTAAAAACATTTTATTTTAATTAATTTATTGTTTTAGTGAATAAATAAGTTTAAGATAGTATTTATTTTTTAAAATTCTGTTTTTACTATTGTTTTTTTTCAATAAAACGTTAATACTTATTGCGAAAACGACAAGCAATAATAGGGTTAACATTTACGAACGTTTTATTCATCGTCTTAATAGACTAGAGGTTTCAATACCGCTTGCCGTGCCTATGAGTGGAAGTTCAAATCATAGCCACGAAATGTGCTTTTTGTTCATTATAATTATTATTTTAATATATTTTTCTATTTTGTTTTAGTAATTATTTATAAAGAATTTAAAAATAAAGAAAAATAAAATACCTTAATAATCATATAATAATATTTATTATTGCTATTATTTAACAAAACTATGATCTTATTTTACAACAAAGATTTATTTTGATTTGATAATTTTATTTACAGTTATCATAATATACTATTTTGCCAACTGACACAATTGGGTTCCTAAACAAGTGGCATCCTATTAAGGTAAACGATAAAATAGTAAGCGGTAGAAATATTTTAGATTGACATAACCTAACGAAATGTCACGTGACCTGTCATGTCGTCTCAGCATACAAATTTGACATTTGACAGTCTGACAAGTGACATCGAAAGTGACAAGTTTTGAAGCGTTTGCAACTTGTCTAGGAACTAGAAGTTAGTTTGGCAGGATTACAATCATGAGCATAATAAGTGAATAAACATGTTATCAATAGATAATCAATTAACATCTCTTATTAGCTCATGATATCTACTTAGAATATTTTGCTATACTTACAAAGTAAAATAGTGGAATCAAATGAGTTAAATGTCTTCGTTGTTTATTTTGTTGTCATACTTAATTAATATAACTGCTATTTCTGGGCAAATCGCAATCGTTCTCTTCGATGTTCTTCTGTTAGACGTATTTTGCAGGTCGATAACTGTGAATGTTCGCTGCGTGTAAATGTCTTCGAACCGTGGACAGAGAGATATTCCATGCCGTTGCGAACTGTAACGAGTGGATGTAAACGGCGGTGTAGTGTGAACCTTAACAATATCCGGATGATATTCAGATTGGTCCGTATAGATCCCAGTAGTTCTCCGACCCATGGTCATTGTCTTAGCATCGCCGGTTTCTTGAAATCTGCGCACCCATAAGCGCACCGTTTGTCTCTGTATAGAAAAAAATGGTTTTAAATAAGTTATTAAATACCACACACAAGATACCGCAAATAGCTCAACAAGAAAAAAATCGGAGAACACAATTAATATTATAATGAACTTACTGCTATGCCAAGCTGTCTCGCAATTCCTTTTATGCTCACATTTTGTTCACACAGAACAACTATTTTAGTTCTCATAAAATCATAAATCATTTTAAAAATTAATGAATAAATCGTAGTCGTTTACTCTTCGCCGTTTTAAGTGAACGTATACATCAACGTTATAGTTATAACTTGAGGGTATAGATTAATTTTATAAAGACAACGTAAGTAAGTAAAATTAATGGATACCCTCAAATTATAACATCTATCGATTAGACATCCCACCTAAAGATAAAATGACTCAGACCATAGTAGATAACAATTTCAACGCAATTCATATGGGCTCGCTGGCTAGTTCGTCAAACTGCCGGTATGAGTATGACGACGTTCGGTGATGCGATGGTTCGAATCTGAGTCGAAACAATGGGTTCTTTTTGAAGTATTCTTTAGATTATTTGTAAGGAATTTAATGTGTAACATTTTAAAACTTGAGGGGTTAGCACATACTGACGCTGTCTGTACGAAAGATCAATTTGTCTTTAATTTAATATTTTTAGTTACAATAACATTCACTCAATCACAAAAAAATCAAGAAAAAGCAAAAGTGGTTGAACCTTCATTCAATCATTTTCGAGATTGAAACGATTTGAGTCCCTTAGAAACATTATGTGAAATAAAATATTTTGATTTTGATTTCTCAATAAAGTTCAATAAAACTTTTTCACGTACTTCATTTATGTCTATAATTACCCCCTATTATAAAAAATGTAATATTAACTAATAATCACATAAAATATCCACACGCAAAAATAAAAAATTGAAGTAGAGCATCTTTCCCTTTGACTGTGACGCTCTCTCCTGATTCGTCTATTCATTGTAGTGTGCGTGTGCACTCATAGGTAATTAGTGTGTACCGATAACACTCAAACATTGACGGAAGCTTCCACACATATACTATAAACGGTTGGGAGGAATAGTGGGGCGCGTCTTCGTGGATTGAACTATCTATAATTGAAGTCACAGACGACTGACGAGCTGACAGCTCAGTCATTGTGAATTGAAGTCACAGACGACTGACGAGCTGACAGCTCCGTCATTGTTAATTGCAGTCACAGACGACTGACAAGCTGACAGCTCCGTCATTGTTAATTGAAGACAGACGACTGACGAGCTGACAGCTCGATCATTGTTAATTGAAGTCACAGACGACTGACGAGCTGACAGGTCGGTCATTGTGAATTGAACTAACAGAAGACTGCCAAGCTGACAGCTCGATCATTGTTAATTGAAGTCACAGACGACTGACGAGCTGACAGCTCGGTCATTGTTAATTGAAGTCACAGACCACTGACGAGCTGACAGCTCGGTCATTGTTATTGGAGTCACAGACGACTGACGAGCTCAGAGCTCGGTCATTGTTAATTGAAGTCACAGACGACTGACGAGCTGACAGCTCAGTCATTGTTAATTAAAATCACTGATGACTGACGAGCTGACAGCTCAGTCATTGTTAATTGAAGTCACAGACGATTGACGAGCTGACAGGTCGGTTATTGTTAATTGAACTCACAGAAGACTGCCAAGCTGACAGCTCCGTCATTGTTAATTGAAGACAGACAACTGACGAGCTGACAGCTCAGTCATTGTTAATTGAAGTCACGGACGACTGACGAGCTGACAGCTCGGTCATTGTTAATTGAAGTCACAGACGACTGACGAGCTGACAGGTCGGTTATTGTTAATTGAACTCACAGACGACTGACGAGCTGACAGCTCAGTCATTGTGAATTGAAGTCACAGACGACTGACGAGCTGACAGCTCAGTCAGTTAATTAAAATCACTGATGACTGACGAGCTGACAGCTCAGTCATTGTTAATTGAAGTCACAGACGACTGACGAGCTGACAGCTCAGTCAGTTAATTAAAATCACTGATGACTGACAAACTGACAGCTCAGTCATTGTTAATTGAAGTCACAGACGACTGACGAGCTGACAGCTCGGTCATTGTTAATTGAAGTCACAGACGACTGACGAGCTGACAGGTCGGTTATTGTTAATTGAACTCACAGAAGACTGCCGAGCTGACAGCTCGATCATTGTTAATTGAAGTCACAGACGACTGACGAGCTGACAGCTCGGTCATTGTTAATTGAAGTCACAGACGACTGACGAGCTGACAGGTCGGTTATTGTTAATTGAACTCACAGAAGACTGCCGAGCTGACAGCTCGATCATTGTTAATTGAAGTCACAGACGACTGACGAGCTGACAGCTCAGTCATTGTTAATTGCAGTCACAGACGACTGACGAGCTGACAGCTCGGTCATTGTTAATTGAACTCACAGAAGACTGACAAGCTGACAGCTCGATCATTGTGAATTGAAGTCACAGATGACTGACGAGCTGACAGCTCGGTCATTGTTAATTGAAGTCACAGACGACTGACGAGCTGACAGGTCGGTTATTGTTAATTGCAGTCACAGACGACTGACGAGCTGACAGCTCGGTCATTGTTAATTGAACTCACAGAAGACTGACAAGCTGACAGCTCGATCATTGTGAATTGAAGTCACAGACGACTGATGAGCTGTCAGCTCTGTCATTGTTAATTGCAGTCACAGACGACTGACGAGCTGACAGCTCGGTCATTGTTAATTGAAGTCACAGACGACTGACGAGCTGACAGGTCGGTCATTGTTAATTGCAGTCACAGACGACTGACGAGTTCACAGCTCGGTCATTGTTAATTGAAGTCACAGATGACTGACGAGCTGACAGCTCGGTCATTGTTAATTGAAGTCACAGACGACTGACGAGCTGACAGGTCGGTTATTGTTAATTGAACTCACAGAAGACTGACAAGCTGACAGCTCGATCATTGTGAATTGAAGTCACAGACGACTGATGAGCTGTCAGCTCTGTCATTGTTAATTGCAGTCACAGACGACTGACGAGCTGACAGCTCGGTCATTGTTAATTGAAGTCACAGACGACTGACGAGCTGACAGCTCAGTCATTGTCAATTGCAGTCACAGACGACTGACGAGCTGACAGCTCGGTCATTGTTAATTGAAGTCACAGACCACTGACGAGCTGACAGCTCGGTCATTGTCATTGGAGTCACAGAAGACTGACGAGCTCACAGCTCGGTCATTGTTAATTGAAGTCACAGATGACTGAGGAGCTGACAGCTCAGTCATTTTTGATTAAAATCACTGATGACTGACGAGCTGACAGCTCAGTCATTTTTAATTGAAGTCACAGATGACTGACGAGCTGACAGCTCGGTCATTGTTAATTGAAGTCACAGACGACTGACGAGCTGACAGGTCGGTTATTGTTAATTGAACTCACAGAAGACTGCCGAGCTGACAGCTCGATCATTGTTAATTGAAGTCACAGACGACTGACGAGCTGACAGCTCGGTCATTGTTAATTGAACTCACAGAAGACTGACAAGCTGACAGCTCGATCATTGTGAATTGAAGTCACAGATGACTGACGAGCTGACAGCTCGGTCATTGTTAATTGAAGTCACAGACGACTGACGAGCTGACAGGTCGGTCATTGTTAATTGAAGTCACAGACGACTGACGAGCTGACAGGTCGGTTATTGTTAATTGAACTCACAGAAGACTGCCGAGCTGACAGCTCGATCATTGTTAATTGAAGTCACAGACGACTGACGAGCTGACAGCTCGGTCATTGTTAATTGAACTCACAGAAGACTGACAAGCTGACAGCTCGATCATTGTGAATTGAAGTCACAGATGACTGACGAGCTGACAGCTCGGTCATTGTTAATTGAAGTCACAGACGACTGACGAGCTGACAGGTCGGTTATTGTTAATTGAACTCACAGAAGACTGCCGAGCTGACAGCTCGATCATTGTTAATTGAAGTCACAGACGACTGACGAGCTGACAGCTCCGTCATTGTTAATTGCAGTCACAGACGACTGACGAGCTGACAGCTCGGTCATTGTTAATTGAACTCACAGAAGACTGACAAGCTGACAGCTCGATCATTGTGAATTGAAGTCACAGACGACTGATGAGCTGTCAGCTCTGTCATTGTTAATTGCAGTCACAGACGACTGACGAGCTGACAGCTTGGTCATTGTTAATTGAAGTCACAGACGACTGACGAGCTGACAGGTCGGTCATTGTTAATTGCAGTCACAGACGACTGACGAGTTCACAGCTCGGTCATTGTTAATTGAAGTCACAGATGACTGACGAGCTGACAGCTCGGTCATTGTTAATTGAAGTCACAGACGACTGACGAGCTGACAGGTCGGTTATTGTTAATTGAACTCACAGAAGACTGACAAGCTGACAGCTCGATCATTGTGAATTGAAGTCACAGACGACTGATGAGCTGTCAGCTCTGTCATTGTTAATTGCAGTCACAGACGACTGACGAGCTGACAGCTCGGTCATTGTTAATTGAAGTCACAGACGACTGACGAGTTCACAGCTCCGTCATTGTTAATTGCAGTCACAGACGACTGACGAGTTCACAGCTCGGTCATTGTTAATTGAAGTGACAGACGACTGACGAGCTGACAGCTCAGTCATTGTTAATTGAAATCACTGACGACTGACGAGCTGACAGCTCAGTCATTGTTAATTGAAGTCACAGACGACTGACGAGCTGACAGGTCGGTCATTATTAATTGAATAATAATTAACAAAACATATTACGGGGAAACGCCAGAGTAGCCCTCGAAATCCAAATTAACTTATGTTTTTGCATTTTCCTGGTCAGTGTCAGGTTGTACTTATGTTGAACAAAATCATATTTGTTCAACATCAACCTGAGTAATAAGTAGGTCAAATCACCAATACAACCCTCTAAGTTCGTATAACCTTATTGGACGACTATTTCATGAAATATCATTATGAATTGAATTTCGCGGGTTTCCCTGGCGGTGCAACCCGCGAAAGTCAAAAGATCTAAGAGATACCGGCTTTACGCCATGTTAATTCGCATGAATAGCTGAAGACCCTGCACAACCGAGCACACACACTGCGGAAGTCGCTCAGCAGACGTCAGTGGTCCATCGCACACGACGCGGAGCAGCCGTAAACATAATGGAACCGCCATCACACGCGGAATTAATGAGCCGCGTTAATTGGTCATTGGCCCCGCCACTTGCCAATTTTCGGCTGCAGAGGATAGGGAGAGCGGCCAACGTAATACCAACACTCCTCCTCCCCTGCAGCCCCACCGCGTCCGCCATTATACGGTGGTACCCCGTCAAGGCCGCGGCGCGGTAGGGAGAGCGGCGCACCGCAATGCCGGCACTCCTCTCCCGCCGCGGCCTCCAACCCTCAGCCGCGATGCTTCCCATACGACATCGTGGCCCGCCTCAGTTGCGATGTCGCCCAAGCGGCACCGCAACCTACTTTTGGCCGCTACGTCGTTGGCTTATCAGCAAAAGCCCTGACGAGCGGCCCCTCCTCGGGTTCCTCTTCGCTTCACCGTGGGTGTCCAAGCCACGGCTACTGAGCCCCCCCGCCTCGACAATGCGGGAACCCACCGGGGGGCTCACCTAGATGATCTTCTAGCATTCGCCGAACACACGGTTGGGCTTGCAAGCGCATCTAGATGATCATCTAGCATTCGCCGAACACACGGTTGGGCTTGCAAGCGCACCTACATAGATGATATTTGAAGCCCTTACGAGCACTCTTGTTCATTTATGTTTCTTTCGTGTACCGCTATAAGACAGAACCTAAGTAATTGTAGAATTGTGTGAAGCAGACCTTCTGCACAACCTTATAAAATAAATGTAATAACAGCGCCATGACGGTTGCTATTAACGCCTCAATTAACCGACGTCGCGGACGAGAGTTATGCGTTCTCTCCTGATTTATTATTATTTATTCCCGCATGCAAATGTTCTGGCTCAGCTGTATCTACATCGATTAAATTATGCAGTCAGATAGTTAGTGGCACAGTTATACGACAGATTTTTGCAACATTAATGAAGTCGGGTCGCTTGACGAATGCCTGGGAATATAAAAAGCGTCGGACGTGGACGTCGACGTCAACGTCGGGACAGATTTGAATATCCTTTTCAGTTCCGTGTGTCGTGATAGGGCTTGTTAGTGTATCGCCCCGTGGATGTTATCATTAGCTGTGTGTAGCGTTGAACCGTCTGTTGGAAATGTTAGCGCATATACATGGGTAGCAGGTGCATGTGGTGATCAGCGGTAGCTATGTCTCCTATTTCTTAGCTCTACATGTTTTGATATATCTAGTTGTAACAATAATAGTAAACTAAGCCTGTCGTCGTCCCACTGCAGGGCGAAGGCCTCTTCTCACAGAGGAGGTGTGCTCATGATCAGCTCCCTTGCTCAAGACGGGTATCTACACTTGCTAAAGCAATATTCTCACAGAGGAGGTGTGCGCATGATCAGCTCCCTTGCTCAAGACGGGTATCTACACTTGCTAAAGCAATATTCTCACAGAGGAGGTGTGCGCATGATCAGCTCCCTTGCTCAAGACGGGTATCTACACTTGCTAAAGCAATATTCTCACAGAGGAGGTGTGCGCATGATCAGCTCCCTTGCTCAAGACGGGTATCTACACTTGCTAAAGCAATATTCTCGTATAATACGTTATCATTTTATCGACTTATTATATGTAATCCGTTCCCCGTTTCGTTCTTTGATCAAGGTTTTCATTTCCTCACTAGCGTTTAAACGGTTAATGAGACTATAATTTACATTTCCACGATGTTCAGGTCGCTCTTATGTCCGGTGTCACTAAAAACACCCTAAATGGTATTCTTCCTATTGAAAGTTGACTCCGATACATAGTATATTGATCACCACAGATTGCATTTCCTCGCGGTGATTAAACGTTCGTATAATAAATAGTGTGGTGCTGAGCGGTCTGCGCGGGCGCACGACTGCGGTACTTTATTGCTAATAGCTAATACCGCTTCAATTAATACGTCTGCCGAGTGCTTCCTGCGGTATATACCGTGGCGTTGCCATAATTTACGATATGCGACCATTTTGTTTTTATTATGAAATGAATAATTGGTTTCCTTAATTAGATAAATAATTAGAACAGTTTCGTCTGAGCCCGGGTGTGTAACAACCACAACTGACAGCTTGCTGTCACATTTCATATCGATATTCAATCGCATGTTGTTATTGAATCCATACCAATTTGTTCGGAGAACGTCACAATAACCAGTGCAACAGTAGTATGTAATGGTTGTTCAGCTATGCGACTCCTTTATTGATTTATCAAGAGGCTTTTGCCTGTATTATATTAATGATGGAATATTAATGAAGCGTGTAATGTCTGCAATCATAACATTCACAACAGCTGTCGCAGTTACGGACATTATTCGCCATTATTAACAACTAGCGACCCGCCCCGGCTTCGCACGGAAATATTATTATTATTATACATATAAACCTTCCTCTTGAATCACTCTATCTATTAAAAAAAACCGCATCAAAATCCGTTGCGTAGTTTCAAAGATTTAAGCATACAAAGGGACATAGGGACAGAGAAAGCGACTTTGTTTTATACTATGTAGTGATTACTATTCACTACAAATTCATTGCGTACGGCAGTCACTCCACTTGCGTCCTGCGCCCAGGGCTGCCCAATCAGAGGTTACAAGTTTATGGCTCAACCTGTTCCATTTACTATCGAAAATGGACCTCTTAATCCCGATTTGAGGTGTGATAAATATCAACCCTAGTCAGCTGGACCCGGTTTAACAACCTAAAGCTGCAAAAAAAATTCCGCAGTATATTTAACTAAGCTTATTATTGTTAAACACGTTTATCATTATGTCTCTTAAAAACAATGAATTTGTACAATTTCTGTGCGTTTTATAAATGCGTATTCAAGTGAACGTTCGTTGCAGATTACTGCCAACCCTGCTCGCATTACTTCACATTCACATTCAAGCGTAGTCTTGATTTACAGTTGTTTATATAATAACCATTTTATCGGAGACTCAATTGATTTGTTTTGGTCGCCACTCATCCACGACCGTGTTTAGAGCAAACACGTTGCGACACTGTCGACGGCTGGAGTGCCTCTTGTGCCTCTCAGAGCCACAGCTGAACGGTGGAGTGTTCTACCATGTGTGGAGGACGTAAAGTGCTGCCCACTGCCTGCGCCCGTTAACGATCACTCGATGCTTCACTGTGATGCGCGGGCGCATCTGGCAGGGCTGACACATGACTTGTTGGGAATCTGTTGACACAAATTAACGCGTTTAGGTGTAGGTTTACATTTGAATACCGCCAACAACAATCATCATTATGTCGATCCTAATACTTCTATTTCTAGACATAGCTTGGCAAAACCTATCCATACCAAAGTACTAATCTAAAAAATAAATTTACTGAGGAATGCTAAACCGCGACCGCGTTCCCTGCTTATCTGCTCTCAGCATCATGTGAGAGCGTCTGAGTTGTTTGAGCTCACAGTAGCTATGTAAATCCTCTGGGTGCGTTCAGCAGTTCCTACAATATATACAGTTATCGAAATTGTTATGATAATGTACCGCATCACTGAGGTCTCGGGCCACTCGTTAACGTAGTACGGACGAATCTAGACCAGACTTTGTTTTACACCCTTAGTCAGAAAATGCATCAAGCGAATACCTACCTTTAAAATCAAGATATATACAACTTTACTTTAACCAAATCTAAAAATAACAAAATTAACTCACTTAACACTACACAGAAACTAAAAAATAGCGTCAAAAAATTCGTCCGCATCACTGTCGACTGGTAATATACCCAAGAGACTGGCGGCATTACCACGTTGTATAGCGATGCTTAGCCTCTGGCCAAGGTAAAAGTCAGCCCTTGGGTCACGGGAAGTGTCAACCAGCCGTTTCGAAATTTCTTTAAAAAGACCATGAGCATTCGGACCCCACAGTCCGAGGGTTTCTACCCCAAACGGCTCGAAAATATAATTTCCGATAAGGTTATTATATCCGTACGCAAAATACGCGCATTGACGTGGAGTTGCGGACACCAGCCCGTTTTACCTATTTTACCTATGGTTATTATATTTCGCCGCTTGAGGTTTTCCGCAGCCGCAGCAGCAGCGTCAGCATAGCATGCCGAGCCAGGAAGATGGGATGGCGTAAGAGTATTGACACAGGTTGCGTCCCACACTAAAAGCAAAGTCAAAGTCAAAGTCAAAGCATTTATTTCAAATAGGCACATTAAAGGCACTTTTGAACGTCAGAAATTACAACAAATAGAATTGATTCTAGTCGCCCATTCCAAAAGGTAGTTTTCGTATGGAGAAGAACGGGCAAGAAACTCCACCGTTACTCTTTTAAAATATTTTACAAAATTTTGCATACATTAATTATATAATAATAATATGTGAACACGATGCACCTAAAATAAAATTACTATACCACAATAGGTAAAAGACTTAAAAATGAAACCATGACATATAAATTAATTATCTGATAGATACATGGTGCTCACATATTTACAAACATGGTAAAAGTAAACGATTTTCATTTAAAAAAAAAATTACAAGTAATAAGTCAGGGTGTGAGTAGTAAAGTAGTTACAGAATGTAAATCAATGTCAAAAAAAAAAGTATAAATTTACAATTAAATTGCAACCAGTTTGATTTTGTCTAGGCTCCAGATTGTCCTATGGAGCAGGACCAGCATGTTTCCAAGCGTTCTTATCTTGGATATAATCTTCTAATTTATAGTATGCTTGTTTACAAAGTGTACGTTTAATGTGAGTTTTAAATTTTCTTTCATTTAATTGCAATACATCGCAAGGTATTTTATTGTAACATTTAACACAGTACCCCATAAAAGATGTATGTACCTTGGCTAATCTGAAAAATGGTTGATGTATTTTATCTTTATTTCTAGTATTAAAATTATGTCTATCGCTTATTTTATTAAAAAGATGTAGATTTTTTCTTACATACATAATATTTTCATAAATGAATTGGCAAGGTACCGTCATAATATTAATCTTTTTAAAAAGTTCCCTGAGAGATTCGCGGCGACGTAGATTATAAATGGCTCTGACAGCTCTTTTTTGCAAAATAAAGATGGATTCAATGTCAGCAGCTCGACCCCATAGTAAAATGCCGTACGACATAATGCTGTGAAAGTAGCTAAAATAGACTAAACGCGCGGTTTCTATATCAGTTAATTGTCTTATCTTTCTAACAGCATAAGCGGCAGAGCTAAGCCGCCCCGCAAGAGATGTTATGTGAGGTCCCCATTGTAATTTGTCGTCTAGCGTGATTCCCAGAAAAACAGTTTGATCAACAAATTCCAGTTTTTCTCCATTCAGTATGATGTCACATTCACTACTTCTAACATTAGGTAATTTAAATCTAATGCATTTGGTTTTCTTTTCATTTAGTACCAAATTATTTACCGTAAACCAATCTTGGACCTGAAGAATAGAGTTATTCACGTCGTCAAGATTTTGTGCTCGTCTGTCTATCTTAAAGATCAATGAGGTGTCATCTGCAAATAACACCATCTTCGGTTGATTTTGAAGTAATTGGGGTAAATCATTAATGTAAACTAAAAAGAGGAATGGACCCAATATAGAACCTTGAGGAACGCCCATTGCTATTTCAGACCCTAATGAGTTTACGCCGTTTACTTGAACTTTAAGCTTTCTATCTTTTAGGTATGACTTTAGTAAATCAAGAGCTAAATTCCTAATCCCATAGTGCTCAAGTTTCAGCAGAAGTGTCTCATGGCTTACGCAATCGAACGCCTTAGAGAGGTCGCAAAAGATTCCAATGGCATCTTGTGCTTCCTCCCAGGCGTTAAAAATGTTCTTTATTAGGTTTACACCGGCGTCAGTGGTACAACGCCCTTTGGTGAAACCGTACTGTTGTTCGTGAAAGATGGAATTTTTGTTAAAGTGGCGTAACATTTGATTGAGCATCAACTTTTCAAACACCTTACTGAGAACCGGCAGAATTGAGACAGGCCTATAATTGTTGGGTTCTTTACTATCACCGGATTTGAACAAAGGAACTACTTTACTGTGTTTCATGAGATCCGGAAAGACTCCTTGGTCTACACTGATGTTAAATATGAAAGCTAAATAGGGCGCAATCGTTTCGATGATAGATCTACAAACTTTTACAGACATTCCCCAGAGATCTTCTGTTGATTTAATTTTAAGATCTTTAAAAGCTTTTATAACAGCCTGGGGGTTTGTATGTTGAAACCCAAACTCCGAAGGGCATGCCTCAACATTCTTTCTAAGTAAGTCAGCAGAAAGCGCGGGTGAGGAATTCAAAGCTTCAGTAGTTTTAATGGGAATATTAGCAAAAAAGTTTTCGAATTCCTGGGCAATTTCTATATCTGAATTGATGGGGCCATGTGCGGTCTCTAAATTAAATTCAGTATTACGCTGTTTTTTCCTACCTGTTTCATTATTTATTATTTGCCAGGTAGTTTTTATTTTATCATCGGCTGATTTTATTTTATTGCTAATATAAAGAGCTTTAGCAGTTTTGCATACACTTTTGAAAGTCTTAGAATAAGTTGCAACATACTGATGAAGGCTTGTGCTATTCATATGTTGCTTCAAGCCATAAAGTTCAAAGAGGTTTTCCCTGCTTTTACGAATACCTGGAGTCGCCCAATCGCTAAATAAGAACTTTGTGTAAATACTTTTAGACTTTAGTGGGAAAGTGTCATTAAATTGCGTGTTTAATAGTGAAAAGAACTCGGCGTAAAACTCATTTGGGTCACATAAATTATTAAAACTCTGAACACATAATTTACTGGCCAAAGAATTATTTAATTTTTCTAAATTTTTACATGTAATTGGCCTAAACCTTATTAAAAATTTTTGTAAAGGCACGTAGGAGCAAAATGTTATTGTTTGTCCACTGTGATCAGATGGCAACTTATTTACAATTTGTTTGTGTAAATAATCACAGTTACAGAAAATATTATCTATACAAGTGGCAGTGGAAGCTGTTACTCGGGTGGGTTCAATAAAAACATTTGACAAATCAAATGACCCAAAAAGACTTAATAATCTGATAGTATTTGAATTATTTTCTAATAAATTAATATTAAAATCGCCACATATGATTATTGACTTACTACTAGCAGAAAGTTTCTTTAGCACATCTTCCATTACAGAATCAAACAAAGCTAGATTCTGGTAACTTGGAGGTCTGTATACGCATACTACTACATGCTTATCGAGCTCAACACAGGACAATTCAATGGTGTGTTCAACAGACAGCCCGACGATGTCTTTTCGTTCCTTTGATTTAATTGAATTTTTAACTAATATTAATGATCCGCCATGTATCATACGTGTTCGGCTGAAATGGCTAACTACACAATAATTTTCATAGTTAATTGACATTACTTGATGGGCTTTTAACCAATGTTCTGTTAAACAAATGACATCAAACTTGGTATTTTCTAAAAACAATTCTATTTCCAGTAATTTAGAAGAGCAACCTTGAATATTTTGGTTAAGTAATTTTAAAATATGTTGCCCTCCCTTTAGTTTATTATTATTCTGAGTAATATTGCCAGAAGATACCTTTTTATTATTCTCTAATAGTAATTGGTTATTTGAAGGGGTAACTTCCGTTGTCTTACTAACTAGTTTAAAGAGTTATCCGGAGTGACCTCCACAACTACAACTGGAGAGTTTAGATTGCCCGAATAAGTTCCAGCAGAAGGGGAAAACCCTACCTGACTGGTAGTGGTCTCCAAAGATGTTGGTATTATAGGTGGATCCTCCTTCGTACATGACGATTCATAATTAATCACTATGTTGTTAGTATAACTAGGCAACACAGATTCGTCACTAATACTAGAATTCGTTATATTAGCTATAACCTCGTTAATATTATATGCTATCAACATAGCAATCAGATGTCTACATTTCCCAGACAGAGATAAAGTTCTCTGAGTTAACTTAAAACCACTAACAAACTTGTTAGTGTCAAAAAACAATAATTTGTCACTATGACAACATGTCAGCTTGTGAATAGTATTATTCAACTTATAAATATAATTATTTTCGTTATATGATAACGTATCTGAGTAAGGAAAAGCACACAACATTAGCTTACCTATGTTTAATTTTAATAAGGTGTTCACACCATCCACTATGTCCATTCTGGTTATACCAGTGCTATTACCTAATAGCAAAACCATAGTATAATAATTATCTAGGTTTGCATTGGCAATTCTTTTTATCATTTGTTTAAAACTTATGTTATGGTAACTGTGATTGGTAAAACTATGGCTAAGGTAATTGAGTAAAATTTTTCCTAAGCCAGAACCTAACTCGTCACAAAAAAAAATTGATTTGTTTATCTGTGTGGTCTCTGCTGGAAGAGCTAACACCGGAAGGGGCAAGTCAGACTGAGGCTGAAGAGATGGTGGTTGGTTGACACAGCTGCATGAAAGATCCTTAGTCAGACACTCGTACCTCTCAGCATTGTACTTCACCAAATCCAGTAGTTCTCCAGCTTCAAACAAGCGGTCACTTAGTTGCCGTTGTGAACTTTCATATTTTTCAAAAATATCCTTCAGCAAATGCTCCTTGTGTAATATGTCATTATAGAGGAGCTGGATATCAGTGTCATACTTTTCCCTACATTTATCTAACTCAATAGTACAATTATTTAAACTTTTCGATAACACAACACGTTCCTTTCTAAGTGAAAGATTTAATTTTAAGAGATTTTGTTTTTTTATTGATCTCTTTGACCGTTTAATTAATTTCTTGATTTTAATATATTTCTTTAATTTGTTGTGACTCATAACAATAGGACACAATGGTATGGTATCATCACCAGTCAAATCTATAGTTGCAGCTGGCTCACACACTGATTTTTGCTTACTACCTACCAACTCATCAAAAAGATTACTAGTGCGAGCAACCTGGTTATTGATCTTGATACACTCAGAGATTGATAGTGCCTCTTGGGCTTCAAACAATCTCTGTTCAAGCTCTGTGATCCGTTTCAATGCCAATTCGTGGGTGTCACTGCAATCTTGAAATGTTGACACTACGTGTTGTAGTTGACTGTGCTGGTCAGTTAAGTCCATGTGTTGCATGTGCAGCTGAGACAGTTCGTTCTTGAGGGAGGTGTTCTTTAAAATAATGTTTTCCACTTCCACTTCACTGTCTTCCCTTTCGCGGAGCAGCTGTTTACACATCGCTTCAGAAACCTCTAGCTCCTTCAAGGTAGCTCTTAGTTTTGCTGCCATATCCTTCATTGTAGCACTGCGGGTCATCATTTTCTTTGAAGGGTCAGTCACCTGAAATGTGTGAAGTTATGCAGCTAAATAACAGTGTGAAAAAAGATGTTACAATATTTAGATTAGTAGGAGGTAGAAGGGAAAAAAAATAAAATAAATTAAGTGAAAAATAAGTAATTAAATGGTAACAAATAGATTTTAAAATTAGGTAAGTTATTAAGGAATTGGATGGGAATGTTAAATACGAGTAGAAGTGAAGTTACAAGGAATACTGTTATTATTGTAAAAACAAAGAAACTTGATTGACAATAACAAGTTTATGACACATGACAGGTTTTATAGTGTGAATAATTAATCATTATGCTACTTAAAATGAGGCTATTTTTGTGTAGTAAATTATGTAGTGTTTATTGTCTGGGCGAATGTTTTCGTCGTCGATTTTGCTTCCACTAGTTGTCAAGCAAAAGGAGACATAAACCGTGCCAGTGTGTGATGGACGTAGCTCAGAGACCTGAGCAGTACTTTGTGATGTTCTGTGGTCTGTAAATATTAACTACAAGCACTTTAAATAAAACAAAATACTCCCCGGGATCGATGATAATTTGAAATCCGTCACCGTTGGTGCGTTGAGTTGACAGCCGGTTTTGAATCCTTTGTTTTTACGAAGTTTTCGCGACAAAAAACACTTTATAATCACTGTTTAGGATACTTAATATCTAGGTTTGACTATATTACAACAATTTAACACATTTATTACACTTTTAATAATTTACTAAAAATAATTAACCTAGAGATCGGTTTTTGACGACCGGCTACCAGTGTTGCCAGAGTCGCTTCCGCTTGAAATTACAATAAGTAATCAGTATAATAATAAGGTAAAGCCTACCCACCTTCCATGGAAATAAAGACATACCGTCCGGTCTCTTGCCATCGTCGCGTGCCAAGTCATTGGGTTATAGGGGTATGGGTACAGCTGGAACGCCGATGGTAACAAGAGCTCGTCGGATGATGTCATTAATGTTCGCGTGCCGTGCTAAGCGACCCGCACTTCGTCTGCAAGACAGGCCGTGGTGTCCGAGGCTATTGACATCTTCGCCACAGTGACAGCGATGGAGAGAACAGCAAGGAGTGCCTAGTCGTAGGGAAGCAGCGAGGGGAATACCTAATTGTGGTGTATGATAATAAGGGCAAAGATACCAACTACGTATTTAAAATATTTAAGACGAGATAGAGCCCTGACATTGAACATCAAAAGTTCGACATCCCTGCACGATGTCTGGTTGTCCCGTCAAGTCCCGCGCTAATGACTCGCTCCGTCTGATTGAAACGTCCCTCAGTCCGCCTGTGTGTGGGTACCTACTGTATGTACTTCTGTTTGTGAGTAGTGACAACAAACATACACACAATGCAGCACACGGCCGACCGACACATGCGTCAACACTGAAGCAACCATACAAATGTTTTCATTGAAGCACAAAGAAAGCTCTTGTGTCTGTGTCATTATAATGATGGTTGCCATATTGTGCACTCGGCTTGTTTGTCAGGAGACGGGGCTGGAGCTGTATCGCTTACCTAGAGTCGCGGCTGGAGCAGTCGTCGGCAGCACGCCCCGGCTCCTGACCCCGTCGGCGCTCGTCGCTGGTTCTGTCTGAACCCGGAACACACAGAACAAGTTCCCGCTAACAATTGATTGAAAACTATTAAAATTTTGATTTAGAACCTCTCCATGCTCTCGTCAAGCGCGTCGTAAAGCGCGCGGTGCGAGTGTACGAGTCAGTGCGAGCGTCGTTAGCGCATATCATGAATAAGAACCAAATCTAAGCAGCGTTTACGAGCACTTCTAAATAGATGCGCATGCGCGGCTATTCAATTATACAGCTCCGCACCGTGCCGCATACAATATTTATATCCGTTTAAAAGTGGCTGTACTATGAAAATGGCAATATAAACGGTAATATCGGCGGGGCTCGAGTGCTCGCAAGCACGGGCCGTGCATACATGCGCCGTTATTCAATTAATGCGCTTGATGTATGCGCGCGCATGCGTTCGGCTCCCCGCAGCGGCTCAGCGCGGGCGCTCCGCATGTCACACGCTGTCCCGGCCGCGCAGGCGCGCCGCCGCGAGCTACGGGACGAGACGACATTACTATTCCCACATCTGAATCATAAAAAGCACATAAAGCATAACAACGCAACTTGATATAATTGAATTAAATTCTTCAATTACTGCGACTCCGTCATATGCATAATTATGAATGACTCTTTTGGACAAAGTTTCCTGCTGCGTAGGTTACACGTCAGCCTTCAGAATTTAGTCTTCCGACTTAGCCGCTCTATCAGACAGAGAGCGATAAAACTCGATTGAATTTTCTCATGGTTAGGGGTTGTTTTAAATACTGCTTTATAGGTGTTTAATTAGAGTTCAAGAAACAAACAAACAAGAAACTAATACACAAGGATTCAGGATCATTGACATTAAAACATAACTTCACCTATATGAAGCATTTTAGTACAAACTGAAATCTGACATAAACCTCTCGTTAACCCGTGCGAGCACTGTAACTTGTCGTACAACAGTTTGTATGACAATTATAAATATATGAGCAATGGATTAGTAGTCCTGTGTGCTTGGCTGTAAGCGATGGCGATACATTAGTAGTCCTGTGTGCTTGGCTGTAAGCGATGGCGATACATTAGTAGTCCTGTGAGCTTGGCAGTAAGCGATGGCAATAGTTTAGTAGTCCTGTGTGCTTGGCAGTAAGCGATGGCGATACATTAGTAGTCCTGTGTGCTTGGCAGTAAGCGATGGCGATACATTAGTAGTCCTGTGTGCTTGGCAGTAAGCGATGGCGATACACTAGTAGTCCTGTGTGCTTGGCAGTAAGCGATGGCGATGCATTAGAAGTCCTGTGTGCTTGGCGGTAAGCGATGGCGATACATTAGTAGTCGTGTGTGCTTGGTAGTAAGCGATGGCGATACATTAGTAGTCCTGTGTGCGATGAAACGAACGATGGTGATACATTTGCCGCTATCGATATTATTACTTTTATTACATTTATAGAGTTTCATAAGTACCTGCGAGCCTGTGACCTCGCAACCGTGAGCTCCTACTGTACGCTCCAGTCAAATGCAGATATGTACTTGATTATTATTATACAGTATGTTAACTAACAGAGGGCGTTCCTGCTAACCCGCAATAGTATAACATCCATACATGCAAAAAAAATATTACCATTCGAAAATAAAATGCTTTTATATGTATTTTTTTATATTAAAATATTCACTAAAAATGGTAAATTGATACGTTAAAGAAACACTCTGTACACGCGTACTTGAAGGACAGCAATGTCGGAATTTATTTATAATAATAATAATAATTTTTATTTATGAATGACGGGCCGCGTGTGCGGCGATCTAATTGATGCGCCTAGCCCCGCCCCCTGCCCCCGAATGTCCACCTAATTTTATTCGGAACTAATCTCACGCGCTGACCGGACGTGCATTATTTTCGCATTGCAACATCACATCATTCTTGAGTGAGAAATGCCGCGTTATCAGTTCAGCACGTCGATTCTGTAAAATTCAAGAGACAACTCGCATCTCACTTCGCTAGCCACTCTCACTTCGCATAAGGTTCAAAATGACCTTGATTTTGCATTCTGTAAGCATTACCCAGTCACTTGCGAAGTGAAGTGAGCTCCGAAGCGACCAATATTGTACTAGTGACTGCCACACTCAACAAAATGTTAGTCGAGTTTTATCGATTCTAGTTTTTTGACACAATTGTTGAGTTTTTGGCACAGAATTTCAGCTAATATGATGTTTAAATTAAAATTTATTATTTCATTTTTTTATTTTGCTTATTTGAGGCAGCTAATATGCAAAAAAACAGAAAACTCTGAATTTGTGCCATGAATATAATCTATGCATCCCTTTCGAAAAAAAAAATGTCAACCGGGGCAATATTTTGGTAGTGCGTGTGCGCTGCTTTGTTTTGTTTTTGTGTTTGATTTGATCGTTCAGTGCCGAAAACAATAGTGAAATAATCATGAAGTAAGTTTATATTTGTGGTTGTAAAGTTTAAAAATGATATTAATTAAAATAGTATTTATTTTGTTTTATAATCCAACAATAATGTTCCAGTCCAAATGAGCCACGTTCCTCTCATCCATCGTCGGCTCAGGTTGAAACTCTGGTAGTGTTTATGGAAAAGAAACTCAGCATGGCGAAGGGTTTCTTGAGAACTCAAAATGCCAGAGAGCGAAGTCGACGCCAGTGGGAGGAACTAGCCGTGCACCTAAATAGTATCAAAAATTTCAAACAGTCGACCAAGGTGAGCGTCACTTTTTTTACTACTTGTCAGAACCACTTAACATTCCTCAAAGCAAACCACTAAAAATGTGCGACGAATCTTGGTCTTAACAGTTTCCTCCTGTATGATTCATGCTGATTGTGTAACTATTGTGTCTACTTTATGGACAGTTAAGTTGTTAAGTGTGTTCCTTGGTTTCATTATCTTATTATTAATTTTACTCAATCAATGACTATTAATAATAAGAAAATGGAGTTTCTTAAATATAGTTTGAAAAATACATTGTGCATAACAGCATTTTTTTATAATTTCTTTAATTATAATGTCTGGTTGTAGTATTGGTCTGTCTGGTGGTCTTGGTAGGACTGGTGGTTTCCAGTAAGAAATCTAGAAATGCTAAAATAGGTACTAGCTTTTTTGCATCAATCCTGTCTGGCTGGTATTGTCCAAGAATTGGGAAATCTATCTGTTTAAAATACATATAATAATGTAAAGTGTATTTTTATTTGAATTATTTGGCAAATTTTATTATTACCTGTTTCAGGAAAATGATACTCTATCTCCATCACATGAAGCACAATGAATACAAGATGCTGATACTGACTATGTATGATATTTAAATTTAATTCATAATTGTATGTGATTAATTAATGATATACTCTTATCTAGCATTTATCCGTTATAGATTCATGTACACAACAAGAGTCAGGCACCTACAGAGGAACCACCAGTTATTGTGATTTATGTAAGTTAATATTATTCTACTAACTACTAGGTACATACCCACTATTATAAATCTGATGTGTCTAGATTCTATTAGATCTAAATGTAGTACCTATCTATATTAAAATTAATTACTAATATAATTCAAATACTAATTTAGTTTTAGGGTACTATTTTCAGTCTAAATATTTTTGTCTAATTTTATTCCATAAGGAAGATATAGAAAAGAAAGAAAGAAAGAAAATACGAGTAACATTAGTGTAGTATATGGAGTAACATTTTATCCAATTTACTTTTTAGGGTTCCAAACTGATTGAGGATAGTCAAGAACACAATTACAGACTACCTGATCCTGCAATTTCAAGAACACTGTTTGCTTCCTCATCCAGCGCAACTGTTGGAACAAGCCCAAGCATTTTGCAGGTATGTGTCTGAGTGACTGTGAGCTATAGTTTTGGTAGATAGCAACTTAGCTACTTTAGTTTCTTATTTTTGTTGATTATTATTTAATAACATCTACTTTCACTTTAGCAACTTTCCTTGGAATTATCAATATGTGTTTAATTAAAATATAGGTAAGTGGGTTTACATTTTAGGATTGTTTCTGTTGTTTCAGAATATCCAGTAAGAACACACTCCTCCAAATCCTCATATCATCTAATCAGTCAAATCATCATAGCCTGTCCCCTCCACCGATAACACTTTCACACACACCCACCCCTCCTTCACGCCGCAGTTCCACCCGACTAGTACAGATTTCTGAGGGTGGAAGAACAGCAGCTGGAGATACAATGACTTAATGCACGAATCCCGCAGTCCTTTCTGGAGAGGAGTGTGGAAAGAGAGGATTTTAGCTGAAGCTGTAGCTGTAGTGGGGAAAGGGCTGCAAGCATTCGCAGCGGCTAAGAATAGAGATAGAGTGTAGTCATGTAAGTTAATATAATATATAATAAATAAAACTATTTTAAACAGATACTAGAGCAGTTTTATTGAAAGTACATTGGTGATTAGTTTGGATTTGGTTTGACTGAATTGTGAGCAGTTAAGTAACGGTCATTGTAGAAAGCTTCTGGGGAATTATCTTCAGCACCACTAATTGGCGTCACAAGGTAGGCGCGCTGAGCATATCCTGAATCACCTGAAAAAATGAATAAGTATCAAATAATTACATAGAGTCCTTATACTAACATGAAAACATAGCTAGCAGGGCAACAACCTAAGAGATTTTTTTTTAAAATGGGTTTGCTCTTGACTCTAATCTAGGTCAGAGATGACACAGACAAAGTCTACGATGGAGTGAGCTTACCCAGAAGAAGCCTGTTCACTCTTACTTGTATTATATGAAGAATATTGAATATTCCTATGAAGTGTTTACATGAGAAGCAATAAATTATGGTGGTGTGCTTGTTTACAAATCTATCGGCTATAAACTGTATAAATACTTACAAAAGTAACTTTATAAGTACTTAGTAAAATGAAGCACTTACTTTTACACGAGTTGAAAGTCCTTTGCCTCGACGTTTTGTGGGCTTTATCAGAGGCACTAACTCATATTCCAATTGGTCAATTAGTTCCTTTGACAATCTATATAGGTACGCTCACATAGTCGTCATCTCGGGTTAATAAAAATGAACTGCGAATTTGGTTAGATTGTCGACGCTTTTCTAGTTTATCCAAAGCATGAGCCTCTTCTAATAAAGATTTAAACAAAAACATTCTTGCTATCGTTATCGCTGTATTCACTAAATACAAACGCCCAAAAAGTAGTTTTTAACCACTAATTATGTACCTAGTTACTGTACTAATTTTTAACACTGACATAAAAATATTATTTTAACACTATATAGGATTTGTTGTATTTTCACTCGTAAAATAGATACTTATTATTTGACACTTTGATTCGGGTTCAAATGCGAAGTGAGCATCGAAGTGACGGCGGAATTACCTTACAGAATACAAACTCTTACGTCATCTCATACTTTACTTGTCAAAATCTCACGTTCAATTTAGTTCAACTCGCTCACACGCTCGCAAGTGTAGCGCTAGTGTAAATTCGAATTGTCAACCGAGTTTTTAGAATGCCAATCTAGCAACTCACAGCGGATTCAGATGCGAAGTTTGGAATGAGGTCTTACAGAATCGCACTGGTGCTCAGGAGTATGTGAACATGGTGCTCATTTATGCTGAGTGTAACTATGATGGTGCACGTGCTCTGAGGATGTATGCTGAGAGGCACCCCAAATGCCCCAATGCACATCAACCGCGGAATTCTCGTGTTATTATGAGTGCCCTAGTGCGTATTCGTAACAATGAACCGGTAGTGCCGCGTCGTTCTGGTGGCCCCCGACCCGTGATCTCTGTGCGGCAGGAAGAGAACGTGCTAAGGCATTTTGAGGAGGAGCCCGGTTCAAACACTAGAAGAGCCGGCCGCCTGTTAGGCTGAGGCTACATTAGGCCGCGACGCGACCTGCGACACATGAGCGATTAAAACAAGTAAATGAATGCTCACGTATATGGCTACACCGTACATCAAATATTACTAGCGATCTTTGATTTCTTTATGCGATAGGAACAACATTACTGAAATCACGGCATCGGCTACATCAACATGAGCGAAATTGAAGCGAATTTATTAGAAAATTGCTTTTTTTTCGCTTGTAATGTAGCCATACCATGTTTTTCTCCTTTCGCTCTTCCAGTCGCATCGCAAATCGCTGCCTACTGTAGCCTAAGCCTTAAACATGAGTCACGTCGCAGTGTTTAATTTTAATGTTATTGAAATGCGGCTTAGATAGGTAGGTACATGAATTTATGTTTTTTTAATTTAGGTACTATGTTTGTGAATAGGTCCTTCCAAGCCCAAGGTGCCTTAGTGACGCGTTCCTTTGTCAGCCGGGCATTTGAGACGGGTTGTTAAATGTTATTGCTAAAACTAAACATACTTACATAAATGTTTAATTTTACTGATAACGACCCGACGACGTGTGTTGGTTGACACTCTCTTTGTAATTCAATAAGCCGCCTTTATGAAAGTCGCCGCTCGCCATACAGCGCGGCGCGTGGCGCGGGCGCGGGGCGGGGTGGCCGGCTCGCTCGGCTTCGTGAACTCTCGGAGACGCTCGGCCGGCATCGTGCGCATTGCGTTTGGGCAATGCTACTACGAATACTATTCCGCGCTACTATTTTGATTTTAAACAGGAGGTTTCGAATTTATTGACAATTAATAATTGAATTGAATTTGAATTCGGATTATTTTATGCTTATTTATCTATGCTGATATTTTTACTTTAATCTATTAATGATATAGATTAACGAGTTTAAGGGTACGCCCTCTGTTATTTAACATACTGTATTACACATTTTAATTTATCACACTAATATTATAAAGGCGAAAGTTAGTGTGAGTGTGTTTGTATGTTTGTTACTTCTTCACGCAAAAACTACTGAACGGATTTTGATGAAATTTGGCACACAAATTTTTTATAACCAGGATTAACACATAGAATTTTTATCCAGATATTCAGATATTCCCACGGGTTCGAAACTTACGCGGGTGAAACTGCGCCGCGCAGTTATTAATAAATAGGAGAAGGAACTCTTTGCATTATTGCCTAAAAAGTAAAGTTAGATCCAATGAACTGTAATAAAGTGAGTATCTAGGGGTGGAACAGTGCCTGGACTTATTTCGAATTCTCAGCTTTTAGCACATTATCTTTGTTAGCTGATTTCTCCGACTGTATTAAAGTGTATCAGCGTTGATCTGCGATCGGTGTCGCGATGGTGTGCGCCGGCGCAGGCCATGTTTAATGTATGGCGGGACGTGTCCATAGTTTCACATGGACGCTCCATGGCGCTGTCGCCACCTTATACCCAATACACCAGCACACGAGCTGTCTGCTTGTACGCTTGTTACTGTGTCTATACAGATGTTACGTATTATTGCTACTTTGTAATGATAGTTTTCTCGTAAGTATCCATAGGGCATGCTTTGATGTGATCGAGGAAGATTTGGACAATGAAACAAGAAAACTCAGGCCTAAAAGAATTGACGTTATATCTAGTCATTAATAAAAAAAAAATGACAAGACAAATATTAGTAAGTCAATCTACTTATTTACAAGTCATCCTGAAAATGTACAAACAAATTAGGTACATAAAACTGTTATTACGACAAGCAGAGCCGCGTGTGACAGCTGTTGTCCATCATAATGTGACACATAGATGCAGTTGGCGCAGTTCGTCGATACTGTCATGTAACAACTTCACACAACGCTGCACGTACACGGGTATGCGACAATTGATCTCAATGCGACAGATAACGGACCTGCGCCTGCACCCGGGACCGCGCGGGACCGCGCGGGACAGTGCGGGACGGGATGGGATGGGGCGGGCCGGGCACGGGACGTCCACAACACTTTTTGTCCCACATAATGTCATATTATGAAATGGTCGCATTTCCTTAATATATTTTTATGGGATTTAGTTCAAGTTGTTTGTGCGCGCAAGAAGTGCCCCGATGTCGATTGTGGTGGTTAGCTTTTTGTGATAATATCGAACCGGAAGATAATATTGCCGCGCACTGGTGAGAAATATTTATTGCACTAGATTGCCTGATCCTTGCCTGTCCATCACAGACGAGTCTGAATGGTTTTTGTTGTTGGTAATGCTTAGCAATGATCAGATTATTCGAATGGATCCAGTTTCCGAGGCAATGTTATATTTATTAAATTGATACGACGTGGTATATAAACAACATATTAAAAAACGCATAAAAAGAAAAGAGAATCGTCGCATTGTTTAAGTAAAGTATCAGGCGGCGCGGCGGCGCGGTATCAGCGGGGAGGTATCAGCGGCTGCGTGGCGGCTGCGTGGCGGCTGCGGCGACGCGGAGTGGCACATTATGCGCGCTATCAGTCGCTATCGGCGCGGTGAGCGGGCGCATGCAGGTGCAGGGCGCGCATGCATTATGGATGCACAATAATGTTGACATTGTATTCAAATCCCGCTTGTTTTATGAAAATGCTGCAAAATGCCAGATATTAACTGTTCGCTATTTGCTTTACAACTGCAGCCGTAGGTTAGATCGACTAAGCTCCGACCCTGACTGTGTCTACTTGCCTAAAGGTCTGTCTTGTCCTATCCCCTAGGCTTCGACCCTGACTTTGTCTACTTGCCTAAAGGTCTGTTCTGTCCTATTCGCTAGGCTTCGACCCTGACTGTGTCTACTTGCCTAAAGGTCTGTCCTGTCCTATCCCCTAGGCTTCGACCCTGACTGTGTCTACTTGCCTAAAGGTCTGTTCTGTCCTATTCGCTAGGCTTCGACCCTGACTGTGTCTACTTGCCTAAAGGTCTGTCCTGTCCTATCCCCTAGGCTTCGACCCTGACTGTGTCTACTTGCCTAAAGGTCTGTTCTGTCCTATTCACTAGGCCTCGACCCTGACTGTGTCTACTTGCCTAAAGGTCTGTTCTGTCCTATTCACTAGGCTTCGACCCTGACTGTGTCTACTTGCCTAAAGGTCTGTTCTGTCCTATTCACTAGGCTTCGACCCTGACTGTGTCTACTTGCCTAAAGGTCTGTTCTGTCCTATTCACTAGGCTTCGACCCTGACTGTGTCTACTTGCCTAAAGGTCTGTTCTGTCCTATTCACTTGGCTTCGACCCTGACTGTGTCTACTTGCCTAAAGGTCTGTTCTGTCCTATTCACTAGGCTTCGACCCTGACTGTGTCTACTTGCCTAAAGGTCTGTTCTGTCCTATTCACTTGGCTTCGACCCTGACTGTGTCTACTTGCCTAAAGGTCTGTTCTGTCCTATTCACTAGGCTTCGACCCTGACTGTGTCTACTTGCCTAAAGGTCTGTTCTGTCCTATTCACTAGGCTTCGACCCTGACTGTGTCTACTTGCCTAAAGGTCTGTCCTGTCCTATACACAGTATTTTGTAGCTACATGTATCGCAATAAAACAACATCGTTCGTCGTCCATTTAACTTTATTTCCATTGTAGCCTTAATTATAACTTAAACTAAGAGAGTCACATTTCATCCACTATTTTAGTCATTACAGTGTCCCTTTTAGTTTACAAAACTTACCACTGTACTTACAATTCTGAAACTCATGTAACAAGTAGGTACATGAAGCAGCCAGTTATTCCGATCTGATCGCCTCCACCCCCTCTCCACCGAGTTCGCCACAAACGAAAATAAGTTCAATGATTCTGAATCCTAATCGTATTCCAGTCCCATCTTTAATAATCTTTTTTTTCTCTTGATGTTAGAATATTAGACTTCTGGGACTGCAATTACCTCATAGTCGTTACAGAAATCATAATCTCTGTGATGAAAGTACTTATTATTATAGCTTTATTTATCCATACATTTAAAAACATTACATTACATTATAAAGATTTGTAATATATATTATAATCATCCAGTTTTTTCCCGCTGTTTTCACAACATCGACGACACATCTTTTCCTTTGTCGACGTTTTTTTTCTTTTTACAGTGGGACCAAACAACGTCGTTGTCGTTGTTGTAATGTGATGAAAGTACTTACAAACACTTAAAATATCTACTAAGAATCTCCTCGTAATAAACAAGAAAGTGGGGAGGTGGTGGTGGAAAAACCTGAAAACGCGAAAAAAAAATCAGCTGTTCCCTACATTTATGTTCGTACGAGTCGTCAAAATGTAGGGAACAGCTGTTTTTTTTTTCGCGTTTTCAGGTTTGGTCCCATAGTAAAAGTTGTTCATAATGATGAGTACAATGACCCTTTAAAAGGATGCCCATGAATTTAATTTCACCCTGTATAAACACATAAAATACAATATTAATAATAGTAATAATATGTAGTCAATAAAAAGGAGGGAAAATAATCAAAGGGCATCAAAAAATTCCTCCGGATAAAGTACCTACTGTAAATGAAAAGAAGTTACTGAAAGTGATATCAAACTCGAAAAAAACTACAATCTTCCAGTAATTACGTATGACAATCCACCGTATCTCTAGTAATTATGTACCTAACATAATTATAAAACTATTAAAAAAAAAACAACCGATTTCAAAAAAAAAACATTTTCGTTTTTTGACACCGACTTCCGAAAAGAAAGTTATTTTTCACTTTGTAGTGTTTTTTTTTAAGTCGGTTGTTTTTTTTTTTGTAACAATGTTTTTATTTTTCACTTTTTAGCTGTACAAACAAACTCAATTAACACTACTTGCTATGTAAATATCAAATAAAACATCATCAATATTAACTAAGTGGAAAAAAATCGTATTATTGAAGCTAACTCAAAAACCACCAAAGCAAAGTAATCAAAACCTCTAGGGCACATCCATTCAGCGGGATTGTCCGAAAGGGTTACCGCTGGCCCGGAACATAAAGGGCTAAGGAAGGAACACGGGTGGGTTTTAGTCAGTATGACTCTGACACTCCTTTCCGTTCCACCCAGAGCGGGAGCGGTCATTTGATGATTTCTAGACTTGCAACGAATAGTATATTCGGCAGTATACCGAATACCGAATATTCGGCGAGGCCCCTGACCGAATAGCCGAATATTAGGCAAAAGTATTCGGCTGGATTATAGCGCCAAAAACTTGTACAGACGTGATTGTTTCGCGCTCCTTTGTTTTGTTCTAATGTACTCATCGCCCGCGCGCCCGCTGTCGCTCTGCGCGGTATATTGCTAACGCACTGCATGTTTCGACAAGTTCGTTTCGTGGATATCGTATTACGTTAAGTACAGTTTATTGTGCTCTCTTAGTTTTGATCTGTTTGTAAGTGTAACAGTGTGAAATTTAACAAATAAACAATTAAATAATTACGAACGTACTTTAATAATAAAAGAATCGATTAATAATAGACAAAAAAATATATTATTTAAGTATTCGGTATTCGGCCGAATAATATGTAGATATTCGGTATTCGGCCGAATATAATAAAAGCAGCCGAATAGGCCGAATACCGAATATATATTAACCGTATATTCGTTGCAAGTCTAATGATTTCCCATCCTGAAAAAAAGGCATATCCATTAAAAACAATACATAGATATACAATTGCAGTCAAGCGGTGCCAAGCTAAGGTGCAAGAAGAAGAACAGACATCAGAGGTCCATGGGTTAGTTAAAGAAACTATGTTAGTAAAACACACAAGGAATAGAATAATAAAAACTTAACATTATTCTTGCCTCACCATTCACCAGTCTTCGCATAAAGTGTTGCAGAAAACGTGAGTCAAGTTTATTTGTTAACATCCCCAGAATGCCATTTGAGTCCGACCGCGCCCTTCGCAAGTGAGGCAGTCTTTAGTCTCATCATGGCATAAAAGTCATGGGTGTGACCGTGTGAGCCTGCGCGAACATGCCCGAGGCACTACAGAAACGCGGCAAGCCCAAAAGCATTCTGAAGCTGTTATTGTACTGGATTCACAGCTTATCCAATACACCACGCGTCTAACTGACCCACAGGCTACTTGTGTAGAAAGTTTGGCAATACGCTTTAAACAAGATTAGTTTTACCTCTCTACCACAACGAGCAACCCTGCGGGCCAACATATTGTTAGCTCTGACAGCGAGAGCTCTGCGTTCCCGCTCAATACCTGCATGATCCTTAAGGTCGTCCGCCACACAGTGTCCCAAGTACTTAAATTGTGTAACTCTGTGCATTACCTTTTTACAGTTGTACAGCAGACCATGGCTGGCAGCGTATTTGGTACAGAGTCTAAAGGTTCCCGTATGGCGCTGGCAGCTGGCCAGCAGCAGCACATCGTCTGCGTAGTGAAGGATATTGACACAAGTGTATGCTTGTATTTATGCATAAAACTTCGTACATAAAATAATTACCTAATGAGTTATATACTAAAACCTTCCTGAAAGTATGTAGATCACCTTAATGAAAGAAACATCAAAATTGGTTCATTCGTTTTTGAGAAAGTCACGGACATACACACATGCATACATACATGTATAAATACATGCATACATACATACATACGGGTCGAATACAGAACCTCCTTTTTTGAAGTTGGTTAAAAAGGTCGTCTACTCCGTGGTGCGAGGTGCAACAATAGGAGCATCTATCAACGAATACAGATGAGGAGGACCAGCTAAAGTCACCTCATCAAAGTCGTAGTGTACGACACGAAGCATGTACCTACCAACTACATACATTATGGTACGCAATAAAGAATTGGGAATTGAGAATTGAATTCTAATTCATAGAAATTGTTCTTCTAGTGTCGCGTCGCGCCTGACTGCGAGAGCCGTAATTGATTGCTGAGTGATTTAAAAATGGTCTATCAATTTAGTAGGTATGTTTATGATTCAACCCGACGAAACGGATCTCAACATCACTAGGTTTACCTACATTTATTTACACGAGTATATTCAAGTCAAAATCATGCTAAATCTGAAGTGTATGCTTACGTGACGATCCATAGTTTGTTACCTTTCAAACTCAAGTTTCATGTTGACGTTAGTTTTCCGCCATCGTATCGAGTTCCGCGCGCTCCAATCACGATATGTTTGGGTCCAAAGCTAATATTTGACTTGACTACATCCGCCAATGGATCGCTTTGGAGACAAACATAGCGTATTTATACTCACAACCAATAAAAACAAACAGCTCATAGTTTTATGTCAATATCTACCTAACCGGAGATCAAAATGGCCCCACCATTTCAGGCTCAATTTATTGTGGTGGTAATATACAAGCATAATATTTATTTTCACTTAAGGAATCAGTCGTTGGGTACTCCACTCATAAGTACATGAACTCATGTAGTGTCTTATTCATGTATGCATTTGGATATGTTCAGTTATGCACATAACAACCGAATGGCGGGTTTTCTTGATGTTACATAAGTGGATAGCGCAATATATTCCATGCTTGTGTCCAGGGTTCGAGTCCGAGTCGAAACCGCGCCGCGCCGCTGCATGCACCCGCGCAGATGACGCCGATAGCTAACACGAACACCCACTAAAAGACAACTCATACTGGACCGCAGCCTGTCCCTCTATCTTAAAAGACGAAACAGAAAAACGTGAAATGATAATTTCAACAAATAACTTGTTACGAATAGCATCAACAGATCAGCAAACGACAAATAAGTATTGAGCTGACTTCCAGCCTAGGTATGCAAATAAGTATTGAGCTGACTTCCAGTCTAGGTATGCAAATAATTATTGAGCTGACTTTCAGCCTAGGTATGCAAATAAGTATTGAGCTGACTTCCAGCCTAGGTATGCAAATAAGTATTGAGCTGACTTCCAGCCTAGGTATGCAAATAAGTATTGAGCCGACTTCCAGCCTAGGTATGCAAATAAGTATTGAGCAGATTTCCAGCCTAGTTATGCAAATAAGTATTAAGCCCACTTCCAGCCTAGGTATGCAAATAACTATTGAGCCGACTTCTAGCCTAGGTATGCAAATAAGTATTGAACCGACTTCCAGCCTAGGTATGCAAATAAGTATTGAGTTAGTGTTAGTATTGAGTTTTTAGTTACTGAATTTACTTGCGGGATCAATTATGCGATTGACGCACTTGTTGGTCAAAAGAACAACAGTTCAACTCGAACGATCTCGGTGTAAATTGTAAGTGTATGTCAGCCTTAACCTTGCGGCTCCACGAGCTGCAGGTAATCGCGTGCGCTTGCGCCGCTGCTCTAATGTGAGGCACGGGAGTAGTCGGAGTTCGAGACCAGAACACGAGGTGGTGCGATAATTTAATGCTAATGTGTCTGTGAAGTCAACGTCGAAAACAAAACAACTGCTAGTGGCATTATTTTTAGTGAAGTTTGATGTTCTAAAGAAAAATCTTTTAGTCGCTTCAGGACCACTCATCAATGCTTCTATTTCTATTACAGTAACTCAATTAATATTATTTGAGTATTAGTCGGTAATATATGTAATATTTTTTTAAATGTTACATAAACATTGAACACTCTCTTCGTGTCTCAATGAAATCTTTTCAGTTTAACCGCAGAAACTCAATCAAAGAGAAAACACAAATGTCTCACAACATTCTAAAGAACAGAAAGAGCCGAGCGTTTCATTCAATGAACAACCCATTTAAATCTCTCTGCTCAATACACAGGCAACAGCAAAATAACAACACTAATATCTCTAGGGCTTTACATTGAATCAATCACTCTGCCCGTTCAGTCGCACTTCCCAGTGTTCCTATTGATGCTACGCTCTCCTGCGCCATTGATGTCTTTGACGTCATTGTCGTGACAAATGCGCGTCACTTGTCATGCTTGTTGCCTGTCACCTGGGCAGCGGCAGCGAGAGGGGGCGGGGCAGGGGGAGACCACAAACAGACGCCCACGTGGCCACGCGGCTGCGCCAGCGCATCAATTACTAACCCAAAAGTTGCAGACGGTGAGTATTTAGCGCGATGAGAAACTCTTAGGCGTTTTGCAGATGGAGCAACTATTGCAGCAACTGGCAACTAGCTGTTTACATACATCTCGGGCTATTTGGTTGTAGTAACTGGCAACTTTTAAAAGAAAATTAAAAAAGTTGATAATTGCCTCAACTAAAGTTGATTCATCTGCAAAGCGCCATACATACGACTTCAGAGACTTCAGACACAAAATATGAAGAAGTAAATACGTACTTTGCTGCTTGCTAGCCATCTCAAAAGGATTATTCTTCGAATGATCTACATCGCATTTCGCATTTGATTACATCCCGGATGTTAGATCATAGGCAGACACGGGGACAGCCGACAGAAGTATAGGTAAACTTCAAACTATGAAACGACAGTGGTTTTCTTAACGCGCCTATAAAGTTTTTACTTTACAAAGCCTGTTATGAAATATAGAATGTAGGATGCAAGAGCGAGCGAAGCAAACTGCCATGACACACCCCACTCGTACGTAAGGTGCGAAAGGCTTAGGTTCCAAAACCTAAACTGCTGTAAAACGACTTTATACTTTTCGTCATAATTCGATAAAGTAAGTTCTCTTTTTATATGATGGTCAAAAGAAAACAGAACCTATTTCAAGATGGGGTGCGAAAATTTTCAAGCTCGCTTCGCTCGCTCATATTTTGTTGACTCTGGAACTTTTCTTCATAAGGCAACAAAACAAGTAATTCCTAGTCCTTTTGAAATTATCTGAATAATTGAAAGAATCTAAATTTAACCTATGCGAGAGTGTGCAAAATTTTCGAGCTCTCTAGCATTAGCATTAGCTGGCTTTAGCTCTAGCATTTGCATTAGCTAATCGCTCTTTATCTTTTCAGTGAGCTATTTCGCCCATGTCTACCAAGTCATAGGGGGTGAGCCTCCTGCCTTCAACCGGGCACAAATCCAGACTCCAGGCTAAGCTAATAACACTTTACCCAACCTAGGAACTGAACCCAGGAGCTCGTGCTCAGCAGTAACGCTTGCGACCACTACACCAACGAGGGGATGTACCTCCCTTATTAAGATTCCTCGGCACCCATGGTGACCCAAGAAAATCTTGGGCTGCGACCGCGCCTCGTTATCCTTGAGAGGAACAAGTTTCCATAGCCCTCCTCATGTGCTGAGGACAAGTGCCGTGTGGTAGGCAGTGCCTTTCTGTCTGCTTTGTTTCATGCAGAACTTCTGCATTATGTTTTCGCCTGTCAACCTGCAGACAGGGATCACATTCCTAGAAACTGATACGTCCCGCCCAGAAAGTTATCACCTTTATACCACACTAGCTTCTGCCCGCGACTTCGTCCGCGTGAAATTTCTTGTTACTCCGACCCACCCCGTCGCATCGCATCGCCTGCCCGCGCTATTACTTCGTTTTTGCTTAGCGTTCTTTCTGACTTTTTTCTTTTTGCTCGGCTCCTAAAGGTCATAGCGTGATGTTAAATAGCCTATAGGCTTCCTCAAGAATTGGGCTATCAAATGCAAAAAGAATTTTTCAAATCCGACTGGTAGTTCCAGAGATTAGCGCGTTCAACCAAACAAACAAACAAACTCTTCAGCTTTATAATATTAGTATAGATTAATTAGCAAATCACTGAAATTCTACTACTACTAAGTTTCTTCATAAATCGTAGCTCGTGTTAGCGTAGCAACACGAGCTACGATTTTTGAAGAAACTTACACTTACATACAAACACATGTGAAATACACGCTTAATAGTGCTAAGGTGGACAGAGAAACCATGACTTTCCACATTTATACCGTGACTTATTTGCCGCAGAACCTATAATTTTTTGATCTGTGGCTCTGACAGTATGATTAGATGTATGTATAGTATAACTAATTGTACAGCGGCCGCGGCGCGAGCTGCTTGACTCTGCCGACACGTCTAATGACTGTAACTCAATATACATAATAGTGTACAGCATCAATCATCACGTACATGATACTGTGTAATGGTGTAAAGTCCGCCGTAAACTGTTTCCCTGCACCGCGCACGCGCAGTAATGAGCGAGCTTTTATAGTACGGTAGTGGTGCATGTGAGGTAACGTTAATTGATGTCCGGTGCTCCGTGGATATGATAACATAGAGATAGAGAGAGAAAAAGAAACAAAAATTGTTATGACAGCTAAGCAAACGGCAAAGAAAAGAATACAAAGTCAGTAGCTTGAGTGAGTAGATTGTAAAACGGAACCCTTATAGTGAGACTCAGTCTGTCTGTCTGCCCGTCTGTCACAGCTGGATATCTCAAGAACTACTAATGCTATCAACTTAAAATTTGGAATAGTTTTAGATGACGTTTGTCCAACTACTTTGCAAATAAGAATGAAAATTTTTTTTTTGCAACAGCGACTGAAAGGGCATCTGAAAAATTCGAAGTGGAGCTACTAGGGCATGTGGGGTATCATATGAAAGAACCTAGTTTGCACATTCTTAGACACTTTTTCTTTTTTTTAGGCCACATAGTTTTTGAGTTTTGATGAAAAATTTAAAAAAATACCGTTACCCCCTTATCTCCGAAGTTTGCAAAGAGAAAAATCTGAAATAATTTTATGTGATAGAGGTTTATTTAAATATTACAGGAAAAATAAAACGATGTCTGTAAATAGCACACTTTTGCAGAAATCATCAACAAAAGTTACTAATGTAACTGTTCCACTATCGGTCAAGAGATGGCGCTGACCTAAATTCAAATTCAAATTCAAATTCATTTATTGTTTGTCACAGGTGAAATATTTGTTCTTATTATATTATAAAAGATCGCTGTAACATACCTATAGGGTGTACAATATTTTTTGTTTTGGTAACTTAAATTTAACATTATAATCAGTCAACATCTATAGTCAATAAAACTGCAATATTCTACACCGCAGTGCGCAGTGTTAAAATTCTCTGACGAATATAGGCCCCGCCATTGAAAATTTAAAAACATTATTATGATCGTACGGAACTCTCGGTGCGCGAGTCCGTCTCAACTCGGTTTTTTTTGGAGTGTAACTTCTCCATCTACTTGTAGAGTGTCGTCACGATAGTGATTGATGTGCCTCACTAATGAAGGGATGCCGCGGCTAATCGTTCGTTTGGAACAAATAAACGAATGAATTAAGTGGCCGCCATCTTGGATAACGTCGTCTGTTTGATCGACAGATCGATTTGAGATTGTATCGATACAGCGAGACTATTTCTTTAATTGTTATTACTTGTTTAAGAAGCAAAGCATTAAATTGGTTTGTTGCGTGCGGCTGCGAGGAAATGTTTAGTGTTGGATCCTATCCTGTCTGACTCTTTTATTCTCTTGACAATAATCTAATAGTAATCAATCAATTACATCTATCTCAGTCTGAGCATAAACAGTGGCTTGTGGTTGTGGTGTGCGTCATACAAGTCGCACTTCTGTTCCCACTGCTGAGTCGCAGAGAGGCCTGCCAAGCCGCCAGTGTGGGTAGGTAGATGTCACATGTCTTCTAATATTTGGTTCTAGGGCATGCCGGTTTGCTCATGATGTTTTCCTTCACTGTTTCGAACTCGTATTTTATTTTTTTTTTGTGTAGTGCACCGCTGCTAGCGGTCCTTTGTTTGCGTCCGCGCACATGATGCGCGCCGCGAGCTCGTCAGTTGCGCCCGCGCATCTTAGGCTGTTCCGCCGCCGCCGTCGGAACGCACAAACACGCACGCTAACATCAGACACATTGTGGAAACCACATCCATACTAATTACTAATTGACTAATCCATACTAATATTATACATTCGAAAGTAATTCTGTCTGTCTGTATGTTACCTTTTCACGCCTAAACCACCGAACGGATTTTGATAAAATTTGGCACAGAGATAGATTGCATCCCGGGGAAGGACATAGGATAGTATTTATCCCTATATTCCTACGAGATCGATACGGGGGAAACCGCGGGGCGCTGCTAGTTATACTTTAAACTTAATTATCGTAATTCTTGTAACGGACTGTTTAAAGGTTCAGCAGCCAAAAACACTGAACGATATTATCATTTGTTAGTCGCCGCCTACCTTGAACCAGCCTTGTTTCTTATAAATATACGTGCATTCCTCAACATTGCCTGACGCGGCAGCTCGCCTCCTGCGCACGCGATTTACGGCCATTATCAAATTACGAGTGACGAGCCCCGTTCATAATTACTGCCACGATACCCGTCATTACGCATGTAACTCCTACGTCCACGAAGCGCTCACGTCTACGCAACGTGTCAATGTTGTGACGTGTCCCGCACGCATCAAACGCTTTCACAAATCAACTCGGACTGATCGGACTCCACAACTTTACGACTTCCTACGAGTGTGTCCCGAGGCGCGCCACTAGCTGCTGCCAGTCGATCATATACGAACTGTAGGTGCGTGGAGCCGGACGAAACTATTGAAGTTATTAAACCACGTGTGATGGCGAATCAGTTCGGCATCAGCACGTTAAAATTCAACTAGATGTGACGAAGTTTCTCTCCTAATAAGGGCGTATAAAGTAAAACACCGCTACGTGCGACGAATGCTGAGAGAAACTGCTGGAAATTGAGACATTGAAGCAAATGCGCGACGACACTATCGTGCCCAAAGCGCACTAATGTATAACAAAATAAACAGAAAACTTTAAATTTATAAACTAACCCTACATACAGTCAAGCAGACTCTTAAGCCATGGCTACTATCGTTGAACTATGACGAAACAGAGAAAGTTATCATATCTATTTCGTAACACTAAAACCCCTCCTAACCGATCATTGACATACACACATTATACACTCACCCACACACACATACACACAAACACACACACCTACACAAACACACACACACACCCCCACAAACACAAACACATACACACACACACACGTACGCTCACACTGAGACACAAACATACACACAAACACTCACAAACTCAATACAGGCTTTTTTTAACCGCTTTTAGGGTATCTTACTTTTTTGTTTTTCCCATATTCTTTTTATTTTTGTTAATTTTTTGCATAAGATTCTGTAATATCTCCTATTGGGAGAGGGCACTGGCTCTTGTAACACTGGTCTATCACCTAGCACAGAATCAGGGACTTCACACTATTTTGTAACCACTTTTTTGTGTAATAAAGATTATTGTTATATTATTATTATTATCTTTATTCGACTAAATACATATAAATTATATTTTTAAATATTAATATAAAAAGAAATATAAAAACATTTAAAAATATAAAATATAGTAGCCCACCGGTATTGGGAACAGGGTCCAAGCTACCGGCGGTAAGGGCTCCAGAGAGAGGAACCTGCTAACAACGCGGGCCGTGTCCAGAAGTACCGCTTTCTGAATCAAGCCCTTGATCCAGCTGCCCAACGAGAGCCTCCTTAGGTGTTGGTCGAGGCTCTTGGCTATTTACGCTGGATGACCCGCACCTGATCCGATAGTCGTTGTGCCGAAACGTTGACAGCTGGCTCAAGCACCTGAAAAAGAGAGAGCATCCGAACACGGTACGCGGTCAGTTGTTTCCCCCCTCTGTAGCCCCATAGTATGAGCGCATGACATTTTCATTGATGGATCGTGTCCATCTCATGCGCTGCACACTTCCGCCGGGAGCTGGGACCCTATCAGAGACCGGTGGGCCTCGAGGTCCTAAACCGTCCGGCGGCCGGCGTTCTCCCCGTCGAAGAGCAGGTGGTGGCGTCGTGGGCGGAGAGAAATACTCGTCGCTCGAGCTCGACGCAACTACCACGGCCGGTGTCGTCACAGCGCTCAGAATGGGGCTGGGTACCGGCGGTGCCGAGGCGGAGCTGAGCGAAGAGTCCGAAGAGTTCAAACAACTAGCTAATCTCTCTAGTAACTTTAATATAACTTTAACTTTTTTAACTTTGAATGCTGGCTGTAATATAATCGCTTTCATAATGTGTCCTGCATCACCTGCCCAGCTGATATATTAGCTGTAATGTAATCGCTTTCATAATGTGTCCTGCATCACCTGCCCAGCTGATTCATTGACTGTAATGTAGTCGCTTACATAATGTATCTTGCATCACCAGCCCAGCTGATACATTAACTGTAATGTAATCGCTTTCATAATGTGTCTTGCATCACCAGCCCAGCTGATTCATTGACTGTAATGTAGTCGCTTCCATAATGTGTTCTGCATCACCAGCCCAGCTGATACATGGACTGTAATGTAATCGCTTTCATAATGTATCTTGCATCACCAGCCCAGCTGATACATTAACTGTAATGTAATCGCTTTCATAATGTGTCTCGCATCACCAGCCCAGCTGATACATTAACTGTAATGAGATCGCTTTCATAATGTGTCCTGCATCACCAGCCCAGCTGATACATTGACTGTAATGTAATCGCTTTCATAATGTGTCCTACATCATCAGCCCAGCTGATATATTAACTGTAATGTGATCGCTTTCATAATGTGTCCTGCATCACCAGCCCAGCTGATACATTAACTGTAATGTAATCGCTTTCATAATGTGTCCTGCATCATCAGCCCAGCTGATATATTAACTGTAATGTGATCGCTTTCATAATGTGTCCTGCATCACCAGCCCAGCTGATACATTAACTGTAATGTAATCGCTTTCATAACGTGTCCTGCATCACCAGCCCAGCTGATACATAATTTTTTTACTATGATGGTTGAATCT
Source organism: Luperina nickerlii (assembly GCA_963855955.1). Classification (NCBI taxonomy): domain Eukaryota; kingdom Metazoa; phylum Arthropoda; class Insecta; order Lepidoptera; family Noctuidae; genus Luperina; species Luperina nickerlii. Next base: position 21,560,749 of record OY979680.1, read on the forward strand.
GCTGTAATGTCGGTGACTATTAGTATTAATGAGTCAATTGGACTCTACAGTACAGTACACACTTGACTCTAACATCGGTATAATCACCATTTTGATTGTAATCGACCATAAAAATATCTAATATCAGTGCGAGTCTTGCCTAACTCGATTCGACAATAAATTCGGCTTCGAAATAATTGTGGAGCGATCGCACAGTGATTCGGTGATTGATGGTAAGTGTCGATAATGTGTCAAAAGTGTCCGATGTGAGTTATAGTGATGTACTACACGTATGTGTCACTAATAGTGTGCCGGAGTAGTGCGCACATAAATCATAGCGCTGTTGCATACCCAGATTGGAGATGGTGATTATGCACACAATGTACCTATCGCAAACAGTGTCAAAATACTTGTTACTATATTGGTTAAACTATAAAATATTGTATTGTTCTGGACAGGTTACATAGCCATATTTCTTCTAGGAGCGAGTTTTTTGTGAACGTGCTATGGTTTTGTCTAATTGTCATTTTGAAAGGATTCGCACGTCTCAGAAATCGAGATTTTGGATTTCTTGTCCAGGTGACTGACCATAGTTCTTACGATGCTTGGCTAAAGACTGATTCGGGAATCGGGAAGGGCTAGGCAGAGATGTACGTACAGTACAGTACACCGTGCCTACCTACGTACAGTACAGTACACCGTGCCTACCTACGTACAGATGTACGTACAGTACAGTACAGTACACCGTGCCTACCTTTTAAAAATACGCCCTATATGTCACAGTCGGCTTATGAAACAATGCGATGTAACACCAACTCTGCGGGCGCGGGGCGGCGAGGCGGTGCGGTGGTGGTCGCGGTCAGTCTTTATATACTCATTATTAATTAGGTAGGTACTAATGTTTAATTAATTACTACGTGCACCGCAGCACAGACTCACCGTGGATTAACCACGCCGCGGCGGCTACCTATTAGCTGTTTCGTAACTACCTGCTGAGACTATTGTGGCAATGCGTTTCATTACTACCTGTAAAACAATCCGTGTGTTGTGATTGAGTACGTACTACTTAGTAGGTAGCACTTTCAAATTGTTCACCGGCTTTCATAGAGGTAATCCACAGCCCAAACTTGGCGCCGGATCCAAAGTGCTGCTACTTTGTTGCATTAAAGCAATGTGCGCTTTTATATTGATTACGATAACATTATAATGATTATGATAACATTAAAACGTGTATGTATGTATTGATTCGATTAAACGTGTACGTGTAGTTCCATGCTCTGTGTGGACGTGGACGTCCACGATATAATAGACATTATAAAAGCGCACAATGTCCACGGTGATGTAAACAGACTGCAGTGAGAGACAACGATATGTTATCGCCAATAGCTTTATGAAGGACTGCTGAAGAAGGCTACATTATACTATTAAGCAACACACGGACACAGTGCCCTGCTTCCATTGTCTCTGTGTACAATAAATGGCGGATATATTCCATGTTTTCTCATAAAACTGATCGCGGATACATTTGTCGCTCGCGATCAAAATGTCCGCAATTACCTGCAGTTAACCTACCGTTGTGCAAGTCTGTGCAGGCTGTGCGTTTGTGCACAGAGCAGAGGTTGGGCAATGGCAGTAGATAATGTTATAATTACTGCAAGTATGCGTCGCGATTCGCGATTAGCATGAACGTTTGGTGGCTCTGTAAACATTTCACTGAAGGTATTAGCATATTACGAGCAGAGCAGATGCATACTGACGTGTGCACGAGTGAGACGAGATTTGAAGAGTATAAAAGTACATGATATATTACATCAATTTTAACTTTTAATTTGTGGTTATTGTAGTACAGTGATTCACAAATGACGGGAGCATCTCCAAGTGTACGTAGCTGTGATCTCTCTATTCCTCCTTGTTATCAGTAACATACAGTAGGCTATTTTGAATTCATATGATTTCCTTTCCACATACTTCAATTTCTTTCCAACCCAGTGTGTGCTTAACGCTTTATGCTCGCATGCGGCAACAAGACATTCATTAAATGATGTTGACATTCAATTCAAATTATTCCATACTTACATTTCAATTATAAACTAGTACTGACGTACCGTGGCCGTGTGCTGTCGCTATCAATACGTCCACTACGTGTCAGATAACGTGCTAAATGTAGCGTGCACCGCGCGTGACGCAATGGATCAGAAACAATGCGTTGATACCTACACGTCGGCAGAACACGTCCCGCTGCCATCCGCCACGACGCGCGACGTTATGTAGATTGAGCAATGTATATCAACACTAGATTGATTGAGCTCTGGCACGGTTCCCTAAGCTGATACAACTCAGACCTGCGCAGATGCATTATCATTCTGTGCCTGATACCCTTTGACACCGATTCTGTTTTAGAGCACCTTTTCCTAAAAAGTATTTTGCAGTGACTATCTAAGTACACACCAATAGTGGCACCGTCACGACAGTTCCACAGAGCAAACCCACAGCTCCAAGCTTGTGTTGTGTGACTAGAATATTGAACTATCCCAAACGGAACATACGCCCACGAGCGCATGGCTCACGTAGCAGAAAGCTCTATTTAAGATCATGAGTGACACACATTTTAGTGGATCTGTTGTTCATAACACATCGACACACTATCCACTAATGCACGAAGCGATGCGCGCGCGCATGCGATGCCTATCTTAAAAGCTTCGCATCAGGCGCATGTTTTTTTGCCTGTAGGACGTTGCCTCTTGCCTCACAGATGTATTGTCTGTCTGCAACACTCATCATGTTCGTTGTTTAATGGCTGCCTGTGATGGGATCGCTGAGGATCTTATCTTGCTATCTGTTGCGCTGGTTCGGAGGTGAGAGGCTGCATGAGAGCTTGTTTACTGGAAATATTGGTTTAGTGACTGAACTGCACTGATCACTTCTATCGTTATGGTTCGGTAGGGGCGCGGCTCGTCGTTCTATGAACGCACATTTAGATAACGAATAAATAAAAAGTATCTGCATAAGTTTAACAAGCACTATTTCAACTGGCTCTAATTTCCAGTCGGAATCATTTATTTCTAGGAATCCATTGCAAAACAAGCATTTTACTAGCTTATACAAGTTTACAAATCACAAAAAAGACTTTCCCTTAAAGTAGCAAACAGTCCATCACTTCTTAAATGAAGCTAACTTGTTCTCATTATGAAATGGAGCACCGTGTAAAACATCCACCCTTTTTTGTATTACATTCGGTAGTCGGCAGCACGCATTCTATCATAAACCATTTTTTACCGTCAAGGAGCTCAGGTAGTCTGGTAGTGTCCTCGCCGAGTTCCCATGCTCTGAGGTGCTCAGTATCGGTGTCAATGTAATGAATAATAATGTTGCGTGATGGATGGAGGCTGCGTGTCTGCTGACCCCCGGCCCCGAGATGGCGCGGCGATAACCGAAGCTATGCAAATGTCTGTGACGGATGGTTACATGGGCATACAAAAGTAAGAGTGCTCGTCTGTCGTTACTAATGGTTATGGTATGGTTACTAGTGGTTATTGGTGGTTGGTGGTTGGTGGTGGTTGGTATGGTTACGTTTCTGATAAATGAACTTGGTTAATTCCTAGTGAAGGTGCTTGGAGCCTATTAGAACATTCATGTTCTAGAGCAACACACCTACCTTGTAGGTCAAATGATAGGCGACGTATTGTGTTAGTTTGAATAATGATTGTTGTCAGCAGTAACCATTTGAAATACCAAGGCCCCACATTTTTTTTAAATGCTGCCATTTCACGCGTTGCTTGCTGGCTACACAGCAAGCAACACGTGAAAAGAGACTTCACTTCTAAATTTCAAACGCTACGGCACGGCTAGGTTATCTAGGTTCACATGCACCTTGACACTGCGCATGCGCACATGTACTTACCGCACCACATAGCCACAGCTTCACGTATACATCTCGCTAGCAACCAAGATTTACAACAAATTACAGCGAAATGATAGAACTATAAAACGATTTCTAGTTATTTCTCCAATCCTTTCAAACACTGCTGATGCGCCTAGTATTGCTCGTGAGAATTTCACACAAATAATTAAGTGAACCTAGAAAACACTTGGGTCAAGCTCATGATTAAAAACCATTTGATACATTAAATGGATCCAAGAAGCGGCTGGATGTGGTAAGGTTTGTGTTACAATTTGTTTACTGAGCGATCAAATTAACATGCGCACTGACCTGTAGTTTCATTACCGCGCACATATCTTCGCGGGCGCACGGAAATCGTAAATTTTGCTGTGCGCACGCAGGCGGAGCTGTAAACATTGCGGTGCGGTAGTGAGGCTACTCTAATTAGACTAGATACATGGTCACAAGACTGTAGCCCTGAAGGCCTGTGAATCCCCGCGTACCAGAACGGTAGAACAGTACCTTTTGCTTCTACCGTAATGTATCGTACATTCGCACACTATTAGTAGCAGCTAGAGCCTCTTCGTTTATTAAAAAGCTCGTGCAGATAGTAAGCACCTTCTACCGCTTCCTCGCAGCTTTTAGGAGGTTTACTTACTCCAATCCTCTGCTGCCATTACTGTGAATGTCCGTTTTGTGTCTATTTTCATGCACGACACGATTCCACAAGACTTTTCAGAACTTTCTTCTTTCTATAAGATATCAACAAAAACTTTAGATAATTGTCTATTCATTGAGTTAACGTTTTTGTGTCAACACAAAAAGCGTGACGACACCTCTCCAGGCCGCGCGGCCGCTCGGTGCTCGCTCAGCTAACTCTCCAGTCATGCAGTTAATTAAACTCTTTGTAAGTTTGTAAGATCTCAGCGAACATCTCGCCTCAGGTATTAATTAAATAAAGTTAGGGTTAACGTACAATGTTGTGGGAGTAAAGTGTGAAATAATAATATTGTTATTTTTGATCAGAAGAAAAAGCAAAGATCGTCGAAGAAGAGCAAAGGGCACATAATATAGACAAACACAAAGGATTTCATTAACTGTTTCGATTGCCAGTAACAGATTGTATTAACAAGTAAGTAATCGCTGTCAGGGCATCACTATAGAGACCCCTTACTTGATGAAGCAACGAACCATATTCACTTTTGAAATAATAGTTGAACTAAATACCTTTCTCACGTCACTACGTCAGATATATGTATCATACATATATCTGACGTAGTGACGTGAGAAAGTATGTATGTTATCCAGTTATCTGTACACAATCACAAGTGACATGAGTGCGGCGTCATTTAATAACTTGTCCCAAATAACCTTAAACTAACAGTGAATTGCCTACTAGGTAAGTACCGCGGTTAAGAGAAACTCCGTAATGACCGGAATGAGCCGAAAACGTTACACAAACGGCGTCATTAACACCACATCTGTCGCACACTCGAGCAACAAGGTAGGCAGGGACACAGGGACCTCTAGCTACGACATCCCTTCACAGGTACGTACTGTTTACAAGCCTGTTTGAGAAGATTCTTATACAGTGTCGGTCTCGGTTTGTTTGAATGCAATTAAAATAAAGAGAAATAGTGTTTAGTGCGCGGGCGCACGCCGCGTAGCGACCTGTCCGCTTCGTACATGTTTAGTACCTACGGGGTTCATACAAGTGCAGGAAAGTCTAACTCAAACTCAAAGCATTTATTTCAATTAAACCAATTACAGGCACTTTCGAATTGTCAAGGGGTCAGTTAGAAAGATGAAGCTAGTTGCCCACTCTAAAGCGCAGATACCTATGGAGAAGAAAGGACAAGAAACTCCATGGACACTCTTTTAAATCAAAATAATATGGTTACAAAGCCACATCACACATCATTACACACATACATGATTCATGTTAAAAATAATTATGCATGTGAGAACGATACAGAACGTTAAAAGCGTCCGTAATGAAAAGACGAAAAAAAAACCAATTCAAATATAAAGAGGAGTACAGGACCTAAACCCAAAAAACGCAAGTTTTAAAAGCAGTAAAAGTATATGATCGACTACAGTAAACAAAATCAGAAAAATATATGATGTTCTTCAGGATATATGCTAGGTAGATAGTGTGTTGAAAACATAATACAACCAATTTGATATGACAGAAAAAAATCATGAAGATACCTCTAAAAACTTTCTTTTTACAATAAAAACCATATTAATATACATACAATCATTCTGATTTTTGTCAGATTATTCTACAAGCAATATACTAAAGAACTAGTGTTTTAATTTTTTAGTCCAAAATATTGATTTTTTTCTAAATAGATAATTGCTTCATATTTTGCAATAAATTGTGCAAAATATGAAGCAACCAGCGTTGTGTCATCACGCTTCTCTTTCTTTTCAATGCAGTCCGACAGTGACCGCGCTTTAGGTCATGTAAGCCCCTTAAATTAAATTAAAATAAGCCATGGCAGCAAAGAGAGAGACATGGCACAAAAGAGATGACCAGTCCTTTCTGACGGTGCCCGTTCACGAACATATCGCATGTATTGCAGCATTCAGCTCAACCATTTTGAAGGGAGCTAAATGATCCAACACATGCGCCACCATCAGCGAAACATTTGAATGAACATGACATGCGCTGTCTACATCTCTCTATTTATTGTCCTATCGCAGGTATGCTGGAAGAGATTTCTTATGAAATAAGCATCACCTTTGTATCTATTTTTCTGTTCTGATTATTTCGTATCTGTTTATATATGTGTGTACATAAATAGTAAAATAAAATAAATAAAATAAAATACTCTAAGCCGCAAGGCATTCAAGTCAATGAAAGACGTACCCAGTAAATGGTAGCTTTATAGTATGTACCTAGTACTCACACATGTGCTATGTAATTTTACAATACAAGGAGGTTGTATTTATATAATGCAAAAATAGTATTTTAAAATCTTCAGCAGCTCCAACAGTATTTTCCAATGCTAATCAATTTATTTGTGCGTCCTTTTGGAGCAGGACCAGCGTTTAGCCAAGCATTTTTATCAGCGATGTAATCCCCAATTAATAATATGGCTGGCTGCATAGTGTGCGTTTTATAAAACTTCGTTTCATTCAGTTGAAATATGTGGGTAGGTATTTTATTGTAACATTTTAAACAGTAGCCCATGAAAGGTGAGTCTACTTTAGCCAGCCCGAAACCTGGTTGAAGTAATTGGTCCCTATTTCTAACATTAGCGCGACACAAACTAACATAACTGTCTGCTTCCACCACCATCCTCAACGGACTGCAAGCGCGCGGCAGCTCCAATGCTGTGATGATATTAAGAAATCAGTAAAACTTCCATTATCTGACTTGGTGTCACAGCCTTAATATTGTTAAAATGTATTGTATCAAGCTATCCTCTGCCCGCTTGTGCCTCAGAGACTACTTTACTTAAGTCAATGTGATGTGGTAACTGCGCCCAATTACACATTAAACGGCGCACTTTCTCCTGCGCGTGCGCATCTTTGCCCGGTTCACTGATCTACGAGACGTCGTCACATTCGTTCACATGCTCCACATGTAGGCAACACTCGTTTTAATTATTGCTATTGTGTATCAAATCACAATGTTTGGTGGTTAGCAGTCATAGTGATACGGAAGAGAGGTTACTGTCGAAGATAAAGAGTTGATTACAGCAGCTATCAGGTAATGATATTGGAAACTCGATATTGTAAACTCGCATTTGTGTGGCTCTAGCGAGCTATCACATAGTGGCACGGGGGCGGTTGTGACTGGGGCTCACCCTGTCAGGCTCTCCGCTAAAGAAGTCGCGAGAAGTATACAGAACATGGGGAAAGGAAAGTCCCCTGGTCACGACGGCATCAGGGTCGAACATCTTAAATACGCTGGGGTACACTTACCGCGAGTACTTGCTATGTTTTTTAACCCATGACTAAGTCATAGTTACTTACCTGTAGAACTTACTAATACGATCGTTGTGCCAGTAATAAAGAATAAGACTGGTGACACCTCCGATATCTCCAACTATAGGCCGATATCGCTTGCCACTGTCTGTGCTAAGGTGTTGGATAATCTGCTTGAGAAAATTCTAGCTAAACATATCGTTCTCGAGGATGGTGAGTTTGGATTTACACCGAACTCAATGGATAGTGCAATTTTAAGCCTTAAGCAGACTGTCGAATATTATACTGACAGAAAGACTCCTGTGGCTATGGCGGCAGGTCACGGGAACAATCTGCGACTCCCGCATTCCCCTTTATCTTAAGGGGAAGATATATAGACCATGATTAGACCTGCTGTCTTGTATGGATCGGAATGTTGGTCCACAAAAGGGATGAATGAAAGGCAATCGCATGCAGCTTAGATGAGAATGCTAAGAGGGATGTGTGATGTTACGCGGATGGATAGAATAAGAAAGAGTACGTAAGAGGTAGTTTGAAAGTGGCACTGGTAACTGGAAAGTTGTGTGGAAATCGGCTGTCATGGTATGGGCATGTGTTACGGAGAAATGAGGAAAATGTCATGAGGAGAGTTTTGAGTATGAATGTCGATGGCTATAAGAGTAGGGGAAGACCAAAGAAACGATGGATGGGATGTGTGAATGATGATATGGTTAGAAAGGAGGTGACTACCGAGATGACGACTAATAGAGAAGTATGGAAGAACAAGACATGCTGCGCCGAACACAAATAAATTGGGATAAGGGCAGGAGATGGTGAGTCCTGTGATAGCATGTTTCTTGGATTTATCGAGGGCTTTCGACCTGGTCAATTATGACCTGCTCTGGCATAAGCTCACTCACGACACTACTGTCCCGGCTGATGTGATATCACTGTTTAGATTTTGATACAGTAGTCAAATTAATACAGTTAAGTGGGCAGGCTCATATTCCGATATGTATGGGCTTGGTTGTGGGGTGAGGCAGAAGGGTCTGAGCTGCCCCCGTCTTTTTTACTTATTCATAAACAGATACTCGTAGGTGGGCTCAGTAGCACCAAAATCGGTTGTCACGTAGACGGTGTTTGCGTGAACATGGTGCTGCTGAGCCCATCTATCGGTGAATTGAGAAGGCTTCTTAAAATTTGTGAAAGTTATGCAGTGGCTCACGGGCTCAAATACAATACCGATAAGAGTGAATGGATAGTTTTTAAATCGGGTACTTCAATATACACACAGCTGCCTGAACTCTCACTCTCTGGGTCTCCTTTAGGTCGGGTTTCGAAGTTGTATTTCGGTCACCGGGTCACTGATGACTTTAAAGACAATGTAGACATAGACAGGTAGCGCAGGTCGCTGGCTGTCCGTTGCAACATGCTGGCCTGCAGGTTTGCACGATGTACTGATTCTTTTAAGACAATGTAGATATAGACAGTGAGCGCAGGTTTGCAGATTTGCCGCTATCATGCGGAAGCGATGCGCTTCCATGATGGTGCGCTCTTCCTCCAATGGCATCCTGAAAGTGTTTTCAGACTGGTGGGACTCTACCCTCTTACGAAGGTGGGTAAGAGTCCAGACACACTTGTTCAAATAACTGGTGTGCCGTTGAACGAACATTTCTATGGTTCATTAGTTGTTTTGGTAATTTAAATTAATACTAATATTCGGCTAAGTAAGTTATACTGCTACTAAAATTATATGGATTTTTATCTCAAATATAATATTTGAATTTGATTGGTCTGACCAGCTACAATATCACTTCTCTTTCGACTGATCAATGAAGTTAATACTGAGTCTACTTTATTGGCTAGAATAGATTACTGAACAGTGTAGCTACTTTGCTGCTGTGGGTTAAGTTACAAACTTGCGCAGTGTCATGTGACTCCGCCTGTGCAAGCCCAACTCAGGAGCTCCCCCTTCAGAACCATAACAACACGGTTATCTTCTGATTGGGTTTATCTCTCTATCGCTCAATCACAAATATCTACGTAAACGTCATAACGTCGTGTGTCTGTCGCAGATGGATTGCAGAATCTGTTGTTTTACAAAACAGCTCCTTTATGTAAGACAACTGAACAACGTTCAGCTGGATTGTCATTGCGCTACGTTTTACAAAACTGCTCTACCGACGTTTAGACGTAAGGCAAAATGGCTTATCTGCAGTAATGAGCGTCTTTCATAAAACTCTTAATTTTACTTTACTTTATACTTGAATAATTTTTTATTATTATTGATAAATTAATATTGACCTTATATCACTGTTTTCACTTGAGTTAAGGTAATTTTTACTCGTATTACTATTTTTATTTTATCTGTTATGGTCGCCATTATTGTTGCTACGACATACAGAGCCACGAGTGACAAAACTTAGAACTAAAATATACTATTTGACGCTTCTATTCACGCTGTTTTATAAACCCGCTAATCGTTGACCCGCTGTATTGATAAATGCAAAACGTTTATGCAATTCTGCGTGTTCAAGTTCAGTAATTATGGAAAACCGCTGAACATTGTTCAGTTGTTTTACATAACGGAGCTGTTTTGTAAAACCACTAGCAGTTTTGTAAAACAGCGGATTCTACAATCCATCTGCGACATATCCACGCAGAGAGACGCGTCGGCCACTGTCTCATTGATGGCAACATGCTTGTCACCGCGTGTCTGTGTGTCTGTGACTACGTGTGTATGTGCTCAGCTCGACGTGATCCCCTGGAGGTGAGCGGAAGACGTTTTTTCCTTGGTTCGTGACAATTAGGTGCGGGTGCGCGTGCGCAGGCGTAACGTCACGCCGCGACATGCACGCGCGCTCATTAGTGCCGCGGGGACATCAACACCGCGGGGCTCGCCCACCTCGCCACCGCAGCCCGTGACATCGCACTCATTAAGCTTTTTACTTCAAACCTGGCCCTGAGTTGGTCATTTCAGGGCTTACTCTTTCGAAAGCAAAAAACCTGATGAAGACAGCGAGTATCAACTATAAGTATTGCTAGAGCGATAAGTATTGTTAACAACATGAGCTGTGCAGAATACTGTCGTGCAGTTGTAAGGGTCAGCCAGCAAGGTCGTGCTCCGAAGTCAATGTTACAGAACCTGAGAGCTGAACCAACCCAAATGAAATCCGGAAAGCGGCAGCGAATCAAAACAGTAGTTACATCAAGTAGGCCGAGGATGATGAGATCTGCGCCAATCTGCCCAGATTGCAGCACAACTGGATTAGCGAACAGCATACTAGTACATAAGCAAGATATCTGAAGTTTAATTTACTTGCGGCAGGAAGCGACTGAGCGCTAAATTGGACATTAGTCTAGCTGACCCTAGGGCTACCGAACTCAGGGAGTCATTCTACCTAGCTCGTGCTTGTCGGTAACAACATACATTGTTAACAACCTCTTATCAACAATGGATGTCTTCTCAAACACCAATGTAAAGGTCATCATGCCTTCCTTAAAACAAATAATTTCGACATTCTTTGTCCAAGAACCTGAACGCTACGGCTGCAGCTGTCTTACGTCAATGTTCAACTCAAAGCCACACATCTGTCAGTTGGTTACTCCTGGTTCCATTGTCCCTACAATGTTTTTATTCAGCAAGACTTCGTGTTTCAGCCATCTATTGTAACTTCGTAGGTTCACTTCGTAGGTAGGATCGCTATCTCTAGCAGCCCTAGTCGTGACGCTGCTGCGGCTGTCGGTCCATCTGGACCGTTACACTGCGCATGCGCACCGGCCGCTTGATTCACACTCCACAATCACATGCCGAACTGTGCAAATGTACCGCGCACTAATGAGCGGCCGGTCGATGAACCCGCACACACACACACACATACAGGACACTGAAGAAAAACCGACACTCATCCGAAGCAGTAATAGCGGCGTTTAGTGAACACTTATATTTGTGTGTTCGCGTTAAAAAACAAGTGTTTGATCTCTTGACTCCTCATTAAGTGTAAACGTTTGCGTCCGTCAAGATACTGTTATCTGTTTGATAGATCGGAGCTGGGCTTTAGCCAACTTCCCTGTTCGTTGCTTGGGAATGACGTCATGACAATAAAATTGATAATCTTTGTAACTTGAGTTTACAATGTAAACTGTAAAGTATAGTCAAATCCTTGTTAACATTTGTTATTGTTTCCACTAAAATGTCAACTTTATGTTAGTGTTATTAAGTTGATTTTAGTATGAATTCTAAAAAGTAATTTTGTTGGAGTTGTAGCGCAAACTGAACCTTAAAGAAATTTTTCCAAATACTTACACATAACCGATTTGTTTACATTTTTTAAATCTAAGTTGTGAACACAGCTGCTTGCTTCACCCTTCGTTTTGTATTCAGGAAAATTCTAAGCGTAGAATTTGAAACCCATCGATTGCATTGCATCACTCTTGTTCAGTACATAGTCGTCATGTCAATACAACCAACCCATACGGACTCCTACGGAAGTGACCTTTACGTGAACAATAACGCACTCATCCGTGATCCAACAAGATTCCGGCAGTCACACAACTGTGCCCTCTTTGATTAGCGCCATTCAGAGCTGACAGCAATCACGCGGACGACTTGTTGTGACAGCAGCCGTCGCGCGATTAGTCGCGCTCGCCGTCGTGACCCACTACCCAGCGCATCATGTGAAGAAGTTTATCAACCAATGAGACGGCCAGACTGTCCCCGCCCACGTGACCGGCGGTGACGGACCACCAACGACACGGAGACAAAAAGTTGATGAGTGACGAAAACGCCATGAAACTCGCCGGACCACCGACCAGCGCACCACACTTAATTACGGCGACTAAGCGCGGCGCGACCGCGGAGTGTCGATGTGCACTTGAATTTATACGTAGATAAAATGCTTGTTCGCAGTATCGTGGTGCACGGCGCACGCGCAGGCGCGGGTTGCGTGGCCGCCGCGTCTGCGCGTGTTCACACGACATCCTGACCCGCGCGTGGAGGGAGGGGGAGATTAATAAATTATGTTAAGTTTGAAATACATCATTTTGTCAAACTTTCACCGTTGCTTTATAATGAGATTGTGTTGTGAAGCTGTTTTAATTCGTTTAGTTTAAAAAACAATGATTTATGTTGAGATATCTGCGCGTGACGTTGATTTGTTTGGGCGGTAGCTGCACCCGCGCCGATGCATTCCGCTACGATCGCTCGCGAATGCTCAGTGCGAGTGTTTTATTGTTGAAAATGTTGCAGATTGATTCTTGAAATGTATCTGCAGTCTGCATTTATTGAGCCTAGAAGAAACTAAATTAGTTTATTGAGAAATAAGTGTCTTCCTTCTCTTGGGATCGAACCTAATACTTAGATACGATTACAGTCTAGTTAAACAAATGAATTAATCTTGTTCAAAGTGTATCGTAATCTAGTCTGGGAGCTGTCCATTGTTCTTGGGAGTAGTTGGGAGGGAGTATTGTGCGCTGGCCGGGCGGCGCAGGCGCAGCTCAATTAAGTAGCGACGTCGTAATTGCACAGATAGTCGCTATCGCCGATCGCGGAACAAATTGACCGCGAAATCGATTACAATCGGTTGCCGGACAATGGCGACCAATCGCGCTTCAGGAGCGTTGCGCGCGCGCACTATTGGCCGCCGCGTGCACGCGCCGCTTCACACAATGCTGCTGAAATCTGAAACTTGAAAAGCTCCACCATATTGGATTCCGCATTCGATTCGCCTCGCACCGTGACGTCAGACCCATTCAAATTGGTCTCCGGTGGCGACCAGGAACCCGCAGCTATGCATTACATTACGCCATTAGAGCGAAAAGTTCAGCTTACAGAGCTCAGCCCACCAAATATTCGTCCTCATACAATTATAATACCTTGCTCCAGGTCGTGTGTGTGGGTGCTCAAGATAATCTATGTAATGCAGCACTAAGTCCATTTGTCAAGTAATAAAGTTATCGGTGCACATTATATCTGGCCTCACAAAGAGCTCTATGGGACAGTAGCCGGCTCCTGTTCTAGCCCGCTGGGCTTGCGGGGGGGCTGAGGTGCGCGGGCGCACTCTACCGAATCAATGGGCAATTATCGTGGGCGCGGGGCCATTAGTGCTATCATGACGTAGGTACGTAGCAGAAGGTGCACTGCGATACCTGAACACGAACGTCTGTAGCTAACAGTCCAACATTTAGGTACTTACCAATGAAAACCCGTGTCATTCAGTCTGTGTCACCAAACAACCTTTTTAACCAACTTCAAAAAAGGAGGAGGTTCTCAATTCGACTGTATATATATTTTTTTGTATGTTTGTTACGTGATATCTCCGGCAATTGTAAATCGATCACAAAACATTTTTTTAATGGATAGGGTATGCCTCAGGGATTGTCCCATATAAATTTCATTAACACTTGGGTAGTTTTTGAGTTATCTTCAATAATACGTATTTTTGCCAATTAGTTTATATTGATGATGTTATAATAACTTTCTGTCACTGATATATAATAATAATATATTTATTTGCATAAAAACACGGTATAAAAAGATGGTAAAAGTACAATGTAGAACAAAACATGTTTTGCCAATATAATGATAAGCATGCATATTTTTCAATATGTAACTGACATTAACATTGTTTCTCAATGAAATCTTTAACACTATAAACACTACATATTAACAGATAACTATTCGTACATTTTATTTTTAAATAACTTTACATAGCAAGTAGTGTTATACGAATTGTTGTCGGGTGAGCGCAACTAAAAAGTGAAAAAGTCGGTGGCAAACAACGACAATGCGAACTCGACGACACCGACTTCCGAAATTAAAGTAATTTTTTACTTTGTAGTGTTTTTTGGAAGTCAGTTGTTATTTTTTATTTTTTTAATGTTTTTATGTTTTGGTTCGAAGGGCAAATGGGTGTCAAACCTTTTTTGTCTCTCAATGTTGAAGGTGTGTGGCCAACACTTTGGTTCACTTTGATTCAAGTATAGTCAGAAGTGATACTTCTGTATGTGGTTATAGTGTGTCTGCGGTAGTCTCTGAGGGTTGGGGGTGACGGGTGAGGTGGGTGACTTGGTGGCCCACCGGGGTCGCGATAACCCTCGGGAGCCGCAACAACATAATTGCTCGCTATCGGGTATCTCGGCTGCGCCAGCGCAAGTACCGCGTGCTATCAGCGCGGTATCGGCGCTGATACCTTTGTTACGCTCCTGTTGGAGAAATAGTGCTCTGCGTCGTTAGATAGGCCTTATTCCACGACCACGACTCTGCTCTGTATTATTACCTGGCATTTTGAGAAAGAACAAACTTAAGTGGCAGTGGGCAGGGCACATTGCTCGCAGAACAGATGGCCGATGGGGCCGAAAGGTTCTGGAGTGGCGACCGCGTACCGGGAGACGTAGCATTGGAAGGCCTCCCACAAGGTGGTCCGACGACCTTGTGACGGCCGCAGGAACTCGTTGAATGCGAGAAGCATAGAACCGGTCGAAGTGGAGGTGCTTGGGGGAGGCCTATGTCCTGCAGTGGACGTCTTTCGGCTGAAATGATGATGACTTTGAGAAAACTTCGGAAGTCGTTTACAATATTGTCATCATTCTTACTCGAACAGCTCTTCTATAAAACTGCACGTAACCTTAACTTTCTGAGAGACAAGATTATCACTTTTCGGGTACCAAGCCATGTTCCTGGTGAAAGCCCGGGGTATTCTATCCATAGCGATTACACGACTATGGAGACCGATGTCCCTGTCAGTACATAACAAACCTGCCCATCACACTACAGTCGTTCGCTTGCTCGTTTCCCTCATTGCGTGCGTTTGTCTGCGCGGTCCGCCGCCAGATTTCGCCGTGTCGCGCTGATGATGTCATCCGTCGTCGTCGCATGCGTCGCCGCGCCCTGTCGCCGTGTCGCTGTCGAGGGCTGATGACAACCCAGATAACATGGCCCTGTTACCGGACAACCAGTGATTGGTAAGGGCTGCATGGTTAGTTATCGTTATAATTATGTGAAAGAAGAGGAGCTTTCATAAGAACGGAAACAAATGAAGATTGATTTGACATCAAGCGTAAATATTTTCAGACTTGTTTTTGAAATGAATCAAAATTCCTTTGATATTTATGCACTATGCACCCTGTACACACTGACGTCTATCATACAAGTAATACAAGTCAGTGCCGTGCCGGTACCTGACAACTTAATCAAGTGCAGTAGGTTACTAACAATATAAGTACCTACCTTCAGTTCCAGTATCATTTTAATCTTAATTCAAAACCATCGCTTGGTGTCGCAGTCGCGATCGCCAGTCGTCAGTTCACGATAAGTGCAGCGACCATGCGTTATCGTCGGATCGCGCTGTCCGTCCGCGGCGACGTTATCACGCGCGTGATTGTCACACTCTATCACCGCTCGCCGTCTATTTGTCGACAACGCGTCGATACTTCTATTTAATTATCGACGCGATCGAACATCGGCCATCGCTCTCGCAGTAATTGGGGCTATAATTTATGCCGTGTAAGATATTACGGCTATAAAGTGACAAGCTCGTCCGACGCACATAACGGGTACGGGGTACCCTACTAGTACGGTGTACATAGCGCGGAGAACAGATACAACATGTCTTATCGACTCTTCATGCGCTACTAATACTGTGATAGATAAGTCTTAACAATGACCAAAGAGTATTGATGACAAAAACATGTCTGATCGGTTTGTAAGAACAAGATTGGAAATATACATAATAATAATCCAATCCAACACCTGACTTGTTTCGGTCTGTAATCAACGGCGCCGGCTTATATGATTTTATAAATTAAATAAATAATTAAGCCCTTGATTGTAACTATTAAGCCGCACCCTGAGACTCCGCACGTGTTGCCGCACGCTGGTGATGCCATCGGTTTAGGGGCGCTTAGTCGCGGTCACGCTATTAACACAAACTATTAATGAATGGCACAATGAGTGCGGACGGCAGCGCGATGCCTCTGTAGATAAACTGCAGTGATCTGCTATAGACCATAGCCAGCATAGCCACAACAGCCCGTAGTCCCCAACAGCCCGACAGCCCGCGACCGTCGCAGCTGCGCGGGCGCGTCCCGCTAATTAAGGGCGGGTCTAGGGCGGGTGCACACCGCGGCGGGGAGATCGTTTTAATTGAAGTCGTTACAATTAATTAAGTAAAGTAGTTAATATTTAACTGTGTACGTGTCTGCCTGAGTTGTTACAACTCGCCAGTACTTACTAGTGGAACTGTTACTGTATGTGAGAGGATGTGCTACTACTGGATGTACCAGTAATTGGTTCTATTGTGATAGTCAGAGACGGCTTCAAATTAAATAAAGTAAAATTATAACAATCCATAAATAGTAATCTTCTTATAAAACCTGAAGTATGTATGTATATGTTTCAACCTTACTTCCTCGATGCCCTGCTAGTTCGTCTTCTGTTTAATCTGTTTGTAATAAGATCACGCTTCTCTAAGTAAATCTATCGAACTATACCGTCATTATTAAAAGTGTATCTCGCCCCTAATAGTTACGGCGACCCCGGTTGTCCTGGCTGCACTTAATCACGGATTGGTTCACAATTAGCGATTTCGCCTCTCTTGCCCGCGGCCGCCGTCGGACAATAGGCCCCCTACGCCAGGCTCCGGTGGGCCCCTGCGTTTCGTGTGCACTTGTGTCGGGGACTCATTGTCTGTGGGCACACAGCTCCGAGGCCGATGTTAATTTTGAATGTGTCATCAATGGACATTCATAATGATGTCGCATTTAATTATCGCATGATAAGCGACGGTGTCGTCGCTCCGCGTCTTTATAAAAACTAAAGCTACGGTAGTTATTTGTAGTAACACGTGTTTCACAAAAATACCCTTTACAACGTCATAGTTCTTTAATACTACGGTATTCATGTCAGAGAACCGGACGATGAACTAATAGCAGCGCGCCGTCAGTACATCTACTCGTATATCTATACATATACCTACCTAATAGAATAAAATCGTAGCGAATTCAAAACTGTACATTGTTTTTTTTAAGTATTTTTTGCGAGTTCTGGGAATGATTTCAACGTGCCGAGGTCTGGGAATGATTCCAACGTGCCGAGGTCTGGGAATGATTCCAACGTGCCGAGGTCTAGGAATGATTCCAACGTGCCGAGGTCTAGGAATGATTCCAACGTGCCGAGGTCTGGGAATGATTCCAACGTGCCGAGGTCTGGGAATGATTCCAACGTGCCGAGGTCTAGGAATGATTCCAACGTGCCGACGTCTGGGAATGATTCCAACGTGCCGAGGTCTAGGAATGATTCCAACGTGCCGAGGTCTAGGAATGATTCCAACGTGCCGAGGTCTGGGAATGATTCCAACGTGCCGAGGTCTGGGAATGATTCCAACGTGCCGAGGTCTGGGAATGATTCCAACGTGCCGAGGTCTAGGAATGATTCCAACGTGCCGAGGTCTGGGAATGATTCCAACGTGCCGAGGTCTGGGAATGATTCCAACGTGCCGAGGTCTAGGAATGATTCCAACGTGCCGAGGTCTGGGAATGATTCCAACGTGCAACGCCGAAAATATAATTTTTAGAATTTTTCTCTGTTTGACTGAATTTGTTCCAACATCACGCAAATAGGTAGCTACTACCGGATAGATTCAGTTAAAATTTTGCACAGTTATTTCTTATAAGTAAGTCGGGTCAGTCGATAGGGTATAAATAATTATCACGCTATGTGCTTGGGGGGTGAGCAATACTACAATATGTTCGTATTCTGCTTTAGTAAAATATTATGTATGTAAGAAAAAATCTACATCTTTTTAATAAAATAAGCGATAGACATAATTTTAATAGGTACTAGAAATAAAGATAAAATACATCAACCACTTTTCAGATTAGCCAAGGTACATACATCTTTTATGGGGTACTGTGTTAAATGTTACAATAAAATACCCTGTGATATATTGCAATTACATGAAAGAAAATTTAAAACTCACATTAAACGTACACTTTGTAAACAAGCATACTATAAATTAGAAGATTATATCCAAGATAAGAACGCTTGGAAACATGCTGGTCCTGCTCCATAGGACAATCTAGAGTCTAGACAAAATCAAACGGGTTGCTAATTTAATTGTAAATTTATTCTTTTTTTATTTAAATTAATTTACATTCTGTAACTACTTAACTCACACCCTGACTTATTACTTGTAGTTTTTATTTTATTTTATTTAAATGAAAATCATTTACTTTTAGCATGCTTGTAAATATGTGAGCACCATGTATCTCAGATAATTAATTTATATGCCATGGATTCATTTTTAATTCTTTTACCTATTGTGGTATAGTAATTTTATTTTAGGTGCATCGTCTTCACATATTATTATTATATAATTAATGTATACAAAATATTGTAAAACATTTTAAAAGAGTAACGGTGGAGTTTCTTGCCCATTCTTCTCCATACGAAAACTACCTTTTGGAATGGGCGACTAGAATCAATTCTATTTGTTGTAATTTCTGACATTCAAAAGTGTGTCTACTGTAGTGTGTATGTAGTGTGTAGTGTACTTTTATGTGCCTATTTGAAATAAATGCTTTGACTTTGAGTAGGTTCCTATACGGTAAATTGTAAAAAGCGAGGTTAGAATATTGAGATAGTTACAGATTTGACCTTTTAAATGATTAGCATCACGCTATTCCTATAAGGACCTAAGTAGATATAATCATGACATAATTATAAGAACGGCTATTTTAGTCAACTTTCGACAAAGCAAATAGCTTAGCGCTTCGAAGACTGCTTTGCAAACGCTAAGTTCGATTGCCAACAATTGTAATTTTTGCTGCTTCTTTTTTTACATGTGTTTATACTATTACATTATAGTTCGTAATACATATATAGAAAAACATAAAGTTTAGGCCTCCTTTGACAAAGGAGGCCTAAACTTTATGTTTTTCCACTGGGTCTTGAGAAATGCCGTGTATTTACAATGTACTCATATATTATTATAGGAATAGTCTGCAGGAATGCCGTCAATCAGTTTACTGATATTCGATATACGCAGGACAGGAACGCAGGCGTTCATTCGTTTAATCAAAACGAAAAACTTTGCAAAGCAATGGAAAATGACTACTGAAGGCTGCGGGAGGCCACCTCAGGACGAGCTGCTTCTCACGAACCACTGTACGTCGCTAGTCCTGATTCTCTTCATATTTTAGCTGCTGGGACTAAACCTAGACACGTGGTATTCAGGGGAGGTTTTTATTAATTGTAGCAACTATTTTAGTATATATTGGTACCTTACGAAATCCACGCAATCGAAGTTGCTGGCAGAAGCTAGTAATTAATGAGACAATAACAAAAAGTATGGAACAAAGAGCGGGCAGTGCCAGTGGGATACACGGGCGCGTGGTCAGCTGGGCACGTCCCTGCGTCCGCGAGGCGTGGTGCGTACGTTCAGATGAAGAGATGCTCCTAATCGTCGCTGTCAATTAGGGTATTACACAAAGACGGTACGAACAGAAGGACCACTCCAGTAGTAGCCCTCTTCATAATACGGTCCATGTCAAGAAATCGCAGTTATAATAATTCATCATCAAGTCAGGCTTATGAAATTATTGTAACGGTACCTGTCCCGAGTCAGGTATCCACCGACTTATTGCTCAGTAGTTATTTTGCTAAATAATTGAATCTTCTGTAGACACTTCCTTATTTTGTAGCAACAAAGAACCTCGGCGCTTGCGCACCTATCGATCAGTCCGGCCCGCTCCGACCCGCGACCCGCGTCGACCCGCGCCTGCTCGCCCGCTCCCCCTGCGATGTTAATTAAAGATAGATGCGCCCGCGCCCGATCATAATTTAGAGATTATCTTTGTGTGAGCCCGAACAGGACTTTCAAATTTGTTGGCTGACAATTTGAGATATTTATTTGGAGATAAGGCGTCGACAGCGCCCGCGTCCGCCTCTCGTCTCGGCGATACTCCTCCATAAACACCATTCGTAATAAACAGCTAATACTAATGAACACGGAGTGAGTGACCTGCGCCAGCGCGGTGCCTGTGTCCTGCACATCCGTTCTCATGGCGACCACGCCGGCCGGCGCGCGCGCAGCGGGGGCTAACATTGCGACGCGCATCTCTTACAGATACAACTTCATCGCTTGTTCCAGTGCCGTTACTCGAATACCTGTGCCGACGATGAAAGTCTCTGGAATGATCCCAAATTTAAACTGCTGCCCTCCTAGTTACATACCAGGCTTCCAGTAGGCACACATCAAACTGAGTAATGTCTATTAAAAACTAGTTTGTTTTTATCTTTAATTGCTGTATGTTTTTGTTTGAATTATGTTTCCCAGCTATAAACTTGTCAGCTTTGAGGTTAATTACCTTGTTTAAAAGTTAACAAACTCGCTGGTCGTTGGGCAGCGCCCGCCCCGCCCCCCGCGATCCCGTCTAATGCCGCAGATTTTATTCTGAACAACAGCAATACGAAGCATACGTAGGTGTACAGAGAGCGAGCATCGAGAGCGTTACATATTTTATATAATTACATATCTTTCTTTGTAAAATAGAGATTTTATATTTAGAGCTCAAAAAAAATGTATTAGATCCATGTGTGGCCTAAATAGCACCGATAGTTGTCAACCGTTCTTTAGATGCCTGAACATTCTTACCCTACCATCACTGTACATCTATGAAACAAATATATTTGTCAAAACACACGTCTCACAGTACAAAGTAGCTTTTAAAAGTCACTATCGAAAACTACGAGATAAAAATAAGTTAGAGCTTGAAATCACACATGGTAGAACAGCCTTAATGAATAAAAGCACTTTCTGTATGGCCACAAAAATATTTAACAAGCTACCTGAGACATTAAAATCTTTAAACCTTGACAAATTCAAAAAAGAGCTTATGAAAATATTAATTGATAATTAATGTTACTACTCGCTGAAGGACTATTTGGCCGACAGTTCTATAACGCCTCCTATAGATAATAAGTATTAGGTCATCTATTTTGACATTACTGTACCTATTTATTTTTACTAATCGACATTGCAATCCTAATTCAACATCTATGTGCTATCTTAGATTTAATTGTTGACATTGAAGGTATAATTTATTGATTTAATAATAAATTGTTTTGACATTTCTGTATTAATTTTAAATTTTATGATTGATATTATTTTCTACATTTTTTGTTGACAATTTGAAAATATTTATGCATCGCTTACACTTTAGCATTCTTGTTTTTTTATAATTTTAATTGATAATAGTATTTGTTGCACGTAGATAATTAATAATTAAATGTAAAATTGATGTTCATATTTGTACGCCAAATGGCAAAACATAGAGCGCATATGAATGTAACACCTATTTGTAACAACCTATGTTAACAAATAAAGAATCTGAATCTGAATCTAAATTGCTCGCAAAAAGAATGGTCCAGGGGAATGTGTCGCCCCTCCCCCGCTCACCGGTCCGGACGGGCGGGGGCAGGGAGAGCGCACGGCGGCGGTTGCCGGCCGGCCGCGGCGCAATCATGTAATTATATCATTCCACTCCTGAGAAATCAAGCACAATTCGCAATAAGATTTATTATAGCGTTTTTTCCTAGATCGGAACGATTTATCTCGGCGAGTAGCGGCGCGGCGTCGTGCAGCGTCGTGTGGCGCCGTGCGGCGTGCGCGCTCCATTACTTTAATTAAACTAATGAATTAGATTAGCGGCGGCTAATGGCGCGGGTGTCCATCCGTGATTTGTGAACGTCCGCGCGGCTCTCGCACACTATCAATAACTTTGCGTGCTCTCTATTAATATCTGTCAGGTTGATGCGCGCGCGCACCGCTCCGCATCATTTGTCTCGCGATGTTGCGTCGCTTGCACAATCGCTCACGGCAGCAGCGCGGGCGCAGGTCGCATCGGTTTCTTGCAAAAAGAAGGACTTCTGTAGGAAACTTCTTCTAGTAATTACTGGCATGGTAATTAGTTTCTGCATGATTTATAGTCCTCACTAAAAATGATGTATTTATTGCAAAGTTAATGAACTGCTACAAGTGCGCAGGCTCTACAATTATTACCAAGCGCAAGTCGTTACTAGCAAGCTATAGTCTGAAGCAGAATTACAAGCTACTGTTTAAGTTGGCTTGAGCCTTCTTCTATGATATTATTCATCATACCGATGCGTTCTTCCTTATTGAAAGCATCCTCGTCATAGCCTCACCATAGGACGACTACGAAGCGCAGCCTTGACCGAGAGCCCCCACGAGCCCCCTGGGCCGCGTGAGACCGTGTCTCAACCACCAGCAGTGGTGACGGCTGACGGGTCGGCGGGACGGTGACTAGCGGTAACGATGGACTGGAGTGTTAGCGGCAGGAGTCACGCACGCTGTGTCACCTTATATGCGTGCGGCTACAGCCGCAGGGGTCGCCACGCGATCCGATACGATGCGATTAACGGCGGTACTACGCGGAGGTCAGGGACATATAGGGACAATACAAATATTACTTAGCTACGGGGTATTCCGTCCCACGACATTGTCCGAATGAAAATTTTGTAATAGTAGATTATTAAACAAGGGCTGTATGACATCAATTGCATACGAGGTTTTTGGCGCCTGAGCGAAGCGAAGGCGCTAATTAACCCGAGTATGCAATTGATGCTTACGCCCGAGATAAATACTCTGCTTTACATATCGATTGTGAGGTAAGTAAACAACAAGACAGCAGGTTTCAATGAACATTTATTAAGAAGAAAAAAATGTGTATTTAATTAAAATTAATAGTAAAATTATTACAATTTGTAAGAGAATATGGTCACGTTCTTTTTAGGTATATTTATAGTTTGAATATGAGTTTGTGATGATAAGACTTGAGTTTGAGTGACTTGAGGTTCTTGTATCGTAAATGGCGGCAGTTGACTGGTACTATTTTCTTCATTAAAAAATGGCTCAGATGATGTGCTTTGACGTGGTGATTTTAAGTTTATATTTTCTGTTATTTTAGAAGTAATTTTGCTTTTGTTTGCCATCGAATCTTCGATATAACCTTCGGCCACTTTGCTGGACTTCCAGCCGCCGTGCCTTTTTAACAGAGTGAGGTTGGCTCCCGAATCAGCCAATAGAGTCGCTGATGTTCTGCGAAAGCAATGCCCGGTGTATAACTCTACGTTACTCAGTTTTAAATATGTGGCTATTTGCTTTGGCATGCCTGTAAATTTGTTTTTTCCTATTACTTGTCTGTGGCATTTTCCTTTACTGTAATTAAGAAAAAAACGATTTGTATCCACGTTTTCAGGCCGAAGAGCTTGATATTTTTCAACATAATTTGCAAATTCTTCATGCACAACAAATGACCGGTCAATTTTAGTTTTCGTGTTAGGCAGTTTTATGAGTAGTAATTTGTTATGTTTTTCTACATTTTCTATTGTCAAGTTTGTCAATTCCACGGTTCTGCAGGCTCCCGATATCCCAAAAATTAGAACAACCTGTAAAAAAGACATAAGTTGTATTAAAGGCACCAAATTCGCATAGTATTTTTGTGAAATATTTTGGTAACTTATTAAAAAGGGCAAGTAAATACGTAGGTACCTTTATTGCTAAATAAATTTCATCCGGAGCTTCATTTAAGAATTTCTGTACTTCTTCTGCAGTAAATACCTTCGATTTCTTGCTTTTAAAGCCGTCAGACTGCCTTTTCAAGAAAGCAGTAAGTTTAGAAAAATCTTTCAAATTCACGTCATGTTTTGTCATCATTGTAGATTTTAGCATGGAATAAAAGCACCATAAACTGGAAGGTTGTAGCCTCTTAGATAATTCATCAAAATATGATATAAAAACACTTTCAGAAAGAGATTTCACTTTTTTTTCTGACCGCCATTTCATAAATTCGTCGTATGCCTTTACATATCTTTCTTTCGAGTTCGGCGGTAATATATTTTCGACAACTGTTTTTGCCCTTTCTTTAATAAAATCGGGCGTTAGATCTATGTCTTCGTCACTAGACATGTTTAAAACTTTTGAAAAAGAATTCAAACAAGAAAATTAATTATTTTCGCGATGCTTTCGCGCCTACTAGTAGACTGCCTTTTTTTTTCACGCACGCAAGCGCGTCAAATCTTGCTGGCCAGTTTGATTTTTAAATCGATTCCATCTAACATACGATGTGGAAACAAATAGTTCCATATTTAAAATAAAATCTTTATAAAATAAATTGTCTAGATTCCGATTCGAGTAATTAATCGATACCGAGAAAAAAAAAATAACTTTTTAAAAATATTCTTCGTGCAGTATGAGTATGACAGTTCTTTTTTCAAATTCCAAAACCTATGCTGTAATGATAGTCATACACCCCGGCATTCAGGGGTGTAAGGGTGTACTTACAGAGCAAGAGATATGTAAAAGCTTTTACGTTATACAATAAGCTTGTGGTCCCCCCTACCCCTTACTTATTGACTCCCTTTGATAAGACATCTGTGACTATTATGGAAACTTTTATATATGAATTGTGCATCGTCATTTATACCATTGATACTTCCATATGCTAGTGGTGGTTCTTTCAATGATCAGTTATTTCAAACAGCTCTTACGAACATTCTCTGTGAGCGTCGTAACAACATGAGACGTGTGGGTACATTGGATCACGTCGTCATTTACATGGATGCTTACTCCACTAATGACGCACATTAGTCACCGCGAGTGATCACTACAATTGAACGCTTCACACGCGCATCTTATCCGAAGACAAACGACGCGACACCTCGCAAGCATGCGCGTAATTAGTACCGAATTATTGACCATCTACCATCCACGTGCGACCTTTCCCCGACGTCAGGGGCCAACAAATTGTAAAATTACAAATATTACTCACAAACAGTCATGTCTTTGACGATCAGTTAATAGTGGACAAATTGACGGCGCCTGCGCCCAAGCAAGCTAGGAAGGTACAGAAGGTACACTAAAGTGAAGAGCGCTTAGGTTTAGGTTAGGAGCGCGAAGGGGACTTCGAGAGACCGTCAGTAAGCCTACCAGGAGAAGTCAACACTGAGAGACCCGATTTGCCGCATTTTAGTGTTTTTGTCCATCGCTGGTATGTAGTAACTACAGTGGCTTACAATCGGGCATTATATTCGGTCTGGGTCTGCTGTATTTACATGCTCGACGGACCCCACCGTTAACGATAGTACATTAATGCGTAATGAGCGTCAGTATGTCTGTGAGTCAAACGTCTAACGTTACGGCTACAAGTGGCTGTCAGCAAGTCATCCGTCACCATTGAGTCGATAACACGCTGGTGACACAACACACACGACGTTCACTGACTTGTGCATGATGGAGGGTTATTGATGATGAGGAGTTATGAGCGTCACTATTATTTGACACAATTGTTCGGCGCGGTAACCCGAGCCTTTGTAAACGTATACAGTTACCTTATGATCTCACAAAATGCTGAATGCTAATTATTATACTGATAGGGATATACTGATAGGGATATACTGAAGGGGGTACGGCAGTATTTGTATCTGCTAAATAAGTAAAGCAGGTCAAGAGACTCTCCCTGACATTTGTCGCTGTATCGACCTTCAGATCTTAATCACATGTAGATTGATATCTGTGAAGAACTGCAGAATTAGAAAGAGGTTTCAACACAATCTTATAATTCGCTGCTTGTATCGCCCATTATTGGCTAATAATTTGATCGTCTCCTCGAAGTGGCATATTAGGTATGTTAATGTATTAAAAACTGAATACTGCTAAATAACAACCAGCAATGTCCGCCCACTTTTATTGATACTATAATATTTAGGTTAGTCTCGATTTACATAAGTTAGGTCCGCTCAGATATACTTCCGATCAGTACTACTTCTTGCTTCTGTTTCATAATTATGACAAAATTATAAAAAAATATATCTTAGTGTGTGTTGCATGCTGCGCCCCGGCAGACTATCACCAGCCGGAGTGCCGCGCGCCGGCTGATAGTCGTCACGTCATAGTAATCGTATGAGACGCGCGCTTCTTTTCTAATACCTAACGATTTATAGTAATTGTAGTATCGCGTGCGCACGCGCAGCCCCCGCCGAGCTCGAGTGCCGCCGTACCTCACTGGCTCAGCGGCTGCGCGGCTCGGCGACAACGGAACAAGTTGTGACATGCGCACACCCTGCATCAATAGCCGCAGAAGGTTTAATTCCAACAACAATAGATTGAGTAAAAATTAGTAGTTTAGAATATTTCTGGTATAAGCTACAATAATTGCAATCAATTACCTATCCCTCTCAGTGTGCATGAGGTCACGTGTGGCATGTGGTGACTTATGTTGAGTTGTCTTTTGCTCCTATCCGCACAGTGTTCCGCGGAGGCAGGTTCAGAGGCTGCTTGTAAACCGATGTAATGGCGCGTCCTCCGCGTGTCAGTGCTGCATCACGTGCCGCGTGATTTGTGAACCCTGCCGCTAAACCCTGACATGTTATTAAAACACCATAAAACGTAACTCACCTAATATTAAAGAAGTCACCAAATATATCAAATATCGCCGAGTGGGCGGCGGCCATTCTTTACGGCGTTATTATCACATTTAACATAATCCGTGGCTTTTAACGACAAACGATACCGATTGAGGACCTACTTACATAGCTGTGTTGGTTGGTGGTTCCGTAGGGAAACAACAAAAGCTTTTGAGGTTCGTGATGGTCATTTTAAACATATTAACTGACGAAATGAGCATGAAGGTACTATAATATGCAGTTGCACCTCTGCCCGAACCTTGGCGGACGACGGGCGTGTTGTACGGGTGTGTAATGTTCACGTCACCAGTTCAGGCTGTTGTCTACGTAAATCCAAGAGGTTTCTTATTAACCATAACTTGTGACTCGTCACCGGATACAAGAAACCGACGTGTAACGTGATCGTGTAGGGCGACAACAGGCACAGTGCGAAGTTGTAAGCCCGTCGTATATCTCTTGCGCAGCGGTAGAGTGGACAACCGCGGCCCGCGGGTTCGCCTGCGCTTGAGCACTACTACCTGTAAACCTTTCATGAAGGCCCTTTTCTGGGCAAAACTCATTTTGCTTGCTAACAAATAACTGTATACACACGTCAACAGTTTACAACCCAAAGTATTTCAGACTCTTTCTGTTGATGCCTTCTGTTCTTTACCGACTTCGTTACTACTACCGAAATCGTTCATTACTGTGTGTAGGAAGTATAAAATTATAATTTTCATGCCTCATGCCGTACCGCGCAACTCCCTCGTCTCATTGTATGCATGCATGTACCGCATCCAGTTAATCCTAGTTTATGTAAACGCAGTTATTACGTGCCCCGAGCGCTCTCCCGTCACAACACTGCGTTGACGTCACGACGCGTATCTGCTCTGTCCCGTAAAACAACAATAAACGTCATGATACCTACTGATATAGCGCAGTTCACTTATTGTCACTAATGAATTGGTTCTCATGGCGCATTGTATGCGCGGCCGCCTCGCGTCCGATATCCTGTATCTTATTACGAGTGACTCATTTTGTTATTCGGTTCGTTTCGATGTCTGTTTATTTTATTGTTTTTCGATTAATTTGAGATCTGGGCGTCGATACTGGACGATTCATTGTAGTATGGTATTAACATTCCAACGATAATAATCATTTATATCATTAATTAGGTATTATTTGCCTCTTAAAAAGCCTTAAGAACCTTATTGACAGCTAAAATTAACATTCGGAACGTGATATTTTAAAATGACTTGCAATGATGAGCAAAGATAAATTAGTCAGAACATACTAACTTAAGGAATGCTCCACATCCGAGCTATTTAACAGTTTGTAATAACTTATTGCGCTCACAAATCCATTTACTAAGCGTGGTTATTAAGACTACATTCCCAAAACGGTTTATTTAAGGTTTACAAGTTTGTACCTACATGCCTGTGTCACGTGCGGCCCTTGTATCTTGTGTGAGCACTCAATCTCTGGGCACTGGGCTCTGGGCAGAGTGGTCAGTGACCGCCGCGCGTCACGCCGGAGTGATAAGCTCTCTTTCCATGTAGGGCGCGGTTTTTGACGTGAGCTGCTTGTCGCCGTGTGTGGACACGCTTTGTAGAGTAAATATCGCAACTATGGACTTTTAACGCTTCGCCTACTGCAAGCAAAATGTGATATTTGTTAATGATTAATTCAGGAATTGCCGGTCTGCTCTGAAGTAGGTGGTGATATTCTACAACTCTCTCTCAATTTGGTAGACTAATTTAGGCTTGTACCAACATGAATGTCTCCGTTTTGTTATAAGGCGCTTTTTCTTAGAAGCTGTAACTGATCGAACATTCATTTATGATACATGCCTTAATAATATTATCATGGTTATTATATTGTTATCGATAAACGTTGCTGACCTAACGAAGCTAATAAGTAACTACATCAATAAAGTGTGAAACACTCACGGTGACTATTGTAACTATATCTTACATGCAGTGTGAAACACTCACGGTGACTATTGTAACTATATCTTACATACAGTGTGAAACACTCAAGGTGACTATTGTAACTATATCTTACATGCAGTGTGAAACACTCACGGTGACTATTGTATCTATATCTTACATACAGTGTGAAACACTCAAGATGACTATTGTAACTATATCTTACATACAGTGTGAAACACTCAAGGTGACTATTGTAACTATATCTTACATGCAGTGTGAAACACTCACGGTGACTATTGTAACTACATATATCTTCCATGCAGTGTGAAACACTCACGGTGGCTATTGTATCTATATCTTACATACAGTGTGAAACACTCACGGTGACTATTGTAACTATATCTTACATGCAGTGTGAAACAATCACGGTGGCTATTGTATCTATATCTTACATACAGTGTGAAACACTCAAGGTGACTATTGTAACTATATCTTACATGCAGTGTGAAACACTCACGGTGACTATTGTAACTACATATATCTTACATGCAGTGTGAAACACTCACGGTGGCTATTGTAACTATACCTTACATACAGTGTGAAACACTCACGGTGACTATTGTAACTATATCTTACATAAAGTGTGAACATTCACGGTGACTATTGTAACTATATCTTACATACAGTGTGAAACACTCACGGTGACTATTGTAACTATATCTTACATATAGTGTGAAACACTCACGGTGACTATTGTAACTATATCTTATATGGAGTTGCCCAGTCACTAAATAAAAACTTTTTGTAAATACTTTTAGTTTTTAGTGGAAAAGTGTCATTAAACTGCGCATTTAGTACTGAAATGAACTCGGCGTAGAACTCATTTGGGTCACCTATATTATTAAAATTCTGATCACATAATTTACTGGCCAAAGATTTATTTATTTTCTCTACCTTTTTATATGTAATTGTCCTAAACCTTATTTGAATTTTTTGTAAAGGCATGTAGGAGCCAAATGTTATTGTTTGTCCACTGTGATCAGATGGCAACTTATTTACAATTCCTTTGTGTAAGTAATCACAATTACAAAAACATTATCAATACAAGTGGCAGGAGAAACTGTCACTCGGGTTGGTTCAATAAAAACATTTGACAAATCAAATGACCTAAAAAGACTTCGACTGATTTTCCAATAAATTAATATTAAAATCTCCACATACGATTATCGACTTACTACTAGTACTAAGTTTCTTTAATATATCTTCCACAGAATCAAACACAGACAGATTCTGGTAACTTGGAAGTCTGTATACGCATGCTATAACATGCTTATCAAGCTCAACACAGGACAATTCAATGGTGTGTTCAACAGACAGCCCGATTATGTCTTTTCGTTCTTTAGATTTAATAGAATGTTTAAGTAATATTAATGACCCGCCACGTATCATACGTTTTCAGCTGAAATTACTAACTACACAATAATCTTCATAATTAATTGTCATTACTTGATGATCTTTCAACCAATGCTCTGTTAAACAAATGAAGTCTGAATTGGTGTTTTCCAAAAACAATTCTATTTCCAGTAATTTGGAAGCGCAACCTTGGATATTTTGATTAAATAATTTTAAATTATGTTGCAATCCCTTTGATTTTTTAGTATTATTAATTATATTGCCAGAAGATACCTTTTTATTATTCTGTTATAATAATTGGTTATTTAAAGGGGTAACTTCTGTTGTCTCCCTGACTAGTTTAAATAATTATCCGGAGTGACCTCCACAACACAACTACAACTGGAGAGTTTAGATTGCCCGAATAAGTTCCAGCAGAAGGAGAATACCCTATCTGATTGGTAGTGGTCTCCAAGGATGTTGGTGTTTTAGGTGGATCCTTCTTCGTACATGACGATTCATAATTAATCACTATGTGTTAGTATAACTAGGCAACACAGACTCGTTACTAATACTGGAATTCGTTATATTAGCTATAACCTCGTTAATATTATATTATGCTATCAACATAGCAATCAGATGTCTACATTTCCCAGACAGAGATAAAGTTCTCTGAGTTAACTTAAAACCACTAACAAACTTGTTAGTGTCAAAAAACAATAATTTGTCACTATGACAACATGTCAGCTGTGAATAGTATTATTCAACTTATAAATATAATTATTTTCGTTATATGATAAAGTATCTGAGTAAGGAAAAGCACACAACATTAGCTTACCTACATATGTTTAATTTTAATAAGGTGTTCACACCATCCACTATGTCCATTCTGGTAATACCAGTGCTATTACCTAATAGCAAAATCATAGTACAATAATTATCTAGGTGTGCATTGGCAATTCTTTTTATCATTTGTTTAAAACTTATGTTATGGACTGTGATTGGTAAAACTATGGCTAAGGTAATTGAGTAAAATTTTTCCTAAGCCAGAACCTAACTCGTCATAAAAAATATTGATTTGTTTATCTGTGTGGTCTCTGCTGGAAGAGCTAACACCGGAAGGGGCAAGTCAGACTGAGGCTGAAGAGATGGTGTTTGGTTGACACAGCTGCATGAAAGATCATTAGTCAGAGTCTCATACCTCTCAGCATTGTACTTCACCAAATCCAGTAGTTCTCCAGCCTCAAACAAGTGGTCACTTAGTTGCTGTTGTAAACGTTCATATTTTTCAAAAATATTCTTCAGCAAATGCTCCTTGTGTAATATGTCATTATAGAGGAGCTGGATATCAATGTCATACTTTTCCCTACATTTATCTAACTCAATAGTACAAATATTTAAACTTTTCGATAACACAACACGTTCTTTTCTAAGCGAAAGATTTAATTTTAAGAGATTTAATTTTTTATTACTAACTATATCTTACATACAGTGTGAAACACTCACGGTGCCTATTTTAACTATATTTTACATACAGTGTGAAACACTCACGGTGACTATTGTAACTATATCTTACATACAGTGTGAAACACTCACGGTGACTATCGTAACTATATCTTACATGCAGTGTGAAACACTCACGGTTGCTATTGTAACTATACCTTACATACAGTGTGAAACACTCACGGTGGCTTTTGTATCTATATCTGACATACAGTGTGAAACACTCAAGGTGACTATTGTAACTATATCTTACATGCAGTGTGAAACACTCACGGTGACTATTGTAACTATATCTTACATGCAGTGTGAAACACTCACGGTGGCTATTGTAACTATATCTTACATAAAGTGTGCACATTCACGGTGACTATTGTAACTATATCTTACATACAGTGTGAAGCACTCACGGTGACTATTGTAACTATATCTTACATACAGTGTGAAACACTCACGGTGACTATCGTAACTATATCTTACATACAGTGTGAAGCACTCACGGTGACTATTGTAACTATATCTTACATACAGTGTGAAACACTCACGGTGACTATCGTAACTATATCTTACATACAGTGTGAAACACTCACGGTGACTATCGTAACTATATCGTACATACAGTGTGAAATACTCACGGTGGCTATTGTAACTATAATAATATCTTACATACAGTGTGAAACACGCACGATGACTATTGCAACTATAATAATATTTTACACACAGTGTGAAACACTCACGGTTGCTATTGTAACTATATTTTACATAAAGTGTGAACATGCACGGTAACTATTGCCGATGAAATGTTACACATAACGTCATTAGATAGCTGCGAGTGATAAGAACCTACCAAAAATCCGCGAATGTCGTGTGTCCGCCCCGCACCCCTGTGACCCCGTGCACCGTACCCCCGCGCCCCCGGGTTCCCCCTTCTCACCACTGAGTCATTAATATACAAGTATGGCACGCGATTGCACGCTCGCTGCATGTTGTGTCATATATTATATATTCCTATGATAGGAGTTTGTGCTGCGCCTGCGCAGGCAATCGAAGCGCCAATCAATGGTAATCAATCATTCAAAATTAGGTTGAGCTTTTACCTTATTTACTGGACAATAAGGTGAAACAAGGCACTATTACTATTGTAAGGCTCATTAACTCTTGTGTCGGAATGAGTTCACACTTTTTTGTGAATAATGACTCGACACGCAAACCTAAGGCTATAAAAAAGGATGAAAAATTGTGAAGTAGGTATTTAAAGTTCAAACTCAAAGCATTTATTTCAATAATAATAATAATAAAAAAAACAAAACAAATAATAATAATATTAATAATAATAAAACCAAAACAAACAAAACAATGGTTTAATAATAATTAAACCATTTACAGGCACTTTTGGACGTTCACGAACATGACGCATGAATCAGCATCATTCAGCTCAGCCATTTTGAAGGGAGCTAATGATCTAACATACAATACACGCCACCGTCAGCGAGACATTTGAGTGCGCATGACATACTATCAGCTGCCAGGGCATATTCAAGTCAATGAAATACATATTACCCGGTAAATGGTAGCTCACATCTATGCTATGCAATCATACAATACAAAGGAAATAGAGTTTATACAATGCAAAGATATTCTTACAATCGTTAGCAGCTCCAACAGTATTTTCAAGTGTTAATCAATTAGTTGTGGTTGTGGAGCAGGACCAGCGTTGAACCAGGCATTTTTATCAGCGATGTAATCCCCTAACTTATAATATGCCTGACTGCATAGTGTGCGTTTTATACAAGACTTGAATTTTGTATCATTGAGTTGAAGAATGTGGGGAGGTATTTTATTATATTATAACATTTTAAACAGTACCCCACAAAAGATGAGTCTACTTTAGCCAGTCTGAAAACTGGTTGAACTAATAGGTCCCTATTTCTAGTACTATAATTATGTCTCTCGCATCGTTTACTTAAAGATGTAAATTTTTCTTTACTTTATGTAAGGATAGATGATGTTTTCGTAGATTTTTTATAAGAAACCGTCACGTATTCTTAAACAATTCCTCTAGAGAATCGCGTCTGCGGAGATTATATCTGGCTCTGATGGCTCTTTTCTGCAAAATAAAAATAGAAAACGAAGATACGTACGATACGTACGTAGAACGTAGATACTAAACCACGTAGGTACTAGCATTTATGTTATGTAAAGTGTCATATTATATACTACGTATGATATGGAAGAAATAAAGGTTTAATTATTATTATTAGAACTTGCTGTTGTCTATCATTTAAATAAGAACTAACTAAACTGAGCGCAAGTTTTCCAATTCCGTAATGCTCGAGTTTCAAGAGCAAGGTTTCGTGATCGGTGCAATCAAATGCCTTGGAGAGGTCACGAAATATTCATACGGCGTCTTGGGCCTCTTCCTACGCGTTTAAAATGTGTTTTAAAAAGGTTAACACCGTCGTCGGTCCTTTGGTGAAACCATACTGGTGAAGGATTTTATTCGTGTTAAAATGATTGAGCATTTGATCAAGCATTATGGAGATACAGATTTTAATGGACATTCCCCAAAGATCTTCTGTCATTTTGATCTTAATTTGCTTATAAGCTTTTATTACTGTTATGGGGTTAATATGCTTAAAGTTAAATTCAATCGGGCAGGCTGAAACGTTCGCCTTTACTAAATCAAAAGTGAACGAGGGCGAGGAATTTAGTTAAAAACTCATATCACATTAGTAGGTAATATTTAAAGTATTTTAAAGTTCATAGCGTAGTGAGTCTCTCCGTTATCCGTGTGCTGATTAATTAGCACTAATTACGTGAGTAGTGTCGTATGAATGCGAGTGCGCAGCGCGGGGCGGGGCGGGTGTGACGCGCCGCCGAATTAATTAGGATGAATGTCCTGCGCCCGCGACGAACCTGCGCTGCCGTGAGAACCATGAGCAATGCGCCCGCGCATGCGTGACACGCAGCAACGCACTGCAGAAGACCTAGTTATAATGAATTCTACAATAAACGAACACAATTAAATTTCTGCAATAGATTTACAGTAAAGCGAGCGAGCACGTTGTGCAGTCCCATGGCCGCGTGCTTCTGCATAGTGGGGTAGAACTTCTGCGCGTGCGCATACGTGCACAAGCCACACGTTTTATTAATATCAGAGAACTAGCATGTTCGCCTCGCTTCGCTTATTGAATGACTCGTAATTGACTACAATTATAACTTTGACACATACCGCGCCGTTTCTTGTTTCATTTTGACATTAAAGTGTTGAAAATTACAATTTATTTGTGTACATGAACTTTCTAATTACACATTGATAAAATAATGAGATCCCCCAAGACGGTCACACAGCAAATAAGACACAACATACAAATGAATGAGACTGTGACCAGAGAATTAAATGTACGAACACACATACATCGCTTTACCACATTCTTCATACACACACATACAAACTAGCAATTGGAGAACCGCAGGTAGTGTCTGTGGCAGACAGTTAACCGTTTAGTTGTTTTGTTTTAATTTCGAAAATAAAAGGAGCCATGAAAGGTAGACATTAAATTAAACAGTTTTATGCTTTCGTGAACTTGAACGACTCACCGATGTTGAGATCGAGATCGTTCGTGCGATTATTGTTGTTGGCGTTGTTCGAATTAGGTTGGGGGGGGAGGGTTTCCTCCTACCCAACCTAATTATTCGTGTAATGTAGCAGTGATCACGTAAATTTAATGATCAGATTTTAAACAAAATTGCTCAATTAAATAATTGTGAAGCTCACCGACGCCTTGTGAGTGCGACAGTCTTCCAAACTAAAGCAATAGCTGCACAAGTAACTGTTAGGTACTAATTAATTAATTTGGAACATTCATCATCCATCGCGTCGCGTCGTCGTTGCACAACACACAAGTACCTACTTGTATCACGCGAGTATGCGCGAGCGCAACGCAACAGGTGGTCCGCACATAAAAACTAATAAGCGAGGGGTGTGAGGTGGGGGATGTAGGAGGCTGAGCGGAGGGGAGGGGGAGGTCCCGGCCGTCCGGCGCACTCATTAGTCGCTCCCGGAGGAATCCGTCGGAGGCATCCGCGCGCATCCTACAGAATGTACCGGTTACATATCGCGAATGAGGATACTGATCAAATCGAGACTTTTTTACGATAAACATATCCTCGTTTGACGAGCTGAATGATGCAGTGGCTCTGCTGAGTCGCACGGCGGCGCTTGTTGCATTACTACAGTCAGGGAGACCAGTCTTAAATATCGCTTGTTTCGAGTTTGAATGATGCGCTAATATGTAGCAACACAATAACTTACTGACGTTCTTAAACAATTTCAGCAGCGTTTTGTAGAAAATGTACCTTCAACGCTTTCGGGTTTCTATCACTGTAATTTGTGAATAGGAACGTTAAGCAATAACGGTTGTATGCCAACTTGCACAGAAGCAGCTACTTCCCCCTGTTCTGATGCCCTGGTACCTGCAATGAAACAAGCTCGTAAAATTGATTGATATTCTTGTTTTAATAACTGCACGCTGAGATAAAATACTGCTATATTTTATACTAGCGGCCCGCCCCGGCTTCGCACGGGTAGATACCAATGTATTTAACAAAAACAAAAATATTCCAGAGAGACATCAAGACGGACGGTTGCTGAACTAACAAAGATTTAAAAAGTGAATAATGTTACTTAAATTACATGGTTAATGTAATTGGTAAAGGATATGAATCATAATATGGCGAAGACAGTCCGTATTTTTCTTTTTTTCGCTACGTAGGTATAATCAAAGAGATTGGGATTGGATTTATTGGTATTTTAGCACAGACAGAAAAATAACTGAAAAATCCTTCACCAATGGGACTTGATGCGATTAACTTAACAGTTAACTGTCTGTTATGTTTTATAATGTTATCCTTTTATGATTCTGACTTCATTATTAAATATCTCTTCCTATTTGGTAGTAAAATGCTATTAATCTCTTAAATAAATTACAAACTATAGTTTTGTATAATTAAGAAGCATTTTTAAAATTTTGTAAATGTAAGAACCATGTTTCCGTTTATTATGATTTTCTTGATGTTGACTTGAAAGAGCATGGCAGTTGAGAACGTGTCATGCTCACTTAAAGGTCTCATCGATGGTGGCGCGTGTGTTGGATCATTCGGTTCCCTACAAAATGGTTGAGCTATATGGTGCTGATCCACGCGTTATGTTCGTGAACGGGCGCCGTCGGTTGAGACTGGTCATCTCTTAACTGCCAAGGCTTATTTTTAATCTTATATTTTGAAATGTTTCTTCTATTGTGTCTTTTTTACATTAAACATATAGAAGCAACAATAATAATGTATCCAGGATTTTGTAATATCTTGATTTAAAAGAGTGTCCATGGAGTTTCTTGCCCGTTCTTCTCCATAGAGATCTACGTTTTGGAATGGGCAACTAGCTTCAACTTTCTGACTAACTGACAGACTATTTAAATTTTGACAATTCAAAAGTGCCTGTACAAGGTTTAATTGAAATAAATGCTTTGAGTTTGAGTTTTGAGTTTCTGCCAAAGTAGCCCCCAGATCGATCTTCAAATAACCCAGCAGGACAGGTTGAACTTATAAATTATGCTCATTTTATATATTCGGATGAGTGCACCATGAGCCATAGAGCTCATGTAGAAGCTGTGGAGCGCACATTAAAAGACATCAGAAACTCAGGCAATTTGATGGGGGCGTAACCTTTGTGTTGGCTAGAGACTTTCGCCAAACACTACCGGTTATAACAAAAGGTACACGTGCCGACGTTATTAAAGCGTGCCTCAAATCATTACCTTTATGGCAATCCATTGAAACTCTTAATTTGCGCACAAATATGAGAGTACATTAAATAATGACCACAATGGAAATTTCTCAAAAAAAAAACTTCAACTTGAGATGGAAAATTACCATCGACAGTTGCAAATAGCCCCCAAGTATTTTTGGACAATGAATTAGCTCAAACTGTTAACAGTCTAGAAATTCTTATAGACACAAAGTGTGTATGCCCGCCCCCTCCCGCACTGCTGCAATGCCTGGCTAGCCAAGACACGGCGCGGCGGCGCCTTTTCTGTATCTATGACATTTTAAATTCGTAAATGGAATACACGACTTAAAAAATTCAAAAAGTAATCTTCAGGTAATGAAACAATTTTGAATATTTTTTTTATAAGGATTAATAAAAAGGTATGAATAACATGCACAACGCGACGGCGTTTATTTTTTATATTCCTATGACTTATTAAATTCGTAATATCTATTGAATGGAATAGCCGATTTGAACAATTCAAAAAGTAATCTACATGAATTGAAACAGTCTTGAAAACAATATGATTTATTTGGATAAGGATTTAAACAGAAGTATGAATAACATGGTCTAATTTTGGTCGGTATTTCTATCAACTTTTAAAATGTATAAAGTGGTTATTGTGGTAACGATGATAGTTGGACATATAGTATTGCAAAGTTTTTTGTTATTGATATGTTCTATAAATATTGTAGAACATACTTTTGTTCTATCATGAATAGTTTCCGCAGCGCATGATGATGTTTATGCGCGAAAGATATTTATGGCATTTTTTACACCTTGGGTTACGTTACTAAAGTTTTAGCAAGGATGCCTAATCTTTTCTAGCAATAAATACAGCCTATGTTACTCAAGGTGAATGTAGCTTTCTAAAGGTGAAATAATTTTTTAAATCGGCACAGTAGTTTTTGAGTTTATTCATTACAAACATACACACAAAAATACAAATCTTTCCTCTTTATAATATTAGTGTAGACTACTGCTGTATTTTGTTCTACACGCACAACATAAATCTGCGCTAAATGCACGCATTAAATGATGCGCTTGCGCACCCTTCGCACCCCCGACATCCCCGACAACCTCCGACCTAAATAGAAGTCTTTCCATGAACTTTTATTTCATCAAAAGTCATGCTGACTTTAACGTTGTGGCAGCGAAACAATAAGAATACCTCAGGGTCGTTCGGACTCTGTGGAACAGTGCGCATGTCTGCTGTGACGATCTAATATTTGCACATCATATGTCATGGTAGAATGTAAAGGGGCCATTATAGTTTTAAAATTATAATACACTGCAAACCTACATTCTGGAAAATAAATAAACTTGGATTTGCGCTTAGGTACTTGTGGCCAGTCCGAGCTTTGCTTCCATCGCACACCGCGGCAGTCCATAAGAACGATATTGTTTATTTAGGTAGTTGGGTATGGGGACCACATCGGTCTCAGGCTCGCTTCTTAGTTCAGCGCGTAACGGTACAGTCTGCCTCCCGGGCCGGCCGCCACAGCGCCGCGCGCCTCCTCGCCGTGCAGCCTCCAACTTCTTCCTGTGAGAACCTGGTAATAACCACATGTAAGTTATATCTACACGCGAATGGACCGGCATTATGGGAAATTGCTAATTGAATATCTTGAATTCATGATAGTGCTTCTATCGTAAAGGCATGGGAATTATAATTGAATATGATTATTTTAATCATGGGACAGCTGTGTGAATGTCCATTGAGATTTTGTAGGAATGGCGACCATCTCACAAAAGACGTTGTCTTTTTGTATTTGCCTAACGTTACAGCGACCTCCAGCCTGCGCCAGCCTCGCCCGTGCTCCTCAGTCGGCAGTGACTCCTATATAACAGTGCTCGTGTCGCCGCCGCTCCGTCTGATGACATTCATTTGTATGGAAATCTTGCCCGTAGGCTGCGCATGCGTACAGTGGGACGTGGGCCACCGCTGCCCACAGCTGGGCAACGCTTGTTTATGTCCGTCAGCGCCGCGTAACATACACACATTATTGTTTTAGTTTTACATATTCTGTTAATGTATGGAACGTTATGTCGTCAAAGTTAGTCGGATATTTCGGATGCCCCATACTGAAGAGTAATTGATAAAGTAAAAAGAAATAAATTGGATTGAATATTAAGTTGGTATAATTGAAATGGTGGACCGCTGTGTTTAATGTTGAATGCAGGGAACTACCGTGCAGTATTTCATTTAAGACAGTTATTATTTAGACTGTTGTGCAGTTCGATGTGTTGTGATGAAAATGAATAAGATCTGCCAATGGTACCTATCTGGAGTTATTTAATCAGCATTTTAATATAGACCATAAAAATAAAGATTAGTAATTTCAAAATGACGTTCAAAAACTGAGTAAGTATAAATAATGACACAGACTTTGAATCAATGGCCGCCACCGACCGGTTCCTATGATAAGCTCTAATGGTAGCATCCTGTAGCTCGACCACGACGCGCGAGGGCGCGCGGCGGCGACGCACTGGCGCACAGCGGTGCCTTCCTACTCTACAGTAATGACTCGCGGCACTCATTCGTCCTGCTCGTGCGCCGCGCATTATCGACCAGCATGTGCAGCCACCACCTACCAGCGCTCTGCAGCCCATTCACAACTAGGGCACAGCTTCAACTGCTATGCACATAAACTGTCATCTCTTGCTGAATTATTCCTATAGGATTACATTCCCTATCCTATTGGGATAAGACATGTACCTATTTGAATAAGGATGGGATGCAGTGATCCAAAAAGTGTAACTGTCAGTTCCGTCTGGGATTAGTTCTGACATGCGCGGTCCACCAAAACGATTGATCACGATCTGAAGCACACACACACATAAGAGTGTATTATAAGAGTGTAATTGTTAGTAACAATGCGCGTTATTGATGTGTTGTGTAAGGTGAGTGGATCTAATGTGCGTGAAAGTATTAAGATGACGTGTAGTGCCGCGCAGAACAGCGTAGACGGGCTGCAAGTATCGGTATGGGATATTGTTCACTACTAATCACAGTAGATAGTTTATTTTCAACCGGGCTGCAAGTATCAGTATGGCATATTGTTCATTACTTATCACCGTAGATAGTTTATTTTCAAAACATCGTGGCCAGTCATAAATGTAATGATATTAGGTAGGTACTATCGGGATAGATGTTTGCGACACACATTCTAGTTACGTATGCAGTCGATCACCTGTTACCATCCGACCCGTGCTCTTTATGAACTTTTAGTATGTATGTGCGATGCCATCTCCAAGCTGGTAGTATCATCACAACAGTAATATTTTCTCATTGTATGTCTTGTTTCTTTTTATTAAGTTTATTTATGTATTTATGTATATTTATTTGTAATATATTTATATGTAATTAGGTATATATTGTATTCAGTTTTAATAGGTTTATGCGTATCTTTATATTTAAAATATTTATTCCTCAATGGTCATGATTGCACCTACCACTGTTTGTTTTTGCATCATCCAAAGGTTGACTGGTGGAAAATGCCTATGGCATTATGTCCGCCTCTGTACATTTATGTGCCTGAAGTATTAAATAAATAAATAATAAATCTCCGGGATTAAAACAATTCGCTACTTCAGTAAGTTTACGAGTCGTTGTGAAAATAAAATGTCAGTGTTTATCGAGAATCGTTATAGTACGCATCGGATCGGCATTAGTCGTAAGTTTAACATAATCTGTGCATTAATAGCGATGCGCACACGCCGAGTGATTAAGTCAATGAAGTGGCTCACTTACTAGAGCATCAGTCGGGGAGGATCGGTTACAAGCACGTAACTTGACGTGGCTGATGAAACCGCATCGTGATAACAGCAACAACACAAGGCTGACGGGGCTGACGTGGCTGACTGCCCCCCACTCGCCAGTAGCAGCTCGTACTGTTCGAGTTGTGCCGATCTCGAGCACGACGAGATGCAGGCAGGCTTCTCGAGCCTTCAAGACATCTCACTTGGTCTTGTATGAGACAGTCGTATGATCAAACTTTTGGCCTTGTGAGACTGACCAAAAAACTCAGCGGATTTTCATTAACAGCCGCTTACAAAATATTTGTACATGTGATTTGGTCGTTATGCAAACAAAAAGAAATCGTTTGATGTCACTTCAACTGCATTAATTTGATTTGAGATTCAAATCACTAAGGAAGTCGACCGTCCACAGTCGCCATGCGCCCTCGTCCGCGCTTCTGATCGCGTCAGAGCTGCACACACAGGCGGTGCTGCGCATACCATGTGACGGCTGCTTTCACACTCAACATATCAACCGAATGATTGTATAAATGAAGTTTGTGTGTGCATAACAGTGAGCCCAGCTGCAGCCGCCGCAGATAGTCATCTGCGGCGACAGTTTGTCGCGATGTTCCTCGTACACCCTGCTTGCTGTTCGAATTCACTTTAGACATTGACAGAATTATCGGCAACGGCTTTTGCTAAATGAGCTGTAATCATTCAGGAATAGTAACTAAAGTCGCGTGTTGAACTTGATTGTGCAGTATATCAGTCAGTAAACTGTGTGTTGTTCGTTGAGAATGTCTATCTACATGGTACCGTGACAAAAATTAATTAAATCCAAGCTGGTGAACAGATTAGATGCAAGATTAAATGAACTGAACTCTTCATTAAGCAACACAGTGTAGATGTTCCCGAGTTGGTCGCTGACAGACGAACCGAC
Organism: Luperina nickerlii; assembly: GCA_963855955.1. Classification (NCBI taxonomy): domain Eukaryota; kingdom Metazoa; phylum Arthropoda; class Insecta; order Lepidoptera; family Noctuidae; genus Luperina; species Luperina nickerlii. The sequence continues at coordinate 21,603,319 of OY979680.1, forward strand.
CAGTTAACTGGCGTAAGCTTATGACGTGCGGCATGGAAAGAGCGACTGTCGCAACCCAGCGCAGGGCACGCCACGATAGCGGCGGTAAGACCCCTCTTTGAGGAGTGGCTAGAGAGGCGTCACGGCGCACTCACCTACCGCCTGACGCAGGTCCTCACCGGACACGGAAGTTTCGGGAGTTTCCTGCACATAATCAGGCGGGAGGAAACACCCGGGTGTCACCATTGCCAGGATCGCCCAGAGGACACGGTGGAGGTCTGCCCCGCTTGGGCGGAGCACCGCCGTGTCCTCGTTGAGGCGATCGGCAGCGGCGGCGACCTCTCGCGTCCGGGCCTGGTTCGAGCCATGTTCCGGGGCGAGAGGGAGTGAGAGGCAGTCGCCTCCTTCTGCGAAGCAGTCATGCTAGCGAAGGAGGCGGCGGGACGGCTGAGGGAGAGAGCCTCCCGTCCCAGCCGTCGCGGGAGACGCTCCGGGCGTCGGGAGCCGCGCGACGACTCCCGGCCACCGTAGGCGCGGTCCTGCGGGCGGAGAGTAATGGGTAGCTCACCGTCCGATCAGGACCAGGCCCGTGCCGGACGGCGCGTACGTGTTCCACGCGCGCCTCAAAGAGATGTCAGCATCAACCGAAGGGGCCTGTTAGGGCCGAAGCCTGCCGGGTCAGCGGGATTGTCCGAAAGGGTTACCGCTGGCCCGGAACATAAAAGGCGAAGGAAGGAACACGGGTGGGTTTTAGTCAGTAATAATCTGACACTCCCTTCCGCTCCACCCAGAGCGGGAGGAGTCATTTGATGATTTCCCATCCTGAAAAAAAAAAAAGCTTATGACGTAGATCCGGCGATAGTGGCGTGTGCTGTGTGTGCGCCTGCGCATCGCGTGTCAAGTGTTCATTAAACGGTGACTTCCGGATCAGGTGACCACTGAGTGCATCTACGTACTGTTAGATGCTATGAGTACCTCTGGTGGGTATGCACATCTTATGTACTCAGGAAGGCTCTTGTTGGGAACCATGCTCGGGTGACGTTAGAGGCAGTCTTCGCATCATCAAATGATAGTTGCTTTTGTAAACAAAACAACAGGACCCTTATCGGTCACTGACTCCGAGCTGATAGCACCAGCAATACTACTTGTAGGTACTAACTGTAACATACCGTAGTTGTGGCGACTGAACTGTCATACTTACTGCGTCCCCATCAGGTAAGTACAACTTGATCAACAAGTACATGCGAGCCAAAAAACATGTTTGTAATTAATGTCAGTGTCGATGACGCGGCGACGGAGGGGCGTGGTTGCTGTGTGTGCGCTGCGTGGTGGGAGCGCGGCGGCCGGTCACCCGTTGTGTTGGCAACATTACGCCGTAGTTAGCCGTCAATTAAGGCATTCCTGTGATCTTCGGGTTAATTCATTAATTACGATCAGGTTTAGCGTGCAAGTGCACGTCGCATTAATGTGCCGACTTCGATAACGTGCTGACGTCAGATAGTAGTGACGTTACCATTAGCATGCCACGTCACTCGTCAACGTGTAATCTGCACCGCGCTGCACTACCGACAGTCCTACCTACCAGTTGGAATACCTACCTACACACGCGACGTACTCGTAAGGGAGATGCGATCTAACTACACTTTGTTAGTCCCCTGTCATTCGAAACTGACACAACCTAACTATTGTGAACACTGTCATGTACAGTTGTTTGTTAATAAAGTCGTCGTTTTTACTGTAATCTGAAGTATCCAAAGCTCTGCAGAGCATGTGAATGGCTACTGTAACAGGCATGGAGCTGTGTGCGCGAGCGCAGCGCTCTGTGTGCTGACTGGTGCGGCAGGGGCCGCAATATCGCGCACACATCGCACCCAATAGCTCTAATTAATTTAAATCTATGCGAACGCGATAAAAAAACGAATTAAATAACTAAACAGTCCCATTAACGCGTCTCAAAAGATTTAGTGAACGCCAGATAAGCGATGATATCGCCCAGCAGTGGCCGCAGTGCGCGCCCGCTGGGAACGCGCGACCCTCGCCGATAGCATCGCTTTATTGCCATTAGAATACTATTGTTGGGAATAATAATTGAATAGCTTCAAGGGCATTGTTGATGAGATCACACCGCCACCGCGCCGTCGCGCCGCGTGCTTGTGATTCTTTCAAAGCTATTCAAATAACCGCTTCCACGATCAGTGAACGCATTCGAAAACAAATATTTATAGTGGAGGAGATGTTAACTACGTGTCACTTGTAGCAGATACTGTTACTAGGAGTGGTGAGTGTTAATGTTGTGCGCCTGCGCCGGTTGTTTTCGCCTTTAATTAAATAATGCGTCGATATAATCGGTCAATTCTCATTCCATTACAGTACGCAGAAAGACACGGGTTTACCAGCTTCAGGTAGGACACTTCACACTATGATTTAAAATTATAGTGATTCAAATGTTTGAACTGTTATAACGTTTTTATTGACTAATTCAACTACCCTTGAGTTATCATAAAAAATAAACAAGTAATCACCTAGGAGTATCAGTTATTATTATTAAATTTAAATAATAATGTGGCATCACAGCTGAAGTGGAAAAATGTCAACCAAGTTTTGGAGGCATACATTATAAAACCGGCACCCTACGAATAAGTAATAAGTACTTATTCGTATACGGCACCGCGTGCTGAGCGCGTTGATGTCTTTTACTCGACAGATCGTCTTAGTGCGTTGTTTCTACGGACAAGTCAATTTACAATGTGTATTTGTTTATCACAATAATCATAACAGCTAGTTCTAATGAGTACTTTATTTGTTTGCTTGGATAGCTCGCACATGCGCAGGCTAATGTCTCCCACGGGGTATGCGCGGGGTATTTGTCGCCGTTTACGATCGTCCGCCACGCCTTACCCACATACACAGATATTTACGAGCTGCGCCTGCGCCGACCGCTCGCGGAATAAAACTGCGCGTAATGAAAACATGACACCTTCGCGACCGCGGGGCCCGCAGGCCGTGTGAACCGCGCCGCTTCCAATCACCCGGGGATGCCAGACTTTTAATCGGATTTTTTCATGCGCACGGTATTTTCTTTTTGTTTAATTGTTTAAACTACGAGAGAGATTTTAAACAAAAAGCAACTGTCCCGCATGTTTTTGCCTCAATAACTACCCGCGGGATATAATTAGAATCAAAGGTAGACAAAACTCAAAGTCACCTAAAGCTTCGTTTATGAAATTAATTTATAAAATGATGAACTAAGTTTTACAGTAACAAGTTGGTGCGTGTATGACCCTGATGTGTTCGTGTATTCAGTACGTTAGTGCTCAGTGCGTCTGCTGTATGACGTGTCGTGAGCCGGTTCCCAGCGGTGGCGCCTTTTTGCCGAATCTGCGCCCGCGGACATAAATCCTGCAGCCGTCTGCTGTATGGGGCGAGCGGGACGACGGGGGCGAGGGGGGCGGGGGGTGCGAGACAGAGATAACCTGCTCATTAAAATACCTAAAACAGAATCCCGGGCACAATTTAATAAAGGACGATGTTAGCGCTCGTGAGAAACCCGCGCTAATTAACTGTCGGGAAAAACTCGAACAGCAAGCATTGCACCCGCGCCGCCGCCGCACGAGGAAGCGGAGCGAACCGAGTGGAGTAAGTAGTAAGTATTGAAATATTCACCAGTAATTTTATGCGTAATAACATGGGTGCTTGTACTTATCCAATTCTCGCACGATGTAACTCCAATAACTGCTAATAAACACGCGTCCCTACATGCATACACTCGTGGCGCAGCACAAGTTGATGTTCGAGTGAGTGTGAGCTACTGCTACTGCTGCTGCGGGTCATACGTGTGCTATTAACACGTCACTTACGAAACCTACGGATTTATTAAGTGCGTATCGGTAAAACTGCCGCTGCTGTAGTAGATTTATAATAAAAGATAAATAGATAGTAAAAAATAGATACCACTATAATAGACACCACTATAATAATAATAATAATAATAATAATAATAATAATAATAATAATAATATAAAATTATAATAATATAATATCAACTATTGATGCTATCCCGCCGCGGTCCAATCATGTTGAAGAAGAAGATGATAGGGTTGACACAGTAAGTAGCCAGTGCAACGTTCGACTGAGGAGCGCCCTGGAGGATGCGTTTCTCGAGTATAGATTCACTCCAGCCGAACTTAGACCCCGATTACCGCGGTTACCCATGCACAAAAAAAATAGGGCGCTGGTGTGTGCCTTGGACTTGCAGCTCAAAAATTTTTTCGAGAGTAGCAAGGATCTCGTTGATACACACTCGATCCTGTATTGTGCGGCTGTGGCGGCATGTCGTTTAGCTAACGTCAAGTTTCCAAGTTGTGACAGAGCTACTCGACCAAAACCAGCCGTACCAACCTGGCAGCACAGGATCGAGCGTCGTATCGATGGGACCAGGGTACTCATCGGCAAACTATACAGCTTCAGGGAGGGCAATACACGACCACGAGTGATGCGCTTTGTGAGACAGGCATTCTCGGGGACTGGAATCAGCCCTCGAGAATACATATCCTGTGTCACAGAGCGCATCGACTTCCTGAAGCAAAAAGTTTGTGCATGGGCGAGCCGAATTCGGCGGTATAAACGGCGGATTGATCGATACACGCAGAATCGCATGTTCCAGAGTGATGAAAGGTGGGTGTATAGAGCTTGGGAGCGACCTGAACAAAATGTGACAGATGTATGCCGCCCGGATGATGCCGCCACAAATGCGTTCTGGTGCAGCATCTGGTCGGTGCCCGTCAGTCACACTGAGGCTGACTGGATGCAGGATGTCAAGCGAGTGTGTGAGACTGTACCAGAAATGGATACAGTCCTAATTACGCCATCAGACGTTGCCAGAGCGGTCCGTCCGTTACCGAATTGGAAATCACCGGGACCGGACGGACTGCACAACTTTTGGCTGAAATGGCTAATTAGTTCACACACTTACTTGGCATCGCAGTTCCAGTCATCCTTAGAGTCTGGGTCGCTACCGCAGTTTCTAACAACAAGCGTCACCCACCTGCTCCATAAATCAGGTAGTCCCGCGGAACCCAAGAATTATAGACCGATCACGTGTTTGTCAACGGTTTATAAACTTCTTACATCCATTTTGAGAGCGAAAATTAATACGCACATTGAGAGTAACTCGATTATGTCTGCCTCTCAAAATGGATGTAGGAATGGGTCCCGCGGTACTAAGGAGCTACTCCTTATAGACATGGCCATTAGCCAACAGGTTCGTCAATCCCGCAAGGATCTGTCCACATGTTGGATAGATTACAAGAAGGCCTACGACTCGGTGCCACATACATGGCTCATGAGGGTGCTGGAGTTGTACAAGATAGATGCAACTCTACGCACCTTCCTTGAGTCGTGTATGGGGCAATGGAAGACGGTCCTTCGTTATCCAGGATGTCGACAGATCCAGGGGAATGATGAGCCTGTATGGATTAAACGGGGAATATTTCAGGGCGACAGTTTGAGTCCACTTTGGTTCTGCTTGGCCCTGAATCCTCTAAGTACACTACTGGAGGATTCAGGTCTAGGCTATCGGTTGAGGAGAGGTGGTCAGGTCATATCTCACCTCCTTTACATGGATGATTTGAAACTCTTTGCCCCCAACAAATCACGTCTGATGGAGCTACTGAAGGTAACTGAAACTTTCAGTAGCGCCATCAGGATGGAATTTGGTGTGGACAAATGTGCAGTCATGCATGTAAAGCGAGGGGAGATTATGGAATCCGAGGAAATTCAACTCTCGGATTCCATCGGCCTCAGATCCCTCTCCTTATCCGAAAACTATAAGTATTTGGGTATGTCGGAAGCGTTAGGCATCAACGATGCTGACATGAAGCAATCGTTGAAGGAGCGCTTCTTTTGTCGCCTGAAGAAGGTATTAAATAGTCTTCTTTCGGGCGGAAATAAGGTGCGCGCCTTCAACGGTTGGGTCATGCCGGTATTGATGTACTCTTTTGGCATACTCAAATGGACTCAGACCGAACTCGACGCCCTGGATAGAAGGGTCCGTACACTACTGACCGCAAACCGGATGCATCACCCACGATCATCGGTGATGAGACTGTATATCCCGCGGAAGTGCGGGGGTCGAGGCTTTTTAAATGCGAAGACCCTCCACAACCGTGAGGTATGCAGTCTCAGGGAATATTTTTTAAACGCCGAAGTGGGTATGCACCGTGATGTGGTCGCAGTGGACAAGGGGCTCACCCCGCTCTCCATGGCTAAAGAGAACTGGCGCAAACCTGTAGTACTTTCTACTGATGACCGCAAGAAGGTATGGCAAAGCAAGGAGCTTCACGGACGCTTCTATCGGGCTCTTCATGAGCCCGGTGTAGATTTCTTAGCGTCCGTATCCTGGCTACGTTTTGGTGACCTTTTCGGGGAAACTGAAGGTTTCGTCTGTGCAATTATGGACGAAGTTATCTTGACGAATAACTATCGGAGACATATTATGAAGGACGGGACGGTTGACGTGTGTCGGGCATGCCACCGTCCGGGTGAGTCTATCAGACATATAGTCTCTGGTTGTTCTCGTCTGGCTAACGGCGAGTACTTGCACAGGCATAACCAAGTGGCCAGGATTATTCACCAGCAACTTGCTTTGAAATATAAGCTTGTGGATTCTGAGGTACCGTATTACAAGTATGTGCCCGACCCAGTTCTTGAAAATGGCCATGTCACGTTGTACTGGGATCGATCTATCATTACTGACAGGACTATTGTTGCCAATAAGCCTGATATAGTGGTGATAGATCGATTAGCGCGCCGCACAATGATTGTCGATGTTACCATTCCGCATGACGATAACCTCGTGAAAGCTGAGAAAGAGAAACAAATTAAATATCTCGACTTAGCACACGAGGTTGTTGACATGTGGAGTGTGAGCTCGGCTATCATTGTGCCGATTGTCATGTCGGCCAATGGTCTTATAGCCGAAAGCCTCGATCAACATCTGTCGAGGCTCTCGTTAGGCGGTTGGATCAAGGGCCTGATTCAGAAGGCAGTACTCCTCGATACGGCTCGCATTGTGAGGAGGTTTCTGTCTCTGGAGCCCTAACCACCGGTAGCTTGGACCCTGGTCCCGATACCGGCGGAAAACTATTTTTTTATATTTTTAAATGTTTTTTATACTTATTTTCATATTTTAAGAAATATTTAAAAATGTAATAAAATAAGATACTAAATAAATAAATGAATAATAATAAAACTTTATTGCATAAAAGGTGTTGCAGTAAATACATTATAACAGTTGCACTACAATTGAACACTGGTATACAACAAAAATGGTTGGGGTACTGTCCTCTTAGATAGGCTACATAATAGCCTGTAGTAAAGAGAAACAGTGCCGTATCCCTCTAGAATGGAGAAATCAATTGCTTAGTGTTATTATATTATATATTATTAGTTTTAATAACATAAAACAAAACAAATGTCGAATATGCCTAAAAGTATTAAAGTCTATATCAGATATGGGTAAGTGTGCTGTGTGTGTGTGCGTGTGTATGTGTGCGTGTGTGTGTGTGTGTGTGTGTGTGTGTGTGTGTGTGTGTGTGTGGTGTTTTGAGAGTATGAGTGAAGCGTGTATACTTATGATAGTGTAAGTGAAAAAAAGATTCAGTGTGGAAGAAAAGATTCAGTTTCGTCATACGTTTTGTCTATATACTATAATAGATATCACTATAATAGATACCACTACAATAGATACGTCTACAATAGAAACCACTACAATAGATACCACTACAATAGATACCACTACAATAGCAATACTAATCGTAGAAGTAGTGGTGGAGTAGCAGTTTTATTAACTGCGACGTCTGGGAACGAGCCAGCTGAAACAGTAGTTCTAATTACATTACGAGTAACTTCATGGTGCTCATTGGATAAACTGCAAGTGTGTTACCGTGTTCCCATTACACGTTGTGTTTCAGCGATAGGCAGCCAAACGCTACTATTTAATTCTTAAAGAATATATGTCTAAGTCACTATCGTTTTCGGCCTGAAATAAAAATCCATTTTCGGTCAGACTCTTATACTATGTTAAAGGAAATATAAGCTGGAATATATTTCCCGATGTCGAGTGTCAAGGCACCGTGATTTAAATATGCTGTGATTTGTGAATGTTGTCATAGGAACTTATTACACGTACAAGTATGTGCGGTGTCGTATATTTTCCACGCTATCCTAATCCTTAGTGAAAACATCCTCAAAAATAACGCAATATACTAATTAACATTAATTAATTAACTGCTCATGTTTTTTAACTAGCAGGTATGTGTCAGACAGACAGGCAACAAAAAACAAAGTAATTATGAAATACAGCGACAGGTACCGACAAGTGCCGACAAGTGCGCCGGGGCGGGTATTCAAATGACTGTAATGTATCGTGCGACCACAAAAACTAACTCGCGACCGTCGAACGGCGCAGGCGCGGCGATAACGATGAGGGACATGCGCGTGCGCCGCACCTGCCGCACTTATTCATATCAGCTCCACAAGCAGTGCGACACACAGGGACAGCCTCACATCACCAGTGACAATTAGTCACATCGTGACGTCATCGTCCGCGCTACACCGTAGTCCGCAGTCCGCGCTAAACAGGAACGTTATAAAAAGTCACTAGCGGACACCTGAGCACTGAAAGCTCCTGTGGGGCTCCGAAAACACCTTCAGTGGGCGAGTGACTCGTCTTGCCTCAGGAAGTACTTAATAACGAAAAATCAAATGAAGCGCTCTTGTTACTACTACACCTTCTGTGAGTTCCTACGCAGTGCCAGGCCTAGTACGGCCCCGCTCGGCTGCGCCTGCGAATCATGCTCGTACACACGTTTTTTTCCGTCGTTTTTGCGCGGTATTAATTCCCGCCGCGCACGCGCGATTATCCACCCGATTTGCGCCGTATGCGCGCTCGCAACCAACCGGCTCATCGCGACGCAAATAGCTCTGCATTCCTGATCACACACGATGCAGATACACTATCATGCACAATGAGCTCGACCACAACGAATATTCAGATCATTTTAATTGACTCTTTTATTGACAGAATTATTTTTGCAACTAATGTATTAGGGTCATGTCTACCTCTATTAATTAGTGGTAGAACCGTGCCAGTCGCCACTGTGTACCACTATGTACCGCTGTGTAACACTATACTTTGTGGGACAGTATCGGCTTGTATCGCCGCGCTAATAGACACCGCATCCTGCGCGCACGCACGCGGAAACCGCCACTCATTTACATTTTAATACGGGGGCAGATTAGATAGTATCTCCACTCGCCGCCGATAGTGTCACTGGAGTTGCGCAGCACCGCGTCTGGTTGCTGGACCCCCGCCGCCACGGTCACCGAACTGACAAACATTATGCCTGCCCGGAGTGCTTCGACAACAATTTACTGTAGCGACCTTCCACCATGCCAGTGCGTTGCTAGGAGCACGATCTGTGCTCCAGAGGAGGGAGACATGTGTTAGTTTGAACAGCGCTGGTATTGTCATCTAGAAACTCTGTTGATAAGTACAGCGATGATGTGCGTAGGGGAGACTGGGTACGGTTGAAACAACGCTAATAACTCGTAAACTATTAGCGATGTGGTGAGGGGTACAAGGGGAAAAAGACGCGGCCGGCGAGTCCGGACATGAATCACAGTGAAGCGTTGCACTTTGCGCTCTGTGTACGTTTCCAGGGTACCCTATTATTATTATTTTTCAAAATGGCTGTGCTACGGGCGTTCAAAGCAAAATTGTTTCAACCGTACCCAGTCTACCTACTGCAAGGAATGGCAGTGCCACGAGACGAATTGGGGATAAAGACAATGTTTAGCAGAGGATCTGGTGCACGCCCGCGCAGCGCAGGGATATGTCGTAGTGCTCCTACTAACTGACCACTGCGATCGTCCGTGATGTCCTTAACAAAAGCAGGTATCCCCGGCAGCTTGTACCGGACTGTAACACGTCGTTGCACGACGTCGGCAGAACTTCAGTTTCAAGGGAAGGGTCGAGATAATCAATTACTCTATGATCTCTAATCTCTCAAAATTGATTCCCTTAATCCAAGAACAATTACAAGTCCCGCACCCTGGAAGTCACTGACGGAGTAAGGCCTGCATTGTGCATCAACAACATATATAACTTGTGGCAATACCTTGCCTTGCCACAAGTTATATATTTTGTTGATGAAGATTGATATGTGCATGACTGTAACATTACAACAAGGTGCACATACATTGCCCGTAGCCAGACGCCACCTACCAACAAGCGCGGATCCGCGGCGGCTGGCACTTACCGATGAGATCGGGCAGCGCGGCTCGCGGTGCAATAAATATAAAACATTTGAACAAACCCCGCGACTGATGGTTCGTTACGATCGCGGTCATTTACTCTGCGCCCGCGCGCCACCGCGCCGTGTAAATTGCTCACCCCGCGCCCCGCGCCCGGAGCCCGTGCCCGCAACAGTCCCGTGCCCCGGGCCCGCCGTGCCCCGGGGTCACGCTCCGCTCGAAGGCTTCTATTTTTGTTCAGGTCCGGGGTAAATTGCAAGCCGGTGTGATGACCGCCCGCTGAGACCCATTTATTATTATAACTAATCTTAATGAGAATTCTCTTATCGCGCACTCGCTACGTTTGAACGACCCAAATATACCTAAATTGTAAATTGTATTTTGGAATATATTTCTAGTTAGTACCGTTAGGTACGCCGAGGGTCTTGGCGGGGCACTGTCGTCTGACGTCACGTGCAAATTGACGCACAGTCACTCATGGCGACCACGTGTGCGTGACTCCTGCGCACACTGCGCGCCGCCCGCGCCGCCCGCGCCGCCCGCGCCGCCCGCGCCGCTCGCGCCGCCAGCTCCTGAGCGGTCGACTGTGTGTCACACGCACGTCATGACCTGTTCAGTGCCGTGCGCGAGAAATTTTTCTATTAGTGAAGCATTGTGGTTAGGTACTAAGGAAGCAGTTTTTGTGGTGTTGTCCTGTCCGCGCCGGGCGGTACCGGGCGGCAAATCGGCCACCTCCGACCACAGCCAGTCGACGGGACGTGAGCGTGTCATCGCGCCGACACGCTCGCACAACAGTAATAAATTGGATTAGTTGTTACATTGCGGCGCTGCGTGGCGTGACGCGGCGTGACGCACTATGACGCGTTTTTGTCTCTCCCGCGGCCGCCGCCATGACGCGGGAACAAATTCAGTCTCCACGTTCTACGAGCGGATCATCGACTCGATACGTTTTATATCGAGTCACGCTCTGCCATTTTCAATTTAATTTATAAAATTGTAAGGTAAAAAGTGTATTTAATTACAGCTCCATTTTGTGGAGCACGTGAGTACAATCTGCCTGCGCCGGCGCTCAGTGGGGCTGTGCAGACGAGGAGGTGCTGCGCTCACACGCGACGTGCTAGCTCATCGTTGTACACGACTCTCAAGATTCCAGTGTAACCATCGATTTATGATAGGCTTCTCCTGGTGCCTGCCTTAGTCCCATCTTACTTACGATTAGCGCAAAATCTTGTTGTTGTATCATACATTTTGTGGTTTTAGCAAAAAAAAAAGCGGCTTGTCGCCTGCCAGACACAAACCCTATTTGAGAACGCTAGAGCTGGTGGTTAACCCGCCACCGCAAGTGTAGCCCCAGGTACTTAATGGTACTTATGCACAGAGTTTCAATTTGAAGCTCTCTCAGTGGGCTTCTATGATACCCCGCGATGTTGAGTGGGTGGGTGGTAACTTTCTGAACTCGTGATCACGCAGGCCCATTAGGTATTTTACTTTTTTTTATTTTTTTTTTATTTCCAAAAACTTAGTACTACTTTACAATGGCAATGTGGCAACAATTTCAATTAAGGTAAAGAGATTAGCGTCTGTAGCCGAACTAGGCATAGCCTGTATTTCGGCTATCAGCACCGTTCCCCTCGAGTATTATAAAACAAGAATAGGTGCCAAGCAAATGAGGCGTATATAATTAAATCAGTACTACAGAAATACAGAAAAATAGTATAAAAGTAAACTAGATAGGTAAGTAATTTTCAAGTAGGTAAATACATAATTTAAGTGCAATTAACTAAATGGATTTGGTTTATGTATGTGTGTACGTGTGTGTGTGTGTGTGTGTGTTGGGGTGTGTGTGTGTGTTCGTGTAGTTGTGTGTTCGTATTACGTGTGTATGTGTGGTGTATGTATATGAGAATGTGTGGGTGTAAGCGGGGTGTATATGTATGTAGGTGTGTGTGAAAATAATTATGAGATGAGTGTGTGGGTGTGAGTATGGATGAGTGTATGTATGTAGGTGAGCTAAGTAGTGAGTGTATCTTTGATTTCTGTGCTCTTAGCCTTATTCTTAGAGTGGTAAGTATATTAGTTGTTCCGTTTCCTCGTAGCTTAATTTCTGCAGGTATTGGGATACTTTTAGTTTGCATTGTTTTCTAGTCAAGGTGTATATATTTACTGATTTGTTAAGCTTATTATAAAGGTAAGGCCCCAGAAATCTTGCAAATCTTTTACCAAAGGTTGTTTTAAATGTGGTTAAATTGTCACATACGTGATGTTTGCGACGTCTCTGTAGTAACACTGGGTTGAAGGGCTGTTTTTTATGTTCTTGCAAGATGATTTTTTTGTATATATAACTGTCTTACTGTCAGAACCTCGCACATCTGGAACAGTGTATAAGTAGGAAAGCACATCGGTTTAAACGTGCTAACCTTCAGTACAGCTCTCTGGGCGACCTCAACTGCCTTTATGGTGGTATATTAAATCAAAACTTCCAGTTTCCACCTTCGAAACCGTAAATACAATAGCGTTATGCTATACCAGGAACCTGCTAAACTGCCAGCAATACTGCATAAGATTGCATCAGTTCTGATAGATACATGATGTTGATGGTGTGCAGGGTGCGCGGGCGCAGGTCGGGGTGAGCGCCGCCGTGCGCAGGCGCAGGATGCCTCTCCACTCTACACGACAGAGCGCGGGGAGCGGGGCGCGGCGGAGCAGGGGGAACGCCCCGAGGTCGACGCCCGCGCAGCGTGCAGGTGCCTGTGCCACGCTGCGCACGAGTGCAGAAGGACCACTCTGTACAACGACTGATAGCAAAATCACGTACATGCACACGTTCCACATATGGCTAAACTGCAGGAACCCGAAATCTGCACTCCACTGATACACACGAAGCGACACAATACGTATCAGTGCGTTCACTCGCTTTTTTGCGTGTGCGGCACTTCTGTAGGTAGCCGTAGTGTGTGGTGCCCCCCTCCCCCTCTCTGACATAACACCTGACTGGTTCTGTCTGACATAACTCGCTCCCGCTCCGCACATATCTGCTCGCTACGGGTTTTTGTCGCGAGAACCTACGCCGGCGCAGCCACCGAGCACATCCACAATGCTATCGGTATCAAACAATGTGACGCACGAAGTCCTTCACTACAACTATGTACTAACGTAAGTTTGAAGCAAGTCATTCACGACTTTGAACTGAAACACCTTCATCTCTTTTGGATGCGGTAGTAGTTCAGTTGGTATTATACTTATAATAATTGACATGATCGTGGATCGGCATCATCGGTGACGCCATATTTAAAGGTCAATATAAAGCCTCATATGTGAACAAAACAAGTTCAGTTAGAGTTGGTCGGTAGACAATGGTGGCGCTGCTCTGTCAGCGGCGGCGGCGCCCGCCCCCGCGCCTGCTGCAGACACAGCATGCAGGCTGAACACCTATGGTCATGACACCGGTGACACTGATGTCATTAAACCCGGGCTTGTGTGCACAAAGACCGCGATCATGAACATTGCAACAATTGCGGACTGCGGAAACATCCGATCTACCATACTCGTACAGGCATACTATCTGTGATCAGTCGCTATGAATCAATCAATATAAATAATAATTAATAATATGTATAATGTAACAGTAGATTGTAATCACACGGGATTTCTCATTAACAGTCACCTACATAACCATAGATATTTGTTTTTATTAAAACCAAAGATGACAGCAGAGACGTAAGCTTTATGTTCTTCTGTGTACGTTTCACGAACTGTCCTAATATAATGTAATGTATAACAAAATGTAAAAAAACTGGCCAAGTGCGAGTCGGACTCGCACACGAAGGGTTCCGTACCACAAGGCAAAAACGCCGAAAAAAACACGTTTGTTGTATGGAAGCCCCCTTAAATATTAATTTTATTCTGTTTTTGGCATTTGTTGTTATAGCGGCAACAGAAATATATCATCGGTGAAAATTTCAACTGTCTTGCTATCACGGCTCATGAGATACAGCCTGGTGACAGACGGACAGACGGACAGTGAAGTCTTAGTAATAGGGTCCCGTTTTTACCCTTTAGCTACGGAACCCTAAAAAGAACAAGGAAAAGGTACAAAAAATATCAATTGTTGGGAATCGAACATAGGTTTGCAAAGCAGTCGCCGAACCGCTAAGCCCCTTGCTATGTTGAAAGTTGACTAAAATTGCCGTTCTTATATTAATATTATGTCATGATCGACTGCGTAATCCTTATGGTAAAGGCTCCTTCAAACAGGCGCGACACGACACGCGACACAAAGGCACCGCAAGTCGCGCAACGAGCGGTGCCTTTGTGTCGCGCGCGATTCGCGTCGCGCGTCGCGCCTGTTTGTAGGAGTCTTAAAGCGTGATGATAATCATTTTTTCCCAATTATTAGCTGTAAAGTAGCATATAGCATTTTTTTTTGTATAATGTAATTATCTCAGTCGGTGGTACTTTATTTATATTACAATCTAGCGTATTAGCTAATAAGTAATTTAAATATAACTGAAAACCAAGTAACTATAATAATATAATATTACGAAATCAAAGTCAAAGTCAAATAATTTATTTCAAATAGGCACATTAAAGGCACTTTTGAACGTCAAAACTTACAGTAAAATTGAATTGATTCTAGTCGCCCCTTCCAAAAGGTAGTTTTCGTATGGAGAAGAATGGGCAAGAAACTCCACCGTTACTCTTTTAAAATGTTTTACAAGGTTTTGTATACATAATAAATAATTATATGTGAAGACGATGCACCTAGAATAAAAGAAGTCTACCCCAAGAAAAAATAAAAAGAATTAAAAATTAAGCAATTACAGGTAAATCAATTATGTGATAGATACATGATGCTCACATATTTACAAATTATTTACAAATATTGGAAAAGTAGATGATTTTTCTAGAATTTTAACAAGTGTGTGAGTTACTGTAGTCACAGATTGTAAAAAACAATGTCATAACATTTTTAAAAATATAAATTAAATTAGGAACCAGTTTGATTTTGTCTAGACACTAGATTGTCCTATGGAGCAGGACCAGCATGTTTCCAAGCATTCTTATCTTGGATATAATCCTCTAATTTGTAATATCCCTGTTTACATAGTGTACTTTTATAGAGGTATGAGGAACAGGGTGTAAAGTTTACTCAACCTCCATAGAAAAGGGAGGATCCTCCGACCAGACGGGTGTTGTGTCTGGCGGGCAACTGCCCGTTGATTTATGTCGGGCCGTTGTATCTATGCTAGTTGCGCGGTAAACTCTGCTTGCGCGATGCAGGATTTGCGTGACGTCAGTATGACGCATTGTTGGCGTTTGTAGATACCGCTACATCACTCCCCCCCGGAGACCGGAGGTCGATAGTGGGCTGAGTCTTGTATCTTGCGATGCTTGCCAGGCCAACTGAGGTTCCAGTGAGTCGGAACCGGTTGCCGCATAGTTCACGGTGAGTCGGAACTGTCTGCGAAGATGTCCCCAGTGAGTCGGGGTGGCGCTGCGTTATGCTCCAGTGCGTCGGATGTAGTACAGCGCCGAGTTGAGGCTGGCTGCTGCGTCGACCAGGAGAGGAATTGAGCTCTTCTTGTTGACCGGCCGAAAGTGCAGTGTGCTGTGCCGAGGTTGCTGATGAGGCTGATGACCAGGTATGCGCGGTCGCTGCATGCTGGTGGTCAGGATACCCGTTGAAGCCGTGGGAGCTGGCTGGCTAGGTGACTCGCCGCTAATGCTTGCGGGAGTGATGATGATGACGTCACGCTGAAGATTTGCTCGAAGGCTACGCTGACGTTTATGTTCGGGGTCACCAGTATAGAGGTATGAGGAACAGGGTGTAAAGTTCACTCAACCTCCATAGAAAAGGGAGGATCCTCCGACCAGACGGGTGTTGTGTCTGGCGGGCAACTGCCCGTTGATTTATGTCGGGCCGTTGTATCTATGCTAGTTGCGCGGTAAACTCTGCTTGCGCGATGCAGGATTTGCGTGACGTCAGTATGATGCGTTGTTTTGTATGTGGCGTTTGTAGATACCGCTACACTTTTAATATGAGTTTTAAATTTTCTTTCATTTGATTGCAATATGTCACAAGGTATTTTGTTGTAGCATTTAACACAGTACCCCATAAAAGATGTATGTACTTTAGATAATCTGAAAAAAGGTTGATCTAATTTATCTTTATTTAATTATACAATAACGTCTTTCTTCTTTCTTTTATGTTAAGGGGAAGACACTTGATTCACGTGTTCTTTATAATAGTCAGCACTTGCGCTGTAGTTAAAGTTCACTCACACTGCACTAAACAAATTAAAGGTTTTATCCTTTTTAGTATTCGCACTAAATCAGTGTTTTCAAGAAGTTGGATAGCCTCGACATTCACGTGATGATGAAGTCTGTGTTCATGGGCTTCTGCATATTAGAATAAAATAGAATAGAAAACTCTTTATTACGTACACCATATAAATTACAGATATAAAGGAATATAGAAATTTTACAAAGGGTGACACAACGGGCGGTCTTATCGCTAAGAGCGATCTTTTAAAGACAACCTACAGCCATACTTCAACCATATTCTGTGTTTACGACACCCATCTTGAGGTACCGGGACCTCAAGGAGGTCGCTGTTTCTACTGTACCAGGGCGCGTAGGCTATATCCCTAAGTACTTTGTTTTGAAATCGTTGTATGGTTTGACGATTGCTTTGGCTGGTGCAGTCCCACAGCTTAATACCGAGGTCCATACAGGCTTTAAAATCAACGATTCGATAGATACTGATAATGGCCACTGTCTCCCAAGTAGCCAATATATTTTTTTATATCTCTTTCCAGCGCAGTTCAAATGACCCCTCCCGCTCTGGGTGGAGCGGAAGGGAGTGTAAGACTCTTACTGACTAAAACCCACCCGTGTTTCTTCCTTAGCCCTTTATGTTCCGGGCCAGCGGTAACCCTTTCGGACAATCCCGCTGACCCGGCAGGCTTTGGCCCTGACAGTCCCCTTCGGATGATGCTGACATCTCTTTGAGGCGCGCGTGGAACACGTACGCGTCGGCCGGCACGGGCCTGGTCTTGATTGGACGGTGAGCTACCCATTACTCTCCGCCCGCAGGCCCGCGCCTACGGTGGCCGGGAGTCGTCGCACGGCTCCCGACGCCCGAAGCGTCTCCCGCGGCGGCTGGGATGGGAGGCTCTCTCCCGCCTCTCTAGCCGTACCGCCGCCTCCTTTGCTAGCAGGACTGCTTCGCAGAAGGATGCGACTGCCCCCCACTCCCTCTCACCCCGGATCATGGCTAGAACCAGGGCCAGACGCGAGAGGTCGCCGCCGCTGCCGATCGCCTCTACGAGGACACGGCGGTGCTCTGCCCAAGCGGGGCAGACTTCCACCGTATGCTCCACCGTGTCCTCTGGGCGATTCTGGCAATGGTGACACCCGGGCGTTTCCTCCTGTGCTTTCGTTAAGCTTGATACGCCATGTTGTAGTCCACTCATAGACACGATTTATGGATTCTTGAACTTTTTCTACAGCTTCTTCGTGATTATTTCCAACAGCCATGATTGCTGTGTTGTCAGCAAAGGTTGCAATGAAATGATTTTCTAGCTCAGGAATATCGCAGGTGTATAGTAGATACAGGACTAAACCCAGTACACTACTTTGTCTTTGTGACTCCAGTTTTTATCTGCCTAAGGTCTGAATAGTCGTTTCTTTGTTTGATCCTAAACAATCTGTTCAATATGTACGACTCTATGATGACTGAAAATGGTTGAGGCAGCCTAGTTCTTAGTTTATATATGAGGCCATCATGCCAAACTTTATCAAAAGCCTGTGCAATATCAAGGAAGATCGCGGAGCACACCTCCTTCTCCTTTGGTGTTCTTTCAAGGGAAATAATATTGCTTCCGAAAAACAAATTAACTTCCAGCGATCTGTGGTTGAATGTAATACTAACTAAGCTGTGTTAAAAGGAAATACCGAAAAATTAACCGAAAAAAAATTGAGTTTAACTAACAAACAAAATGAGCTTATTCAAATTACAATTCTACGAAAAATATTCTGTACTTTCAAATAATAAGCTAAACCAAACAAAAATATTAAACATCCGAAAAAAACACTATGTTTCCAAAAACATGTGTTCTGCTAAAATAATGAAACCTGCTTCATTTGTACTATTTGTTATAGAATAACTTTTTTACTTCTCAATTTTAATGAAAATAACTAGGTATGTACCTACCGGTCGGCCCGCGCGGGCGCTTCGTGCGTTCTTCGGGTGACATCGGTTGCATGGTTGCGGTCGGTCGATAGGCGACATAGGATGCAAGAGCGAGCAAATGAGAATACAAATACCTTTACCTAGGTCTATATTAATTTATTAGAGTGGCAGGTAGTTAGGTGTAGGTAATTAATGAATGACATTGAATACAAGCACATTTTAATATTTCTTAGGAGGATCTATGGAATCACTTAGAAAAGTATTTTTATAATGTCACAATAGTTTAACAACCGCCACAGTTTATAAAATGTGTAAGGTTAATTCTAAATTTATAACAGGTGAGTTATGATTAAAATGATTATCTGTGGTTTTCGGGAAAACGCAATTTAAGCTGGTGGAAAAATATTACGTCAGCAAATACTGTATTAATTTTTCGGAATTTTCAGTAGTTTAATTCGGTCGTTTCTTTATTTGTATTCGCATATAAGTTGTTGGAAAATTAGTATACAAAGCAGTAAACTTCATATTTTGAGTATGCTCATATTTTATTTTTTTTTTTGGAGCGTTTACTCGTGTTACTATCCTTCTTTCGATAATATTAGTAAATCTGTGTATTTGGTCGTTTTTAATTAATTCATTTTTTCTGCCCGGAAATAGCATTCGTAGCGCTATTTTCTATTCTATCGAGAGGAGCGTTAAATGAGGACATCAATTTAATAATTTCGTCCAAATTTCCTTCTATACCATTGGCATTGGCATTCTCATGAATATTCGCAAGGTTAACAGTTTTGACTGTTACGTGCGGGTATGTTTTCTGGTGAGGGTTTTGTGTCACGTAGTAGTTTGCACTTTTTCAAGGATATCTCGCGGCCAGCTTTTTAACTGTTTTGTTTTTTATGTTCTGCAATTCCCGGACTAACTACAATACATTCTCTATAATTAGCACGATGTTCTTCCCCACAATGCTCGCATTTTGGCTTTTCGTCTGTCGGTTTTTTCCTATCAGCAGTCAGATGTTTGCCGGTGCATTTGACACATCTAAGTTCCTTAGAACAGAATTTGTGTGTATGTCCATACGCTTGGCATCTCTTGCATTGAGGTACTAGCCTGGAGGTGTGGAGAGGACATGTAATATATTGTATTGATGTCTTCATTATTTCTGAATGTAACATAAACATGTTCAGATGCTCCTTATTTTTCCACCTCAATTTGTTTGCTGCTTCTTCAATTTGGTAACCTTCATTTTATAAGTCCTCAATAATTCTCTCAGGCTTTTCACCTAAAACTCTTATTGGTCTATCCTGTTTGTTTTCGTAAGAGGGCCAGAGAAAGTTATTTTCAATCAGTAACTGTGTACTAAACTTATAAGTGTCTTCGTTCACTGCATTATAATTGTAACATTTTTTGTCCTATTCAACATTTTAGTTGTAAGTTTGTCACCACACTCAGACTTTGACAATAAGTCAAACAAGGCCTGGCAGGTCGCGACGCCATCTACAGGCGGAGGTGGCGGAAACTTTTTGGTGTTTACTTTCTCGGTTTGAACAGCCTCTAGGTGTTCAATCTTAGCACTGTGAGTAGGCGATATGTTTCATTTTCAATTTTTCCTGCTCCTTTGCCTGATCCACTGAGTTTCCCTGGCTAGCTCCTCCTCGTCCGTAGGTACAGTACTTAGGACACTGTGTTGGACTTTTTACTGGCTCAGCTGGCTTACTAGTTGAAGCTGTACTTTGTTCAACCTTATGTAGTAGACACCTCACTTGATGTTAGAAGTTTTCTATCTCTTTTTCCATATCAGAGATAACATTATGCAGTTGTTCGTTATCTGTTCTTTTTTCACCGTAATATTTGTACAGCAATTGTTCGTTTTCGGTTTTCACCTTCATTTTGGTGGCCTCAGCCATGTCAATGGCGAGTTAATAAATAACAATTATAAATAGAATGTAGGCCAGTGTGTGTCTTCGCGGCGAGGGCGGTCCCGCCGGCGCCGGCGCGGTTGGTTTGCTGCGTCTGCACTTTGCACTTCTAGTAGAGCTAGAGCATGCGATCGACGCGACTGCAGTTCTCAACGAATATCAAAATACGCTATAGCAAATAGCGTGATATTTTATAACCTACGAACTGACCAGGCTTAAAGGGACATTAAAAGAAGTATGCTAGGGTGTCCTCTATTATATGTTAGTATTTGAGATATTTATGTATAACATACCTGTTTAAACCTCTTATGTTAATTAATCTAATTGGTGTTACCATTTAAATTTACAATAAACAATAAACCAGTATTATCGTCGTGTTAGGTCCAGTAGCAACAGTATGATAGGCGTGTTCGTGGACAGGTGGGACTCTCCACGCTGCGCCACTGGATACGTTTGCATACTGCACTGTGAGCAGTGGACAGTTTCCTCCCGGTTTTTTGTTTTGTGTTTTTTATCTGCTTTTATTTTGTGTGTGTTGTTTTATTTTGATCTTATATGTGTGTGTTACAATATGGATATTTTTCTGAAATAAATGTATATTATTATTTTTTTTTTAGTGTTTTCTCAGCTTTTTAGCTGGTTTTTGCAACATTTACGGACCGAAGTCAAGTAAATGCAGCTTGTGGTGTGTTATGCTATAGATGTGTTGTGATGAGGACCTATTTCGTTTTCATCTATTTGCATGAACTTTCTGACAATGCGACATGTATTTAAAATTGCAGCTTTTTGTAGGGTGATATACAGGGTTTCTCTTAGAAGGTAATTTGATGGTAATTTGATGGGATGACGCCTGTTGTAGAGAGGACTATAATAATAACTACTACTATAGGGACTACATAAACTTTTTGTTGGCGCCATATTCTAGTTACTTCATCTTTGAGTTCTGCGTATTTACTAATTTTTTCAGATATTGTCTGCTGAATGTTGTGTGTGTTGGGAACGGCAATATCTATTAGGTAAGTTACTTTATTTATTTTATCCTGTAGGGTTATATCCGGTCTATTTTAGTGAATTGTCCTGTCGGTAAGAATGGCGCGGTCGTAGTAAAGTTTATGTGTGTCGTTTTCTAATATTGTTTGTGGTGTGTAATTATAGTAAGGAGTGTTTGTGTTTTGTATGAGTGTGTATTTGAGTGCTAGTTCTTGGTGAATTACATTCGCCACCTGATTGTGCCTGTGTGTGTAGTCTGTCTGCGTGAGAGTTGCGCATGCTCCTGTTATGTGCTGAATTGTTTCTGGTTGGTTGTGACACTTGCGACATTTATCATTTTTTACTGAAGGATCTTTGATAATAAATTTTCTATAGTTTTTAGTGTTAATAATCTGGTCCTGTATCGCAATTATAAATCCTTTAGTTTCTGGGAATAAATGACCTATTTTAAGAAACTTATTTGAGGCTACTTTGTTTACATGGGATTGTTCTAGGTCATGAGGATGTCGGCCATGCAGTACCTTTTTCTTCCAGTCCTCAATTTTTTGTATCTGCGGGTCATCGCTAGTAATTTGTGGAGTATCTAGCTGTTCATTTAAGTTAAGTGGGGTGTAGTTGAAATCATTTTGGACTATGGCTTTATGAATTACTAGTGCGAGATTTTGAGTGAAAGAATGTTTTAAGTCGTATTATTATTCATTTATTTATTTAGTTTTCTTATTTTATTACATTTTTAAATATTTCTTAAAATATAAAAATAAGTAAAAAAAACATTTAAAAATATAAAAAAATAGTTGTCCGCCGGTGTCGGGACCAGGGTCCAAGCTACCGGTGGTTAGGGCTCCAGAGACAGGAACCTCCTCACAATGCGAGCCGTATCGAGGAGTACTGCCTTCTGAATCAGGCCCTTGATCCAACCGCCTAACGAGAGCCTCGATAGATGTTGATCGAGGCTTTCGGCTATAAGATCATTGGCCGACACGACAATCGGCACAATGATAGCCGAGCTCACATTCCACATGTCAACAACCTCGTGTGCTAAGTCGAGATATTTAATTTGTTTCTCTTTCTCAGCTTTCACGAGGTTACCGTCATGTGGAATGGTAACATCGACAATCATTGTGCGGCGCGCTAATCGATCTATCACCACTATATCAGGCTTATTGGCAACAATAGTCCTGTCAGTAATGATAGATCGATCCCAGTACAACGTGACATGGTCATTTTCAAGAACTGGGTCGGGCACATACTTGTAATACGGTACCTCAGAATCCACAAGCTTATATTTCAAAGCAAGTTGCTGGTGAATAATCCTGGCCACTTGGTTATGCCTGTGCAAGTACTCACCGTTAGCCAGACGAGAACAACCAGAGACAATATGTCTGATAGACTCACCCGGACGGTGGCATGCCCGACACACGTCAACCGTCCCGTCCTTCATAATATGTCTCCGGTAGTTATTCGTTAAGATAACTTCGTCCATAATTGCACAGACGAAACCTTCAGTTTCCCCGAAAAGGTCACCAAAACGTAGCCAGGATACGGACGCTAAGAAATCTACACCGGGCTCATGAAGAGCCCGATAGAAGCGTCCGTGAAGCTCCTTGCTTTGCCATATCTTCTTGCGGTCATCAGTAGAAAGTACAACAGGTTTGCGCCAGTTTTCTTTAGCCATGGAGAGCGGGGTGAGCCCTTTGTCCACTGCGACTACATCACGATGCATACCCACTTCGGCTTTTAAAAAATATTCCCTGAGACTGCACACCTCGCGGTTGTGGAGGGTCTTCACATTTAAAAAGCTTCGACCCCCACACTTCCGCGGGATATACAGTCTCATCACCGATGATCGTGGGTGATGCATCCGGTTTGCGGTGAGTAGTGTACGGACCCTTCTATCCAGGGCGTCGAGTTCGGTCTGAGTCCATTTGAGTATGCCGAAAGAGTACATCAAAATCGGCATGACCCAACCGTTGAAGGCGCGCACCTTATTTCCGCCCGAAAGAAGACTATTTAATATCTTCTTCAGGCGACAAAAGAAGCGCTCCTTCAATGATTGCTTCATGTCAGCATCATTGATGCCTAACGCTTCCGACATACCCAAATACTTATAGTTTTCGGATGAGGAGAGGGATCTGAGGTTTATGGAATCCGAGAGTTGAATTCCCTCGGATTCCATAATCTCCCCTCGCCTTACATGCATGACTGCACATTTGTCCACACCAAATTCCATCCTGATGGCGCTACTGAAAGTTTCAGTTACCTTCAGTAGCTCCATCAGACGCAATTTGTTGGGGGCAAAGAGTTTCAAATCATCCATGTAAAGGAGGTGAGATATAACCTGACCACCTCTCCTCAACCGATAACCTAGACCTGAATCCTCCAGTAGTGTACTTAGAGGATTCAGGGCTAAGCAGAACCAAAGTGGACTCAAACTGTCGCCCTGAAATATTCCCCGTTTAATCCATACAGGCTCATCATTCCCCTGGATCTGTCGACATCCTGGATAACGACGAAGGACCGTCTTCCATTGCCCCATACACGACTCAAGGAAGGTGCGTAGAGTTGCATCTATTTTGTACAACTCCAGCACCCTCATGAGCCATGTATGTGGCACCGAGTCGTAGGCCTTCTTGTAATCTATCCAACATGTTGACAGATCCTTGCGGGATCGCTGAACCTGTTGGCTAATGGCCATGTCTATGAGGAGTAGCTCCTTAGTACCGCGGGACCCATTCCTACATCCATTTTGAGAGGCAGACATAATCGAGTTATTCTCAATGTGCGTGTTAATTTTCACTCTCAAAATTGATGTAAGAAGTTTATAAACCGTCGACAAACACGTGATCGGTCTATAATTCTTGGGTTCCGCGGGACTACCTGACTTA
Organism: Luperina nickerlii; assembly: GCA_963855955.1. Classification (NCBI taxonomy): domain Eukaryota; kingdom Metazoa; phylum Arthropoda; class Insecta; order Lepidoptera; family Noctuidae; genus Luperina; species Luperina nickerlii. The sequence continues at coordinate 21,627,597 of OY979680.1, forward strand.
TGGAGCAGGTGGGTAACGCCTGTTGTTAGAAACTGCGGTAGCAACCCGGACTCTAAGGATGACTGGAACTGAGATGCCAAGCAAGTGTGTGAACTGATTAGCCATTTCAACCAGAAGTTGTGCAGTCCGTCCGGTCCCGGCGATTTCCAATTCGGTAAAGGATGGACCGCTCTGGTAACGTCTGATGGCATAATTATGACTGCATCCATTACTGGTATAGTCTCACACACTCGCTCGACATCCTGCATCCAGCCAGCCTCAGTGTGACAGACGGGTACCGACCAGATGCTGCGCCAGAATGCACTTGTGGCGGCATCATCCGGGCGGCATACATATATCACATTTTGTTCAGGTCGCTCCCAAGCTCTATATACCCACCTTTCATCGCTCTGGAACATGCGATTCTGCGTGTATCGATCAACCCGCCGCTTATACCGCCGAATTCGGTTCGCCCATGCACAAACTTTCTGCTTCAGAAAGTCGATGCGCTCTGTGACACGGGACATGTATTCTCGAGGATTGATTCCAGTCCCCGAGAATGCCCGCCTTACAAAGCGCATCACTCGTGGTCGTGTATTGCCCTCCCTGAAGCAGTATAGTTTGCCGATGAGTACCCTGGCCCCATCGATACGACCCTCGATCCTACGTTGCCAGACTGGTACGGTTGGTTTTGGTCGAGTAGCTTCGTCATAAGTTGGGAACTTGACGTTAGCTAAACGACATGCCGCAACAGCTGCGCAATACAGGATCGAGTGTGTATCAACAAGATCCTCGCTGCTCTCAAAGAAATTCTTGAGCTGCGAGTCCAAGGCACACACCAGCGCCCTATTTTTCTTGTGCATAGGTAACCGTGGTAATCGGGGTCTAAGTTCGGTTGGAGTGGATCTATACTCGCGTAATGCATCCTCCAGTGCGCTCCTCAGTCGGACGTTGTACTGGCTACTTACTGTGGCAACCCTATCATCTTCTTCTTCAACATGATTGGACTGCGGCGGGATGGCATCAACAGTTGACGCTTGTGCCGCAGTTTGTGCCGAAGTCGAGACGATGTGGTTGCTCAGTACCTCTGAACGCAGCCTATCAAGTGCGATATCGTCCAACCTGTGATTGCGTTGGATGACCCGCTCCTGATCCGACAGTCGTTGGGCCGAAACGTTGACGGTTGGTTCCAGTTCCTGGAACAGAGACAGCATCCTAACGCGGTACGCAGTGAAGTTAATTCCCCCCTCTGTAGACCCGTAATATGCGCGCATGACGTTCTCATTCATAGACTGAGTCCATCTCATGTGCTGCACACAACCACCGGTAGCGGGGACCCGGCTCGGGGCCGGATGGCCCCTAAGCCCCAAGCTCCTCGGTGGCCGGCCTCTCCCCTGCCGACGTACGGGTGTTGGCGACGTCGGCGGGGAAAAATATTCGTCGCTCGAGCTCGACGCAACTGCCACGGCCGGTGTCACAGCACTCTCGATGGGGCTGGATTCCGGCGGCGGCGCGGCGGGGCGGGGCTGAGCGACGATTCCGGAGGTGGTAGTTGTGCACGGCGTGCTGCTGATCTCGTCAACATTCTAATATTATCTTCATTATCTTCACATATTTACGAGTATTTTGTTCGGAGGCCAAATTTGACAGGTGTCATTTTTTATTTTTCTGTGTTTGTAAAGCTTTTTCATTTTATTTTTGGTTTTGTTTGTAGATTTAATATGTTGTATTATTCCAAAAGGTTTTATAAGATATCAATAAAGACGGGAAATTAATAAAAACAGGAAAATAAAAGATAAGAATGAAAAATGTACGTTGTTGACGTATCAGTGTTGCCCACTTATTATTATTATTATTATATGTGAACAAAATCTATCCGGTAGTATTTACGTGATGCTGGAACATAGGTACATACGCCAGCACATCAAGCTACCCGAAACTCTAAAATTTTCCCAATCAACTTTGAACCTTAAGCTTTAGCAATAAAGAAAATCTATTAAAGGAATTTGATAGATTGTAGTAGCTTGATGTGCTGGCGTCTGTACATTCAGACAAACAGATAAAAGTTCTAATTGTCATTTGAATAATTCCCAGACCTCACAGCAATTACGTTTTTAAATTATTAATGTTAAGGTTATCTGATGAGAGAGTCAGGTGGAGCCGGCTCGTCTTAGTCAGGTTGAGCTGGCTCGTCTTAGTCAGGTGGAGCCGGCTCGTCTTAGTCAGGTGGAGCCGGCTTGTCTTAGTCAGGTGGAGCCGGCTCGTCTTAGTCAGGTGGAGCCGGCTCGTCTTAGTCAGGTGGAGCCGGCTCGTCTTAGTCAGGTGGACCGGGCTCGTCTTAGTCAGATGGAGCCGGCTCATCTTAGTTAGGTGGAGCCGGCTCGTCTTAGGTGGAACCGGCTCATCTTAGTTAGGTGGAGCCGGCTCGTGTTGGTCAGGTGGAGCCGGCTCATCTTAGTCAGGTAGAGCCGGCTCATCTTAGTCAGGTGGAGCCGGCTCATCTTAGTCAGGATGAGCCGGCTCGTCTTAGTGATTGGAAACTACTGTAGACATACTGATTTGAAGAACTACTTTTGATTTTGATTTGTCATTGTAATTTCTCAAATTCCTCTCCTGGTTTTGTTTGTACCTAAAGATATACTTTTGAAATTAGATAATTCGTTTCCTCCCAGCTCTAGGTAACTGTGTAACATCAAATGGGTGAATTGCCCAAGCAAAAAAGATACACGGCAAACCTGAGAACGGTAGTGCAATGTGCTGATTTTTAATTTTATATATTTTTCTCAACAACGTAAGTACTTCTCTACCTTGGCAAAAAAGTCATTGATTTCTATACCGCCTAATATACCAAAAAAAATAATTACAATGTGTTATTTTATCAAACTCAAAGCATTTATTTCAATTAAACCTTGTACAGGCACTTTTGAATTGTCAAAATTAAAATAGTCCGTCAGTTAGTAAGAAAGTTGAAGCTAGTTGCCCATTCCAAAACGTAGATCTCTATAGAGAAGAACGGGCAAGAAACTCCATGGACACTCTTTTAAATCAAGATATTACAAATTGTGGGTACATTATTATTGTTGCTTCTATATGTGAGAACAATGTAAAAAAAAACGTAAATGAAGAATCATTTCAAAATATAAGATTAAAAATAAGCCTTGGCAGTTAAGAGATGACCAGTCTCAACCGACGGCGCCCGTTCACGAACGTGATGCGTGGATCAGCACCATCTAGCTCAACCATTTTGTAGGGAACCGAATGATCCAACACACGCGCCACCATCGATGAGACAATTAAGTGAGCATGACATGTTCTCAACTGCCACGCCAAGTTAACATCAAAAAAATCATAATAAACGGAAACATGGTTCTTACATTTACAAAATTTTAAAAATGCTTCTAAATTATACAACACTATAGTTTCTAATTTATTTAAGAGATTAATAGAATTTCACTACCAAATAGGAAGAGATATTATTTAATAACGAAGTAAACGAACGAATTAAGACTTGATTGAATAAAACAAAAAATAAATTATGTTCGTCATGTCAGAAACACTAAAAGAAAAAGGGAAGCACCTCTTCCAGTTATTGAAATTTTAACTAGTGAGCTCAAGTGCCTGTGGAGAAGGACCAGCATTAAGACAAGCATTTTTATCAACGATATAATCATCCAACTTATAATATGCTTATCTACATAGTGTGCATTTAATGCATGTTTTAAATTTCTTCTCATTTAGTTGAAGAATATTGAGTTGTATTTTATTATAACATTTTACACAGTAACCCATAAAAGAAGTTTTTACTTTAGACAATCTGAAACGCGGTTGATCTAATTTGTCCCTATTTCTAGTGTTAAAATTATGCCTGTCACTTATCTTACTAAAAAGATGTAGATTTTTTCGAACGTACATAATGTTTTCATATATATATTGACAAGGAACCGTCATGATGTTAATTTTTTTAAACAGTTCCCGTAGAGATTCGCGTCTGCTGATCTGCTATCATCACAGTGGCCTGTCCTGAATCCAATTCCGCTCATAAAATACCATCCCCTGCAAATACATTCGTAATATGGATTTAAATCGATTTTGTTATCATTAAATTATAATATATTCGATCAAATAAAACTATTTTTGTTTATTTATCTTCTTTCTCATGGATTTGACAGGCAGTAAACTTTTGTCTTGAAAAAGTTATCATTTCAGAGGACAGTAAGTTTTAGTAGAATAGCCATGTCAACATTGCGATGTTACGCCCCTCTCACCTTTCCTCACTTCGGATCAGTCCGGCTCAAGCTCTCGGCGCGAACGCATCGGTCCCAACGTCTTGCGGTTTCCCGCCAAAATAGTAAGTTTATCACTTCAGTGATATGGGGACAAAAATAGTTTCATTTTGGTGGCTGTTATAACTCGTGCTAGATTCGTAAAACCATAAAGTTTTAGAGATCCTTGTGTCGAATACAAAGTCATAGTTTTGTAATGTACTTTTACCTAGAGTGTAGATTAGATTATTCGGATGTATTTGTTGTGTAATATTTATGTTTAAGATGTATAATACATTAATATTATTCTTTGAGGTTATTGTAACCTCAAAAAATGATGTATATAATACTAACTCTGTAAAAAAATCTGTATATTAATGATGATACTAAAATAACTGTGTACTGTCCTGTCTCAGTGTTTATCTAAAATTTGTGGAAATCAAACCTAACAAAGTACGGAACCCTGGCTGCCCGGCACGGTGGTTTTTAGCTGTATCATTTCGGTGGTAATTTTTATCATTTCGGTAGACACTTTTCATTTCAGTGGACTCTTAAAAATTCATCCTTAAATATTTATATGTTTTGATGAAATTTGATGTCCACTCACGCACAATGTTGTAAAATAGGCGAAAGTTTTATTTGTCACTAAAAATATGTAGATAGCATTGAAATAAAAATTCCCACCGAAATGACATAAAAATCTCTTGTTGAAATTCACCCAAATACCTTTTTTATTCCAAATAGAAATTAATTGGAGCGCGCTCCCCGCTTCTTCTCCTCTTGATTATGATTACCTATAATTACTGGCTGCGCATCAACACGGACCTATCATTACATTGTTTGTGTTCAACAATCACTACAAACCGGCGCTGATCACTTGTTAGCTCCGTGAGTCGGCAGCTCCAATGCACAGCAAACTGATGATGTTGGAGAGAAAAATTATATCAGAAATGTTCTATTGCAGGCTCGCTTGTGATCATTGAGAGCCGCTGATGTTAGTACAAAGCGTATATGTTTCGTTACAAATAAACTTGGAGTCACAAGTGCGGAGCATCCGCACAAAAAGCGGCATGGTGCACAATACGCGTGTGGTAAAAAGTTGCGGTTCCTCCCAACACCGGCGCCGGTGCGGACCTCGCTGTGTATCACAATACCTAACCATGTTACAACTGATGAGAACGAGCCGGCGCGGCGCGGGCGCACGGCACCCTAAACAACACGGCGACGACAACACCAAAGTATAAAGAAGGGAAGTAAGTTATCTTCATACAAACGCACCGCGCGCGGCTTGTATGTGTGCGTCATAGTATCTATGCGTCGCCGCACGCACACTTAACAAAATCTCGACCCGTTTCTCAGTGCGCCAGTCGGGGCTAACACTGCATGAGCTTCGCGCGTCACGGCTCTTCGGCACCGCTAAATGAATGAAAAATGTGTGATAATCGCAGGAGAACGTATTGCTGTGTGTTTGGGTGTCTTAATAAGTCATCAATTACAGAATTGTCTCTGTTCAGATTACCTATTGAACAGGAAAGGTAAGCAAATGACTTATTCTAGCATATAATTTTTACTTGATGATGTAGATGATGATGACCTACTTAGTTTTTATTGTAAGTATTAGTTTTATATCAGACAAAGGAAGTAGGTAGACCTACTTTCTCACTAGAATGCATTTGGTACTTTTGATCTGTCAATTGATTTGCCGCTATTGCTTTGTTTACGTTTAGTCATGCCGATGTCTCAGTATTGTAGGTGTAGTAACTAAGTAGCTACTTACAGTTATAAAATCGTAATTTAAAAAAAAAAGTTGACTAATTGTGAATCAGATAAATAAAGCAAAGTTCGAAGACAGTACTATCAGTAACCCACCGTTTTCTCGTGCTCATCACCGCTCCGCGCCGCCCGTCTGCTGGCCCGTCGCTCTTTCTTTCATCGTGAAAGGTTTCATCATCGTTTAGGGAAAACCGACCTCACAAATCCTGTACCCAGATAATACAAGTAAAAAATACAACTCCCCGACTCTTGCCAATTTATAGGCACTGAATTAAAATTTAGCTAAAAGTGACAACCCTGAGACAGTAGGCAATTATATCGCGGATTGGGCCGAAGATAGCCTACTTCCCCTGTTTATACTATGACAACACTACTACCGAGCGTCTCTCGCACTCCTAATATGTCATAACATTGTACTTTATTTAACAGGACATTATGTTGTGTCGTGTCACACGTAGACATCCATTGGTTGCGACTGCTGGCACAAGGCGAGTTACAAGACTTCAGATTCGACACGAGTCCACAGATAGCAGCGTGACGCAGGTCTATCATCTACGAGAGAACAATTCATTCAGCAGGTACCTAACCTAGTAAACTTAGCTCAGGTACAGCATGAGATATACTAGAAGAGTAGGTCGACGCAACTCTCAGGCCCTCAAAAGGCAAAGGGGTAGTGAAATGTTAATTAGAAACAACCTCCGCGTGGAGACTACGGAATGCAATCCTAATCGAGCCAGAACTTGTGTCGGGATTCAATATTATTAGAAAACAATCTTGTTCTTAAAGTCTCGAACGAGATTTCGTCACAAAGCGTGACTTAGCACATTATGCTACTAGACAAGTCATATCTAGTGGCACGTGAGTGCCCCCGCCAAGACGAGCCAAGCGAAGCGCAAGGGCACTACCTACCTTTTCTCGCGAGCACTTCGTCGTTTTTTTGAACCCTCATAACTTGGGTTTGGATTATATCAGATAAACAAAAATCTCGGGATATGGTGTCAATACTGAACTTATTAAACATATAAGTTTAAATTGCATAGCTCTTATACTTTAGATTTTATTGATATCTAAAAAGCCCCGATTTCGTCACTGACTGATGATCATCAAAACTCTTAAAGTACTTCCTGAAGTCCTGGAAAGGTGTGGTATGTAAGGTAGTATTAGTACACAGTAGTATACTGACAGAAATAGTTAGTAAATAAAAATGAAAAAATATTAATCTGAACTAGTTTAAACAGTTCCATATGAGCCTAACGTTCAAAAACTATTTTTACTGATCCGAAAACAATTAAAGCTTGAGGCAAAAATGTTACCGACATGACAGTAGCTAAAAAGCCACAAAAATAACGGTTTTATTAATTTGGTGATATAATAATGATAATAATAACTCGATGCCCTGGATAGGAGGGTCCGTACGCTGCTGACTGCAAATCGAATGCATCACCCATGGTCATCGGTAATGAGGCTGTATATCCCGCGAAAGAATGGAGGTCGAGGGTTTTCAAATGCTAAGACCCTCCACAATCGCGAGATATGCAGTCTCAGGGAATATTTCCTAGAAACCGACGTGGGCATGCATCGAGATATAGTCGCCGTGGACAAGGGCCTCACCCCCGCTCTCCTTGGCTAAAGAGAACTGGCGCAAGCCAGTAGTGCTTGACACTAATGATCGCATGAAGGTATGGCAGAGTAAGGAGCTTCACGGACGCTTTTTCCGGGCCCTACATGGACCCGATGTCGATCTACCAGCGTCCGTAGCCTGGCTGCGTTTCGGTGACCTCTTTGGAGAAACCGAAGGTTTTGATGGTGTCGATATTAATTTATATTCAAATCTCATTGCATTTTTAAAGAGACACTCTGATGGTTTTATAAAGAAAAAATCTAAGGTACTGTCATCAAATGACGTCGAAAAGTTTCTAAAAGATGCTCCAGATAGCCAGTACCTGGCAACAAAGGTCAGTTTGCCTCCTTATTTTATGTATTGATCTACCTACTGTACATACTCTTTTACATATTTTTTAACGACCGTCTGTAAGCTAAGTACCTATAACTTATCTAACACATTTTTATTTATTTTCAGGTTGCGTTAATATTTGGTATTCATGGTGCATGTAGACGGCAAGAGCTTCACAATATTAACACAAAAGACATTGAAAATCAAGGCAAAATGCTTTTAGTTAAAATCCCAAACACTAAAAACAAAATACCCCAATCTTTTATTATCGACGGCCCATTTTATGACGTGGTCAAAAAATATGAAGCTCTGCGTACTGTTACATCCCTCATTTGTACCCCTTCCTGTCTACTCAGCAGCCTACGCTGCATCCCTGCCGCTGACGCAGCATCCTTTCATTCCTCGTTCCCCCTCGTCACAGTCCAGCAATTCAGTCGTCTCCCAACCTTCCTTCCGTGCACTTGTATTATTTTTGCATTTGTTCTTTTAAATATAAAGTTATTTTCTAGCATAATTAATTTCTTTTTTTAAAAACCAAATACGGAACCCAGTTATAACATTGGTGGCAGCTGAAAAGGGATTGTAAAATCCTTGGAATCCTCCCAAAAGTGCTAAAATCTAAATACATCTAAAATCGAAGGTTCCTAATTCCGGAAGTGCTTCAGTGAATCAAAAAGGTGTTAAAATCCAAAGTGAAGTGCTTCAGTTCCTGAAAGATCCAGAGACGGCTCACCACACCGGTAAACCCGGTACTGACCTTAGTTCAAGGTCACTCCAGTTCCAGCTCCAGGTCCAGTTCCAGATCCTGCAAAATCATGAAGAACATGTGCGCAATAATATTGTGAGTTGTGAACATATTTTCCATAAGTTCAGTGTTCAAAGTTTAAAGTTACAAAAATCCTTCAACGGCTTATCTTGAACATTCCAATCCATACGTCGCCTCATACCAACGGATGTTATGTCTCGTCGCTCGTCGCAGTTCCAGTCTCAACGCATAGTTTAAGCGATAAGACTTCTCAATACATTGTCGACCTAATTTTAATACTTAATCCATTTCCAGACGTGTTATTGTTATTCTTTTAGTTCTACCATGTCCAAAGATACGAAAAACGTGAAAGAGGAGTCTACAGAAAAAATACCTTTAAGTATAATACTTAAATTCATAAAGCCCTTTGATGGCAGTCGAGAAAAACTAAATGCCTTTATAAATAATTGTGATAATGCCATTTCCATAGCCTCCTCTCGTGAAGCCGAAATCGTCTTCAAATATATAGTCAGCCAATTAGATGGTAAAGCCGAGATTGCATGTTCAATCAAAGAATTCGATTCGTGGCCATCCCTTAAAGAGTTCCTTCAGAACCAATTTGGAGAGCGTAAACATTACGCTCACCTTCTTGCAGAACTCCAGGATTGCAGGCAAGGCGCCCAGGAGAATGTTAACCAATTTTCACTTAGAATAGAAACTTGTTTGTCCCAATTATTGACAGAAATTTCCATATCCGGCCATAAGAAGAATGAAATTACTGGCAGAGTTGCTGCCATGGAGGATCTTGCTCTTCACACGTTTACGATGGGCCTTACCCCTCGTATAGCAAACATCGTCAGGTGTAGGGACCCGAAAACCCTCAATGACGCTATAAATTACGCGATATCTGAGGAAAAGTTGCAGCAATACTCCTATAAACAAGCCTTAGCCGCGAAATCACATCGGCAAAATGATCCAAATATTAAGTCGAATAGATCCAGTAACTTTAATAATAATCAATCCCAAAGACCTACCCACCAACAATCCTCTTCAAATGATCCGTTCTGCAGATATTGCAAGAAACCAGGGCATATTCTGGAAAAATGCGAACTCCGCGAATATAATAATAAAAGATTTAATAATCAAAATAGAACTAACCCATCAAATGCGCAGCCAAGCACCTCTACTTTCAAACCCCGTATCAATGCGGCAACTGAAGTAGAAGGTCATGATACCGTTGACAATAGTTTAAACTAAATCTTGTCCCGAATAAGCGTCGCACGGGACAAATAAATTCCATAATAGACGACGCTACATCCTCCATGACCCATGGACAGGGTAACCAGCCCCAAACTCGTGGTCATCCCATTAGAGTCAAGCAACAGGGTAACCAGCCCCAAATCGTAGGCTCTAAATCCTTCATGACCCATGGACAGGGTAACCAGCCCCAAACTCGTGGTCATTTCATCGAGGTCAAACAGCAGGGTAACCAGCCCCAAACCGTAGACTTCATCCAGAATCCTGAAAATAAGAAACATATTAATAAAGAAATATATGAATTTACATCTAATATACCAAATAAATACTTACCTTATATAAAAGTGAATTCTCCCGTGTCCTCTAATGCTTTATCTCTCCTCGTCGATACTGGCGCATCTATAAGCATAATTAAAAAATCAGTAATCGACTACATGCCTGTCATTAACGAATCGATTAAATTCAAAATCAAAGGTATCGATTCAACCACTGATAATCCTCTATGTACATTAGGACAAATCCCTATAACCATCTATACACATGATAAATCTCACATTGACTGTAAACACCTAACACATATATTCAATGTAGTTAATGAATTAAGCATACCATACGATGGCATAGTTGGCAACGACCTATTCAATTCTATGAGTGGCCAAATTAACTATGATAAAGGTGTATTGCATTTAAAAAATATTCAACTTAAAATGCATTTCAACGAACCCGTTTACACTATTGCACCACGCAGTGAAACCATAATTGAATGTACTGTAGCAAACCCAGAGATCAAAGAAGGTTTAATAATAAACCAACATCTATCCCAAAATCTATTAGTAGCAAACTGTTTGGTTCAAGTTAAGAATAACAACCGTGTTAATATTTCCATTGTTAACACCTCAGAAGAACCCGTAACTATTAAATCTGATCTTAAATTACATTTAATTCCTTTTGAACTTAAAGCTTCAGTCTTTATCGGTACTGTAGCCGAAACCCATATCCGTGAACGCACACAAGAAGTTTTAAATCAGCTTCGCGTGTCACACCTAAATCCAGAAGAAACTGAGGCACTATACTCTGTTTGTTCTCAGTTTTCAGACATTTTCCATCTACCAGACGACCAGTTAACCTGCACTGATGCAATAGAACATAGAATCAAAACCACTTCTGATAATCCAATTCATGTTAAAACATACAGATTTCCCGAATGTCATAAAAAAGAAGTTGATTCTCAAGTTGAAAAAATGCTGAGACAGGGTATAATAAAACCCTCTATGTCCCCATGGTCCTCACCAATTTGGGTAGTACCCAAGAAGCTTGATGCTTCTGGTCAAAGAAAATGGCGCGTTGTAATCGATTACCGTAAACTCAACGACGTGACCATTGGCGATTCCTATCCTATCCCTAACATAGCCGAAATCCTAGATCAGTTAGGCAAGTGCAAATATTTCAGCACATTAGACCTAGCTTCCGGTTTTCATCAAATAAATATGTCTCCGGATGATTCCCCTAAAACCGCATTTTCAATCCCAACAGGGCATTATGAGTTCACACGCATGCCGTTTGGATTAAAGAATGCACCGTCCACCTTTCAGAGATTAATGAATTCCGCTCTATCTGGTCTCCAAGGCATCCAATGCTTCGTATATCTCGATGATATCGTTATTTATTCATTTGACATCCCTTCTCACATAGATCACCTAACTAATGTATTTTCTAGACTTCGTCAATTCAGATTAAAACTACAACCGGATAAATGTGAATTTTTAAGAAAGGAAGTTTCATATCTAGGCCATGTCATTACTGACAAAGGCGTAAAACCTAACCCTGAAAAATTAAGAGCAGTTCATGAATTCCCTATACCAAAAACTCCCAAAGACATCAAATCATTTCTTGGTTTCGTCTCTTATTATCGCAGGTTCATATCTGATTTTTCAAGCATTGCAAAACCTTTAACTAATCTGTTGAAAAAGAACGTAGAGTTCGTCTGGTCAAACGAACACCAGTTATCCTTTGAAACCCTAAAAAATAAATTAACTACAGCTCCGCTATTATCATATCCTGATTTCTCTAAACCATTCCTTCTCAGCTGTGATGCATCCAATTATGCAATCAGCGCTATTCTCTCCCAAGGCGAAATAGGCAAAGATAAGCCCATCGCCTATGCTTCCCGTACACTCAACAAAAATGAGTGCAATTATAGTACAACTGAAAAAGAATTACTTGCAATTCTCTTCGGCTGTAAAACCTTCCGTCCTTACCTCTATGGAAGAAAATTCACGATAATTACTGACCATCGTCCTTTACGTTGGCTATTCAACCACTCTGACCCCAGTAGTAAACTTCAGAGATGGAGATTAAAATTGGAGGAATATGAGTATGAAATAATATATAGAAAAGGGAAACTAAATAATGCCGCTGATGCATTATCCCGCTATCCTATAACTAAACCTGTCAACCCTATAAATCCTATACCTAGTACTTCTAATGAAAATTTAAACTTACCTGATCATGACGAAGTATTAAATCCAGATGTTCTTCCAGCCCCTTCTCCGGACGATCTAATCCAACTTGAAGACCTCACAGATCCCCTTATCCAACCTACAAGCTTACCAGAGTTAGGTAACCTTGATGATTTAGATAATATATTAAATGAAAACTTACCTTCATCTTCCACTGATCATCCAAACCCAATAATACCACCTGATGTCTCGAGCCCTAGTAGCTCCAGTACCCCAGATGGTAACTACTCAGAATTCCTGAAAACCATCGCTAAAGATTTTAATCCTAACGTAACCATAATAGAACATAATGAAAGCTTATCCAAAACTGATAAAAAATACATCATTATCCCTACATCTATAGATATGGATGAATCCGTCCCTTATACTCAAGAGATCATATCTAATATTCCTAATTTAAGCGAATTTTCCTTACTAGAGAGAACATTGCACTCTTTTCTTAAATATGAGTCCGAAAATAAAATCTATTATTTCATTTTCACCAAGGTCAATCACTTTGACACTTGCACATATGAAGATATCTACAAGTGTCTTAAATCCGTAAGAAATGAATTAATAGTCAGCCTCGCAGGGCAAAATAACCCTCAAATAGCTATATCAGATTTTAATAATCCGTTTGATACTCATCAGTATATCAAACTATATAACATGATCCTATACTTATTTCATAACTCAGAAATGACTATACACATTTATAAAAATATTATTATCTACCCATCGCCGAGTGAAATCCCTAAAATCTTAAAAGAAAATCATGATCTCCCTATAGCCGGTCACTTAGGTTCTGGCAGAATGCTAAAACGCATCCAAGAAAAATACTATTGGAAAAATATGCGTGTAGACGTAGAAAACTACGTAAAGAAATGCCCGCAATGCCAAACAAATAAAGCCCTCAGAAAAATTAATCGTGCCCCTATGCAGATCACTTCCCTTTCCACACGGCCGTTTGAACGTGTAGCCTTCGATATAGTAGGACCACTACCAGAAGCTGGTAGTGATAAATATAAATACATCCTGACTCTCCAAGATGACCTTACCAAATTTTCAGCCGCCTATCCGATTACTAACACTACCGCTGAAGAGACATGTGAATGCCTAGTCCATTTCATTACCCTATTTGGCATACCCAAAACAATTCTAACAGACCAGGGAACCAATTTCACGGCCGAGCTATTTAAACAAACATGTAATTTACTAAAAATAAAACAATTATGGTCCACCCCGTATCACCCTCAGACTCAGGGTGCCCTCGAAAGAAGTCACTCCACCTTAAAAGAATACTTAAAATCTTATGTAAATGAGCAACAAAACAACTGGCCCCGTTTTGTGTACACAGCTATGCTTGCATACAACACAGCAATTCATTCGACTACTCACTTCTCCCCATATGAACTTATTTTTGGAAATAAACCATATATACCAGATTCCATTTATGAGGAAACACCAAATGCTACTTACCCTGAGTATGTCCGCATACTACAAAATAGGCTTAGGTACTGCCGAGCAAAAGCCATAGAAAATATCCAAAAATCTAAAACAAATTCCAAAGGGTACTATGATATTCACACAAGGCCAATTAAGTATAAAGTCGGCGATCTAGTTTACCTTAAAAATCACTTACGCCTTAGGAAAGCCCTTTCACCTATATGGAAAGGCCCTTACAAAATCGTGAAAATCCATGGCAACAACACTGCGTCACTATTAATTAACAGACGTCACGTCAAACACCATTTTGACGAATTTAAATTAGCAACTAGTAATGAACCATAGTATTTTAATATTTTAGTTAATTTAAATTACCTTTCCTTCCAGAATTGGTTACATTTATCCTATCCTGGCGTCAAACAGTCAAGGACATATCCAGCCAGCATCCAACGACGCAGGCATATATTTTGATCCTATTGGCTCTTTAAAAATAACTGATGATACCTTAGATATCATCATCCCCATAGATATATCATTCATACAACCACATTTAGATAACATAAGGGATATTCTAGCAACTTCTAAAATTCTATGTAATCAAAGCAAAGCATACTATGAAGGCGAATGTCACTATTTATTTCAACCATTGTCATCTCGTTATTCTGATATAGTTAGAGACTTTGACTCTATTTCCCATCTTATATCTAAATCTTACAAAAGATCAGCTTGGTTTGGCGGAATTGGCTCAGTAATTAAACAGCTGTTCGGTAACATGGACCAAAATGATGCTGAAAAATATAGTAATGCTATTCAAGCCTTGGAGAATGATCAAACCAAACTGGCAACCCTCATGGAAGAAAACATGATGGTTACAACATCCACATTATTGTCTCTAAAAGAAGTTATTGATAAAATTAACGCAAACGAAGTTAGTCTTAGTTATGCTATCGATACCCTGAACCAAGAAATGACAAATTTAACACATATTTCCAACAAACTTTTAATGAAGTCTAAAATATCGGGACTGTCGAATATTTTAGAAAGTAGTTTATTAACCTTATCATTTAAGTTAGAAGATATAATTAGTGCTATTATGTTTAGTAAGTCCAATATTCTTTATCCATCTATTATTACCCCTAAACAATTGTTTTCAGACCTTGTGGGTAACTATAGATTCCTCCCTAGTTCTAAGCAATTACCTGTACCGTTAACCTTAGATAATATGCATATTCTAGAGAACATATCCGATGTATCCAGCTATTATGCAAATAACAAAATAATATTTGTATTACAAATGCCTTTAGTAAATACTAAAGAATTCGACTTGTATCACACTACACCTTATCCTATTGCCCTTAAAACTGTAAATAATACATTGTATTCTACTATAATACCATCCACTAAATATTTGGGCATAACTAAAGATAAATCCTCTTATTGTAAATTAAATTCACTCACCACCTGTAAAGTTATAAATACGCAATATTATATTTGTGAAATTTCCAATGTATACTCCACGTCAGCCGTACCAATATGCGAAACTGAGGTTATTTCAAAAGCTCTGACTTCCGTTCCGCCTCTCTGCAAAACTGAATTCATAAATGGTAATTTTGAAACCTTCCATAAATTGCATAGTAATCAGTGGATATACATGATTAGCCAAAATTCTAAAATTACAATAGAATGTGTTAATCAAGACTTATCTGAATCATCTATTTCCGGTACTGGTATACTAACTATACCAGACGACTGTATTGCCTATTGCAACGACAATAAGTTAATACCTAAACATAACATTGAAATAAAATTAAAGCCAATAGTATTGCATTTCGAATTAATTAACGATACTTGTTGTAGTTCTGCTACATATTTAAAAGACAATATTAAAGTTCCTTACGTCAACTTAAAAAACATTAACAATTTAGACTCTCTTTTCTCAAATTATAATAAAGTGACTGACAAAATCAAAACAAACCTTAATACAGTAATAGAAAAACCTCATATTGTCCTTTATGGTAACTATTATTCTTATACTACCGTTATTATAAGCCTAGTTATAATTTTAGTTATTTCCTATAAATTGTATTGTTATTGTAAATTAGTTAAGAAATCTAGATGTACCCCTTTACCTGATAGTCCTGATACTCCCATAGAAATGGCATCTACAGATGTAGAAGATGTCCCTGCTCCTCGTCTCCGAATGACCTAAGACCGGGAAAAACTTACCTTTCCTTCCGGCGTCAACTTACCTTCCACCCGTAAGTTTCCTCCTAATCGGGGGGCTGTTACATCCCTCATTTGTACCCCTTCCTGTCTACTCAGCAGCCTACGCTGCATCCCTGCCGCTGACGCAGCATCCTTTCATTCCTCGTTCCCCCTCGTCACAGTCCAGCAATTCAGTCGTCTCCCAACCTTCCTTCCGTGCACTTGTATTATTTTTGCATTTGTTCTTTTAAATATAAAGTTATTTTCTAGCATAATTAATTTCTTTTTTTAAAAACCAAATACGGAACCCAGTTATAACAGTACGACTAAGACAAAAAATAATCATTTCTTTCAGAATTACCAAAAAGGTAAATGTACTGCGCAACCTATTGGCATAAATAAATTCGGTGCCATGCCAAAGGAAGTCGACAAGTTTTTAGGATTGCCGGATGCTGATTGTTATACAGGGCACAGTTTCAGAAGAACGTCAGATACATTACTTGCTGATTCGGGAGCTGATATATTGACTTTAAAGCGGCATGGCGGGTGGCGTTCTAACGCAGTAGCAGAATCTTATGTAGAAGATTCCATCCAAAACAAAGCAAATATAAGTGCCAAAATAACTCAGGCAATAAATTTGGAGCCACAAACGAAGAAGTTTTGCCCTGAGCCGCGCCCCTCTACTTCTACTGATGATACTTTTTTATTTACAACTAATGACGAAATACAATGCTCTTCTGCCGCCTTTCAAGAAGTTTCGTCGTCTCCAACATTTACCCTAACACAAAACAATGACATTATGAATAGTAATAATAATAATAAAAACATAATTAAAAAACCAACTACAACTACGTATCATTTTAATAATTGTAATTTCACTGTTGCAATAATTAAAAATGAACAAAATATAAAATGTTTTTTTTTTTTTTTTTTTCTGTTTCCTCGCAAATGTGTTAAAAAACGTCGTACGATATACGTGTGATAGATTATACTAATTATAGATATTGTTATTATTATCATAAGTATTCCCAACGGATATCCACATTCAATGTCGTTGATATTTTAAATGACGGTAGATGGAAACGTCAAAGTTATTTGTTCACGACTATAAAAGGGGGAGCTCTGAGTGGCAGGGATCATAATTCGATCCAGCCTGTCCCAACTTGCTGTCCTCCCCCCAGCGACGCCCTAAGCCGAGGCTCGTACCCCACAGGGGGTGCCCTTAGCGTGTAGTCGCTTAGTTTATTTAGTTAGTTTTAAGCCCCTGGCTGGAGGCTTTGAGTTTTCTCAAGGCAGCCGCAGGATTGTCCGGTTAAGTAGTCACGACCTCTCAAGGTCAACTACGAGATGCCATATTATATTAAAAAAAAATGGCAGGGATGATTCTTGTTCGAGACGTTGACCAGGACGGAGCTCCGGCCTATAGATGTTCAGTTAATTAGTATTAGTGACGTTATTATGTGGAATAGATCGACCAGATGTCACGTAAGTTAATTGATATTATTATATAGATTATTGCTGATAAATATGGTGTTCTGTATATGTTATAATATGGCCAATATTGCTAATATTAGAAATGTGTGGCAATATAAGGAACTGTTGATAGAATACTTTAATATTGTTTCCGTGGAGTTTCTTGTCCTTCTTCTCCACGAGGACCTAGATTTGGAACGGACGACTAGCTTTCTGATTATTTACTGACAAGCCTTAATTGAATAAATGTTTGGTCTTGTCTTTCTGTGCTTTATTTATAGAATCCTTTCCCTAAATACCATATTCATAGGTATTACACATATTAAATAACTATTGGGGTAATATATATATATACTTAAAGATAGATTATACTTTATTCCGCTAACATCAGAAGTGGGATTGTTCTCTAGCCTTTTAAAACAGTTTACTAATACATTTTATTTTGCTGTTGTCATGATCGATATTGGAGCTTTTGACGATCTTCTGGAAGCCGTTGGTCGACGGGTCGCAATTCACTCTCACCATAATCATAATATCGCACTGCCGCCTCTGAAATCGGAGTTGCGGTGCTGCTAATTACTGTGTGAGCTTTGGAACTATGGAACCTCAACCTGCTGTAAGAACTTCGAGAACCTTTCCTGGCAATAAAAAGTAGCTGGAATCTGTAAGTCCCTTAGATGCTCTTTTAGATCAAAACGAAGTGCCATTAGATACGATGATTAAATTGATAGGCTACGTGTTGAAAAATACTTCTAGATATTATTATGTAACATTTTTTTTCACACTTGGCTTTTAAAGGACGATAATAATTGGGATGTTTTGACTATGTTAACTACGTGATAATCATTGAACCAATGGGGATGGGCCAAAATTTCTAACCATTAGATTTTATATTTTGAAAACTTGGCACAATAGATATTTAAAAAAAAAACGAATCCTATCTTAGCGTACCTATTTATTTACAAATGGTTTTTTATGTAAGTGTCCTCCAAGGACTATATACTACTCTCTGTCGTCACTAGAACAATCGACACGGTGACTTGGAAATAGAATAATAACACACGCGGCGACATTATTACTATTATTGCTGCAAGTTGGAACAAGGCGCTTCCTGTATTCCATAACTCTTATTGGCGAGTGTTGAAATAATGTATGTAATGAGATGTAAACAAGAATGTTTACATTTTTGACATTTATATTTATAGTAATTAATTTGACATTTGACAGATTGTAGACAATGCTTGCCCCTTACTTTTTATTTTCTGAGGTAACGATACAAAACTGTACGGCCAAAGCCGACGTAATTTGAAGGACAAAGAAGGTCAATCGTATTTTATCAAAAAATATCAACAGTAACGCTATTCCTCGAAATGGTTTTTCAATTACAACATTTAAAAAAAATGAACAAAGCCCATTGCTTTAAAATAATATTTAAGAATACAATAATAGCAAAGAGTAGTATAATGCACAAAAATGAAACTTAGTGATTCCAGATGATGTAGTGTTGGTTAACCTCGTTTCTCGTGTCATCCTCGTTGGTCGTGAAATGAACTAAGTTAATAAAGGATATAAAGTAGAAATAAAACGTTAAAGGAAAAATTTAACTGATGGCAATAAAAATAATACTGCTGGTCGGTCACTGGCCTGGTGTCGGTCTAGATCTCACGTGCGGCAGGTGCGAGGACTTAGCCAAGTTGGTCTTATGATGTTTGTATATCTAATATGCAGCCCTAAGGTAGACTGGTAGAAAATGCCCAAGGCATTAAAGTCCGCCTTTGCACAGTTTTTTACTTGTGCATAAAGTTTAATAAATAAGAGGGCAGACATGCCTAGATCGGAGACTAATATATAAACATTCCTTTTGTTGTCTTGAGACTTCTATTTGGAGAGCTAAGTACGTTCAGAATACCCATGAGGGATTATTTTCAAATATATTACTATGATCCTTTTGGTTCAGTTTAACAGAACGTTCAAACGATAAATTGACATAGATTCTATATGGTATTTTAGATAATAATTCTATGTTATAACTTATTGTGAATTTTAAATGTAATAATATATAAAAGTTGTGATTAATTTATAGTACTTATCAGGAGTGTGTAATAGGCAGAGAAATGAAAGTCAAGTCTGCTAATAGTACTCGCAGTTATATTGAGCAACACACACAGAAAACAGTCAGAAGGAGAATAGTTGGAATGATAATAGGCACACACAGTCACAATAGTCACGATAGTCACAGCATAATAAATAATAACAGTTATCGGATAGATTACATGTAAAATACTGGTATTCAGCTGCATCCAGTTGGACTGGAAGCCGACCCTAACATAATTGGGGGGGGGGGGGGGGGGGGCTGGGCAGATGATGATGACTACAATGGCGTGGTTTTTTTTTTAACTGTCAAAATACACGTTATTCGTACGGTTGACATTTCGATTCAAAGATAATGATAAATGATTTAATTTTTTTAAAATAAATTTGTACACACTTTTACACGTCAATGATGTTATGTCGTGGAAGTTTAAAATATAAATAAATATACTAAATGATATGGTATGTACCCTACAAATTACTTGATAACACAGATCAAAATGATATATACCTTTAGACAATAGAGTTGACATCTCCAGTTATGTATATTTATAGTTTTCTTTCAATAATATTGTCAGATTGACCGAGCGATGAGAAAATTGAATTATTTTCGTGTTCACTAGTTATTGCTTAGATACAAAAGCTGTTGAATATAAATGGTTTACCAAATCATTGCTATCCCAATTTTATATCGGTAACTATAAATTGTACCGATAAGCAATTTATTATAGGATAAATTGTTTATGTACCTACCCAACGTTTTTCTATAACACTAGCAGAAGTTGCAAAGATATTTAGATATATTAGTAAATATAAAAAAGAGGTTATTATTGGCTCTGAGCACCTAAAATAAGAAACGATGTATAAACATTCTGTTGAATTGGTCAGAGACTGTCGTTTTTTATAAGACTGTAGATTCATAGGTACTTCAAGAACGAAGTACTTTAAGTCTGGCCGTGCTAGATAATTTATTTTGATACAGTTATAATATCAGAATATCATTTGTTGGCTAATGGCTGTCACATTTACGAAGCTTGGTTTCAATGTAGAAGTACGTACCTAATTTGACTAGATATTTTGTTTACAAAAAAAAAAAAGAAAAACAAAAGTCATAACTTGTCGAAATCATTTAGATGCTATGACAAAAGAGAAGACATAAAATCAAAGACAATCAAAAGAAAAAAAAAAAGAAATAAAAAAAAAGGGTCAATCTTATTAAAGACGTAAGAATTACGAATCAACTCTTATTATATGCTTAAAAACTGATTTCACTACATAAGATTTGTTTATAAATGCAATGAAAAAACAAAAAAAAAAAGTGGTAAAAATCCGCTGGGCGGTCGTTTACTTGGTGCTTGTCTATCTCTCACCAGCAGCGGGTGAATGGGACTTGCATGACGAGGTAACCGATATAATTTGTTTGCGCTGGTCGGTCATTTGCTTGGTGTAAGTCTATCCCACTAGCAGCGGGTGGAGGGGACTTGACACGTCTAATTGGCAAAACAAATGTAAATTACAGCAGTGATATATAAATTTAATTTTTATATTATTGTGTCTAATTATTTAAAATAAATACTTGATATACCTATAATATTAATGTATGTTTCATATTTTATACTCGATTGTTAAAATAAATTCATGAAGTTACTAAATGATTTTTATAACAAACTTATTCAAACACTGGTTTGTTCAATTATCACTTGTGAAATATAAAGTATGATATTATTTTGATTATCGTTGATTTATTGATGATAATGGTGATGCTGATGCTGACACTACTACGACAGTTAGTTGTTTATTGTTTATAATTGGCAAAACAAAAGTGAATTACAATTGTAGAAAAAGTGTACCTTAATGTACTTCGAGAGCGAAGTACTTGTCAGTATGGCCACGGTAATAATATATACAGTAGGTCGTCTTCATACAAACGGACGAAACGCGGGCTATACCTACGCGCTTCGATCACCGTGTGCGCTCAGGCGGCTCGGAGTCGCGACTGTGCAACAGTGACGAACGGACGGTGTGTTGTTTTTTATAACAATAACCGCGCGATTTTTTCACTAAAAATAAGTTCAAGTACATATTTAATATGACGAGTAGGCGATATTGTGCTGTTTTTGGTTGCATGAATTCGTCAATAACGCATCCAGAGATAGCTTTTTTTACATTACCTGGAAACTCTGAAA
This sequence comes from Luperina nickerlii, assembly GCA_963855955.1. Taxonomy (NCBI): domain Eukaryota; kingdom Metazoa; phylum Arthropoda; class Insecta; order Lepidoptera; family Noctuidae; genus Luperina; species Luperina nickerlii. The sequence continues at coordinate 21,649,466 of OY979680.1, forward strand.
GGTAAGACTATTTTACTTACTAGTGGGTAGGTACATAATGTGTGTCTTTTTAATGGATAAGTATTTCCTATTACCTCCGGAAAAAAAGATGTCTGGATTAATAAATAAAGTGATTAAAGTAAAGGAAAGTGATAGACACGAGTGAAATAGGTAGTTATAGGCGGTTCATGAATCATTATACGGTAGGTACGCTTGTGTTAAAACCTCGGGGCATGTGTGTTTTGTTAGTTTGTATAATAGTTGTTTATTGTACTGTGTGTATGAATAATACTAGAAAAAAATTGGTTGTCTGTAAAGTCGATTTACGGACGATAGTTTAACGTGACAACATCATAACAAAACATTAATGAAATGATTGCATACTTTTATGAATAAAATTTAATTATTTTTATTGAATTATTAATATTTTGTATGAATGAAGGAGAAGGAGGAAAGAAGGAGGAAAGAAAGGAGGAAGGAGTGAAATGAAATCTACAATTTAATTGATAAATTTGCTTTTATTTGCACTCATTAATTTAAATATGTTTATTACTTCAATGAACAGATTATTTTAATTATAATTTTTATATTATACATGTTTGCTATTTAACTTCTTCCAATCTGTGTTATTCTGTTAAGGATAGGACGATGATAGGAAAGATTAAAAAAACATTAATATACAAATTTTGAATTTTATTTGTAGTTCTTGAACGTTTGATTTAACTATAATAATAATAATAATAATTTAACATAATTTGTTTAAAAATACACATGAACAAGTTTTCATAGAAATAAACTGTAATCAGATTAATGTTAAATAATTGGTTAATTCGAAACGACGAATTATTTTATTATTTATGTACACACAGTAAAATACAATAACAAAACTAAATGGAAACACAAAGTAGGCAAATGTAATTAAAATGCTGGAGGCGGGCAGCCCTATCGCATGTTTACGTACCGCGCGGCTGTAGGCATTTAATTCAAGGTTACGGCCGAGATACAATACTGTATGTCTTTATACTGTGGTATGGCCGTGATAGATTATACTAATTATAGATATTGTTATTATTATCATAAGTATTCCCAACGGATATCCACATTCAATGTCGTTGATATTTTAAATGACGGTAGATGGAAACGTCAAAGTTATTTGTTCACGACTATAAAAGGGGGAGCTCTGAGTGGCAGGGATGATTCTTGTTCGAGACGTTGACCAGGACGGAGCTCCGGCCTATAGATGTTCAGTTGATTAGTATTAGTGACGTTATTATGTGGAATAGATCGACCAGATGTCACGTAAGTTAATTGATATTATTATATAGATTATTGCTGATAACTATGGTGTTCTGTATATGTTATAATATGGCCAATATTGCTAATATTAGAAATGTGTGGCAATATAAGGAACTGTTGATAGAATACTTTAATATTGTTTCCGTGGAGTTTCTTGTCCTTCTTCTCCACGAGGACCTAGATTTGGAACGGACGACTAGCTTTCTGATTATTTACTGACAAGCCTTAATTGAATAAATGTTTGGTCTTGTCTTTCTGTGCTTTATTTATAGAATCCTTTCCCTAAATACCATATTCATAGGTATTACACATATTAAATAACTATTGGGGTAATATATATATATACTTAAAGATAGATTATACTTTATTCCGCTAACACGTGCGTATTGGTTATAACATCTTAACGCACTAACATCGTAATGTACTATTATCAGGGCGAGCGAAGCGAGCCCTGCTATATCCCACAACCTGAGCATTTTGTGGTACACTTTACGGAAAAACTATTACGCCTATTGATTTGTGCTTTAACATAATAATTTCTATTTATATGTAGATGCGTTATCAGGTAAAAAAATTATTACCACGCAGAAAAACGACGCGAGCCCTCACAAAGCTCTGCTTTTAGCTAGTTTAATTAATATTGTATTATTATCTGCGCATAATGTAGTGCATGCTGTGCTCTTCTGTAAGTGACGAGGCGCTTAGACTTAAGTTTGCAATGTACAAATTATAAAGTAACAGTGTACTCAACGTTAAAAAGCCAAATAAATAAATTATAATACATATGTATTTCGAGATTTTTAGTAAAACAACCCCAGAAAAAAAACTGGCACTCCGGTAGTGCCGACAGAAGTGAAAACTTGAACAATTACGAGTGTATTTTGTGAATCGTCTTATAAACAAAACACGCGTGTTAAGGTGTGTTCCTTATTTTATAGGGTTTTTTGCAAATCAGGTATGATGACCAAAGTGACTGGTTTATTCTTCTCGTGAAAGGAATTTATTCAGATTTACAAATAAGCACACAGGATAGACTTCAGTTCGTGGTGTTGGTCGCGGCAGTGGTAAGAGAAGCAAGCCCATGGAGCTCGTCGTCAGTTATATATCCGTGGTTCAGCGCCATCTCGTCGTTGTTAGATGAACTACGTAGTTAGTACGCGAGGCCCTCGTAGTTCTTCACGATGTGCATAGATGGCGCTGTCCTCAACAACGCGCGTCTTTCGTTTTACGTCTTACGAATCTTACGATCAGGGTCACGTGACCTGACGCGAATTTAGAAGTTTTTACCCATTCCAAAAAAAGTACACAGCGCCGCTAAAGAAGTTTTCACTTCAAAAAAAAATGATTTTTCATAAGCAACTTACAAAAAGATGTGAAATCCCGCCAAAAACATTTTCATGTAAAATATTGCCAAGACGAGACTATCAGACTACGAGACCATACGACTATGGCTCGCGCTTTCAAAAAGTTATCAGATCTTATGTAGAGCCAAGCTTCTAACTCTACACGCTCTAAGTCTACAAGCCCTAACTTCACAAACTCTACTACACCTTAGTCAAAATATGTGGCTTGACCGTTTCACTACCATCACGTACGTATGGGCGTAAGGTGAAAAATTTGTTCACTGTTCATTACATTTCTAGTACCGAAGTTCCGAGTTCTTGTAGTAACGAAACGGTCAAGCCTCATATTTTGACTAAGATAAATAAATGTGTGTGTGTGTGTGTGTGTGTGTGTGTGTGTGTGTGCGATAAATACATTTATTTACAAAACATTTAAGACGTTTATTCCAACAAGTTTTCATTTTAATTAGGATTAAGAATTTTTAATCAAAAATACGCATTGTTTCAAAAAGTAGGCAAAAATTCTATCTTGAAATCTCGAGTTCATACTTAGCACGCCAGATCTCGAGTGGCAGGCTCGAGGTTGCATGTCCTAAAGATCTCGCATCAATCGTCTATGAACAACCTAGGTGTGTGTCGGTACCACTACCAACCAGCCGTACCGCACTGAGAGGGGCCGTGCTCTAGCAGTGAACTGTGAGCCACTGGCGGAGCTTCGTAGATACCGCTTTGAATCGATTAGGTGTTATATCCATTGACATGACAGCGTGATGCGTGCTGATGTGGCCGTAGTGGGCACTGTGGGCAGGGGCCGGCTGTCGCAGATTAGCGGCGGTTAGCCGCCGGAACCCGCTATCTGCATCCGCGCGTGCTGCCCCGCGCGCTGATAACGCGCGCGTGCTTACCACCGCCGCTTATCAACACTGTAGGCACAGCGCGTGTGCTATGGGTTAGTAGTCAGTAGTCACTGATAACGATGGATGTCCAAATGTTGGTGCTACTCGAGCCTATAGGTACTGCGCCAATTGGTATGATCAAGTCTATCAGGTAGGTAGGTACTATTGGAGCATCAACAGGAGGCTCTTGTTTCTAAAAGGTCAATGAACATGCGATCGAGCCGTTGAATAAACCTTGCTAACTGTTTGAGTCCAAAATTGACGGTTGTATAATGTTATCAAATTAGTGATCTCAGGTTTGGCGCGGCCAGTGGGCACCGTGGACAGTGCGCTGCGGTAGCGGCAGCGCACTGTCCGCGCGGTGCGGACTGTGTGGAGCCGGTGCGGTGCTCCACTTTGTTGATAACATCAGATTACGCGAGCGGTAATTATAACGAGCGCTCGTTAACGGCCGGCTAATGTGGCGGGTAATAGCGAGCGATATGAGACCAGCGATAGTATCGCGAATGTTGTCGCTATCGCAGCTGATCGCAACTGTTTGGAAGGTGTGAGAACCGACCACTGCCACGTCGTCGGGGCGTGCTGAACTGTTATGACTACGAAATAACTTGTGCTTATGGGTTAGGCAGTGGTTTACAGTAACTTACTATCTTTATCATAAACACACTCTTTTTTAAGTTATGCACATTTGTGGCAAAGACTTTTGTGTATATATTTAGAAATGCGGGTTGGCGCAGGCGCGGGGAGACGCGAGTGTAAATCCTATTAAAAAAAAGAAAAGCGCTAAAGCGTGATGACACAACGCTGGTAATTTATTGCAAAATATGAAGCAATTACCTACTTAATTCCATAAAATCTATTGATTGGACTAAAAATTAAAACAGTAGTGTTTTAGTATGTTACTTATAGAATAATCTAACAAAAAATCAGAATAATTGTATGTATGGTTATTATTGCAAAAATAAAGTTTTTAGAGGTATCTTCATGATTTTTTTATATCGTATCAAATTGGTTGTATTATGTTTCAACACACTATCTACCTAGCATATATCCTGAAGAATATCATATATTTTTCTGATTTTGTTTACTGTATGTTGTCGCACTTGCTTTTGCCATACCCGAAGGAGGGTAGGAGGGGCGAGCTATAAAGATAAAGATATTTTATTTTGCAAATACGGGTACAAGATAAGGTGTTACATAATATATTAAATACAGAAACAGCCATATTTTACCAATTACAAGGCATGCAAAAGTATCATGTTTAGGTCCAATTAAAATTCATAATTAATATTTATAGGTACTAATAATACATAATAATATTCTAATTCGTTAATAAAAATAATCAGTCAATAATAAAATTAATGTCACAATTTCTAATAGTTATTTAAATACAATATATAAAATAGTCAAACAACTTCTTTCTCCAATAAAAACTCTTCAACCCTATAATAAGCTTTGCCTACTAAAAAAATTCTTAGCTTTTTTTTGAATAATGTCAAATTATAGTCCTTCCAACAACTTGGTATTTTATTATATATCACCGGTGCCATGCAGCAGACACTATGTCAGCTATGACAGTTCATTTCGAAGATCTTATATAAATGGTGCTCGGTGCTGCAGGGGCCTTTTTTTGGAACACGCACCATCGTCGAAGCAACATCTCTCCGTGACCGCAATACTTCGTGTATAGGGTAATAAGTATCAGCTAGAAATAATGTTGGTAAAACATTATTTCCATATATTTAATTATTGTGTAAATTTTCTCTGATTGCATTATATTTACAGTACGTTGGTTTCTTCTATAATTATTAAAACGTAAACTGTGATTGTGTGTTGCAGCTACCTTATTGTCAATAAATGTTCATATGATTTACTGACTGTTATTTTTCTAATATGTAGTCGATCATATACTTTTATTGTTTCTAAAACTTGCGTTTTGATCCTGTAAGCCCCTTAACCGCACGCTGTAATGACGGCGTACGGCGGCGCGGGCGCAATCATACGCGCAGCGCGGCAGGCTGTGTGTGCGCTGTCTTTATGGATGCGCAGCGCAGCCGGAATGTTGCAGAAGTTTGCAACGCACGGTATTTACTTTAATTGATACAAAGCGAAACGATTTTAAAACTCTTGCACCGATGCAACTGTTTTATACTTAATACATCTTATCATATCTGCCTAGCCTTTTTCCCAACTATGTCAGGGTCGGCTTCCAGTCTAACCGGAAGCAGCTGAATACCAGTATTTTACATGGAGCGACTCCCTATCTGACACTTAACACATCTACGTCCTTGAATAGAGGTTCCAAACTTGAAACCGAACGACATTTTATTGAGTAGGTACACACAAATGCTCGCCTACTTGCTTCTACGAGTATATCACTTGAAACAAAGAATGTACCTCATTGCAGAAGCTACGTAAGTAAATAATGTAATGTTACATCAAATTCTTGAATTGTTATTGAAAGTCAACATACCAAATTCTACACTGAACACGCTGTGAACCATATTGTTTTTTGGCTAATTACTACCCAGCGACCAGCGTGCAGCGGTGCGCAGGAGACTTGCCAACATCATTAATATATTATAAATGACACTAATATTTTGAATAAGGTACGTTCCGTACAATGGTTATCAATGGTGAACCCCCCCCCACCCGGTGTGCCACTGCCCCATATACTGCCGCTGTTATGTCAGAGCGTTACAGTTATTTTTAACATTGCTATCATTGTAACAATTAAGTTATCATATCACCAAATAACCGGAGCGGCGCAATTATGAAACAGCGGAAATATCCTCAATGTGTCTCTCTCTGATGTCTGCCTATATGTGCTACTAGTTCGTCGACTAATGAGCCGGCCCCAGCACGACCGTCACACGTGATCCTGTACTGATCCGAAATCTTCACGGTGTCATTCTAATTAAGTATACGATCTCTTGAAAGTGCACACTTTTGACCAACGAGGCACTAGCGACCCCCAGCGAATTAACAGGACATAAATCCTCTCTCCCCCTCCCCTCTGCCCCACCCCCTCACACGCCTTAATTAGACCGTCTGACAGAGGATACGGTCGCGGTCGGTTCAGGGTTCCCGGGGCTGCCGTCCAGCGCGACCGCTCTGGAATGGGCGCGCCGGGCGCGTCGCGCTACACCTGCTATATGTCGCGGTTTGTTGGCGGTGCACGTGCGAGTGGTCGCACTGTGGTCGCAGAGATAGTGGTATCTCGATACATTCCTCTATTTCTCTCTACCCCTCTCGTCCGCCTGCTCATCGCAGTTCTACTTCGGGCGTGTTATCACACGTTACGTACAAGTACACGAGACTTCCGAGTTTTACAGCACTTTATTAACGATTACTTGCCTTTATAGAATTTAGATAGGTCGGTTCTTAACAGCGAAATGTGTACACTGTACAATGTGCAGCTAGTGTTGCCCAAATGCAAGACCAAGACAAGACCTTAGCCAGTCTTGGTCTTGGTCTTGCGTCAATACACCTGGTCTTGGTCTTGGTCTTGGTATTGCGCTCTCAGTCTTGGTCTTGGTCTTGGTCTTGCAGCAAGAGTCTCGCAAGTCTTGCGAGACTCTACTACTTAGACTAGAATACATTCAAATACCTATTAGCCTATTGCTCAGGGTGGCAGGGACATCGACGCGCAACCGCTTACCATGGATTCAGTAGGTACAGACGCCAGCACATCAACCTACTACAATCTGTCAAATTTCTTTAATAGATTTTCAACTTTATCGCTAAAGCATAAGGTTCAAAATTGATTGGGGAGAATTTGACAGTTTCGGGTAGCTTGATGTGCTGGCGTCTGTACATGATTCTGGACCTGCGTTGAAATTTTTCGTCGGCTTTTTCTTAATTTTTACGTTTTTTTCTGCAATTTTTTTACTGTAAACTGTATACAATCATTATTTCTATCTGACCCAATGAGATTTTTAATTAAAAAATAGTAAATTCACTTGTTTCACTTAAAACAGCAATGTAAATAAAACTCGAAAGGGCTACCTGATCAGCTGTATCGCTAAAGTTCATTTGCGAGGTCAACACTGTCTTCGTACCTACGCTATTCGCTTTCAAATGCCGCCACAAAGGGACCGCAGCGCCAAGCGGTCTCCTCGTATTATTAACGCACTTGAAAATAAACTTTAAAATTATTACAATAAAGTGCATAAATGCTTGAACCTGACAAAAAATGCGGAAGATTGCGGGAATCCCCGCGCGGCGTCGAGTCGGCCATGAATCCCAATGAATCTAACAGACGCGTCATATGAGGCATTTTAATCATCTACATAATTGAATGACCCATTTACTACTTTTATTTTAGATTCGTTATGAGGGGATAATTATTTTTCTAAAGCTTCATCGATTTAAGGGGGAAGCGCTAAGGTAGCCCGCGAAATTAAAATTTTCTTACGTTTTTTGCAATTTGCTGGTCAGTGAATTTCGCGGGCTACCTAATACCGCTTTCGCCTTAAGTAAAGAAGATTAAAAAAAACGTGCAGAAGTGTATTGATAGTCACGTAATTTTTCGATATTTTTTTATTATCAACAATAATTTTAGTTTTCAATGCAATTCAACAATGTAATTTACTGTTTCATAAAAAAAATACATCCATTTTCGCATAATCGGGATTGAAACCAAATACCTACTATAACGCCCAAATCTCAGTTTGACTTAACTGCGAGACGCAAGAGTCTTGCAGGCTTAGTCTTGTTCTTGCTCAAGTCTTGCAGGGTTCAGTCTTGGTCTTGGTCTTGCTAAAATAAGTCGGTCTTGGTCTTGGTCTTGGTCTTGCAAAAATGCAAGAACAAGACCAAGACTGCAAGACCAAGACTGATGACCAACTATGTATGAAACCCTACGAGCACTCTTTGCCACAACGCACCAGAGGTTCATGAAACCGAAATGCTTGACTGATGTAGAACAATGGCCACGATCACTTGGAGCTTTTCAGTAAGCTAACAATAATTAAGTATGGAAATAAGCGAGTGAGCGCGCGACGCGCACGTCAGCACGTGACAATGTGTGACTAACGAGCGCCGCGCAGCGTGCCGGCAGCGTCGCGCGGTTTACGCGACACGATCCACCTTGAGACACCTGATTAGAGGAGCCTGCGTCTGAGCACAGCTGAGCTATCGCCGCCGCCACCCGTCCCTTGCGGACGTTCACGACGCCGCCGACACCCGCCCGCGCATGCGCATACATCCGCCGCCGTGACCGTTGTATGGCCGATCAATTGCACCACAAGAAGCGCTTCTTTCACGCGCGAGTGATATTTAAGTCGTCCAACTATCCGATAAGTGGTGCACTGGCGGCTTTATAGCCGTGCTAGCAGCCGCATCACCTCACACGCATGCGCAGCACCGCATTACACTCGCGTTGAGAGGCACACCCGAGAGTACGCGTCCGGCACGCAAACACGTTGTAAAGTGTCGCCACACCGTGTCCGACACGAGCGAGTCACGCACAACACGTCGTCGCTGACAGGTGACGGACGAGTGACGTGACATAGGTACACACCGGCACACGTGACAACTGCGCTCTCTACATGGCTAACGATTTAGAGTGAGGATATAAAGCAGTCCAAGTAATGTGAAAGTCGGGCCCGATCTGCATTGATGTTTATAACTAAATAAATCAGCGCAAATGGATAACAGCAGGCCCGTCCGCCCGCCCGGTCTAACTAGACATGCATATAAGTGGTGTATAATAGCGCATTGTGCGCACATCTGTGACGCTCAGCGAGCCACTGCCACGAGTGACACCCTCTCGCGGCACTTGTATGTAACGACCGAACATCATAATAATACAGTAGCGACTAGTGTTGCGTCTGCGCAGCTGTCTGTAATGCGTCGCTCATTGTGTGCGCGGTCCGCAAGGGGTGCTGGCGCGCACCCCTTGCGCTTGCTCGCGGCCACTTGACGCCATATGCCGACAAACTAATCACGCTGCATGTCTTGCTACACCACTGAAGATACATACTGTTCTGGTTTTCTCCATATGCGAGTCACATCTGCGACCACAGACTTCATTAGGTACGTTACGACAGACAGCACGAAGCACCGCTAGTCCACCGCGATCAATAGAGCTCGCTGCTCTATGTACAGTTGTATCAGTAGGTAGTAGCGTGCGCACGCTAATCTGCGAGTGCGGCTGGTCGGTGCAGGCGACATGTCGCGTTGATATACTCGGCGGCCGGCGCTCGGCGCCCGTCACCGGTCTCGTTTGCATCGCGCGACACTTGCAACATTCGGCAAACCTACAGGCACAACACAGCCTACTGACATACCAGAGTTGCCCCTTTCCGGGATCGCCTTTAGAGGTTGGACGCTATAATATTATGTCAGCGGTCATACGTGTCAAAGTCATCATCAGCAAACAGTTAGAAACATGATAAACTATCAGGCCACTCAGAAAGTATTGCGAAAAAAAGTTTTCATGTATGAGAGACTGACCAGTTATAATCTATTCTGAAAATATGATTATTTGTAATTAAAAATAGGTACGTTCCAATTTCAAAATTTCCCTCCACATTGCTTGCGAGCGAATTTAAATTATCGTGTCTCATAAAAAAATTTATCTGCGCCGGGAACATTTTCGCGCTATGACTTTTTACGATTTCAAGTGTCACCCGAAACCGGAACAATCGTACGATAGACTTCAAATGGCATTCATGGATGAAGGCCCTTCTGAAGCTACCGTGAATCGTTGGTATAACGAATTCAACGCTGTCGACTAACTTTGGGGGATGAAGAAAGAAGTGGTCGCCCTTTGACGGCTGTTACGGAAGAAAACGTGCTAGCAGTAAAAATTTTAATCCAAAACAATAAGCGAGTTACGTATCAAGAGATTCAGCACATACTGCAGGTTGGATCGGGAAGCCTTCACGAAATTCTACACGTGTATCTTCGCGTGAGGAGGATAGTTTCACGCTGGGTGCCGCACAACCTCACCGATGCTCAGAAGCAGGCCCGGGTGGACTGGTGCCGTGATATTATAAACAAACTAGCTTCTGCCCGCGACTTCGTCCGCGTGAAATTTCTTGTTACCCCGACCCACCCCGTCGCATCGCATCGCCTGCCCGCGCTATTACTTCATTTTTGCTTAGCGTTCTTTCTGACTTTTTTTCTTTTTGCTCGGCTCCTAAAGGTCAGGTAGCATGATGTTAAATATCCTATAGCCTTCCTCAAGAATTGGGCTACCAAATGCAACAAGAATTTTTCAAATCCAACTGGTAGTTCCAGAGATTAGCGCGTTCAACCAAACAAACAAACAAACTCTTCAGCTTTATAATATTAAGTATAGATTTGAAACAGGCTCATCTCGGCGTGTTTACGACATCATTACAGGTGAGGAGTCTTGGATTTATCAATACGATCCAGAAACGAAGCGCAATCGACGGTTTGGGTGTTTCAAAACGAATCAACGCCTACCAAAGTGAAGCGATCTAGAAGCGGGGGGAAGATTTTGATCACCAGCTTTTTCAATTTGACTGGCGACTTGGTGTCAATTCCTTTACGGAACCAAAGAAGCATCAACGCTGAATGGTATACTATCAAATGCTTGGCAGAAATTTTCTATGTTGTGAGCAACAAGCGACCAAAGCGGAAGATGCACTGTCAGCGTTCGAGCAGGCTGTAAACGAGTGTTTCGAAAACTGGTTCAGACGCTTGAAACTTTGTATAGAGGCTAGTGGAGATTAGTAGGTAGGTACCTACTTTGAAAAGATTTAATAAAAAATATTTAGTTACCTATGGAACATTTTTTTTTTCGCAAAACTCTCTGAGTGTGTACGTGACACACATTTATTACTTTTCACAGAATCAATATTAATAAACATCGTTATTAATATTGATTATTATTATTGTTATCGTTTCTAGTCTTCAACGTGATAAATACTAATTCACGTATCATAATCAAGTGTAGTTTATGTAAAGGCGACCGCGCACAACCGTGACGCAGACGTCTCTGAGGCACGTGTGACGTCTCCGATCCGAAGCATAATGTGGATGTGCGTGTCGAGCGTCGCACGTCGTCGTTGGGACGTAGGCTACGCCCACGCTCACACACGCCGACACGCGTGACGTCTCAAACATAACTCCCATGAACTACTAACTACGAGACAGCCACAGACTCGACACAATTAAATATATTTCACTTGCAAAACATGTTGTAGGTACAGCTTCCATGTGACATAGACATCTAAAAAAAATCGTTTTGTTAAAATAATGTAAGGTACCTATGTGTAATGTAGGCTCCAAAGCCTAGGTAATACGGGCTGGTGATTATTGTTATAGGTTATAGTTTGTAAAGATTATTATTTTTTATGTGTATTCCGTAGAAAATGTTGTTGATTTACACATTTATTATTTATTTATTTATTTTGTTTTAAAATTTTAGCTAAAGCTTAAACTTTGTTAAGCTTAAGCTTTGGCCGTATCTTTTGTGTTTCTTCGTACAAAATGTAATGTTTCACCGCTTGTTTTCCCAAAATAAATAAAATAAACAACATTTATTATTAGCGCAAGGTGCCATCCGTCGCATGCAAGATTGATACCAGTTCATAATTTGTCAGTTTGCCATGGACAGGTTTGTAGTAGGTAGTTCACAATTTTTCAATTGGTTATATTTATAATCTTGCCATAAAGACTAACGATGTTCATAATTATACGATGACACATACAAAAGACTAGACATCAAAAACATCCACAAGACAGCGACACCGCTCGGTGGCGACGCGGGCGCAGTGTAACGTCGTAGTGTCGATTACGTCAACAATGGCCGGGACACGCGTAAATGGCCTATCATCATCCAATAATATTTGGTGGCCGCCGGACAAACAGCGAGGGCGAGCGCGGGGCGGGTTCGGGGCGAGCGTGAGGGGCGGGGGCGGGGGGCGAGCGGGCCGAGTGCTCGGCAAACTCGGGCGCGCGGTGTTTGCGCTCCGCACACCTGGACCACTCTTGTTTTTCTAACAACGACCAGTTTTTTCTAACAACAAAGTTTGGGATGCGTTAATTTGAACCTCGTTTTTCATATACAGCGTGTGCAAACATCGGCGGATCCCACACCGTTCACCTGTGCGTCCGCGCTCGTGCATGCGCTTGCGCACTGCACACAGCGGACTGACTCCGGCTCACACGACTATTTATAAGTAGTGGTCGGAATAGGCTGACTATATTTACCTAAACTTCGGAGAACAGAGACAGAAAGTGGAGACTTCCTTACGACGGCATTTTCTTTTCTCAGAATTCCGGAAATATCTCAAATAAGTTGAAAATAAGCTTTATTTAAGATGGGTAAAGGCTTAAACTTGCAATTACCAAATTTTCGGGATTTTTACGTAAAATATTGCCGAGCTCAAATTGTGATACGAAATTCGTGTCAGAAAGTTTCAGGACACCAGCATAGTAGTTAACTAGAGAAAGAGTAAATACGTAACTTGTGTATTTCACAAAAAGATAATGCAATAGTGTTAAGATCCCGGAAGAATTTTCGTAAATCTACAGTACCTACGTTTGAAATACATGAATTTTTCCGCAGATTGGGGTTTAAAATGCCTAAAATGACTGGGCTATATTTGCAAGTTTAGTTAAAAAATAGCCTTTACACATCATATGTAAACCTTATTTTCAACTTATTTAAGATTTTTCTCGAATTCCGGCTAAAATATGTCGTCGTAAGAAGTCTCCACTTTCTGTTTCTGTTCTCCGAAGTTTAGGTAAATATAGTCAGCCTATTCCGACCACTGATTATAAGCGACGGCTTATATTTTGTATTTCATATTTGGTGAAAGCGTGAAGCCGATGACGTGTGACACAAAGCTGCACTAATCACCGTCACTTGTGGGGGTTAGCGCGCATTGTATGTGTGGAGTGTAGACGTGTCCAGGGGATCAGCTGCGCATGCGTCCGCTGATACTAATTTACTGGACACGTCGGTCTGTGTGTCAAGGGAGAGCGGGGCGCGGGGGCGGGACGTTAATCCCCGCTCAGACGTTATGTTATTAGAGCAAGCCTAAGGACAACGTCTTATTTGTATAGGATTAAAAATCAGTTCTTGGTTACAGGTCTAAGGTAAATATACAGTGGGAGCGGATTTTTTATTTTTTTTTAACATTCGCATTCATAAATGGCACGGAGAAAGTGCGCCTGTGTGTCTGCGCTTGTCGGTAAACATAAACACTAATGTTTGTTTCAATTCTCCTAGTAACAAAAGCCCATGTGAGAAGGATTCAAAGCCGTACATAATCTGTAATAATAATAATAATGCAGGCCGGGATGCCGCACGGAGACAGTGCCGCCAGTGCCCGGTCGCTCGCGGCTCCTATCCGGCACCCGGTCACCCGGTGCACAGTGCCCTCGGTTCACACTCATTAGGCATTAGGTAAGCTCAATTGGGTACTAATGCGATTAAGATAACGCTTAATTTTGGAACACCGATGGAGAGTGGAGAACGCTCTAGTCAACAAGGTATAAGTAGGTACTCAGAATAATTTAATATCTTAATGTCAGTTTTCTCATTTACACAAATTGTCTTTGCGGTTAAAGTAATACGATACTTAAGTATCATAAATATCATATAAGTAACAGCCTAATATATGATTGAAAATCCTCCATTATAGGTTTATCCGTGAAAGCTGCTACAAAGTTGAGTGACAGTTACTGGACTGCTCGCTTGTGAGTGCAGTGACGCACTGTGTTCCATCCAACGCTGACATCTTCGATATGTTACTGGACTGCTCGCTTGTGAGTGCAGTGACGCACTGTGTTTCATCGAACGCTGACGTCTTCGATATGTTACTGGACTGCTCGCTTGTGAGTAGTTGTGAGTGCAGTGACGCACTGTGTTCCATCGAACGCTTACGTCTTCGATATGTTACTGAACTGCTCGCTGGTGAGTGCAGTGACGCACTGTGTTCCATCAAACTGCTGACGTCTTCGATATGTTACTGGACTGCTCGCTTGTGACTGCAGTGACGCACTGTGTTCCATCGAATGCTGACGACTTCGATATGTTACTGAACTGCTCGCTTGTGAGTGCAGTGATGCACTGTGTTCCATCGAAATGCAGACGTCTTCGATATGTTACTGGACTGCTTGCTTGTGAGTGCAGTGACGCACTGTGTTCCATCGAACGCTGACGACTTTGATATGTTACTGGACTGGTCGCTTATGAGTGCAGTGACGCACTATGTTCCAGCGAACTGCTGACGTCTTCGATATGTTACTGGAATGCTCGCTTGTGAGTGCAGTGACGCATTGTGTTCCATCGAACGCTGACGACTTCGATATGTTACTGGACTGCTCGCTTGTGAGTAGCTGTGAGTGCAGTGACGCACTGTGTTCAATCGAACGCTTACGTCTTCGATATGTTCGTGGTAGACTCATTCATAGGTAATCTAAATATTCTTACGACAAAGAATCGTTGAGGCTGCGTGTTACAAACACCGGGCTGCTGCAAGCTGTTCTGGGAGCTCCCGGTCATCCGAACAGTAATTGGGAAGTTTTATGACTGTGCAGCAGCTTGCATACGATGTAACATCACGATGCCGATGCCGGCGTGACATTGCAGCGTCGCCAAAGTGTAGTGCGTGGCACAGCTGTAGCGAGCCGGCGATGAACAGCGCGCGTCGCGTCACAGCCGCTCGTAGCAGCGGGTACTTGTGGTGCGCCTCACGTGCGCCGCCGTGAGAGAACGCGCCGGAGGCCTGCGCCCGCGCAGTCGCGCGCCTCGTTGAGAACAACCGCTGCCCGAATGTAACAGCTTGTTGTGCAACAACAGATACAGGCTCGTTACTAACAGAACTGTGCCCATGTAACAAGTATATAAGGAAGAGAATGAAGAAGTGAGAGTGTCGTGTAAGTGAGAATCATCACTATAAGTATCATAATTAATTATGACAAGTCTACCGCGAGCATATTGCGGATAGAATGTATAATGATGGAATGTACAAGGATCTAATGACAGCTCACATTCTGTAGGAACTCGGTAGTTAGTTTGCTTTACGAGTCCGGATTATCTCGTGGCGAGTGGAACATGTACACTGTACATTTAGGAATTAGATTCAGTAATGATGTCAGCGACGGACCCTAAGGGAGCGAGCGAACGGTGCGCGGAACTTTCGGCATACCTAACCAGTTAGTTAAAAATAAACAGGACACGTTGTGCCACAGCTGAGATTTTATCCCGCGCCCGATTCCGCCGCCTGGGGCCGCGGGGTACGGGGTGCGTCTCCAGCGGGCGGGGAGACGGCTGGAGCCGCTCATTAAACCGGTCGTCGGGAGCGCACTCCGCCAGCCGCAGCTATCATCCACCACTACTTACAATCTTTCATGCAGCATTCAAATATTCGTGTCATTGAACAGCTGCGACTAAGAAGAAGGATAGGCAGGATAGGTCAGGGATACGGAATGCACAGTTACTGGTACTGACAATAGATTATTTACAAGTACTTACTCAGCAATAGTTGCATTGAAGCCACGAACGAGTCCTGGAGGCGGTGGCGATTCGCGGTGCAGATCGCGCAAGGTGCTCAAGTCTCAGGTGCGCACGCACCACCGCGCGTATGGCGACCGGTTCCCGTTCCTGCGCTCGCCCCCACACCGACACGCTCATTCAATTTGTCTAACATACCTTACGATATAACGTTTACCATCCATCATCGCGACAATCGCCCGACGCCCGACGCCCGACGCGACGTCGCGTGGCTCTGTCGCTAGCTACACCGGCTAAATGTTATGTAACTGTTTGAGGAAACTGTTAAAAGATGCAACCGATACTCAACATTTGAATTGCACGACACCTTCATACTAATCCAGTCTGCTCCTATTTCCTACGATGTGCCTTTTCTTGACTGGACTACTAAGAACAAACGGAAGTTATCCTCGTAAACGTCACCCCATTAACCGGCACGAGTACCCGGGGCGCATCGTGCTGCGCGCGCCCGGCCGGGCGGCCGCGCCCGCCGCGGGCTGTGGGCCGACCGCGCACCTGTGCCGCGCCACGAGTTCGGGCGGTTCACACGACCAGGCACCACCCTCGCTGACATCACATACACGCCGTGCTACGGACACAGCAGTGACGTCACACCTGATGCAGGTACTTACATCTACATATATCAACTGATCATCAGACTATATCACCTGATATAGTCCTATCAGTTGTCGCCCGCTTTGAGTCAGAATTATACAAAACATTTCTTTAGAAACCGATGTTCGGCGTATAAGAATTAAGTAAATGGTGATTTTTTTTTCTGAAATACATCAAAGTAAATTCTGTGAGGCGCTGTCACGCAGGAGACAGTGCGAATGGTTCGAGATGCTGCGTCATCGACACTAGATGGGGCGAGGTGAACTCACGCGCACTTCGAGTGGGACTGTGTTGTGTCGTTGTGTCAACTGCGCGTAATTTGCGTGAGAACGCGGCGCATGCGCAACGCCGCCTGCGCCCGCGCCTCTCCGCGACCGCATTCATTAATCACCGCTGACGAGTGAACAACAACACAGCCGATCTGTGCCATTTCATGAACATTATTACAGTACACTAGTACTAGTATCTATGTTTTCACACTACACGTAATAAAATACTGAACTAAATCTATATCTATGTACCTATAACAAAAGCGTAGCGTAGCCGAAACTGCACATTAAAGAAAAACAACATTTTTGCGAGTTAAATGAACGATTCTAATGCCGAAAATATACAGGGTGGAATTTTGTAATGCCACCTGGAGGGAAAGTACTCTTAATGCTGCAGATAGAAAATTTTACTCAAAGGAAACATTTCGTTATTTTTGAATAGAAAGCAAACTGCATTCAAAGATTTTCGAAAATTCTCTTCTCCCACACCCGGGAATCGAACCGGCTAAAATCTGAAAAAATTATACCCTGTACTTTTATTGCATCGATCGTTAAGTTCAATTATAAGGATGAAATCTCTCTAACAAACATGATAAATTAAATGATAATTGACCCTAACGATCGATGCAATAAAAGTACAGGGTATAATTTTTTCAGATTTTAGCCGGTTCGATTCCCGGATGTGGGAGAAGAGAATTTTCGAAAATCTTTGAATGCAGTTTGCTTTCTATTCAAAAATAAAGGAATGTTTCCTTTGAGTAAAATTTTCTATCTGCAGTATTAAGAGTACTTTCCCTCCAGGTGGCATTACAAAATTCACCCTGTATAATAATTTTTAGTATTTTGACTGTTTACCTGGTTTGCCTGATTGTCTGAATGTATATATGTTCCAGCATCACGCAAAAACTACCTGGAGAGATTTTGTTCAAATTTTGCATGGATAATCCCGAATTACTCGTCCGCATCGCTGTCATCCGTAAACGGGCCTAGAAGACTGGCAGCATTGCCACGTTGAATGGCAAATGCTAATGTAAATTTTTGTGAATAGTTTTAGTAAAGTTACAGTTTCAACGTTTCATTATCTTTATGCAAACCACTACGTGATTTCAGACAAATAAAGTTTCCACGGGCCCATGTCATATGTGATGATGAGCTATTCGCAGTTTGATTTCGGGAGTTTGTTGCGCGACTTCTTCTTCCCAGCTAAAGCACTAGGAAGTGTAGTTACAGATTTAGCCTTATAAATGATTATCATCACGCTATACATATATTAAACAGTTAATCATGACTTATGTAATACAAGAACGGCTATTTTTAGTCAACTTTCAAGAAAGCAAATAGCTTAGCGGTTCGACGACTGGTTTGCAAACCTATGTTACATTCCCAACAATTGATACTTTTGTGCTTCCTTTTTTACGTTTTGTTAAATTATTATATTATGATAGTTCGTAGAACGTTCACAGAAATACATCATAAAACGTTAGGTCTCTTCTGTCATCTGTGGTTACACGGAATGAGAAAGCTTATAGTGGATAAGACAGAGATTAAAACAGATGAAGAACTAGCAGGGGATCGAGGAGGTTCAGGGTTATCAGACCGGAATAACTCAAAATAAATATGTATGGTCAGGTGTGATTAATTCATTATATAGGAACGGAGGCGTTCATTAAAACACTAAAAGTGTCGCAAGTAATGGGTAATTACTCTTGAAGGCTGCGGGCGTCGACCGCAGGGCGAGCTGCTTCTCACACGGACAACTGTACGTCGCTTGCTCCCGCGTCACCAGTCCTGACTCTCAACATATTTTGGGTGCTGAGACCAAAACTACGAATTTAGTAAACAGGAAGGTATTTCTAAAAATGTGGCTGTTATTTTAGTAAATTGTGGTGACGAGTCACGATGACTTTCACTGGAACGAAGTCGCGGGCAGAAGCTTTTAGTTCATAAAATAAATGATCCCACCACTAGTCATTAATATATAAACCCTAAAGTTGAGGAAATTCAGTTGGTTCAAGCATCGTGTCTACGATTAGACATATTGGGTAATATTGTTTATTGTAACTCTAATACCGATAGCTTCATTGACTCCCTCAGCACACAGTTGAACACATTAACATCACAAAAAAACATTACAATAGCTGGTGATATAAACATTAACCTCAAACATAAAGATACCGAATCATCAAGTTTAAAATCAGTAAATAGTATCAACCTGGTGCATCAGAATATTCAAGGATTTATGAACAAAGATTTAGAAGTAGAATTATTCATGAATTTTAATAGTATTGACATTCTTTGTATAACAGAACATTGGCTGAAAAGCCATCAGTTCTTGTTCAATTTTAATAATCACCAGGTTGGTAGTTCGTTCAGCAGAATAAATGCTATACACGGTGGCTCATTAATTTTAGTAAGTAACCAGCTCACATTTAAAGATCGTAAAGATATTGTGAGCCTATCTGTTGAGCGTACAGTTGAAATTGCCTGTATAGAATTGGAGCACTCTATTGTATTAAGTGTGTATAGACCACCGTCAGGATTGTATGACTGCTTTGAAAAGGTAATGGATGAAGTGTTACACAGGATTTGTAACTCAAACAAGTCCGTTATCATTTGTGGTGATCTTAATGTAAATTTATTAGAAAACTCAGGTTCCTGTAGTAAAATTTTAAGTCTGTTTCAGTCCTGCAATCTTGTAAACCTATTTTTGGAGCCCACAAGAATAACCCCAACTAGTGCCACATGCCTAGATAATATTTATACAGATATTATACCAAGCCACAAAGAAATTATAAAGGGGAATGCCTACTCTCCATAGTGTCCTAGGCCCAAGATGGACATCAGATATTATTATAAAAATGGAGTGTTTTAAAATCATAATAGTATTAGATATCTAAAAAATATATTCAAATTGACGCCACTATTTCAGAAAAAAAAAAGTTTTGAGGTTATTTTCTATATGAAAAAGTGTGGGACTGTGAGATACTTCAAGAACTTTTCTTTTTTCAATGCTTGATTATGATAGGAGGGGTGTTCCTAATATATTTTTATCCAATTGTAGTTATTAGGGTATAAAAAACACATTTGCTATTTTAAATATCTTACGGTTTGTATATTTACCTGCTGTGGCGGAACCCACTGCTGTATCACGCTTATTTCTTCGGGTTCCAAGGTATGATTTTGAATATCGGTCAGGTTAAGACCACAATTCACACAATGTACTTCAGTCATTGTGTAAAACGTTATTGATCGGTATCCAAAATCGAATGCAGCCGTAATCCTTGATTCGAGAGACAAAGTTGTCGTTGAAGGTGAGAACAAAATCCATAAAACAAAGCCAAAGTCGTTGGTAAAAATCCGAATCAAGTTCATATAACAAAGCCAGGTCGCAGTAAAAGAAATCGAAGAAAAATCAAAACAAATCCACATCGAGCGCAAGCAACAAGCGAAGTGTCAGACAGAACTGTCAGATTCAATTCAGTGTTGTCACTATCGCGAAAAAATAACATTATACATATATCGATTACTTTTTTAAGTAACCGATAATTGGATTTATTTTTCTTATTCTGTTTTTATACGAGTACCTACACATTAGTTTTTATTTTAATATGTTTTCTTGTAGTTGGTTTTTGATTAAAATACCAGTAAAGTCCCGTGGGTATGCCGTTGAGTTTATTGTATTTAATTATATATCGATTCGAATCGATTGATTAATGACAATCTGAAAATATGATTTTGATGCTGGCAATGTTTTGCCAGAGTCAAAATCATTCTCCATTGAAAAACTTCTTGGTTTTCAATGGAGTTCCTTTTTTTAACGAATTATTGTAGATTGTAGTGGCGGTCATTTGGAAGAAAGTAAATACATATTTTTTTATGGAAAAATTAATGCATAAAGTATTTTTTCTCTAGTCTAATGTCCACTGAGGGCCTCAAATGGGCATTGTCCTTTACTAGATTCTGATCATTGTGGGCAAAGTATTACTATTCAAAACCAAAACAAAAAAGTGGCTAAAAAGGATATCACTGTTAACCCCAAAACTGCAAGTCGCTTGGAGGTTTTTAAAGTTAAAATCATTAATAAATTACCAGTTTTGTCCATTCATGCTGATCCTAATCATCTTTATGATAATTTTTTTTAAATGTACTGTAAACAATTTGATTTCACCTTTATTCCTAAGACTATCTCGGTTAATAGTAATGCATCGTTCAGTGATTGGGCTACCATTGGTATTCATAAAAGTAGAACACGGCTTTATGAACTGTACAATGAAAGGACTTATGTTAACACTGATGAATTTAATTTGTATGTTAGAAATTATTCAAAATTATTTAAAAAAGTTTGTTATATAGCCAAGTCACGTTATTTGGGTTCAAAGATTAAAAACAGCAGTAATGTAATTAAAACAACTTGGAATATTATTAATAGTGAAGCGGGAAGGTCTAGTAACCGAGATACTAACTACAGCCTGTCTATTAATGACAACATAATAAAATCAGACTCACAAGTCGCCGAGGAATTTGAAAATTTCTTTTCAGATATTCCCGTTTCAACTACTAAATCCCTAAACTCATCACCTTCTGTTGCTGAGTCTTTGCTTAAGGAAAATGTTAATGTTTGCGATTCGGATTTTCATTTTGAACATATTACATGTCGAGATATAATTAAAACCTTTCACACTTTAAATGTAAAAAAGACTACAGATCTATGGGGTAATTCTGTAGAAGTTGCTAAGTCTATTATTGACATTGTAGCACCTTCTCTTGCTCTTATCTTCAATAGTTGTATTGACAATGGGGAGTTTCCTGACCTTTTTTTTTTTTTTTTTTATTTGAAATGGGTTTGCTCTTGACTCTAGTCTAGGTCAGAGATGACAGAGACAAAGTCTACGATGGAGTGAGCTCACCCAGAAGAAGCCTGTTCACTCTTACTTTGAAGAGATTCGGGTTGTATGCACTCGGAAACACAAACGCAGGTAGAGAGTTCCACTCTTTTGACCTTATGAAACATAGTAAAATAATACCTTTGTTTAAATCAGGTAGTACATCAGGCCCCACAAATTATAGACCTATTTCTGTACTACCTACCTTTAGTAAAATTTTTGAAAAACTAATTTTAGACGAAATGCAAAGATTTTTTAATAAACATAAATTATTACATAGCAAACAGTTCGGTTTTACAAGGGGTCGTTCAACTACTGATGCCGGTGTTGAACTTTTAGGACATATTTATAATGCCTGGGAAGATAAATGCGATGCCTTGGGCATCTTTTGTGATTTGTCCAAGGCATTCGATTGCGTTTTTCACGAAACGTTAATCAGGAAACTCCACCACTACGGGATCCGGAATACTGCTCTGGATCTTCTTACTTCATACTTGAGTGAAAGGATTCAGAGCGTTGACGTTAATGGAGAAAGATCACCCGGATCTATAATAACGATGGGAGTCCCACAGGGCTCAATTCTTGGTTCTTTCTTGTTTCTTATTTATATTAATGACTTGCCGTACCTCATAAAGGATAATCATGATATAGTGTTGTTTGCAGATGACACTTCACTTTTGTTTAAACTTAAACGCCAGCAGTTGGATACTGACGATGTAAATAGCGCGATCTCGAAAGTAGTCCACTGGTTCAATGTTAATAATTTGCTTCTAAACGAGAAGAAAACCAAATGCATTAAGTTTACGCTACCCCACGTTAGGCAGGTGAAAACTAATGTGTTGATAAAGGGCGAGGAATTGAATCCTGAAGACAGCACAGTATTCTTGGGCATAACTTTGGATGCTAAGCTTCAGTGGGGTCCACATATAGATAAATTGTCAAAAAAGCTAAGTTCCGCAGCATACGCTGTTAGAAAAATTCGTAATTTAACTGATATAGAGACTGCCCGTTTAGTGTACTTTAGTTATTTTCATAGTGTAATGTCGTACGGCATTCTATTGTGGGGAAATGCCGCTGATATTCAGACTATATTTGTTTTGCAGAAGCGTGCTGTTCGATCAATTTATAAATTAAGTCCGAGACACTCTCTCAGAGACATATTTAAAGAGATTAATGTAATGACTGTGCCTTCTCAGTATATTTATGAAAATCTTTTATATGCCCATAAAAATATAAAATTGTTCAAAAAATACAGTGATATCCATAATATAAATTCTAGAAACAAACACAAATTTGTTGTACCTGCAACAAGGCTCAAGAAAATAGGTGGCTCGTTCAGATGCCAATGTATACGCTTTTATAATAAACTACCAAGCCACGTTCAAGATCTTAGCCTTAATAAATTTAAATTATTAATTAAACGTAAGTTGTGCAAGAAAGCTTTTTATACTGTTAAAGATTATATTGAGGATAAAAAGGCTTGGGATTGAGCTGCTTCCAATTCATGCATTTTGAGTGTTTTTGTTCTTCTTTTGTTGTTTTTTTTATATAATATACATATTGACATTAATATTTTTTTTTTAAACAATGACATTTGCTTACTTGTAAAGTATTACATTATTTTAATTTTTGTGAATATGAAGACGATGTGGGTCATTTATTTTATTCATTTTATATTTTTTATTATTCTCTCCATGGTCTGGCAGTTTGAGTAATTTTTGTGGCCTACCCAAATGTCCTTTCTTTGGTATTATTCGTCGGATCGTTGAGCTCCTTAAGTCTTGAGTTGAGCTGCACGATTTCTGACAAATGCGTGCACTGACTGGACAGGTCCTCTCAATCTGTGTGGTTCTTACCTCAAAAGACCATCTCAGACATCGACCTACATGGTCTTAATATAACCTGACCAAGATTATGTCTGGACTTTAAAAGAGACTATGACCTCTGAGTTTGTTTCGGCCTTTCTTCTCAGAGTAGTCAGATAGGAAACGCCGAACTCATCTAGTTTAAAAAATATGATTGACGTGTAAAAGTGTTTGTACAAACCTACTTACAAAAATAAAATCATTTATCATCACAGGAGCACAAGAGTAGAGTTAACTACCTAAATATGTTATCGTTTTTTGGTATACTTCCTGGGTACACTTTGCCCACAAGGGAACAAAGCTGTCTTGACCATTTTATGCTTAAAATACACAAAAGGTTCTCGGCATCTATCGCTATCCTGCAGACTACGGTGACTGATCACTATACAACATTTATCTCTCTATCGAAGCTAAAAAATATTCAAATCGTAAATAGAATTTCTACTACACTAAATTATGAGCAAGCTTTAAAAGATTTACAGGAAAGGAATTTATCAGACTTGTTATTTTGTAATGACCCAAATTTGTTAATCAATAGTTTTATTAATATACTAACCAACGTTATAAATGAAAACACTAATATAAGAAATATCCCAAGCAATCAACGTATCATTAAGCCGTGGATTACCTCAGGCATCCTTCGCTGTATCAAAAACCGAAATAAATTGCAAAAACAAAATCGCAATGACCCTCATAACGATATTCTAAAAATAACTTATACTAGGTACAGGAACCACTGCAACAATCTAATAAAAAAATTGAAAAGAAAATATGAAAGAAATTTACTTGCACAATCAGTATCTAACAACAAATTACTCTGGAAAAATATAAAAAACCATCACATACTCAAATAGATTAAAAAGTCAAAACGTAGAATTATTAAAAATAAAAACAACCCCCATAGAGTCAATAAACTATGTTAATGCTTATTTTGGTAATATTGGAAAAGAACTTGCCCAAAAATTAATCCTGAATTAAATAATATCCCTAATAACCAAACGAATGCATTAGGATCACAACTTAATACTTTCGTACTATTAGACACGGACGATTCTGAAGTAGATGGTATTCTGATGAATCTGAAATCTGACAGCGCCCCTGGCTGGGATAATATATCGACTAAATTCATAAAATACATAAGAAAGGAAGCAGTCCCCATTATAACTCACCTTACTAATCTCTGTTTTCAAAAGGGTGTCTTCCCTACTCCACTAAAACAGTCCGTTATAACCCCAGTTTACAAGGGTGGGGACAGTTTTTTTAATAATAATTTTTAATAATTTATTTAATAAAAACGTTTACAAAAGGTGTAAATTTAGCCAAAAAGTAGAAAAACTTTCCATACAATTAAACTGCCTAAAAATAAACTAAAACTAATATATTTTTCTTACAGGTGCAAGTAGCGATGGTTCGGAATTAGAGTGTTTAGTAGCGACCTGCCCGAACTAGGTTTATTCAAACCTGTGTTTCAGGCCATCCCTTTACATTTAAATTAAATTGGAGCGTTAATTTTAAATAAAACTGATATAAAAATAATTAATCAACAATTCTGAGAAAAAGCACATCGGTACATTAATACCTAATACTGTCTATGTAAACATACAAAAGTAAATACTTACAAGGGAATCAAATTATGATCATGACAAAATTTCTAAAAGTTTTTCTGTGTCTGTGTAATTGAGTATCGCTAAGTATTCTGCTAACATTGTACTACACTTTTTATAGCTTACACTATAGAAGCTTAGTAACTTGTTCAGTCTATTATACAGAAAAGGTCCTAAGAACACATAAAAACGATTAGCAAACGCATGTCTAGTTTGAGGCTTTATGCAAACCAAGTCTTTCCTTCTCTTGTCGGAATGTACTGGGTCAAAAGGAAGTGCAGTGTGCTGGTGTTGTACTATGCTTAGGATAAATAATTGCCTCACTGTTAGTACTTTACATGCTATGTAGAGTTGGTGCGTAGGAAATCTAAAAGGGCGAAAGGTAGCAACCTTTAGAATAGCTCTTTGAGCGCGCTCTAGAGGGAGTAAAATTGTTTTGGCAGCACCCCCCCAGGAAGTTATGCAATAGGTAAGTATGGATTGACACAAAGCTAAATAAACCTGTTTAATTAATTTATAGTCGGCTATGTTCCGTAAGTTCTTAAATACATATATTAATTTGCGCACTCTGGTACAAAGTAAATCGATATGTTTACGGAAATTTAGATTGGAGTCAATAGTGACACCTAGGTATTTCAAATGGTCGGCCTTAGCTAAAGTGGGGCAAGAACATGCAGTGTCAGCGGCAGCGTACGTGCTACAATTGTGTGCGTAAATGTTCAGATTAGTAAGCGGTATGTTAGTATTTCTCATTGTAAATAAAATATATTTTGTTTTATCTGCATTTAATGTTAGGAGATTATTATGGAGCCAATTAGAGACAATGTTAAAACCATTTTGAACATATTCATAGACTTCAGCTCTTGATTTAGCTGAGAACAATAGAGCAGTGTCATCCGCATAAGACATTATGACTCCATTTTGGAGTGGCAGGCTGCACAGTTCATTTATGTAGATTAAAAATAACGTGGGGCCCAAAATGCTGCCTTGTGGAATTCCAAAACAACTATTTTTAAGTTCAGAACTTGTACACCGGCCTATTTTTACACACTGGTGACGATCGCTGAGATAATCCGCAAATAGTAGATGTTGTGTTCCTCTAATCCCAAGTGTTTCAAGCTTGTGCAAAAGTAAAGTACATGAAATAGTGTCGAAGGCCTTGGCAAGGTCTAGAAAGATCCCAATTGTGTGCATACCATAATCTAGATTGGTAGTAATATAATTAGTTAACTTGTGTACTGCTTGGCTAGTTGATCTATTGGGCCTAAACCCAAATTGATTGTCTGAAAATAGTCTGTTATCTTCCAAATATTTTATCAATCTACTATTAATGATTTTTTCTAGAATTTTTGAGAGGCCTGTTAGCACTGAAATGGGTCTGTAGTTATTACAGTGACGATGTCTGCAACTACAGGCCTGTCTCCGTTTTACCGTCGATATCGAAAGTGATTGAAAAAATTATAAATATTAGATTAACTAATTATTTCAAAAAATTCAATCTCTTATCTAAATCACCGTTTGGATTTAGGCAAGGTGTAGCTGAGCACCTTGACAAAGGAAACAGATGCCTATCTGTTTTCTTAGACCTGAAAAAAGCATTCGACACCGTCTCTGTCCCAATCCTTGTGAACAAGCTGGAAAAAGCCGGAATAAGAGGGAAAGCACTCAGTTTACTCAAAAACTACCTCTCCAACAGGAAAAAAAGACTTAAAATAGGCAGTACTCCAGTGACGAGGTGGATGTATCATACGGCGTCCCACAGGGTAGTGTTTTAGGGCCTACCCTCTTCCTCCTGTACATTAACGATCTCTGTAGTATGGAAATAGAAAATGCAAGAGTATTCTGATACGCAGATGATAAATCTATTGTGTTCTCTGGTTCATCCTGGCACGAAGCTAAACTAAGAGCAGAGGCAGGAATGGCTCGGGTAGCTGAATGGCTAAAAAGTAACTTACTTTCCCTAAATACTAATAAAACTAATTACATATGTTTTAGTATCAGTAACCGAACACAGCCTATTGAAGAGTTAGATCTAAGGGTACACATATGTGGAGACATGTCTGCTGATAGCTGTAATTGCCCATGCATTGAGAAAGTGACTAAAACTAAATACCTTGGCGTTGTGGTAGATCAATCACTGTCCTGGTACCCTCAACTGGAGCAGATTTCTGGGAGGATAAGGAAATTAAGTTGGATCTTTAAAACCCTCAGACATATTGTTCCAACCAAAATAGAGAGCTGTAGGAACCGTCCCAGAAATCTCTTAAATGAAATATATGCGGCACTGGCCCAGTCTGTACTATTATATTGTATCCTAATTTGGGGCGGTACAGCAAAAGCAAAATTTATTAATATAGAAAGAGCGCAGCGTGCATTAATAAAAATAATGTATTTTAAAAATAAAAGGTTCTCCACCACAAGCTTATACCAAATAAGTAATTTACTCTCTGTAAGGAAGCTGTACATAACCCAAACCATACTAAAAAAACATAAAACCCTACCATATCATGATAAGGAAAAACCTAAAAGAAGAAAAGATTTAGTACTCCAAGTTCCTCAAACTAAAACCAGATTCGCATGCAATCAATTTAATAAACGCTCTACTCAGCTGTATAACAAAATTAATAAATACGTTTATATATATAATAAAAGTTACCACGACTGTAAAAAGAGTATAATAGACTGGATAAAACCACTTACCTATGAGGAAACCGAGGCACTCCTGCAACATGTTGGGTAGCCGAAGTATACCACATTTATATCTACCATAATTATCTTTTAACTACACACCATGCCACACCACACACCCCATCACACACACCATTCACACACGCCACACCACACCAAAGCACATCACACCACACCACAACGCAACGCAACACAACACAACACACCAGAAACCATACCACACATCACATACCTCACAACATTCCACGCACCTCGCCACACATCATACCACATCGCGCGCGCCTTTCACCACACAACACATAACACCGCACTCTTACCACACCACACCTTACATTACTTGCACTGACTGGGAATAAGTCTTATTGTATTTTACTGTTTTTAATTAAATTGCAACTTTACTTATAAAATTTTATTTTCTTAAGAATAGTATGTATAAGCTTAATATAAATACAGAAAAATGTACTTACATTGCATATTTACCCATAAGTTGCAGTACACTATAATATCAACTAGTGTTACTATAAGTGTACGACAATGATGTTGAAAGAGCGGAGCCTTCTAATACAGGCATTGTTTGCCTAAATGGGGGCTCCAAACACATTAACATGTAATGTAATATCTAATTGACACAATAAACTATTTTGTATTTTGTTTTTTTTTGTATAAGGGTGAATTTCAACAAGAGATTTTTATGTGTCATTTCGGTGGGATTTTTTATTTCAATGCTATCTACATATTTTTAGTGACAAATAAAACTTTAGCCTATTTTATAACATAGTGCGTGAGTGGACATCAAATTTCATCAAAACTTACATAAATATTTAAGGATGAATTTTTAAGAGTCCACTGAAATGAAAAGTGTCTACCGAAATGATAGACTGTGCACCGGAATGAAATAAATCCACCGAAATGATACAGCTAAGAACCACCGTGCCGGGCAGCCAGGGTTCCGTACTTTGTTAGGTTTGATTTCCACAAATTTTAGATAAACACTGAGACAGGACAGTATACAGTTATTTTAATATCATCATTAATATACAGATATTACAGTTAGTATACTTAGTATTACATACATCATTCTTTGAGGTTACAATAAACTCAAAGAATGATATTAATGTAATATTTATTAATGTATTCATCATCATCATCATAATCAGCCTATAATGTTCCCACTGCTGGGACACAGGCCTCCTCTCGGTGAGAGGGAGTGGGCCGTAATCCACCACGCGGGCCCGCTGCAG
This sequence comes from Luperina nickerlii, assembly GCA_963855955.1. NCBI lineage: Eukaryota > Metazoa > Arthropoda > Insecta > Lepidoptera > Noctuidae > Luperina > Luperina nickerlii. The sequence goes on from OY979680.1 coordinate 21,678,626, forward strand.
GTTGGCAGATGTCACATGTCTTCGAATTTTTGGTTCTAAGACATGCCGATTTCCTCACGATGTTTTACTTCACCGTTTTGAGAGCAGTGGTGATGAAATAATTTACACAAAGTAAAGCGCCTGTCTGGGTTCAAACTTACGACCTACAACTCGTAAGTCGCGGCCGTTACCACTTGGCCACCACTGCTCATTAATGTATTATATATCTTAAACACAAATATTACACAACAAATACACCCGAATAATCTAATCTACACTCTAGGTAAAAGTACATTACAAAACTATGACTTTGTATTTGACACAAGGATTTCTAAAACTTTATGGTTTTATCATTTCGGAGATACATTTCATTCCGGTGGACTGTAAATGGTATAACAGTCCACCGAAATCACTGAAATGATAACATTGAGATGATAAAATAGAGGTTAGTTCTACATTTAACTCCGAAATAAAATTATTAAAAAAATATGAACAAAATAGTACTTACGGCGAATTTAATACACAATTTTGAAACAAATTAAACGAATCTAGCACGAGTTATAACAGCCACCGAAATGAAACTATTTTTCTCCCCATATTACTGAAATGATAAACTTACTTTTTAGGCGGGAAACCGCAAGACGTTGCGATCGGTGCGTTCGCACCGAGAGCTTGAGTCGGACTGATCCGAAGTGAGGAAAGGTGAGAGGGGCGTAACAACGCAATGTTGACATGGCTATATTCTACTAAAACTTACTGTCCTCTGAAAGATAACTTTTTTCCAGACAAAAGTTGACTGCCTGTCAAATCCACGAGAAAGAAGATAAACAAACAAAAATAGTTTTATTTGATCGAATATATAATAATTTCATGTATTTGCAGGGGAAGGTATTTTATGAGCAGAATTGGGTTCAGGACAGGCCTGGATGATAAAATAACACTTTGTAATTATTATTTTTTTGGTATATTAGAGGGTAGAAATCAATGTTTTTTTTGCCAAGGTAGATAAGTATTTACTTTGTTGAGAAAAAATATATAAAATTAAAAATCAGCACATTGCACTACCGTTCTCAGGGTTGCCGTGTATTTTTTTTGCTTGGGCCATTCACCCATAAGTCAATGTCCCACTAGATATTTTTGCTGTTAATAAGCCTACACATCTTCTATCGAAAAGTATCACTTGGCTTGGTGATGCTTCCTGCTCAAGAAGCTCACGTAGCAACCCGAGTGTGCGTGCGTGTGTGCGTGCGTGTGTGCGTGCGTGTGTGCGTGCGTGTGACCGCGCGGCGTGACCGACGCGGCTTGACGCGGTACGACGCGGCACAGTTGCGCGCTGTCGATGCGCTATCTCCGCGCGACGGATGTGGCCCGTTCGCGACTCGCGGGATAACATCTCGCAGCTTCCGCCCATTTATCTGCCGCGTTTCAGCCCTACGGCGCCCCGCCACCGCTCACCTCACCACCCCGCACACCTGCCATCAATAAGACATATTATATCAATGTCAGCCATAGCTCCCCTTGAATTCCAATGAATGTGAATGTACTAAGGTGTGTTAACTGAACTTGGGAACTGTTCGCGTTGTTCACCAGAAGCTGCCCCCAATCCCAATCGCTTAACACTTTTCAATCACAATCTGAATCATTTTGAAGGATATTGCTAATCCATCCATACTAATATTATAAATTCGAAAGTAACTCTGTCTGTCTGTATGTTACCTTTTCAGGCCTAAACCACTGAACGGATTTCGATAAAATTTGGCAGAAACATAGATTGCATCCCGGGGAAGGACATAGGATAGTTTTTATCCTGATATTCCCACGGATCGACACTGAAGCGGGTGAACCCGCGGGGCGCTGCTAGTACTATCTAAAGGCACAACACTGACTGATGCATTCTTACATTATTCCTGACGAACGGCTATCACTAAAATATTATACAGTAGACTATACACACACGGCATTTCTCATTATCACTCACCTAACATAATGACAGAAGAGGCCTAAGCTTCATGTCTTGACCCTTGACCTTGACATACACTTTGCGATAAACTGTAAAAGATTACGAAAATAATGCAATATTACACATCCCGCATAGCAAATAACGTGATAATGTACCTATAGCCTATAGACTGATGACTTGACTTATAGGGAATATCTATGCAAAATTTCAACAGAATCTATTATCCGGTGGTATTTGCGTGATACGGGAACATACATTTAGAAACTATATTTTAGGCATTAGAATCGCTCCAAGACATCACTATTTTTTGTTTCGCGGTTATTGTCCCACTACTGGGCAAAGGCCTCCCCACCCTCCCTCCCCCTCTCCCTGTCCAGAGCTGCCAAGGAAAATCAAAGGAGAGTGTGCTTATCAAAGGAGTCCAGCTCATCCCGTCATCAAAGTCAAAGCATTTATTTCAAATAGGCACATAAAAAGCACTTTTGAACGTCAAAAATTACAACAAAATAGAATTGCTTCTAGTCACCCATTCCAAAAGGTAGTTTTCGTATGGAGAAGAATGGGCAAGAAACTCCACCGTTACTCTTTTAAAATTTTTTACAGTACTTTGCATACTGTCATTATATAATAATATGAGCACCTAAAATAAAACTACTATACCGCAATAAGTAAAAGGGTTAAAAATGAAACCATGACACATAAATTAATTATCTGATAGATACATGGTGCTCACATATTTAAAAACTTGGTAAAAGTAAACGATTTTCATTTAAATAAAAAAAATTAGAAGTAAAAGTCAGGGTGTGAGTTAAAGTAGTTACAGAATGTAAATCAATGTCAAAAAAATAATAAATTTACAATTAAATTAGCAACCAGTTTGATTTTGTCTAGACTCTAGATTGTCCTATGGAGCAGGACCAGCATGTTTCCAAGCGTTCTTATCTTGGATAAAATCTTCTAATTTATAGTATGCTTGTTTACAAAGTGCACGTTTAATGTGAGTTTTAAATTTTCTTTCATTTAATTGCAATATATGACAAGGAATTTTATTGTAACATTTAACACAGTACCTCATAAAAGATGTATGTACCTTGGCTAATCTGAAAAATGGTTGATGTATTTTATCTTTATCTCTAGTATTAAAATTATGTCTATCGCTTATTTTATTAAAAAGATGTAGATTTTTTCTATTATTTTCATAAATGAATTGGCAAGGTACCGTTAATATTAATCCTTTTAAAAGATCCCTGAGAGATTCGCGGCGACCTAGATTATAAATGGCTCTTTTTTGCAAAATAAAGATGGATTCAATGTCAGCAGCTCGACCCTATAGTAAAATGCCGTACGACATAATGCTGTGAAAGTAGCTAAAATAGACTAAACGCGCGGTTTCTACATCAGTGAACTGTCATAAGACATCTAAGCTGCCCCGCAAGAGATGTTATGTGAGGTCCCCACTGTAATTTGTCGTCTAGCGTGATTCCCAGAAAAACAGTTTGATCAACAAATTCCGTCTCCGCCCGGGCCTGTCGCGATTACAAAAATTATACTTAAAAAAAATTCAATGTACAGTTTTGACTTCGAAACTATTTTCTTATATATGTTAATGTACATTTTTAAAGGAGTCCAGCTCATCCCGCCATCTCCGCCTGGGCCTGCCGCCATCTCAAAGAGACAACGGGCAAAGTACAGTCAGCTGCAGAGAAAAGGTACCCTACCAAGAGTAAGACTTAAAGATTATCGACCGAGCACGCTCGGGCCCGCGTGTCACGTGAGCCTTGAGCAGCTCCCTCCCCCGCCGCCGCACCCATCTCTGCCCGCGTGCATCCACCGATCCGCCTCAAATAATATTTGCAAGTATTTAATAATTTTATATGGTATTTTATCGGCTTCCTTCTGGCCGAACTGTATAGATACCAAGAATAACTTACAAAAAGACACTGCGTGCGATTAAGATACGAACCTGCTTCACCAGGCGCCAGCCGATCAACTAGACCGTGCCTTATACCACCAGGCTATTGGCTCAGTTATCAACCTTAACGAAAATTGGAATAGCATTACTCCTTTTATCGAACAAGGTTATTAACGGTCTAATCTTCTAGATATTAAGGTTTAAATTTCAACTTCCGTGTTATATTTAATACTAGCACCTTACCGTCTTGTTTTACAAAATGCAATACGCAACTCCTCAATTAACTATAACATAAGGTTGAAATTAGCATAGATTTCTTGTTTGGTTGAATAGAATGTGTTGATTCCGATTGTTGCACTACCCTCATTTTATTTCAGAAACTTAACTGCTGTATTAACTGCGAGTTAAGGTTGAATTTAGTATACTTCTTCGCCTTATTTACTAAACTGTAATTGAGGGTATTTTTACAAGATTATTTTTAAAAAATCTGGGTGTAAACGTTGGAAGAAACGCGTTATTTTTGTTTTCTGTAACCATTTAATTATTGTTTTTAATGTGTCATTAATATATTTTTCATAATTTACTTTTTCCACGCATGTTACTATCGCTGTGCTATCATCAGCGAATAACACCATCGACTGTTGCACTTTTCTCGGAAGATAAGAAGAACAACATAAGAAACAACAACATACATTACATACATACATACATAAGAAACACATACATACACACACATTACACACACACACACACATATCACACACACACACACATTACATTATTTCTTACATAAGAAATAATGGAGCCGCGATGACACTCCCCTGTGGAACTCCGAATTTGACTTCTCTACTATCAGATAGATATTTAAATTCCAATTTACGTCCAGAACATGTTATACTCTTGAGATTTCTGTAAGTTGCTTACGATTACTAAGGTACGATTTATAAGGCTCAACACATTTCCTCTAATGCCGTAACCGTCAAGTTTTTTTTAGCATGTTATTATGATTAACGTAGTCAAAGGCTTCGGAAAATAGGAAGAAAATTTACTTTTTCATGTCCGTAAATATAGCACAAACCGGTGTTTTTTGTCAACATTCGTCATTATATTATGTATCAAGTCATATATTGCCATGTTAATGTTTATGTTTTGACAGTGCGAGCCTTATGTGTCACGTCTTGGCAACATTTTACATGAAAATGTTTTTGGTGGGTATTTTGTACTACAGTCATTACAATTCTATTTTTTCCCTGAAAACTCCATACTTTTGACGGTCGTCGCCGTAGTAAAGAATGATCAGTATGCAAAGAGATTTGAAATGAGACATGTCTCACGTCTGTTGTCTAAGTTTCAATTTTGGGGACGCCAAGGGCCATAATGTCCTCTTAAAAAATCAATATACAGTTTTGATTTTGAAACGATTTTATTATATGTTTAGATTCGTATTGTACATTTTTGAAATATATGTACATATACTATTACAATATTACAATATTTTTAAGTTAATTGACTTTTTTCATCAAGCGATTACTTATAGAGTTACTTATACTTTTTTCAATATTGAATGAAAAAAAAACAAAAAAACGTTGTGATATAAGGGTTAGTATTACTATAGTAAGATTTTATTTATTCTAGTTGACATTACTTATATACAGACATAAATAACAAAAATAACAAAATTTAATTCTAACTTAACTAAAACTATACAGAAACTAAAAAATTGCACCAAAAAATTCATCAGCATCGCTGTCGACTGGTAATGTACCCAAGAGACAGGCGGCATTACCACGTTGTCAAAGTCAAAGTCAAAGTCAAAGCATTTATTTCAAATAGGCACATTAAAGGCACTTTTGAACGTCAGAAATTACAACAAATAGAATTGATTCTAGTCGCCCATTCCAAAAGGTAGTTTTCGTATGGAGAAGAACGGGCAAGAAACTCCACCGTTACTCTTTTAAAATATTTTACAAAATTTTGCATACATTAATTATATAATAATAATATGTGAGCACGATGCACCTAAAATAAAATTACTATACCACAATAGGTAAGACTTAAAAATGAAACCATGACACATAAATTAATTATCTGATAGATACATGGTGCTCACATATTTACAAACATGGTAAAAGTAAACGATTTCATAAAAAAAAAAAAAAAAATTACAAGTAATAAGTCAGGGTGTGAGTAGTAAAGTAGTTACAGAATGTAAATCAATGTCAAAAAAAAGTATAAATTTACAATTAAATTAGCAACCAGTTTGATTTTGTCTAGGCTCCAGATTGTCCTATGGAGCAGGACCAGCATGTTTCCAAGCGTTCTTATCTTGGATATAATCTTCTAATTTATAGTATGCTTGTTTACAAAGTGTACGTTTAATGTGAGTTTTAAATTTTCTTTCATTTAATTGCAATACATCGCAAGGTATTTTATTGTAACATTTAACACAGTACCCCATAAAAGATGTATGTACCTTGGCTAATCTGAAAAATGGTTGATGTATTTTATCTTTATTTCTAGTATTAAAATTATGTATATCGCTTATTTTATTAAAAAGATGTAGATTTTTTCTTACATACATAATATTTTCATAAATGAATTGGCAAGGTACCGTCATAATATTAATCTTTTTAAAAAGTTCCCTGAGAGATTCGCGGCGACGTAGAATATTTGGGGGTTTGGCTTGACCGATCACTTAGGTGGGCTAAGCATATTAATGAGACTCGAGAAAAGGTGTTAAAATTAGTTAATATTTTTAAAATTCTTTCTGGATCTGGATGGGGAGTACATCCCAAACATCTGAGGCGGTTATACATCTCAACAATTCGGAGTAGAATCGATTACGCTTGTTTCCTTTATGATAGTAGCTGTGAAACTCACCTAAGTAAATTAGACAGGGTCCAAAACGTTTGCATGAGGGTTATTGGTGGCTTTATTAGAACTACGGCGATTCACGTTATGGAAAATGAACTATACATGCAACCGTTGAAGTTTCGCAGGTACTATCTAGCGGGTAAATTTTGGCTCAAAATAAAATCATATGCTGATAATAATATTATTACTGTGTTAGAAGAACTACAAGCTAATTGTCAACCACCACACTGGAAAAGGAAGATACCGTTGTTAGTCAGAATTCATGAGTCTCTTGATTTGCTACCTGTCTACACGAGCCCAAAGCTTGAAATGTTCTCATTGGATACTTGGGTTCACAGGATAGATCTGTCTCAGGTCATATTCCCTAGATTAGGTTTGGTTGCGGCTAAAAAGCACTATCAAATTGCTAAGCTCAGTGAGGTATGTACCATATTTTTAAATAATACTTACTCGGGATTCTATAAAATATACACAGATGGATCCAAAGATAAAATAGGGTCGGGAGCAGCATTTTTCGATCCACAAACTAAAATTGCAGTGCAATTAAAGGTAAACTCAAAATGCAATATAATGTGTACCGAACTTGTGGCAATAGATGAAGCATTATCTTACATTGACTCACTTGAAAGTGGTAATTATGTTATTTTAAGTGATTCGAGAAGCGCCCTTCAACATTTGGCTCGGTGTACCTCGAGTTTTCGAGGTACTCCAGTTGCCTACAGCGTGATCAAATCTATTTGTAAACTTATTTCTAAGAACAAGAATATTGTACTGCAATGGATTCCGGCTCATATTGGCTTGCAAGATAATGAAGTAGTGGATCGATTGGCGAAAGATGCTTGTGATGATGGGTTGGTTTGTCCACTCTTTCCCGTGCACAGTGATTTTTTGTGTGTAGTTAAAGAAGAATGCGCTAAAATGTGGCACGAACACTTCGATCAGAGGTCACTGAGCAAGGGAATCTGGTATCGGACGATCCAGCCAACACTTTCTCGGTGTTCATGGTTTGACCAGGCAAATATGAGTCGGCAGGAAATTGTAATGGCTCTTCGACTACGATCGGGACACATTCCAATGAACAGTTTTGCATTTCTCATGGGTAAAGTTGCGTCACCAAATTGTCCGGAGTATAATATAGTGGAAGATACCTACCATATACTGATGGAGTGCGTCCGGAACGAGGCCGAAAGGGTCATACTGTTATCCAAGTCACTGGAGGTTGGAAGGTGTAACAGCATTCTTGCGTCCCCATTGTCTGAGGATGCAAGACTCCTATATAAGTTAGCAAAAATAGGATTTAGATAATAAGGAATAATTGTTTGTACCGATGAGGGTGGGTGGCATAATCAATTTGTGATTAAACTCTCTATAAATAAAATAGATTAAAAAAAAAAAACCCCATAAAAGATGTATGTACCTTGGCTAATCTGAAAAATGGTTGATGTATTTTATCTTTATTTCTAGTATTAAAATTATGTATATCGCTTATTTTATTAAAAAGATGTAGATTTTTTCTTACATACATAATATTTTCATAAATGAATTGGCAAGGTACCGTCATAATATTAATCTTTTTAAAAAGTTCCCTGAGAGATTCGCGGCGACGTAGATTATAAATGGCTCTGACAGCTCTTTTTTGCAAAATAAAGATGGATTCAATGTCAGCAGCTCGACCCCATAGTAAAATGCCGTACGACATAATGCTGTGAAAGTAGCTAAAATAGACTAAACGCGCGGTTTCTATATCAGTTAATTGTCTTATCTTTCTAACAGCATAAGCGGCCGAGCTAAGCCGCCCCGCAAGAGATGTTATGTGAGGTCCCCATTGTAATTTGTCGTCTAGCGTGATTCCCAGAAAAACAGTTTGATCAACAAATTCCAGTTTTTCTCCATTCAGTATGATGTCACATTCACTACTTCTAACATTAGGTAATTTAAATCTAATTATGCATTTGGTTTTCTTTTCATTTAGTACCAAATTATTTACCGTAAACCAATCTTGGACCTGAAGAATAGAGTTATTCACGTCGTCAAGATTTTGTGCTCGTCTGTCTATCTTAAAGATCAATGAGGTGTCATCTGCAAATAACACCATCTTCGGTTGATTTTGAAGTAATTGGGGTAAATCATTAATGTAAACTAAAAAGAGGAATGGACCCAATATAGAACCTTGAGGAACGCCCATTGCTATTTCAGACCCTAATGAGTTTACGCCGTTTACTTGAACTTTAAGCTTTCTATCTTTTAGGTATGACTTTAGTAAATCAAGAGCTAAATTCCTAATCCCATAGTGCTCAAGTTTCAGCAGAAGTGTCTCATGGCTTACGCAATCGAACGCCTTAGAGAGGTCGCAAAAGATTCCAATGGCATCTTGTGCTTCCTCCCAGGCGTTAAAAATGTTCTTTCTTAGGTTTACACCGGCGTCAGTGGTACAACGCCCTTTGGTGAAACCGTACTGTTGTTCATGAAAGATGGAATTTTTGTTAAAGTGGCGTAACATTTGATTGAGCATCAACTTTTCAAACACCTTACTGAGAACCGGCAGAATTGAGACAGGCCTATAATTGTTGGGTTCTTTACTATCACCGGATTTGAACAAAGGAACTACTTTACTGTGTTTCATGAGATCCGGAAAGACTCCTTGGTCTATACTGATGTTAAATATGAAAGCTAAATAGGGCGCAATCGTTTCGATGATAGATCTACAAACTTTTACAGACATTCCCCAGAGATCTTCTGTTGATTTAATTTTAAGATCTTTAAAAGCTTTTATAACAGCCTGGGGGTTTGTATGTTGAAACCCAAACTCCGAAGAGCATGCCTCAACATTCTTTCTAAGTAAGTCAGCAGAAAGCGCGGGTGAGGAATTCAAAGCTTCAGTAGTTTTAATAGGAATATTAGCAAAAAAATTTTCGAATTCCTGGGCAATTTCTATATCTGAATTGATGGGGCCATGTGCGGTCTCTAAATTAAATTCAGTATTACGCTTTTTTTTCCTACCTGTTTCATTATTTATTATTTGCCAGGTAGTTTTTATTTTATCATCGGCTGATTTTATTTTATTGCTAATATAAAGAGCTTTAGCTGTTTTGCATACACTTTTGAAAGTCTTAGAATAAGTTGCAACATACTGATGAAGGCTTGTGCTATTCATATGTTGCTTCAAGCCATAAAGTTCAAAGAGGTTTTCCCTGCTTTTACGAATACCTGGAGTCGCCCAATCGCTAAATAAGAACTTTGTGTAAATACTTTTAGTCTTTAGTGGGAAAGTATCATTAAATTGCGTGTTTAATAGTGAAAAGAACTCGGCGTAAAACTCATTTGGGTCACATAAATTATTAAAACTCTGAACACATAATTTACTGGCCAAAGAATTATTAAATTTTTCTAAATTTTTACATGTAATTGGCCTAAACCTTATTAAATTTTTTTGTAAAGGCACGTAGGAGCAAAATGTTATTGTTTGTCCACTGTGATCAGATGGCAACTTATTTACAATTTGTTTGTGTAAATAATCACAGTTACAGAAAATATTATCTATACAAGTGGCAGTGGAAGCTGTTACTCGGGTGGGTTCAATAAAAACATTTGACAAATCAAATGACCCAAAAAGACTTAATAATCTGATACTATTTGAGTTATTTTCTAATAAATTAATATTAAAATCGCCACATATGATTACTGACATCTTCCATTACAGAATCAAACAAAGCTAGATTCTGGTAACTTGGAGGTCTGTATACGCATACTACTACATGCTTATCGAGCTCAACACAGGACAATTCAATGGTGTGTTCAACAGACAGCCCGACGATGTCTTTTCGTTCCTTTGATTTAATTGAATTTTTAACTAATATTAATGATCCGCCATGTATCATACGTGTTCGGCTGAAATGGCTAACTACACAATAATTTTCATAGTTAATTGACATTACTTGATGGGCTTTTAACCACCAATGTTCTGTTAAACAAATGACATCAAACTTGGTATTTTCTAAAAACAATTCTATTTCCAGTAATTTAGAAGAGCAACCTTGAATATTTTGGTTAAGTAATTTTAAAATATGTTGCCCTCCCTTTAGTTTATTATTATTCTGAGTAATATTGCCAGAAGATACCTTTTTATTATTCTCTAATAGTAATTGGTTATTTGAAGGGGTAACTTCCGTTGTCTTACTAACTAGTTTAAAGAGTTATCCGGAGTGACCTCCACAACTACAACTGGAGAGTTTAGATTGCCCGAATAAGTTCCAGCAGAAGGGGAAAACCCTATCTGACTGGTAGTGGTCTCCAAAGATGTTGGTATTATAGGTGGATCCTCCTTCGTACATGACGATTCATAATTAATCACTATGTTGTTAGTATAACTAGGCAACACAGATTCGTCACTAATACTAGAATTTGTTATATTAGCTATAACCTCGTTAATATTATATGCTATCAACATAGCAATCAGATGTCTACATTTCCCAGACAGAGATAAAGATCTCTGAGTTAACTTAAAACCACTAACAAACTTGTTAGTGTCAAAAAACAATAATTTGTCACTATGACAACATGTCAGCTTGTGAATAGTATTATTCAACTTATAAATATAATTATTTTCATTATATGATAACGTATCTGAGTAAGGAAAAGCACACAACATTAGCTTACCTATGTTTAATTTTAATAAGGTGTTCACACCATCCACTATGTCCATTCTGGTTATACCAGTGCTATCACCTAATAGCAAAACCATAGTATAATAATTATCTAGGTTTGCATGGGTGTATGGCGATGCTTAGCCTCTGGCCAAGGTAAAAGCCAGCCCTTGGGTCACGGGAAGTGTCAACCAGTTGTTTAGAAATTTCTTTAAAAAGACCATGAGCACTCGGACCCTACGGACCGAGAGTTTCAACCCCAAACGGCTCGAAAATATAATTTCCGATAAAGTTATTATAGTTTCGCCGCTTGATGTTTTCCGCCGCTTGAGCACAGCATGCCGAGCCAGGAAGATGGGATGGCGCAAGAGTATCGACACACGTTACGTCCCACACTAAAGGCTTACCCACCTTCCATGAAAATAAAGACATACCGTCCGGTCTCTTGCCATCATCGCGTGCCAAGCCATTGGGTTCTAATACAGCTGGAACGCCGATGGTAACAAGAGCTCGTCGGATGATGTCATTAATGTTCGCGTGCCGTGCTAAGCGACCCGCACTTCGGCTGCAAGACAGGCCGTGGTGTCCGAGGCTGTTGACATCTTCGCCACAGTGACAGCGATGGGGAGAACAGCAAGGAGTGCCTAGTCGAGTAGTCGTAGGGAAGCAGCGAGGCGAAAAGTAGTGTCGTCGAACAAAGTGCCTATGTTCCACGAAGGTAGTGCATGAAACCAAAGACCCGACTCCCACCTACCCACTGCCAGCAGGCGCGCACGTTCCGCAGTAGTAGCAGACGAGTCAAGTAAATTGTTCAGTACTACTCTGCAGAGCGGCTCGTCCCACCGTCTCTGGGAAGATGGATTGTCGGGTGGATCTGTATTCGGGCAAGCGACTCTCCAGGCATCCATAGCCTCGGTGAAACACGGCACATCAGAATTAATCAGTGTGGAGGCTAGGATTTTCCTGATTAATTTATCAGTGCCATGGACCGAAGATATGAAAGCCGGTAAACTAATACCAGAAATTTTGCGTATTACTATTGTATTGCAAAATATAGTCAAATTAGACGTTTTTGTATCTAAACCTTTTCGGAACCGATTTTCTTATTAGTGACGTGCACCTACCAGAGGGCAGTAAAGCAGAAGGCCAATTCTCGTAATTTAAAACGTTCAAAATCTAGTCACAGTCTCATCTCAGCGACAAAGAAATGTCAAAAACTTGTCAAAATGTAGGGAAATTTGAAGTATTTTTTGACAGATTGAGACAGATCAGACTGTGAACGTTGTTAAAATTAGTAGAATTGCCCCTCTGGTTGTTACCAACGGACTACCCCTTATTTGATTGTTATGAAGTTACGATTTACGAGTTTACGTGACGTACAGAGCACACTGTGACAACTATGTCTTCAGATGAATTATCACATGCAAATGTTTCAAAGTTGATGGAAATAATGATGAGAGATATCAGCCAATCTTTCGATAAATTTAAGAAATGTCTTAAAAATGTATTAATATATAATTTTTTCTAATTTGTTTTTTTTTTTGTTAACTTTAGGTATTTTATTATTCTATGTTTTAATATTTTATAGAATTAGTTGTGCGTTGTTTCACCGTCAATATGTTTGTTTTATTATGCATTAGGTACTTAATTTGTTAGCTTAGTTGTTCATTTTATTTTGCATGCTATGGTCTCCTGTAATTGAAGCAGTAGGTACACCTACCAAATACTTTGTCGTCCATTAACTATACGTAATGTTTAGTGTATATCTTTTGTTGGAGATCCTAAAATAAATAATAAAAAAAAGCAATGCTGGAATTTATGAACACTTGTTTGAGAACCTACAAGAAGTGCAAAAAGTAAAAGATTGTCTTTTTGTTTTTAAAAAGAAATCCGAATTGGTACCGGATGGCGCCTTATCCCTACATTCTTTGCAAATAAATATATTCATTATTTTCTATTGTATGAATCACTAAGTCAACTACTGTTAAATTCCAAGTGCCACAGCATGCGGTCCGGCGCGGCGACCGGCTCGGCGGCCCCTGCGCACGAAGCCGACCGTGTGGAACTGTGAATGCTGCTTGCACAACTATAAACGCATGCTTCTAAATAAGCGCGTACGCGACGGGCTTTTTCTTTGCTATACCTCTCAAAATCGCAACAATCATCTGTAACGTTACATTTTCCTGGGTAGAGCAAGAAATTGTAAGGTCACATTGTGAGCACTCACCTACCTAACTTTCAGTCTGGAGGGGAGCACTGTTAAAGAAAATAAAGAGGACAAGTTATAAGAGTTTATTGTTGAATAACCTAGGCCTACCTACATGGAGCTAGAGGAACGAAATTAAGCTAGGTGATTGAAAATGAGACACTGGAGAAAGGCGAGCGTCTTCTGGTGTGATAGTGGCCGAGGGACATCAGCTTCAGGCTGTAGAGGGCCGAAGGAGGACCTCAGTCTTCAGGTCGTAGAGCAGGGCCGAGGGAACGTCAACCCTCAAGCCGTAGAGCAAGCCGAGGGAACGTCAACCCTCAAGCCGTAGAAGAGGGCCGAGGGACGTCAACCCTCCAGCCGTAGAAGAGGGCCGAGGGACGTCAACCCTCCAGCCGTAGAAGAGGGCCGAGGGACGTCAACCCTCAAGCCGTAAAGGAGGGCCGAGGGACGTCAACCCTCAAGCCGTAGAGGAGGGCCGAGGGACGTCAACCCTCAAGCCGTAGAGGAGGGCCGAGAGACGTCAACCCTCAAGCCGTAGAGGAGGGCCGAGAGACGTCAACCCTCAAGCCGTAGAGGAGGGCCGAGAGACGTCAACCCTCAAGCCGTAGAGGAGGGCCGAGAGACGTCAACCCTCAAGCCGTAGAGGAGGGCCGAGGGACGCCAACCCTCAAGCCGTAGAGGAGGGCCGAGGGACGTCGAACCTCAGGCCGTGCAGCCCGAAGAGCCCGGTGCGGAGTCGCCTTGCTACGGCGTCTTCATAGTCGCTCCGGCCGTAGAGGAGGGAAACTGCCCTCCAAGAACACTCCTAATTTTCCCGAACTTGTGGCCGAGCTGAGCTCCCAACGTAGACTGACCAAATTCACCACCGGGCTCCTGACATCGACTTTTTAACATTTGAAAAGAAATTCTAGAACATAATAAAAAGTAAAAAATAATGAGGTCAATGTGATTTACCTATACGACCTACAACTAGCTCCAGCAATAAATTAAAAATAAAACTAGGCCTGTCACTAACTGACATTACAAAGGTAAACAAAGATTCAAGAGATAAAAATCTACAGAAAAACTTAAATAACATGAATTACAGGTAAAAGATATGATAAGCCTCCAGGAAATGAGCATGAAGCTACCTAGGGAGGACGAATGCTTAAAATTTTCAGGTTAATATTTCCAAAAATGTAAGTAAAAAAATACATGTAAAGACATACATTACACATCATATACTTAATCAACGTATTAATGACGTAAGTCGCGTCGCGACACAATGCTGCCGGAGCCTGGCTTCATGGGCAGGAGCATGCTGTTTTAGAGGAGTGCGACGTGCTCTCTACCATCGCTTCGTGCGTCGCTCGTGAACGCGCCCAACGCGCGACATCGGCGGGCGGCCGCACTAATGAACAAATCGTCGCAGATACTCGCTCTGTGCGTATCAATGTCCTACTAAATAGACACATACACGACGCGCCAATTATCCGCATTAAGACACTAAGCCTCAGTGACATAATAATAGAGCAGCGCAGAGATGCGTGCGCGCCGCTGTGCCGCTCTACTAGTGCTCACACTATCTCCTGACGGAGTGAGGAGCTGTCCTCACTCCACACCACGCCACCTCCGGCTTTGACAGTCTACTCTCATTGCTCTTCGAATGGGAAATCATTCCATACCCTATTTATTGCCTTTTTCTTGGTGACCACCACCAGTCCAGACGCATATATCTTATGAACATTGGTTCAGATGAGCTGAAACTCTTTAAGGAATGGTCCTTAAAGAGTTTCAGTTCATCTTGATTGACCCTCAAGATTTACAAAAGCATTCTATTGTTGTGTTTTGTATTTAATTCTGCTGGAAGTAAACACGTCGTCAATATCATTTTCAGTTTTTTGCCTATAACACCCAAGTTTAATGGTTAAGATTCAGAAGCTCTCCTATTTAAACCAAACAGTGATTAAAAGTTACGGAAATAATGATGATGAAATAAAATAATAATAACGATTTTTAATAATCGTATCGTAGCTTACACACGCAGTTTTTGATTGTATCATTTCCTCTGATAATAAGACAATTATTTGTATTGTGTATTTTATACTCTCTAAGCTAATTCCCTCTAAAAGTCTCTTAACTGGACTACTCGGATAACAATAAAGAAGCACTAACGATCAAGGCAAGGATTTAAAAATCACACAATAGCGTTCAAGTATACGGCCAAGTTACCTATGAGGTCGCAATCGCACACGATATGAAACTGCAAGAGCAGGGTTCAAGCGGCGCAGGCGCAGCACCGGGAGGGGAGCGCGCATAGCTGCAATAAAAGTAAATCAGTGCTGCGCCGCCGGATTAAAAGCTCCGAGGGGCAAGCGAGGAGCGCGGGGGCGCGCGCTGGCGGGGCGGGGGGTGGCCGCCGCCGGCAGTCGAAGCCCGAGGCCCGCGGAGAGCGCACGAATGCAGCGTAGTGCGAAGTGTCCGCAGTTTCCCCAGTGCAGTGAGTGAGTGTAGTGCGTGCTGGAGCCGATAGGGTCGCGATCAGACAGTGAAGCGCTGCAGTGCGACGTCGCCAGCCCGTGGCGGCATGCGGGAGGCGCGCGCGCCCCGGCGGCGCCCGGCGCTGCGCTGACCTGATGCGCCGCGCGCGGATCCCGCGGCGCACGCCGCTGCTGCTCGCCCTCGCCCTCGCCTGCCTGCTGCGCGTACGTCCACAGTACATACCACCAACATGCTCTACTTGACAACATTATGAGGAAAACCTCTTCAGGAGCTTAAGCTTATTTATACAAAACTGTTCCGAAGCTTCTGCCCCACTGAATCCAGCCGTTGCATCAAAAAGTTAATCGTGCAAAACTCCAAATTGCAAATTCCGAAAAACCTCAAACAATGCGGCAAAAACTTTTAAAGTGATCGCTATTAGAGTTCACTGAAAAACACTTGATGTATTATGTCACAATCACTTTAATTCAAATTCTTAAGTTTCATTAATTGGAGTCAAGATGTCTGCTGCTCCGTCACAAACTCAAGGGATAATAATTGTATCCGTTGCGAATGCGATATGCGACGCGGCGTGTGATAGTAACATGGCAAGTATCAGTGACGGACGGTGCTCACAGCGGTGCGGTATGTCCCGCGAGCTGCGTGTGCGTGACACTCATACTGATGGGCCATCACTCCATCAGCACGCAGCTCACGTGGACACGTCGCTCGTCTGCGCAGCTCTCCGCTCCGGCTCCCGCCAGCTACACGCGCTCGCGGAGCCAGCACGCGCACCACACTCACATTCTTCTGACAATCAAATTAACAAAGACCTTCTCTCAGCTTAAAATATGGAAACCTTAAAGTTTGGAAGCTCCATTACCAGATCCTACTCATAGACCAAGCTAAGATTGAAATAAATGCAGCGGGGCCTTTAAGAGAGATTTGTACTGTACATTATTCATTTTGTTTAAAACTAACATATGAGACAAAATGTTTGCTTAGTACTAACTTACAGTCCCGCCATAACATCGAGCACCATACGGTTCTCAACAAATCTCAAACATCAACTTTTGGATCATGCTCGCTGTACTCAAACTTCTTCTCCAAAACTGGATGTAGAATTAAGAAACTCGCTGTTAGCACTATCTTGAGAATATATATATTATTATAAAGTTCTTATTGACTTGGAGAATTTAGGTTAACGACAACATAAAGTTGCAATATACAATTGTATCTAATTTTAAGAGACTACCGAATAAGCACAAGCACAAGAATAGATAAACTACAACTAACAAGCTCAAGACCTACTGACCACGCGAGTGTACGGACCAGCGTCAACAACACAAACAAACCATCAACCAACTGATTATCCTGTGAACATGTCTCGGGACATCGCATGAAGATGAGTGTAGACCGCTGGGTCATGATCTTGCAAAATAAACAGATGTTGACTTTCACGCGCTGCATCTCGATGTGAGAATACCTAATTACGTGCTACTAGCCATCTAGTCTCTACCTCGAAACTATTCACTAAGTACGCACGACAACATTCCGAGCATTTCCAGTGTACTGACCTCTCATTGTACGGAGAGCCTCAACGCGACGTCAGCTGGAAATGCATAGCTTATGCCGTCTTAGCTTATGTCGTCGTGTCTGCCTATACAGAAAGTTTTGTAGAAATCGATCTATTCAAATTCAAACTTAAAATCATTTATTTTAATTAAACCATTTACAGACTTTTTTGAACTGTCAAAGAGTCCGTCAGGTCGTCACTAAATTGAAACTAGTTGCCCATTCCAAAACGTATAAAAATCTCTACGAAGAACGGGCAAGAATTGCAAAAACTTCCAAGGACAATCAAGATAGCCTGTAAGACCTTACGAGGACGACTGCCCAGAGCTCCATGGCCTTTTATGCCCACTATTTGTGCCCGACAAATACATCGGACACTGTCAGAGCCACAATCTGTTTGCGCAACTGCCATCTAAAACTGTAGCCAGAGCCGAATCTCCAGTCTCTCGTACTCTAAATCTAAAGGTCCTTCTGACTGCCAACCCTGAATGTGATATGTTTGCGGATAAATGGAGTAAAACTATGCGTATATGTCTGCTGTTCTGTTAGAGAAAGTATGGGAGTACACTGTGCAATGTTACTTTTAAATTAAACTATATTTAACATAATTATTGTCAGCGTAATAATTGTCTCTATGTTAATTAATATAATTGGTGTTGTACTGTTTTAATTAACTATAAATATATAAATAAGATATTACAAAATCCTGGGTACATTATTCTTGTTTCTTCTGTGTGTGAGAACAATGTATGACTAGGTATATTGGTAACTTCCGCTACATGTATCACTGTACAGAAACGCTCGCAGATATAAAATGAAGTTCATTCGTAAAAGATTCTAAGATTGGGCTCGTGCGCCCTTTTGCGGTGGCCGCCAATATGAGATTCGAAACAGCTTTTTAAGCAGAGCAGTGGCGACAGAAGATAGTTTCAGCCTCCCCGCTCTCAAAAAACACATTTTAGAATTTTCTTTTAAAGCTGTTACTTAATAGAAACTGCTCCAGTAAATTTTTTGTGTCATCTTTTACCAGTTGTGTATGAAATGGTCAAATGACCCATCGGGTGTTGAAATCTTATTGGAATTCAAATTATGACATTAATCTACATTAACATTTACTTCCGAAATAGAAGTAAACGGCAAAAGAAGATGCGGTGCAGCAGGTGTCCGTCAAGGCTCAGTTTTAGGCCCGTGGTTGCATTTTATCAGATAGTCGCAGAAAAGAGAAAAAAAGAAATAAATAACTGTAGATAATAAAATATGATAGTTGTCAAAAAATACGTCTGATACGTTTTACTTTGATAGCGATAAACCTGCTAATTGAATGAATAGTTTATGATGCGCACAATATTTTTACATAACAATAATATTTATTACAATATTAGCTAATGATGTCTTAAGATATACTCGGATTAGCCAATGGTCCTTCTCTTTCTGTTTGTGTATTTACAACAGACGCCGTATTGCCTAGCAGTTCCATAATTCCTAGTCCTGTATTGCTGATTTACTCACAGAACACTAAAAATATGAATACTAGAGAGAAACCAACTCACATAACTTGGCTTTACTTGTGAAGTCTGCACCACATAGTACTGTTGACGCTCTATCAATCTGTATAATAACTATAAGTGTACAGATATCTACCATACTGCCATTCGATGGCAAACACAAACGCAAAGTGTCGCGTAAGTGCTTATTTTATAAGTCCTCGAACGAATTCCACTATAATTTTCACTTTCAAAGACGCTTGTAAAATTTTACATGCCCACTCCATTTTCTGTTTTTTTTTTGGTTGATAAACACCCAAGAAGGTAAACACAAATTACTTAGTAATTAAGTAACAATTTTTTAAATATTACTTAATGACAGGTTTAGGTATATGTTCCTACTGTTCCACATAGTTTGAAACAATGTTTACAAGTTATGTGATGTTACTGAGATACTGTTATTAGTTCCACTACACATTGCACATACACAGATTATTATAATCAAATTTTAATTATTAATATGTAACTTCTAATAATGTCACACTGCAAAAATACTCTTGTGATTGATAATAATAATTATATGAAAACTTATATAAACTTAACATAATGCTCTCAACTACTCTCAAGAATAATAAACAAGGGATTTTTAAATTAACGTAATGTAACACGTTCATTTCAAAATCCCTTGCTTGTTTGTCTGACAGATATCTACATCTGTAGCACCACGCTTCAGAAAAACAAAGTTCTTAAGGAGTGGCGGATCTGTTTTAATCATTTTAATTAAGCACTTTCAAAATAAACAGATGTGTTCGAAAACATTTTGATTCAGAGATTATAGCTATGTTTTTAACAGACTTCTAAAAAGGAGGAGGAGGTTCTCAATTCGGAATGTTTCTATTTTTTTTTATGTATGTTCGGGCATAACTCCATCGTAAATAGACGGATTTGCAACATTTTTTTTAGTTCGAAAAGGATTATTCCGATAAAATTCTGATAAGATTAATGGTAATGTTTTTGATAATCTTTCAACACAATCTTTATGTCACCGGTTTCGACAAATGACATTATAAAAATTATCTCTAATCTAAAAAATACGAATACTGTACTAAGGTCCTAAAGTATGTAAAGGAAGATTTAGCACAGCCATTAGCTCACATTATTAACCTCTGTATTGCTGATGGCATATTTCCAAACAGCTTAAAAATAGTTATTATTAAGCCTTTACTTAAAAAAGGTGACAAAACGAATATGAAAAACTATAGACCTATTGCAAAAATTTCCGTCTTGTCCAAAATTATTGAGAACGTTATATACAACTCCATGTTCACGTATTTTGAAAAATATAAGTAACTTATTTTGCAATGAACAGAAGGGTTTTCGCAGAAACATAAATATTAACTTGGCACTGTTTGATTTAATTAATAATATTATGACATCAGTTGATAAAAATAATCCAATTTGTACTATTTTCACTGATATGACGAAAGCTTTTGATTATGTTGACCATGGGATATTGCTAAAAAAGCTATATGGCTACGGCGTAAGGGGGAATATCCTAAAATTGATAGAATCATATTTAACTGATAGAGTTCAATGCACCGAAGTCTCTCGACTATGTCCCAAAACAAAATTAGAAACTGTTTACTACTAAAAACAAAGATCCATAAAATATGGCGTACCACAAGCTGGCGTGTTGGCACCACCTCTATTTCCGATTTACATCAATGATCTCCCAAAAATAATTCAACAAAAGATGGTTCTTTTTGCAGACGACAGTACAGCTATAATAGAATGCAATGACATAAATAATTATGAAAATGATATTAATGAATCTTTAACTAAAATAATAAACTGGCTTGATGATAATAATTTGAAAATTAACTTAAGCAAAACCAACATCATGCAATACCATCAGCGTCGTGAAAATAATAACATTAATATCACTTATAAAGACCATAAAATTCAGGAAGTTGATAGTGCTAAATTTTTAGGAATGACTATTGATAATAAATTGACTTGGAACACTCATACTGAATAATATGTAAACGACTAAGTAAATCTGCGTATGCACTATTCCAACTTTCAAAAAAGGTTAATATTGAGACATTGCTAATAGCATACCACGGACTTGTAGCTTCTGTTTTACGGTACGGTATTATTTTCTGGGGGCAGTCGGCTAATAGGGAGGTTGTATTTAGGATGCGAAAACGCTGTGTGAGGTCTATGTGTGGTCTAAAAACGACAGATAGCTGCATTCCGTATTTTAAAAAACTAAAAATATTGACACTGCCAGCAATGTATATAATGGAAACTACATTGTTTGTGAAAAAAACCCGCATCTATTTGTAAGCTTATCGGCAGTCAGAAGAAATCCATTGCGTACTCAATACTGTAACAAACTATGTAACGTTAAATGTAAAACAGCCTTAATGCGTAAAAGTTTTTTCGGCAACGCTCCAAAAATTTACAATAAAATACCATTAAAAATATGCCATTAATAAAATTCAAAAAGGCACTTAATAGCTTGCTTAGTGACACATGTTACTACACACTGTATGAATTTTTCAATGATGGCTCAATATTAAATTGAGCTAAATGAATTAATTTGGAGTTAAAATTTATTATTAATATTGACATTTAATCATTTTTGACATTTTCAATTATTTTGACTTGTTTAGATATTTCTTTCTTCTTAATTTCTTTTGACATTTATAACTAAATAATTCTTCATTTAAATCTGACATCACTAATTTTTTTAAATAATATTATATAATTGTTATAATTTATTCAGAAATTTTAATTATGCATGAGTCTCAAACATCTTTTTTGTATTTTGAAATGTAAATTCGTAAGTAATATTGAGCTAGATGCACACCATATTTGTACGCCTCCTGGCATAACATAGCGTTCTATACACCAAACTCGAGATCTGTATTTCTTTACCTGTGTTAACAAATAAATTGATTTGATTTGATTTGAAGGAACCGTCATGATGTTAATTTTTTTAAACAGTTCCCGTAGAGATTCGCGTCTGCTGAGCTTGTAGATGGCTCTGACAGCCCTCTTTTGCAGAATGAAAATAGAATCAATATCTGCAGCCGGTCTAACCAACTATCTACACCAAAATACCGGAAGACATAATGCTATGAAAGTAACTAAAATAGACCTGTCTCACGGTATCCACGTGTGTTAATTGGCGAATTTTCCAAACAGCGTAAGCGGCTGAACTTAGCCGCGAAAATCAGCAGTTAATTAAAAAAAATCACAGGTCATTTGATTTGACAATTGTGTTCTAACAACACACTTTCAAAGTGTCAAACATTCAAAACAGTCTTGATATTGTTCATACCTTTGAGTTATTGTGCCAATCTACTCAATATTATTAAAAATTAAGTATTAACTATGATGCCGGTAACAATATTGTTTTGGTGATTTCACACTCCTTCTGTTATTGATTGACTCCCAAAGTTGCGTTAAATTAGTGTTGCAATAAGTTCGGATCTTTCAAATGAGTTTTTATTTGACCATTCTGTTGACGTGCAGCTGTCGATAACGACGAGACAAATCAATACCATACTTAACTTTCTTCACGTACCATTCACGCTTTCTTCACGGTCCATTGTCGAACTAAGTGCGGAAACCAAACCATAACATAGAGCCATACTTAACTTTGTTCGTATGATACCAAACAATGGATCACCGCACATATTATAGTCCCATAGTGGTTGCATGCAATATTGCCGACTAGCGTAGCCTTAAGCCGTAGGTAGGTAGGTATGCACGTGGGGCATACTGAGAGTTACTGGATCTGGCCACTTACAATAAAATAATGAAATGGTAGATTGTTTTCCAAGGGAGCAAACAACTATTTTGAAAGCGAGAGTGTTTCTTGCGCACAGGATTCAAAGTACGTCACTCGAGCTTAAAATAGTGTTGCTCCCGAGGTGAACACTCTACTTTTTATCACCCTCTATGAAAAAATAAGTAAGTGCAACGTATGAGTAAGAAACTAACATTTATTTATACATATAATTACTTGAGGAAGACATACTCATTTCTTATAAAACTAAGTCAACAAAGTTGAATAAACGAAGGCTTTGCTTTTCGCGCGTTTTTTTTTTTTCACTAACTTTCTTTTTTTTAATTAATTTGGCTTGCGCGTTTTACTTTATCGTACCTACAGCCTGTTACTTGTTAATACAATGTTCGTGTTTGATCTCTTTGGTGATTGGAACTTTTACTACTTATCAATATCCAAATCCACATTCTAAATTCAAGTCACTTTTAGTCCCTAGGGATTAAAGAGCTATTTTAGTCCCTGTTTACGAAGAATATACTAACTCTTTTTGAATTGATATGTTAAAAAAACAATTATGGAATTCGAAAATGGAACTCTTTAGAAACATGTTACTTTTTAATTTGCGAGACTGTCATATGTTTTTTCATTGTAACGTCCTTTCGAAAATTGTGTGTCGCTAGACCAATACCGCATGACTTAACAGAGGACCAGAAAGCAGAAGCGGCTGCATGTTCAATGGTGCCGTGGTAAAATGATAAAACAGTTTAACGGAGGACAGTCATTGCCTGTCTATAATATCGTGACAGGTGACGAAACCTGGGTGTACTGCCTTGAACCCGAAAAGAAAAGGCCAGTCGGCAGAGTGGGTCTTTCCTTTTGAAGATTTGCCGACAAAAGTTAAGAAAAGACAAAGCATTGATAAAAATATGGTTGTTTCTTTTCTATTCAAATCACAACATTACACTACAGTATCGATTGAAGATCAAAGGAAGGAAGGACTGCAGATTGATACGTCAACACTTGCTTGCCCAGAGTCTTAGAAAAACTTCGAGAAAAGCGCCCTCGAAGCAATGTCATCCTTCACCATGATAACGCATCCTCACCGCTAAGGTAACAGAAGCCTATTTGAAGGCTTCAAATGTGGAACTGATGACGCATCCGCCTTACAGCCCGGACCTCGCACCCTGCGACTCCTTTTTGTTTCCATAAATTAAAGACAAACTTAGAGGCACACGTTTTACGAGTCCTCAATTGGCTGTGAATGCGTTCCATAAAGCCATTGAAGAGGTCCCTAAGGAAGACAGGTCCAACTGCTTTGTACATTGGTTTCTATGCTAAGCTTCAGTGGGGTCCACATATAGATACATTGTCAAACAAGCTAAGTTCCACAGCATACGCTGTTAGCAAAATTCGTAATTTAACTGATATGGAGACTGCCCGTTTAGTGCAGGTACTTTAGCTATTTCCATAGTGTAATGTCGTACGGTATTCTATTGTGGGGAAATGCCGTCGATATTCAGACTATCTTTGTTTTGCAGAAGCGAGCTGATTTATAAATTAAGTCTGAGACACTCTCTCAGAGACAAATTTAAAGAGATTAATGTAATGACTGTGCCTTCTCAGTATATTTATGTAAATCTTTTATATGCCCATAAAAATATAAAATTGTTTTAAAAATACAGTGATATCCATAATATAAATACTAGAAACAGACCCAAATTTGTTGTACCTACCTACAACAAGGCTCAAGAAAATAGGTGGCTCGTTCAGATGCCAATGTATACGCTTTTATAATAAACTACCAAGCCACGTACAAGATCCAAGGCTTAATAAATTTAAATCATTAATTAAACGTAAGTTGTGTCAGAAAGCCTGTTATATCTTGAAAGATAATATTGAGGACAAAAAGGCTCGGGATTGAGCTGCTTCCAATTTCTGCATTTTAAGAGTTTTTTTTTTTATAATATGTACATTGACATTAATGATTTTTTTTTTTAAACAATGACAGTTACTTACTTTGTAAAGTATTATATTATTTTATTTATTGTGAATGTGAAGACGATGTGGTTCATTTTATTAATTTTATATTTTTTTATTATTCTCACTGTTTGTTAGTTTTTTTTTTCATGGTCTGGCAGTTTGAGTAATTTATGTGGCCTACCCAAATGTCCATTCTTTGGTATTGTTCGTCGAATCGTTGAGCTCCTTAAGTCTTGAGTTGAGCTGCACGATTTCTGACAAATGCGTGCACTGACCGGACAGGTCCTCTCAATCTGTGCTGTTCTTTCCTCAAAAGACCATCTCAGACATCGATCTGCATGGTCTTCATATAACCTAACCAAGATTATATATTTAAAAGAGACTGTGACCTCTGAGTTTGTTTCGGCCTTTCTTCTCAAAATATCTCATAATATCTTTTTAAATAAAATTAAGTACTCTATCATTCATGCAGAAAGAAGTTTGATAGGTAGTAGTAATCTCTGTAAGGCACGTTATGGGCGGATAGCGTGGTGGGCGTGCAGGCACGTGGGGCGGGGCGCGGCGGCGGGGGCGGGGCGCGGTGGGCGGATCGCAACGCCCCGCCTGCGCCTGCGCCAACGCGCCCTAACAAATAAACGGACGATGTAAACAAAGCTCCGACACGCGTTCTGGCTGCCCGTCCCGCTGCGCCGCCCGCCCTCGCGATTATATCCATTTAGTTAGTTCTACTGAGTAAAACAACAATTATTAAGTGTTTAGCAACTTAACTTGAACGCTAAGTCTTAAGTCTTCTGACAGCTAGATGTAGTCGGGAGCGAGTCGGACGTTCAAACGTTGAAGGTTCAGGGGTTATTAGGATCTGACTTAATACCTACAAAAATAAAATATTTTTAAAATTGTTCATTCGTGTATTTTACTTTAATAAAAAATGCTCTATAAATTTTCGCGAGAAATTAGAATACTCTTTATTATGTAGGTACACTTGTACACTATAGAATAGAAACTTTGATTTTTAGACAGAGTGCATACGGTTAGCAACAATTTTACTTAACATCGTGTCGTATCTACTAGTGACAGACAGGTTTACAAACAATTAAAATTAAAACTCAGCGTGAAACCGCATCCACCTCCGCAACATTGGGGGCCCCCACCGATTTGTTAACTCACTAAGGATACTGTTGCTACACTCAAAAAAAAAACGGCCGTTAAAGGTCCAAAATCCCTTTGTCGATTTTTTTTTGTGCTCCTGACGTAGCTTTTAGGCCATGCGTTCGTGGAAAATCTAACGCGACGATCAACTTTTTTTTGTCGAACGCATTTTTACGACTTTTTGTCACTGTGCAAACGTTCTTTTGAACGTAGCGTAATATTTTTTTGATTTTTTTGTGCGATTTGACACAGCCACATAAGCAAACTAACGCAGAAACAAATGATATTTAGTATTTTGTCACTTCGTTAATTTGCCATTTGTGCCTACGACAAAACACTTTAAAAAGAACTGTTGTTCAACTGACAAAATTACTTTATCAAATTTCGTTTTGTGCTTCAGACATAGTTTTTAAACCGTGCGTTCAGGTAAATATTTACGTGACGACAACGTTTTTCTTTGCAATGGCTTTTTGTTACTGCGTTGATGCTACTTCGCACGTAGCGTCAAGTTTCTTTTCTTTTTTTACTACGACCATAAGGATAAACAATCCGTTAAAAGCGTAATTTAGATAAACTATAACGGGGAAACAGAGTAAATCTAATGCTTTGTTACTGTGTTGGCTTAGCTTGCCATTGCGTCTACGGCAAAACCCAATTTACTTAGATAAAAAAATTATTCAACTACAAAGGCACAACTGCACCAAACGAAGCGTCAGAGGTACATTGTCGAAGTGACGACGCACCTTAAATATGGAGACAAAGTACTTTTGTGATAGGGACATATTACCTTAGACGTAAGGACAAAGGCACAACTGCACCAAACGAAGCGTCAGAGGTACATTGTCGAAGTGACGACGCACCTTAGATATGGAGACAATGTACCTTTGTGATAGGGACATATTACCTTGGACGTAGGGACAAAGGCACAACTGCACCAAACGAAGCGTCAGAGGTACATTGTCGAAGTGACGATGCACCTTAGACATGGAGACAATGTACCTTTGTGATAAGGACATATTACCTTAGACGTAAGGTCAACGGCACAACTGCACCAAACGAAGCGTCAGAGGTACATTGTCGAAGTGACGACGCACCTTAGACATGGAGACAATGTACCTTTGTGATAGGGACATATTACCTTAGACGTAAGGACAAAGGTACAACTGCACCAAACGAAGCGTCAGAGGTACATTGTGGAAGGAACGATGCACCTTAGACATGGAGACAATGTACCTTTGTAATAGGGACATATTACCTTAGACGTAAGGACAAAGGCACAGCTGCACCAAACGAAGCGTCAGAGGTACATTGTCGAAGTGACGGCGCACCTTAGACATGGAGACAATGTACTTTTGTGATAGGGACATATTACCTTAGACGTAAGGACAAAGGCACAACTGCACCAAACGAAGCGTCAGAGGTACATTGTCGAAGTGACGACGCACCTTAGACATGGAGACAATATATCTTTGTGATAGGGACATATTACCTTAAACGTAGAGACAAAGGCACAACTGCACCACACGAAGCGACAGAGGTACATTGTCGATGTGACAATACAGTAAAAACACATCGCTAATAAACCTTTAACAAAATTACAATACCCCTTATACGAAGGAACAAAGTTACCTATCGATGCTTTACCCATCATATTGCATTGTCATGTGAACAATGTCAAAGTTTACAGCGCTAATACGAGGTGACAATATATTGCGTCTAAGTTCCTTTGTCGGTGACTTGATTAAGTGTTCAAATTTCCTCTGACGCGGGATCTGAGGCCTTTAGACGGCTCCCATTTGTTAAGGGTTTTTAGTCGCCACGTTTAGAATTTTCTTTGAGTGTACTGCGGCGAGCACGCGTCATCAAGGATACGCACCTATTTCTATAACGATCTGTGAACCCACTAAGGATACTGTTGCTACTGCCGCGAGCACACGTCATCAGGGATGCGCACCTGTTTCTATAACGATCTGTGAACCCACTAACGATACTGTTGCTACTGCCGCGAGCACGCGTCATCAGGGATCCGCACCT
Organism: Luperina nickerlii; assembly: GCA_963855955.1. Classification (NCBI taxonomy): domain Eukaryota; kingdom Metazoa; phylum Arthropoda; class Insecta; order Lepidoptera; family Noctuidae; genus Luperina; species Luperina nickerlii. The sequence continues at coordinate 21,706,684 of OY979680.1, forward strand.
GTTTCTATAACGATCAGTGAACCCACTAAGGATACTGTTGCCACTGCCGCGAGCACACGTCATCAGGGATGCGCACCTGTTTCTATAACGATCTGTGAACCCACTAACGATACTGTTGCTACTGCCGCGAGCACGCGTCATCAGGGATCCGCACCTGTTTCTATAACGATCTCTGAACCCACTAAGGATACTGTTGCTACTGCCGCGAGCACGCGTCATCAGGGATACGCACCTGTTTCTATAACGATCAGTGAACCCACTAAGGATACTGTTGCTACTGCCGCGAGCACGCATCATCAGGGATACGCACCTATTTCTATAACGATCTGTGAACCCACTAAGGGTACTGTTGCTACTGCCGCGAGCACACATCATCAGGGATGCGCACCTGTTTCTATAACGGCGGCAAAACCATCAACACTGCAACTACTTGGATTGTACAGACGCCAGTACATCAAGCTACTAGAATATGTCAAATTTCTTTAATAGATTTTCAACTTTATCGCTGAAGCATAAGGTTCAAAGTTGGTTGGGAAAATTTGACAGTTTCGGGTAGCTTGATGTGCTGGCGTCTGTACAAACTTATTGCTGCTAAACTTTTCGTTTATTGTTCGAATCAATTATATCGCTCCCCCCACCGAATAATATGGTAATCGATAAATCAAAATTTTACAGGAAAAATAAAAAACTGTTTTATGCGTAGGTATATCTCGGCACGGGTAGATCGTAAGGTAGACATTTAAACGTCAAAACAAAGCTAATTTTTTTACAATCTAATGTATATTATGATTTTTTTGTAATACTTTAATAAAATTAAGTTATTCACAAAAATAATGTTACTGAAATTAAATGGCAAAAGTATAGTATGCAACGCATCATTACCATATTATTCGCGTGTAAACGCAACAATATTGTAGTCAATATTAATGCATTATAGTATTATTCGTTGTGATACAGTGTCAAAAAACCTAACGGCAATATGATATTACGATATTATTCGTGTGAAATCCAAGCGATAGTGTATAATGTAATATTACATTACAGTAATATTCGTCGATGTGTGGTGTCAAAAGATTAACAGTAATATAATGTTGCAAATACATGTTTTATTAAATAATCCAGTACTTATTATTTTGATTTGGCAGAAAAATAACAATAATAGAGGAAGTTGATATTAATACTGGATAATTTATAATAGCGTTTTATTAAAATTTATGAAATAAAACAAAGGTTTTATTATTTATCATAATCAGTCCTTTTATTTATTAACTAGCTGTGCCCGCGACTTCGTCAGCGTGGAATAGTGACTTTTCGGGCATCATATTTTGAATTACATATACCGTCGTTTGGGTAGCTAAAAATTTACTTTACAGTAATGCTTCTCTGTATACGATATTTGACGTATGGCCATCGGGGATGAAAGCATACAGGCTCCTAGGATTGCTAACCCGTGACAGAGCCACATACAACTGAGCGTGCGAGAAACAGCTGATACTTAGATCTACACCTACAACTTTCAGCGTCTGACCTTGGGCTTTATTAATTGTCATCGCAAAACATAGGCTGACTGGAAACTGGACTCGTTTAAAACTAAATGGAAAATTGTTTGGAATGAGAGGAATCCGAGGAATGAAAACACTTTTACCTTTTCCACACCTTGTTAAAATCTCTGCTTCTATCAGATTTCTTTGTAAATTGGTCACTTTTAACCTGGTGCCATTGCTAAGTTTTGGGGGGCTTAAATTTCTAAGAAGCATTCTCGGTACGCCTACTTTTAATTTTATTTTATGTGCCGGTAGTCCAGGAGCATTGAGGGATTCTGAAAATTCTACTGGGTAGCTTGTAGATTTTCCTTCTTCCATGACTCTGTTAATGGAAATATACTCAACATAATCCCCCGGAATTTCAGCGTTTATTGTTGCTGCTTGGTAGTTTCGTGGCGTCAAAATAGCTCTTTCGCAAAGCCAGAAATTTTCGCAAGTTGGTATTTGCGTTGCGTTTCCATACACAGATGATATGAGGTCTCGCATTGATGAAACTATGTTGCATAGGTTTTCATTAAGAAAAACTTTTCCTTGTTCCTGCTACCTAACACACCGTTACCAATCTCAAGTAGCAAATCTGAAAATTCTTGAGCATTTTCTTTGTCTCTAAATTACGCACGCATATTTAATGTCAAATGCAAAGGTATAATGTAATGCCACAGTCGAGAACTCTTTAGGCAGGCTCTAACTTCAACAGCCCTTGTTCCACGTGGTATTACAGGGAGAGTCTGACGAAAATCGCCACAAAAAAGCATAGTAATGCCATCCATGGATTGATCACTTTGCTTGACATCACGCAACGTTCTGTCTACTGCTTCTACTGCTTTTCGATTGGCCATTGTGGACTCATCCCATATAATAAGGCTACAATCACGAAGAACCTTAGCTTTATCGCTGTTTCTTGAAATATTACAAACAGGGCTTTCTGTGCGGTCTAAATCGATCGGAATTTTGAACATTGTATGAGCAGTTTTCCCACTTTGGCAACAATGTGGCTGCTATGCCTGATGAAGCGACAGCAAGCGCGATTTTACCTTGGCTTCGTACCTTCGCCAAAATAACTTTCGTAAGAAATGTTTTAACCGTTCCACCGGGTGCATCTACAAATAGCATTTCTTCCAAAGTACTATCAACGCTCACCAGATCAAATATCAAACGCTGTTCATCAGTTAGCCTCGAGAGTGCGCGTCCATGTACGTACTCTGATAGTATACCTTAAAAATGTCCGCCGTGATCCTTTAAATTGATATAACTTTTTTATTTATGAACCGATTGACATGAAATATACACTAAATGTTAAGTGAAGCTTACTACAATATATTAGTGAAAACCGCATCTAAATCGAATAAGCCGTTTCTATTATATTGTAAACAAAAATAATACACAAATATAATTGTTTTATACTTTACGTGGAAAAAGGCATGCATTTCTTACGCGAATATAATGGTAATCGTCGCTTACCGAAAAAGTTAACGATTGCATGATCTGTAATAACATGTTATGGTATTATTCGTGCAAAAAGTGTGTTTAGATTTTAAGGGAATAATGTTGTTATGTTCATTACGGTACCATTGAAATTATTGTACTTTTATAAATCGCCGTCCCCGGAGAATAAAATGATAACTACAAAAATGCAACTTTTCAGGAAAAATAAAAAACACGTTTTCGTTGATTGCTTCTTAAATACTGGACGTAGACAGATGATTGTCAACTTTTAAAAAAGGTTATTTTTTGTTTGTTCTAAATGTTATAATCAAATACGCCTAAGTATCAAAATAGAGATATTATTTAAAAAATAAGAAGTTAGTCAAAATTAATCATCGTCCAAGTTGTATAATGTCGATTATCATTTTATTCTCCGTACAGACTGACCAGGATCAAATATTGCATTCGTCACGTATCATTTTATTCTACGGGTTTTTAGGGTAAAAGTGATACTGATAATACTTTAATATCGTTTTATTCTCGTAAATATTCTGAAAAAAAAATCTGGTAAGGACTTTTAATTTGGTGTCCTAATAAAACTATGACATGGTAATCAACATTAGTTTTATTCAAAATAATATTAAAAAACAACAATATTTTTCTTAATTTACTATTATTAGTCTTTTAAATTGGTTATAATTAAAATCAGTCTTATAATAACATATTATGTGAATTAATATTACAATACTAATGAAATTATTAATTAATATAATCTGTTACTTACACATTTTTTTTTAATAAAACAGCCTTGTAATCACATTTATCACATAAAATCAGATTCGTATAATGACTTTTCAAAAATAAAATAAAGGTGGGTGATTAATCGTCATTATCTTCTTCATTGTCGTTATTGCTACCAGAACAGCTACTGCCATAAGTCAAGGACTCGTAAAAACCATGATAGTAACTTGGAATATCTCCTGCCTTACAGAGGCTCATAAGATCATCATATAAAGCCTTGCTTATTGGAATAAGCTCAGTGTACAACGTTTGTAGTTCTGGCACATAGCTAAGACTTGGGCTTGTTATGTCTGGTACTCCGCTGGCTTCTTATTCTTCTGACAGGCTCCGTATTTAATTGGGAATAGTCGGAATCAAAGTTGTATTTATATTTTAAAATTGATGGATGTGAATGTGAGGCATTCACTTCATACACAGTCCATGATATTTTTTGGCTCTCCTCATTTTTTAACCATTTCTTATTCTCTATTAACTCCTTTATATTATAAAACTCTGCGTAATCTCTGAAACTTGATATTTTTTCCACGTCCCTTCGCGTTCATAATGATTGTGTACATCTGATCAGGCGTGCATACAACTCTGTGTTTTAATTCACGTTCAATGTTGGAATGCATGGAATCCCCCTCACTCTGGCCATGTCCGGTTTCAAAGAATCTATGTGTGATGTTCAATTGAAGCTTCTGTGCAGCAAAAATATATAGAGCGAATATGAATCTGTTTTTGTTTTGTCCGCAACAACCGTCGGAGTAAAATGATATGTTCTGGATGCCTCTTTGTTTTTCACTAAGTAGAAATTGCCATAAGCAACTACCAATTTCATTTGCCCCCCTTTTAGCAATCTGACCATGAAAAAAACAAAGAAAGAGTACGACAAATTAAAAAAGAAGAAAAAGAATCGGTTGATCCCTCACAAACAACCGTAGCAATATTCGATTTAGAAAAGGTTTTGAGCATCCCACAATCTGAGGTTGGATCGTTTCACTACAAAAGGAAGTATCCCATTTATAATTTCATTGTGTATGATGCTACTCAGAGTAAAGGTTATTGTTATGTTTGGCATGGTCAGATTGCTAAAAGGGGGGCAAATGAAATTGGTAGTTGCTTATGGCAATTTTTACTTAGTGAAAAACAAAGAGGATGCATGCCTGATCAGATGTACACAATCATTATGAACGGGAAGAAGAAGCAAGCGGGGTACCAGACAGATAACAAGCCCAAGTCTTAGCTATGTGCCCGAACTACAAACGTTGTACACTGAGCTTATTCCAATAAACAAGGCTTTATATGATGATCTTATGAGCCTCTGTAAGGCAGGAGATATTCCAAGTTACTATCATGGTTTTTACGAGTCCTTGACTTATGGCAGTAGCTGTTCTGGTAGCAATAACGACAATGAAGAAGATAATGACGATTAATCACCCACCTTTATTTTATTTTTGAAAAGTCATTATAAGAATCTGATTTTATGTGATAAATGTGATTATGAGGCTGTTTTATTAAAAAAAATGTGTAACAGATTATATTACTTAATAATTTCATTAGTATTGTAATATTAATTCACATAATATGTTATTATAAGGCTGATTTTAATTAATACCAATTTAAAAAAACTAATAATAGTAAATTAAGAAAAATACTGTTGTTTTTTAACATTAATTTTAATATGAATAAAATGATAACTGCATTTATCATTATTTAGTCGAATATTTTTTCACGAGAATATAATTCTATGACTGTTTGTCATACTAACAAGTGGGAATACATTTTGATATTATTATATTAACACTTTATTCTCGTAATTTATGACCTGTTTTAAATCTTTGAATACTATTGTAATATTTTTTTGTTTCGTAGATTAGTGTTTAAAAAATGCGAAAAAAATTGAGCAGATGTATTAACACCCACAGATCCCAAAAATGACATAACACTAAAACTAGGATAATGGCAGTTATCATTTTATTCTCCGGGGACGGCGAAATATACATAGAAAAAATACAAAAAAAATTACAAGATGATAATTAATGCTTTAGACACCGAATATGCAATAAAACGAAAACTGTCGTAGTACCACATTACCATGTTATTCGGTGGGGGGAGCGATATATACCTATTATATATATATAGGAAGGCTCTAGAATTTAGAAATTATAGCAAAATACTTCTTAAACTTGAGATTAATAACAAAAAATGACAAGACAAAGAATACAAACAACGTTGCACTTACTTACAACAAAGACATAAACAATATAAATAGAAATCAAAATGAGATCACAATGCAATTCTGTTCCAGTATCACGCCTGTAGGTACTCCGAAGGCGCTGCACCTGTGTGCTGTGAACTAGGCGGCGAGCCTATAACTTGCTATTTACGAAGGGTTAGACAGAGGCGCTGCACCTGTGTGCTGTGATAGTTCACAGCACACAGGCGCAGCGCCTCGCCTAGTGGCGGCGAGCCTATTGCCTTGCCATCTACGAAGGGTTAGACAGAGGCGCTGCACCTGTGTGCTGTGATAGTTCACAGCACACAGGTGTAGCGCCTCGCCTAGTGGCGGCGAGCCTATTGCCTTGCCATCTACCGGGCACCGATCCAGAGTCCGTGCTGCTACTGAGACATTCCAGATGGGACAACCCAATAACTACCTATTCATAATGAGCAATATTGCAAAAAGACGTAGTGAATATTGTGTAATTTTCTTTAAATAATTAGGTTATGTAATTGCCGGATAGCCGTTTTATAATAAAATAAAACAATAAGTAGGTATATATATTAATTTGTATTTTTTTTGGCAGTTTAATGCCAAAAACATGCCCCCTGTAGCAAAATACATTATTACGACAACAGGAGCTTGCAGTCTTGCAATCAATATATTCGTGTTTATTCAATCAATATATTACTGCCCTATGGGATTCTTCCCATTACATAAATTCGCGACTTCTGGCGTGAATGTATGTCATGAATTCAAGATGTATATGTATGTACCTTAGTTAATTACTCATTACGATAAACTTGCAGAGGCGTGGCTACCGCCGAATCAGCCGTATCAATGACTAGCTTCTGCCCGCGACTTCGTCCGCGTGAAACACCACCCCGTCGCATCGCATCGCCTGCCCGCGCTATTACTTCGTTTTTGCTTAGCGTTCTTTCTGACTTTTTTTCTTTTTGCTCGGCTCCTAAAGGTCATAGCGAGATGTTAAATAGCCTTCCTCAAGAATTGGGCTATCAAATGCAAAAAGAATTTTTTAAATCCGACTGGTAGTTCCAGAGATTAGCGCGTTCAACAAAACAAACAAACTCTTTAGCTCTATAATATTAGTATAGATAGGAAGCGCCAGTAGTTCTGGTTCTGTTCTCGTAACCATGATTTTGGTTCTGTTCTCGTAACCATGATTTTGCTTCTGCAAGTTTTCAGGCGATTAACTATTAAAAATTATTTACTGGCAACCTCATCCTTGACAATGGAAACTCGTAGAACACAGCATATCCATCTCCCGCTACGATATGTATACAAAATCTCTTTTATCTTCTTATTATTAATAGAAGGAACTATAAAGGGGTAGTTTCTGCCTACCCACCTACATTGGAAGAATGTATTAGTTTATGTAGGCATGTATACAAACTACTATCGAACATTTTATAGCAATCAGTTTGCACTGTCTGATTGTTTGTGAAATTAAAATGAATGTAAACTATGGATGCGTTGTTTGAAGTAAGTACATTTATGTATATTTGTATAACAATGTTTTGACCGCCGCGCTGCCTACTTACATGCAAGTTTATTTACATTATCTGTTGGAAGTTTGTTGCCACTTCTTCTTCCTAGCGAAAGCACTAGGAAGTAGTGAACGGCGGCGGCGGGCGTTATGGGGACTGTCTTATGTAATTTTGAGAGGAGGTGAATCTGTGTGTGCCCGACAAGTACGAGCTGAGGCGAAGACAACGCAGCTGCTGGCTGTCCCGTGCGGCAGGACTAACCCAGTTGAGTACGAGCTGAGGCGGAGACACCGCAGCTGCTGGCTGTCCCGCGCGGCAGGACTAACCCAGTTGAGTACGAGCTGAGGCGGAGACACCGCAGCTGCTGGCTGTCCCGCGCGGCAGGACTAACCCAGTTGAGTACGAGCTGAGGCGGAGACACCGCAGCTGCTGGCTGTCCCGCGCGGCAGGACTAACTAACAGGCGCGACACGCGATATAATCGCGCGCTACACAAAGGCACCGCTCGTTGCGCGATTTGCGGTGCCTTTGTGTCGCGTGTGTGGCGCGCCTGTTTGAAGGAACCTTTACTCGCGCATTACCAATCAATGAAGTAAATAATAATATTAATTATTTTATAAAAACATCAAGTACCGCTGGTTTTCTTTCTAATTAACATTCAATGTATGTTTTATAGTTACATTGTTGATAGCATTGAGGTATAAAAGTTCGGGCTTCTGACGTCCCGGAACGACTGTCAGATCCACGAATGCACGAATGACAGCCACGTGCTTTCCGAGACACGGAGGGAGCTCCGTGTTTAAAGATGGTCACCCACCAACGGACCGACCGCGGCAAGCGTAGCTTAACTTGATCGATCGACCGTGCGCTTGTTGTTAATTAGCCATGAGCCACGAACTATATACTATACTGTCTTGCTGACCATAGTATTGTTATTAGATAGTAATTAACTTTTTATTTATTTTACTTCGATGGTCCTAGTTTATCAAAAGTCTGACAACCAGTCTTACCAAGGGGTATCGTATTACCCAGAAACTGGGTTTTGGAGGTCAGATAGGCAGTCGCTCCATGTAAAATACTGGTATTCAGCTGCATCCGGTTAGACTCGAAGCCTAGCCCAACATATTTGGAAAAAGGCTAGGCAGATGATGATGGTCCTAGTTTATCATTTGTGACTGCGAATGACAGCTATGTGAAAGTAATAAATGGCTAATGGGAAAAATTGACAAAATTAATAATTTCAGATCATATGATGTCTTGGGTACTAAAGAAGGATGTGTGTACACCAGGAACTCATATTAGGGGAGAGTCGGTTATATCGTACCAATTTTTACTTTCACTTAAATATTTGGACTATGACAAGACTTACAATAATTAATGGATATGCAAAATAAAGTTTCATATTTTACCTTGCTAATACAGAGAAATCAATTCCATTCGTTTACTCTAACATCCTTAAAAATGCTTTTTTATAAAGGACTGCCATCGGTACAATTTAGCCGACTCGTCGTTTTAATCGTACCACCGAGTTTTTAAATCGTACCATAGGTGTTTAAGTCGTACCACTCAATTAAAGACAGTAAAATTTTCAACCAAATTATTTATTTTTAATTCTTAGGTAATATTGAAACATTACTAACTACCTCTTAGATAATAGGAACATTATTTTTAACTCTTAGGTGATAAACGAATGTTGTTAACACATCTATAAGCTTTCTTATCACAATAAAATGATTGGACTTCGCCCTCGATGGCGTCATAGTCTGGTGCAAGTGCTGAAAACAACATATTGTCCACATTAGTATTTTATAAATTTTTCCTACAATGACCTACATCATTTCGTATAGCCATTTTCAACCTGTACAGCTAACTAAATGATGTTATAGCTATTATCTATAGCATTCAAAATTCTTAGTCACGAATCTCTGGTTGACATCAATAACCAAGACAGCCCGTGGTTTAACCGTACACTAGGATGTATATCGCCACTTTTTCTTAATGGGTCATTGATCTCAAGAGTCCTAACAGCACAATGCATTCCCACATAATAATATAGTCAAAATATTATTGGCAGGCATACGCAGTACCGATACCACTCTTTTACCAACTATTCAGCAACGATTTTCATCTCCGATATTCGTCACCGATTGTAATGATTAAGAATTTGAAAACCATAAATGAAGCACTTGCACTAGACACACACTTGGATTGATGGAGTAAAATCAATATTTTTGAAAGATTTACTGAATCAGGTTGACTTGCGTAACAACATTAAGATGTAATTATTTTTTTTTTTTTACATACCTGACAACATCCGGTACCTACCTTTATTTAAAGTGCCCAAGCCATTAGTCATCACCTTCAGAGAATCGTATCCATGGCTTCATGTTTTCGGAGCACGTTACACCTTCGTAGTGCTTGGATGTACGCTCGGCAACGCGCATATCAGCCACTTTGTATCTGTCGTGGCCCAACACCTCTCTAACCTGGAAAGGGCCTTTGAACAACGGTAACAACTTTTTGCTTTGCCCGTCGTTGTTATGGCTAGGGATTTTAATTACAACAAGGTCTCCCACGTTGCATTTAGGCGCATCTTTTCGTTTAGAGTCGAAAGTTACTTTTGCGGTTTTAGCTACCTTATTAATATTATTATCTACATTATTTCTTAATGAAGTTACATCAACTACTTGTTCTTCACTATCACTGACTATTTTATCTGAATTCATTCGTAGCCTGTACCCAAAAAATACTTCACTGGGAACTGCCGCAGTGGATTTATTGAAGTGAAAACTTCTTTAGCGGCGCTGTGTACTTTTTTTGGAATGGGTAAAAACTTCTAAATTCGCGTCAGGTCACGTGACCCTGATCGTAAGATTCGTAAGACGTAAAACGAAAGACGCGCGTTGTTGAGGACAGCGCCATCTATGCACATCGGGAAGAACTACGAGGGCCTCGCGTACTAACTACGTAGTTCATCCAACAACGACGAGATGGCGCTGAACCACGGATATATAACTGACGACGAGCTCCATGGGCTTGCTTCTCTTACCACTGCCGCGACCAACACCACGAACTGAAGTCTATCCTGTGTGCTTATTTGTAAATCTGAATAAATTCCTTTCACGAGAAGAATAAACCAGTCACTTTGGTCATCATACCTGATTTGCAAAAAACCCTATAAAATAAGGAACACACCTTAACACGCGTGTTTTGTTTATAAGACGATTCACAAAATACACTCGTAATTGTTCAAGTTTTCACTTCTGTCGGCACTACCGGAGTGCCAGTTTTTTTTAATAGTACTATTAATACCTTGCTGAATTTGGTCAATATGCAAATCCCATTTGTTACAGTCAGTGTTAGCTCCCATACTACGTAAAGATTCTAAAATAGTTTGATTATAACGCTCAACTTGCCCGTTTGATCTTGGCATAGCTGTTGCAATTACATGATGTCTAATATTCCGATCTTTACAATACGTAACAAACAATTTAGGCCTAAAACACACACAAGCGACGTAAGGCGAAGGCACGGGGCAGGCGCAGCGCAGGCGTGGGTCAGATACGGCGCAGACGCGATTTGAATTATATCAGAAGAGGCGTGGAACAGGCAAGAAACGTTCAGATGCGGCATTTTATAGGCTGACTTTGGTGCGATAAGATGTCTTCGTCTTCAGAAGACGAAGATGCGCTTGCTTTGCTGCAAAAAAAACTACTAGCGACGCGGCGCAGGCAACGAAACGGCGTGGCGGCGTGTCTGCGCCGCGTCGCTTCAGTATAATTCAAAAACGTCGCCTGCATACATTTTGTATGAAATCGTTTTGAAGCGGCGCACGCCTGCGCCACGCCTGTTCCACGCCTGCTGCCTTACGTCGCTTGTGAATGTTTTAGGCCTTAGAAGTGAATGCGCTACCTGCATCACATATCAATCTCTTAGGGTTTCCAAATATTTTAAATATTTTGTTTAATTCATTAATAACAATTCGGCTTTTTGTATTTTTAACAGGTGCAATGAAAACAAATTTCGTAAAAGAATCTACTAAAACTAATAAATAAGTGTCTTTTAATGTTGTTTTAACAAAAGGCCCTAAGTGATCCATATGAAACGTGTGGAAAGGCCTCGCATATTTGGGAATTGGAAATAGTTTCCCAGCCTTTTTACCATGTATATTTTTATAATATAAACAATTCAAACAATTTTTGATATACTTAGTAACTACTCTTTTGATGTGCGGAAACCAATACTTATCTCTAATCCTATCTATTGTTTTGTCAACAGCAAAATGACCTATCTCATCGTGATTGGCTTTAATTATCTGCCATATACATTGTTTCGGTACTACCCATCGTCTACCATATTCTGTTCTGCGATACACTTTATTGCCTAATAAGTCATATTCATAGAACACTTTTTTATGATCATCGGCTTGTCCTGACTCTAAAATTTCCCGTATTGCACAAATATTTGGGTCCTGTAATTGTACTGACAATAACCAGTCACCCTCTGTAATGGCCATCACACTTTCGTTAGTTATGATGGAAGTAATAGGGTTTCGTGATAAAGCATCTACATGCTGCATCTGAGATCCTGCCCGATGTACAACTTCAAAAGTAAATTCCTGTGTCTGTAGGACCCACCTGCCTATACGCGGATTTATTTCTTGCTTATTAATGGAATACCTAACTGCACTGCAATCAGTGCCTATTTTAAAATTTGATCCCAACATGTCTAAACTTTTGGAGGCCAACAACTATAGCCAAAAATTCTAACTCAAACGAGTGATAACGCTTTTCCTCTGTAGTCGTTTGCCTACTATAAAAATGTACAGGTCTTTCACCATCTGCTGTAACTTGCATTAAGATACAACCTAAACCATCGCGACTAGCGTCTGTATAAAGGATAACTGGAAGCTTAGGATCAAATATTGATAATAGAGCATTATTAATCAACCTATCTTTTAAAATATTGACAGCATTAATTTGTTTATCTCCCCACTGCCAAACAGAATCCTTTTTCAAGAGGTTAGTTAGCGGTCTACAAATTAAAGCACAATTTTGAATAAATTTCCTAAAATAATTGACTAAGCCGAGAAATTGTCTGACCTGATGCACGTTTTGAGGGATAGGATATCTTTCTATTGCAGCTAGTTTTTTAGTACCTGGTCTTACACCTTCAAAAGAAACGTGATAACCAAGAAAAGCTACACTTTCTTGAAAAAATAACATTATTCTACATTAATGGTGAGACCGTTATTTTGTAACACCGATAAAACTTGCTCTAAACACTCGATATTTTTATCAATTGTATCAGTTGCTATCATCAAATCATCCATATAGCATATTACATTTTTAAAACGCAGCTGACCAAGCACTGTATTCATTAAACGCTGAAATACCGAAGGCCCATTGAACAACCCGAACGGCATCCTCAAAAACTCATAATGCCCATCGTTAGCTATGAAAGCAGTTTTATTAATTGAGCTTTCTGCCACACAAAGTTGGTAATACCCGCATTTTAAATCTAAAACTGTAAAGTACTTACACCCTTTCAATCTATCTATTAAATCCTCAACAAGAGGCATGGGATATTTTTCTTTAACAGTCATTTTATTTAAACTCCTAAAATCTATACATAATCTCTTCTCCCCAGAAGGTTTGTCTACCAGAACAACTGGGCTTGCATAAGCAGAATTACTATTCCTAATAATGCCGTTTTTTAAAAGATCATCAACTAACTCCCTAGTTATGATACGTTGCACGTCAGACATCTTGTAAGGACGATGTGAAACCGGCTTATTAGTAGTCAATTCGATCTCTAATTCTACACATGCTGCTTTTCCTAAATCCGTTAAATCCTTTGATAAACACTTTGAATACCTCGAAAATAGTTCATTTAGCTTTTCTTTACACCCACTTGATTCGACATTTAACATAAAGCATTCTGAAACTTCGTTATTATCTGAAACTAATTGAAATTTCAATTGATTTCCTATACGACTGTACATAATACGCGTATCTTCTGTAAAATTTCTGCCAATTAAAATATCACAATTCGTTAAAGTATCCGTGACATAAAAATCTACTGGAAGTTGCACATCGTCCACGTTAAGCTCAACCGTAACTACTTCGTTAACTTCTGAATACGAATTATTATTGAAACCCACTAATTTTATTGGTACACTCAATTTTCTTGGTTCTAGTTTAAATGTATCTACTAAATGAGCCACAAGTAAAGAACAGTCACTTCCCATATCTACGAAAGCGTGATGTTCACAATTATTTAACTTAACATTTTTATAAAATTTTTCTTTAGAACACGCTTTCTTACTACACACGAGTTTAACTTCCCCGCATCCTTTTCAGATTTTACTTTATTTTTAGCAAAACACACTTTTCTACATGGCCTACCTTATTGCAATAATTACATTTCGTATTGCTAGGCAATGTACAACTGTCACGTTTGTGTCCGCTCTCTCCACAACGAAAACAAGTAAATTTTTGATTATTTATAGAATTCGATTGACCGTTTGTGTTTGAATCAACTTTTTTATCTACGAAAGCAAAAGGTCGAGAAGGATGCCTAGATGCTACATTCTTTGACCTACTTTCTGTAGACACAAATGTTTTACCATGTAAGAATGATGCTAATTCATCGCAATATTTAAAACTACCCGCCTCTGCGGCTGTACAAATAGCTTTATCACCAATTGAACCAACAATTACAGAAATAATGTCTTTTTCGGAAAAAGAAAGCATTAACCTATCAATCTTGCTTTAAAAAAACTATCTTTGTATTGTATAAATTCAATCTCTTAGTATTGTATAATTGCATAGCACACGTGTGAGCACTATGCACCTAAACTAAAGCTACCTTTTACTGGGTACGACTTTCATTGAATTGAATGTGTCCTGGCGGCTGAGAGTATGTCATGCTCACTCAAATGTCTCGCTGGAGGTGGCGTGTGAGTTGGATCATTAAGTTCCCTTCAAAATGGTTGAGCTAAATGGTGCTTATCCATACGTCATGTTCGTGAACGGGCGTCGTCAGTAGGGATTGGCCATCTCTATCACGGCTTATTTTAAATTATTTTCATTTCTGAATGATTATTTTTTTGGTTTTATCTTTTTTTAGTACCAACGCTTTTAACGTGTACTTCTTTCTACGTTGTTCTCACAATGCATTATTTCAACATGAATGATGTAACCAATACTTTGTTCTAATTTAATGATTTAATAGAGTGTCCATGGAGTTTCTTGCCCGTTCTTCTCCATAGGTAACTACTACGCTTTGGAATGGGCAACTAGCTTCATGTTTCTGACTGACCGACCCCTTGACAATTCAAAAGTGCCTGTAATTGGTTTATTTGAAATAAATGCTTTGAGTTTGAGTTTGAGTCTTATCACATTAATACATAATCAAAAAGTTGCCACTAGACAAATATTATATGTTGAGTAGCTTAACTTTAAGATGTAAATTATATTCCTAAGACTGACGTGCCTAAACTAGGTTATCCTGTGTTTCACGAGAACTGTTCAAATAGTCTTATAACATTATATCCTGTGTTTCAGACGAGAACTGCTCAAATAGTCTTATAACTTAAACAAAAAGTTGCCACTAGAGAAACATTATTATTAGTATCCGACCGAAACAGGTTTTTCAGCCGAAACCGAAACCGAAACCGAACTTTCGGCCTTGCTCCTAGTTTCGGCCGAAACCGAAACCGAAACCGAAACTTACTTAAACATATTTAAAACTTCTATCGTATACAGAAATCAGAGGGGCAATTCTACTAATTTTAACAACGTTCACAGTCTGATCTCAGTCTCAATCTGTCAAAAAATACTTCAAATTTCCCTACATTTTGACAAGTTTTTGACATTTCTTTGTCGCTGAGATGAGACTGCGACTAGATTTTGAACGTTTTAAATTACGAGAATTGGCCTTCTGGTGTGTTTTTTACACATTTATTTGAATATACGATGTATATTATACATACAGACAGTTGAATACTTACCTAATCATTTACGAGGTCGGTCCCATAATGAACTGGCCTGATATAGTTCTACGCGCCATGTCGCTACATGTTGTGTTGCATTAAATAGTACGTTTATCGTGAACTTAATATAAAAAACACGCATCGACATGAAATGCTTAGTCTTAGTTTAGCAGGCATTACCAAAACGAGAGTCGCGTATTTTTTCAAATTGTCGACAACTGAGTATCGAAGTGTCATAAAGTTTTTGTTTAAAGAAGGTTTATACCCTGCCCAAATAAAAGAACGATAGGATGACGTGTATAAGGAGTCTGCCCCCTCCTATAGAACAGTGAAAAATTGGGTGAAAGAGTTTCGCCTCGGGAGAGAAACCGTCGAAGACATTTGCCACGACGGTCGACCTGTGGAAGTGCTCACTCCCGAAACGATTGCTCTTATCGAAGAGGAGGTTCTGAGTGACCGCCGTTTGAAGATTAGAGAAATTGCAGCTAGGCTTGGGCTCTCTAAAAGTACGTCATCGTGC
This sequence comes from Luperina nickerlii, assembly GCA_963855955.1. Classification (NCBI taxonomy): domain Eukaryota; kingdom Metazoa; phylum Arthropoda; class Insecta; order Lepidoptera; family Noctuidae; genus Luperina; species Luperina nickerlii. The sequence continues at coordinate 21,722,680 of OY979680.1, forward strand.
GATCCATGAACATCTTCACATGAAAAAAGTGAGTGCAAGATGGGTACCGAAGCTTCCTTCAGCGGTACAGAGACAGGAAAGAGTGCACTGCGCTTCGAAGTTTTTGGATCTTTGTGCCGAAAATTCAAAGACTGTGATCGAGCGGCTAGTGACTGGTGATGAAACTATGATCTTGTATTATGACCCACAAAGCAAGCGCGAGTTAATGGGATAGCGTTATAAGGGTGAAAAACCCCCTAGAAAGGCAAAGGTGCAACAATCGGCTAAAAAACTGATGTGCACAATCTTTTGGGATTTTCAAGGCATTTTGATGGTGGATTTTAAAGAACGTAATACAGTCGTAAACAGCTAATATTATGCTTCTATAATATATAAATTACGAGACAAGATAAAGGAAAAACGAAGAGGCAAGCTGTCTAAAGGTGTCCTGTTGCTCCATGACAACGCCCCTGTTCATACCGCTGGTGTTTCGAAGGATGCAGTTCGTCAATGCGGGTTCACAGAAGTTGAACATCCACCTCACAGTCCAGACATGGCCCCGTCCGACTATTATTTATTTCCAAATTTAAAGCGAGACTTAAGAGGAAGAAAATTTTCAAGCGATGAAGAGTTGCAGGCGGCCGTCTTCGGTAATTTTGAGGCTAAAAATTGTGATTATTTTTATAAAGGTTTAGAGATGTTGATTCACAGATGTCAGAAGTGTGTTAGTAGTATTCATGGTGATTATATTGAAAAATAAAATTGGTTTCGTTTCATTTCCTTCATTAGTTCATAGTTAGGTCAATTCATTATGGGACCGCCCTCGTATGTGCAAAACACAACCTCAACTCCATGCGATTAACGATGGACGGCGGCGAACTGGGCCGGCGACGCGACGAGCGAGCACGAGTTAGCCGCGAAGTTCGCCGAACGATGGACGATAATTCATGAACACTCGAGTTTCGGCGCGGCCGAAAGTTTCGGCCATTTCCTGGCCGAAACCGAAACTAAGGCCGAAACTAGATTATTTGGCCGAAACTGGCCGAAACCGAAACCGAACTTTCGGTCGGTCACTAATTATTATATGTTGAGTAGCTTAACTCTAAAATAACGCATGATTAAAAAATTACATTACATTGGGCGCCTTTTGGGGTATCGATTATTAAAACTGTAATTAATTAATTATCAACAAAAGATTTGTGATGAAATAATACATAATTGTTCGTCACTAATTAACGAGATGGCTCTAGTAGTACGAAATTCGCTGGTTTTCCCATACTTAATAACAATCAGTCGTCCAATCGTATTATGTAATGTAATGTAACGTACCTGTTCGCAATATTATTTTCGTAATGTCGAAATAGTTATTTATGCAATATGACTAGCTGGTCAAGTAGGCTAGCTGTGTGCAGTCCCACGTGGCTGGCCGTGCGCTCTTCAAACATCAACTAACCAAAATAACTTATTTACTACTTATTTACTTTTCCTATAGCTGCTCCCGGCAGTAGGTACTTTAGCGTGGGGACACGCCAAAGTACCTACTGTCGTATTACATACTATCAGTGAAGAGTGCAGCCAGTTGCAGCTAGTACAGACAAGATCGTGTTTTGCAGTGCGCGGCGGGGGCGGGCGTGTTCGAGCTGCAGATTCTCGAGTTCTCAAACTACCGCGCGGCGCTGGCGTCGGGCGCGTGCTGCGGCGGCGGCGCGCGGCCCGCCGAGCCGGCGTGCGCCGCGCCGTGCCGTACGCGCTTCACGCTGTGCCTCAAGGAGTACCAGTCCGCCGCCGCGCCCGGCGCCTGCTCGTTCGGCCGCGCCGCCTCGCCCGTGCTCGGCACCGACTCCTTCACGCTCGCCGAGCCGCTCTACACGCTGGCGCTGCCCTTCTCCTTCCGCTGGACGGTGACTATCTTCTGCTTTTTCTTATTTAGTTTTAATCACGGTCTGGCTGTTTGAGTAATGTTTTTGGCCTACCCAAATGTCCTTCCTCGAATCGTGGAGCTCCTAAAGTTTTGAGCTGCACGATTACTGACACATGCGTGCACTGACTCGACAGGTCCACTCAATCTTTTTCTTTCCTCAATAGACCATTTCAGATACCAATCTACATAGTCTCCGTATTATTACGATCTGACCAAGATTAGGTCTGGACTTTAAAAGAGACTGTGGCCTCTGGGCTTGTTTCGGTCTTTCTTCTGCACAGTAAACGCCGACCTAATTTAGTTTTTAAAATATGAATGACATGTAAAAGTACAGAAATAAAATCGTTTTAGGTACATTTATCATTGTATCATTGCATTATCGACACACGTCCGTTTGAACTGTCCACTTATGATTTAACTAAACTTTGACATTGTACATTCGCAGAGATCCTTCACGCTGATACTGCAAGCGTTCGATGACTTTGAATACCCGGAGCCAGGTGAGTGAGCTTGTGGAGAGTGTGTGAGTGTGCGTGTACTTGGATGTGGACGACGTGTGCTGATTGCGTTACGCGTGACAGAGGCGGGGCTGGTGGAGGAGGCGTGGTGGTCGGGCATCGTGGAGCCGAGCGCGGAGTGGCACGCGCTGCAGCACGCGGGCGCGGCGGCGGCGGTGGCCTACCGCGTGCGCGTGCTGTGCCAGCCCAACTACTACAACACCACGTGCACCTCGTTCTGCCGGCCGCGCGCCGACAAGTTCGGCCACTACTCCTGCACCGCCGAGGGCGACAAGCGCTGCCTGCCCGGCTGGCAGGGCGACAACTGCGAGAAGCGTGAGTTCTCTTCTCTGCACGGTCCCTACCTACACTTGTGTGCGTACGGGAGAAGAGTACTGATACAGTTGATTTCTTTGTTTTCAGCTGTATGCAAGGAAGGTTGTCACCCGACACACGGTCGCTGCGATCATCCTGGCGACTGCGAGTGAGTACATATTCAGCTTTTTTACGAATGACTAGTTCAAGAGTAATAAATCAAATGAAATCGATTCAAACTGCTCGGCACTGTTCACAATGATGTTCTTACCGTGTGCTGCATGGTTGCAGTTGCCGGCCGGGATGGCGCGGCGAGTTATGCTCTCAGTGCCAGCCCTACCCGGGCTGCAAGCACGGCTACTGCAACGGTTCCTCGTGGGACTGCACCTGCGACACCAACTGGGGCGGTATCCTCTGCGACCAAGGTACGAAACCGAATTGGCATACCTGCTTGATCTACGTGATGCTTCTTAATCTATTACACCTCAGCCTACCAGTAGTAGTAGTAGCAGTATTGTCTCTCATTTCTCTCTAAATCCATCCAAGGGTTGTCTTTAAAAGATCGCTTTTAGCGATAAGACCGCACATTGTGTCACGCCTTGTAAAATTTCTATATAGTATAATCTGTAATATTTATGGTGTACATAATAATAGTAGATTATGCACCGAGGGGCTAAAGTTGTGTCTTATGTCACGGGCGTCATATTCAATCTCGAGCGCAATGAAGGATTCGGGATTTAACTCCCGAGCGCAGCGAGGGAATTAAGAGTTTAACTCACGAGCGAAGCGAGGGAGTTAATACAAGAATCCTGAATGCAGCGAGGGATTCAAGCTAGCCCAAGGCAAAGACACCTTTAGCCCAGAGGAGGATACTCTACTTTTTACACTTACTTTGAGAAAATAACAGCCATAGTAGGAAAAACAAAGTATTTATTAAATAAACAAACAGTAAAAATAACATATTTAGAACTAGTTATATGCACTTCCATTCCATTTAAAAAATTGTTCGTAGTTATCTAATTATTCTTACAATATTGTCTTCGAAAACATGGCAACGATATGAAGAAGCAGTCGTTATGATTTTGTAGGAAATCGAGAATATCATCCACGCGTAGTAAGGGTATCGAGAATAGCTTTCTGGCACCAAAGGGTGTTTGTTAGTACTATACTGCCAATTTAGCTGAGCATGTGAGATTCCAAATTCAAATCACATTATTGACCAGCGGGTCATATGAAATCCAGTACAACATTATTGACCGGCTGTGCCCCCGGCCACTAATGACTCACTTTAGGTTAAGGTTGCTAGACATATAATTTGACATTTTCGAGAGGTGGTGTGAAAAGAATATTCTGTTCTAGTCTGTTAATTTACCCTCTTCGACACCGTCGTCTTTTCCACTTATTTGTGGTCTCCCTGTTAATGGACCCTTTATAACTCTACAATATTTCCATCGCGCAGATCTCAACTACTGTGGCACGCATGAACCGTGCCAGCACGGCGGCACGTGTGAGAACACGGCGCCGGACCAGTACCTGTGCCGCTGTGCCGAGGGCTTCTCTGGCACGGACTGCGAGCGCGTTGACAACCCGTGCGCGCCGCAGCCGTGCGTGCACGGTGAGTGCGCGCTGACGTCGTCACCGCGCGGGTTCGCGTGCGCGTGCCAGCGCGGCTGGGGCGGCGCGCTGTGCGACCAGGACGTGGACGACTGCGCCAGTGCACCGTGCCGCAACGGCGCCACCTGCCGAGACCGCCTCGACGCCTTCTCCTGCGAGTGCGCGCCCGGCTGGACCGGACCCACCTGCTCCGAAGGTACGCTGCCTGTTTGCCTTCCGTCACGAACATATCTCGCCTCGACTGTCGTGTGTCTACGTCTGTCTGTACGCCATCGCGGTGTTTATCCCGCAGACGTGAACGAGTGTGAGCAGAGAGACGCGGAGGGCGCGGGCGAGGGCGCGCTGGGCCCGTGCGTGAACGCGGCCGCCTGCAACAATACGGCGGGCGGCTACAGCTGCGCCTGCCTGGCGGGCTGGACGGGTCGCGACTGCGAGGCCAACGTGGACGACTGCACGGGCCAGTGCCTGCACGGCGCTACCTGCATTGACCTTGTGGACGACTTCCACTGCGCGTGCGCGGCCGGCTACGCGGGCCGCACGTGCGCACGCGACATCGACGACTGCGCGCCGCGCCCCTGCCGCAACGGTGGCGAGTGCGTCGACCTGCTCAACGCCTACCGCTGCATCTGCCCCGTCGGCTTCTCCGGCACCAACTGCGAGGTACCGCACCGACACACCCGCGCTCGCCTCTCTGTCTACTAACGTGTCACTAACGATCTGTGCGTCACCTACTCAGGAGGACCGGTCGCCCTAGCTCTAACAACAACTAACGCGTCTTCTGCTTTTTTAGCTGACCTCCTGTTATGGACGCTACTGCGCGGTGAGTCTCTTCTAAACACAATTATGTCAAGAAGTTTATGAATGTACTGTTAAGTTGTGTGGTATTGCTAGCACTGTACTCGAGTGTCCACACCGGCGTAACGGAAGCCGCGCGCTGTTGCAGGACGACCGCGACCACTGCGCCGGCGCGCCGTGCGCCAACGGCGCGGCGTGCTACACGGCGCAGAGCGACTACTACTGCCACTGCGCGCGCGGCTGGGCCGGCAAGAACTGCACGCAGCGCGCCGCCAGGGAGCGTACGTACCTCATTCGCTTGCTTTTCATTATTCATACTTACTCACTCTGTGTCTTACTCACTAGTACCCAGATAGCGCCATCCACGAAGACGCGCCCCACTCTTCTTCCTAATCGCTTACTGTACAAGTGTGCAACATTCCGCTAGTGTTTTAGTTTTATCGATACATAGTAATTACTTATTAGTGGGTAATTAGAGTGAATCAAAAAATTAAAACACTAGCGGAATTAACTAGCGATAACCACTAGCGATTAGTAAGAAGAGAGGGGCGCGTCTTTGTGGACGGCACTATCTATACCACTGTTGATACTGCAGGCGACACCGCGCGCCGTTGTTGTCCCGTGCCTGGATCATCATGTCGACTTCACCCCCATGTAAACACTCACACGAGTGTACGAATACGAACGAACGTACACTATTGTATACGAACTAATTTAACCAAATTTTGGATAAGACGAAATTAAATACTATTTTAATTAAATTAAATACAATACAATATATTTTAAATAATACTTAAATAAATAAATACACTCAAATATAAATACTATACTTAAATAGCAAGAGTTGTTTCGACGCACGCACAAATGAAGCGCGTGAAAGACAACGGGTGTAAGTCCGGGCGCCGCTCGCGGTCAGAGCCCGTTTATGGCAAGACAAGGGGTGTAATTAGTCCGGTCGCTGCGGGCCGCGCGGTCAGAGCCCGTCTATGGCATGACAACGGGTGTAATAGTCCGGGCGCCGCGGGCCGCGCGGTCAGAGCCCGTCTATGGCAAGACAACGGGTGTAATAGTCCGGACGCCGCGGGCCGCGCGGTCAGAGCCCGTCTATGGCAAGACAACGGGTGTAATAGTCCGGGCGCCGCGGGCCGCGCGGTCAGTGCCCGTCTATGGCAAGACAACGGGTGTAATAGTCCGGGCGCCGCGGGCCGCGCGGTCAGAGCCCGTCTATGGCAAGACAACGGGTGTAATAGTCCGGGCGCCGCGGGCCGCGCGGTCAGTGCCCGTCTATGGCAAGACAACGGGTGTAATAGTCCGGGCGCCGCGGGCCGCGCGGTCAGAGCCCGTCTATGGCAAGACAACGGGTGTAATAGTCCGGGCGCCGCGGGCCGCGCGCCGGGCGCGGTCAGAGCCCGTCTATGGCAAGACAACGGGTGTAATGGGCCGGGCGCCGCGGGCCACGCGGTCAGAGCCCGTCTATAATAATAAAATATTTATTCAATATTATTATAAGGCATGAAAATTATTACAGTTTTGCTTATATATAAAAATTATATTGCTAAGACCTACGTGCCTGAACTAGGTAGTCCTGTGTTTCAGGCGAGAAGAGCTAAAATAGTTTTTTAAAATTAATAAATAATCGAAAGATGACAATAGACAAATAATTATATGTTGAGTAGCTTAACTCTTAGTTTCTAAACATGATAAATACATATGTAATGCAGGTGAATTTTGTATAACTATATTTACTTTAACACAGTAAATTTTCTGTTTCTTCATAAGACATACTTTGGAGAGCATCCTTGAGGATTCTCTTACAATTTGTATAGTTCACAGAATAAATGTTTGCTTTCGAGTTTAGTCTATTATATAGGAGAGGTCCGAGGTATAGGTAAAATTTGGATATAAAAGCATGTTTTGTTAAGATTTGTGGCCAAACTATATCTTTACGTCTTTTATTAGTATTACTAGCGCTGTAGGGTAGAGCTTTGTGTTGTTTTAATACAATGCCCATAATAAATAGCTGTCGAATTGTTAATACTTTACAAGCTTTGTACAGGAGGTTAGTAGGAAAAAGGAAAGGGCGGAAAGTAGACACTTTGAGAATCGCCCTCTGAGCTCTCTCGATGGTTAGTAGCATTGTTTTACCTGCTCCACCCCATGAGGTAATACAATAAGTTAAAATCGATTGACATAGAGCAAAGTAAACTTGTCTTACTAATTTTGTGTCTATGGCAAGACAACGGGTGTAATAGTCCGGGCGCCGCGGGCCGGGCGCCGGGCGCGGTCAGAGCCCGTCTATGGCAAGACAACGGGTGTAATGGGCCGGGCGCCGTGGGCCGCGCGGTCAAAGCCCGTTTATGGCAAGACAACGGGTGTAATGGCCCAGGTGCCGCGGGCCGCGTGCCGGGCACGGTCAGAGCCCGTCTATGGCAAGACAACGGGTGTAATGGGCCAGGCACCGCGGGCCGCTCGGTCAGAGTCCGTCTATGGAATTGAGTGTGTTATTGATATTGTTATTTTTAAATGTAAAAATTGAGTTTGGTGCCTAGTACAGTTAAGAGTGCACTACTTAGTGCATTATGTAGGTAAATGTCGAGGATGCAGCGACGAAGTGTAAATGTTGTGTGGTCGTTATTCGTGGAGGGGACATTTTATTGTCCATCCTTGGTTGTAACATGTTTGTTCCGCGCGTGCAGAGAGCGACGTGTGCACGGCGGGCGGCTCGTGCGTGCGCGGGCGCTGTGTGCGCGCGCCGCCCGCGCCGCCTCACTGCGCCTGCGAGCCCGGCCACACCGGCGCGCTCTGCGACACGCGTGCGTACTCTAAACGTTACGGTTGCTTCTGCAGCGAGTGCGACTGTAACGCTACACCATGTTCGTTTCGTTACAGAGGTGGACGAGTGCGCGACCAGCCCGTGCCGCAACAACGGCAGCTGCGTGCACGGCGCCGCGGACTTCACGTGCATCTGCCGCGACGGCTGGACAGGTACCAACCATGATACTGTCTTCCAGACTTGTTAAACTTTCTAAACTCGTATAATTGTACTTTCTTTGGTATGCATTACCTGTGTGCATTTATGTTCTTACAGGAAAAACGTGCTCAGTGCGAATCGAAGGGATCGACCGTTGCCCTGAAGGTACATGTGCCAACGGAGGCACATGCGTGCGCGAAGGCAGTGGTTGGCGATGCGCCTGCGCCACCGGGTGGGCGGGCGCTGCGTGTGACTCTCCGCTCGTGTCAGCACCGCTGTCACCCGCCGCACCCGCATGCCCGTGCGCGGCGGGCGGCTCGTGCGTGCCCACGACCGCGCCGCCGGGCTGGGCGTGTGCGTGCCGCGAAGGCCGCACGGGCGCGCGGTGCGAGCACGCCGCCGAGCCGTGCTCTTCCGCGCCGTGCCGCAACGGCGGGCGCTGCGTGGGCGGCGCGGGCTGGTGGGCGTGCGAGTGCGCGCCGGGCTGGGCGGGCGACACGTGCAGCGCGCGCGCCGCGCCGCCGCCCGCCGCGTGCGCGCCCGCGTGCCCGCCCGCCGCCGCCTGCGTGCCCGACCCGCGCAGCCCCGAGCGCGCGCGCTGCGTGTGTCCGCCGCCACCGCAACGCGCGGCACGCCGTTGCCTCGAGAGTGAGTAATGCTGCCCGCTCATTACTGATTGCGGTCTAGCAGAGGCTTGACCACTGTGGTATCATGTTTGACATTGTGGCGGCAGTGCTGGCGGGGCTCGGAGCGGACGGCGACGAGGGCGACGAGGCCGGGCCGGGCGCAGAGGGCGGCGCGGGCGGCGCGGGCGCGGGCGGCGAGCCCGGCGTGTGCGGCGCCGACAACGGCACGTGGTGGTGGGGCTGCAACGCGTGCTGGTGCGACGCGGGCGCGCCGGCCTGCACGCGCCTGTGGTGCGGCCTGCCCGACTGCCACATGCCCAACGCGCAGCCTTGCCGCACCGACGAGGTAACCGCCGCGCGCCGCGTTATGTGTGCCGCGAGGACTTCTTAACCGTTCACACGTCTATACTTATAATATTATAAAGCTGAAGAGTTTGTTTGTTTGGTTGAACGCGCTAATCTCTGGAACTACCAGTCGGATTTGAAAAATTCTTTTTGCATTTGATAGCCCAATTCTTGAGGAAGGCTATAGGCTATTTAACATCACGCTATGACCTTTAGGAGCCGAGCAAAAAGAAAAAAAAGTCAGAAAGAACGCTAAACAAAAACGAAGTAATAGCGCGGGCAGGCGATGAGATGCGACGGGGTGGGTTGGGTTGTTGGGTGGTAACAAGAAATTTCACGCGGACGAAGTCGCGGGCAGAAGCTAGTATTGTATATTTCTATAGTCTTAGAACCCTTTGTGGAATGAAGACAGTATTGGGATAGTAAAACGTATACAAGCTCAAATTAAATTAGCTAGCGAAACTCTACAGACGCGACGTGATGAGTATCGATATCTAAACACTATAATAATATTATGTACTTAGATAAAAACACGCTTTTGTGATGCACTAAAAGTTATAAAATAATTAAATTGACTTAAATTGAATTTTGAAAATTAAAAAGCGTGGAGCGCACTTATAATTTATTCAAAAAACGCTCTCGTGTTTTTTAACCGAATTCTAAAAAGGAGGAGGTTCTCAATTCGGATGTTTATGTGTATGTTTTTTTTTATGTATGTTCTGACATAACTACGTTATAATTCAAATACACGACTTTCGAAATTAAAGTTTTTCAAAAAAAGAATTTTGCAAATCCGTCTAAGTATACATACTTAGACGCATTTGCAAAATTCTTTTTTTGAAAAACTTTAATTTCGAAAGTCGGTGTGAAAAAACGAAATTGCAGTGCCAACGACACCGACATTGGAAATTAAAGGTATTTTCCAATTCGTATTTTTTTTTTGAAGTCGGTTGTTTATTTTTTGTAAAAAAGTTTTTTTGAATAATTACATAATTTTTAACTCTTGCGTCTAGTATATTTTTCATTAAGTTAATAAGTACCCATAAAGTTTACGATTTTTTTACATTGTCAGTTACATTGAAGCTAATAGAAGCGTGATAATAATGAAAACAAAAAAGAGTTGATGATTTTTTTGGGGTTCAACGACTGCTGCATGTTTTGTTACTTGAAGTATGAGTTGAGAAATCTGATTTCTTTAGTTTTATCGTGTTTTAAGATATCGACACCCATCACGTCCCCGGAGTTTCGCTAGCTAATTTAATTTGACCCTGTATAAAAGAAACTTGACTTGTCTTATAATTACTTAATCAAATAAAGAGGTCAATACACGGAAAGAAATCTGGCTATTTATTGGTCAGGTGTGCAGTGAGTCCAGCAGGCAATAGAACTGGTTACGAAAACACACAGCGACATCTTCGCTCACGTCCCCTGACTGTCGCAGGTGTGCGTGCCCGCCGCGCCGGCGCTGTGCCTGCGAGCGCCGTGCGCGCCCATCGGCGAGTGCCGGCGCGTGTCGGGGCGGCGCGTGGAGCCGCCCGCGCTGCCGGCGCCGGCCGCGTGCTGGCCCGGCGCGCGCGACGCGCGCCTGCCGGCCGGCTGCGCGCGCGCCTCGCTGCAGCTGGCGCGCGAGCGCCTGGCGCGCGGCGCGCACGTGGAGCGCGCGTGCGCCGCGCTGCGCCGCGCCCTCGCCGCCGCGCTGGCCGCGCGCGCCCCGCCCGCGCCCCCGCTCGCGCTGCTCTGTGACCTGGCGCCAGATGACGACGACGCGCTGGATCTTGCCCTGGTGAGAATGCATATTCCAACGGAGCTTCCCTCCGGATCCGGCAAAACAGTTTATTTACGTGTAGGTAAGACGTAAATAAAAAAAACTGTTATGCCGTATCAACCAGTGAGGTAATTTCCCAGATGATCTTCACATTTTTTTTTGCATTGAACAGTGGATCGGCGACGAAGTGGGCACGGACGGTGCCGAGCGAGCCGAGGCACTGGGCGCCGCCGTGCGCGCGCTCAGCGAGCTAGTGTCGCGCCGGCGCCTCGCGCACCACGCCCTTCTGGGCGCCGCGCTGCGCCTGCGCGTGCCGCACGCGCCTGCGCCCTCGCCCGCCAGCGACCCCAGCACGCCGTCGCCCGCGCTGGCGCTGACGCTGGCGGCGCTGGCGCTGGCGGTGCTGGCGGGCGCCGCGGTGGGCGCGACGCTTCTGCTGCGCCGGCGCCGCGCCGCCGCCGCAGCCGAGCGCTCGCGCCGCTGCGACGAGGAGAAGTCCAACAACCTGCAGAACGAGGAGAACCTGCGGCGCTACGCCAACCCGCTGCGCGAGGAGCCGGCGGGCGCGGCGCGGCGGCCGCCGGACGAGCTGCCGCGCGCGCACTCTCTGTACAAGGCGCAGAACGCCGACGCGCGCAACGACACGCCGCCGCGCGACAAGGAGCTCACCAAGCGCGCGCTGCCGCCGCCCGAGCCGCCGCCCTCGCGCCACCCGCCGCCCGAGCGCCTCACCGTGCTCGTGTGACGTCACCCGCCACGCGTGACGTCACTCTGTGATACTAATGGAGGACTGGCCCACGGCCCCGCGACATTAACTATTTATTGTTGTACGACGCAGATCGCCATCTTGTAAATATTGTATTTTATGTAAATAATGTTGAACAGTGTGTTGTACGTTTTGTGAGTGGTTCAATCAAATGGAGTATTTTTGTTTGTAAAGGTTGTAAAGTGAAAATGAAAAGTTGTTGTAATAAAAAATAAACTGAGTTTACTTGATAGTTTTATTGATCTCCTCTCTCATTATCTTATCTTGCGTGCCAAAATGTATATAAAACAAGTTACAAAAAGGCTTAAATCTGGGTACCTACAAAATAATGTTCGATTTATTAACCATTCGATATTATAAACGTTCGAGTATTTAGACTTTCGATTTATAGTGGTCGATCAATTGATATTCGATTATTTAGCATTCGATTTGGCATAGTACACCCAAATTATAAGACCTATTAGATACAGGATAAAATAACAAAAACGATTAAAAACAAAAAACAAATTGGCCAAGTGCAAGTCGGACACGAAGGGTATTACTGAATGGATTATAATAAAGATGATTTTCAACGATTTCAATGAAAATCAACTTCTCCGTAGTAATATTTTTTATTTCTGTTGACAAGGAAAAATAAGAAAACGTATCAAAAATATAAAAGTAAATAAAATATAAAAACAAACAATATCAAAAAAAGGTTCCATTTGGCCACATGCTCCCCTTTTTTAGAGAAGCACAACATTCTTTAGTGGCCGCCTCAAAATGCCTGCTTGTGTCCGAATATCCACCACCCGTACTACCCCATCACGGCCCAGGTGCAGAGCCGCGATCACGCCGCGTGGCCAGGTTCCCCTCGGCAAGTCCCCGTCACCGATGAGAACCGGGTCCCCAACTTTGACGGCGACATCTACTCCTGGTACGCGACGGGGCGCCAAAGTGGGCAGATACTCGGATACCCAACGACGCCAAAAGTGATCGCTCAGTCGGAGTGCCTTCCTCCAACCGCTCCGGCCAATTAATGCTGCATCCGTCAATTCCTCGGCCGGAAATGGACGACCCGATGAATCCCCTAGTAAAAAGTGATTAGGGGTGAGCGCCTCCGGGTAGTTCCCGTCAGGGGAGATGTGCGTTAGTGGACGCGAGTTCACTATTGCCTCGGCTTCGGCTATTAAAGTCGCTAAGACCTCCTCTTTCGGCGCGTGCTCTCTCAGGGTTACTCTCAGGGTGGACTTTACCGACCGAATTAACCGCTCCCAAGCTCCTCCCATGAAAGGGGCCGATGGGGGAATAAAACGCCATTTTATCTTCTCACGCGCTGCAAACTCTGGTACCACGGCATCATATAAGGCTCTTAGTTGCCTATTCGCTCCCACAAAGGACGTCCCGTTGACCGAAAATATTTCTGTGGGTGTTCCACGTCGGGCGATGAAGCGTCGTAGGCACATAATAGCAGAATCCGCGGATAAGCTGGCTACGACCTCGAGGTGGACAGCTCTGGTTACCAGGCACGTAAATAAGGCAACCCACCGCTTCTCACGCCGACGTCCAATACAAATAGATACAGGCCCAAAATAGTCCACGCCGGTATATGTGAAGGCACGTCGATGATGAGCTAGTCTCGCCTCTGGTAGGTCTCCCATGGGTGGTTGTAGGGTTGAACTCTTCAATAACTTGCACAACTGACATCTAATGTACCACTGACCGCACGGCCGTTCCTCAGTCCGAGAATCCAGTACCTACTCTTGCCGCAACTCATTAATTACGGTCTCTGTGTTGGCGGGAGCGAACTTGTTGTGGTAATGGGAAATCAAAAGTCGAACAGCTGGCTCCTTTCCATTCAAAATAATGGGTTGAGTGTCAGAAACAGCAGACGTTCTCCCGGCTAGACGGATCACTCCATCACGGAGTACTGGTGACAACCTGGCCAAACGGCTCTTCTTGTTTATGGGTTGCCCACGTGTCAGACAAAGGAGTTCCTCCCCGAAGGCGCTAATCTGGCTTTTCCCCAAAATGTGAAGTTCCGCACGAACGATGTCCTCGGCGACCAATGGTACCAGAGCGTTGGAAGGCGTGGCATCCGGCCGCGAACCGCGGTCAGGTATATTTCTACCGACACAAATACCCCGAAACCAAAAATTTTGAAATTCATGAACCCGATTTCTAAAGATGGCAGCAATGAATTGATGTGTCCTAGCTGTTGCCCTTACAAGCCTAATCCACGAGCTAAAATGGGTAATGTTGGCTACAACTGGTAAGGGTAACTGATGGGAATTAGTGACATTAATGAATTCTGCGACATGTGATTGATGCGTAGATGATTTTGACGGATGAAGTGATGGCTTGAGCTCTTCCACTCCAAGAGTTACTGGCGCTATGACTTTGGGCTCTGAAGGCCACTCAGTAGTGGGAGCCAGGAGAAAGTTCGGGCCACATATCCAACGTGGTTCAATGTTGGCCTTCCCCCTCGTCGCATCGTCAGCCACGTTCAGTTCGGTTGGAACCCAATGCCATTCCGCTAAACTAGTGATCTCCAAAATCTCTCCTACACGATGCGCAATAAAAGGTTTGTATTTCCTCGCATCACTGCGTAACCACCCTAAGACGGTCATCGAATCGCACCAAAATATCCGTCGATTCGGCTTAAAGCGGTGGGCTTCACAAATCCTAGCAGCAAGTCGAGCGGCTATCAAGGCGCCTTGGAGTTCCAGGCGCGGGATTGAAACTGGTTTCAAGGGAGACACACGCGCCTTGCTAGCTATCAGCGCAAGTTTCACGTCAACGTTGGGAAGCACAAATCTCCAGTAGGCAAACCTACTGCAGTGATATGACAAGTGCCAAAGAAATCTTTTCTGCACTGATTCCAAACGATGCTTAAATGTACTTATTTCGTAGAGTGGAGTCCAAACTATGCTGCAATATTCTAAGCCTGATCTGACTATTGAGTTGAAGATCGCATAGTTTCAGGTACTGCCACTTTGTTGCTGGTTATATCTGCTTGAGTCTTATGCAGATGACTGAAGTTTCTTCGAAATATTTGGCCTTGATCTGTTTGAATTATTACAGATCTTGGTAGGCCTTCAGGTTTTTCTACTACTTTTGCCCCTTCCCAATGTCGATGAGCAACTTTGTGTCTGACTTTGTCATTGATCTCAAACTTGACTGGTCTTGTAGTATGTTTATTACTGTAGTTAACTTGGATCTCTCTTAATCTTTGTAGTTCAGCTGTGACTCCTTGCACTATTTTCGGTTTTAAATTATTATCACTTGTTGGTATTGAAGTTCTAGTAATTCTGCTGAAAAGACGTTGGTTGGGTGAACCTAATTGATCATTTGGTGGTGTATTTCTCCAATTTAATAAAGCAAGTTGAACATCTGACTTGTCAATACTGCATTTTCTTAGTATATTTTTTGCTGTTTGAACTGCTCTTTCAGCAAGCCCGTTGCCTTGATGGTGATGTGGACTGGATGTGACATGGTTAAATCTCCACTCTTTTTGAAATATCTTGAATTCTCTAGACATATATTGTGTTCCATTGTCAGTTTGTAGCTCTTCTGGTGCTCCATGTACAGAAAACCATCTTTTAAGTTGTTCAATTACTTCATATGATGACTGACCTTTTAGCTGTTGAAAATCTAAATATCCAGAATAACTGTCCAAGTAAGTTTTTCCTTTCAACTCAAATAAATCTGATGCAACAATTTGCCATGGAAGTGTAGGAATCTTTTTAACTAGCACTGTATCTTTAGTATTATCTCTTTGGGTTTGTTCGCAAACGGAGTGTTGGGGCTTCAAGTATCTTCAATGAAACTCCCGTATCGAGGTAATTTATTTAATTGCAGATATAAACTGTATTTTTTACATGGCTGTACAAGTTTCGATGATGGTGAAAAATTTTGACTAAGATTATAAGTAATGAAGGTAGGTTTGTAAAAACTAAAAAATACGTATGAGGCGCCTGGCCCTTTAGATTAGCAACGCGACATGCACTGAACGTCTTCACAATTAAGCCAGGCGTAAACATCCTCCCCCCGTTGAAATTCAGAGGTTTCAACCCTTAAATAGCTCCTCTTCGGTTGGTAAAGGGCAGACTCGAACCAAGGGGCGTCGTATAGTTCCTCTATTCGTGTTTATGTCGGCTACTCGTGCAACTCCATCTTGTCCCGGGAAGAGCCGTTTAATACGTCCGAGTCTCCAACATAGGGGTGGGACGCCATCTTCCTTCAGTAGGACCATGTCCCCAATCTTGACTGCGCCGGCGTTGGTCTTCCATTTACGGCGAAGTTGTAACTCGGCGATGTACTCGGATTGCCAGCGCCGCCAAAAATGTTGGTATATTTGCTGCAGCCTGGCATAGCGCTGCAAGTTGGTTGAGTGGCAATCTTCCAAAGGTGGTTCAGGCAGCGCGGTGAGAGCCCGACCAATGAGAAAATGCCCAGGAGTAAGGCACTGGAAATCGTCAGGAGAGGAAGATAAAGGATAGAGAGGTCTACTATTTAAAACAGCTTCTGCCTGAGCGAAAAGAGTTTGAAGTTCTTCAAAACTTAAATGAGAGTTACCCATTACTCTCCTAATATGAAATTTTGCAGAACGGATACCGGCCTCGAAAATACCGCCAAAATGAGGAGCGTAAGCTGGTGAAAAGTAAAACTGAATGCCTTCTGAACATGCAAAATCAGCCAGATCGTTTTGGTAAATCTTAAAAAAATCGTTAATTTCTTTAGCTCCTGCGACAAAGTTGCGCCCATTGTCGCAGAATACTTCCGCTGGCCTGCCTCTTCGTGACACAAACCTACGGAATGTCATAACGAAAGCGTTCTTTGATAGATCGCTCACGGCTTCGAGGTGAGAAATTTTATATCGAAGGCATATGAAAAAACAAAGATAGCATTTGACTAACGATGCACCACGTCTCTTTCTGTTTACAATAAGGAATGGGCCCGCGAAATCAATTCCCACAGAATGAAATGGAAAGTTTGGCGTGACACGTTGTGAGGGCAAATGTCCCATTATTGGCGCAATCGTCTTGCCCTGCAAGCGTCTACACCTGGAGCAGTTATGAAAAACGCGTCTAGCTAAATTTCTGCCGTTAATCGGCCAAACGTATTCCCTAACAACGGCCAACAATAATTGTGGGCCAGCATGTAATCCGCGTTTATGTTCGTATTCGAAAATCAATTTAGTAAAATGATGCGAAGCATGCAGAAGAACAGGGTGTTTTTTATTATAGTTATAGTCAGATGAGCCTAGTCGGCCACCAACTAGGATGACCTTGTCGTCACTTAAAAATGGAGTTAATGATAAAATATTTGATTTAGAACTTAAAGCTTTATTGTTGCGTAGTAAATTATATTCAGAGAAGAATGATTCTTGCTGTGCGAGACGACACAAAGAAAGAAATGAATTATTTAATTCATCAACTGTCAAGGGGCCGAGAAATTTATCTTTATTAGTTTTTAGATTATTAATAAATCTTAGCACGTAAGCGAAAGATCGTTTTATTTTAGTTAAGCTAGAAAAGTCCTTAAAATTAATTATAGATTCATTTTGAGTAGCAACATGAGTGGTAGTACAATTAGGTTTAGTTTCCGGTAAGTCATTAGAATTAGTTTTATTAGGTTTTAAGATAGGCCAATTACTTTCAGGCTCCACGAGGAATGGAGGGCCTGACCACCACAGTTGGGTACTTCCGAGCTTATCTGGACTGATTCCTCTAGATATGAGGTCTGCAGGATTTACAGATGTGGGCACATAGCGCCACGAGGAGGCATCTGTTAGCTCACAGATCTCCGAAATCCTATTAGCTACAAAGGTTTTCAAATTTATAAATCTGGTGTGGAGCCAGGCTAGCACTACTGACGAATCACACCAGTGTACTTGATGCTGAACTTCATATCGGAGTGACTTTCTGACAGCTTTGCATAACCTTGCTGCCAGTAGGGCAGCGCACAATTCTAGACGAGGGATAGTCGTACTTTTAATCGGAGCTACTTTGGACTTAGAACAAAGCAAACTAACTGTGACTTCGTTCGCAGCATTAACTGAACGTAAATAAATGCAAGCACCGTATGCATGCTGTGATGAATCACTGAATGAATGTAATTCTACAGAGGCGGGTTCATTACAGAGTACACGCCGCGGAACTTCTAGATCTAAAAGAGAGGGTAAATACTGCATGAAATTGTTCCAGTCTCTTTGAATTTCATGTGGGACTGGAGAGTCCCAAGACAAATTATGTAGCCACAGTTGTTGTAATAACATTTTCATTTTAATTACACACGGACTAATCAGTCCTAATGGATCAAAGATTTTAAAAATAGACGATAGAAAAGATCTTTTAGTTAAATTACTGTTAGATGAAAGGGGGCATTCAATAGGGAAATGTAACTGATCGGTTGATGGGTTCCATCCCATGCCTAGAGTACTAGTTGACTCACTTACTAAAAGATTATCTTCAGTTTGAGTATTTGAATCAAACAATGATGGTAAATTAGTCTTAAACTTACGAAGATTAAAGCATCCTTTCTTTAATTCTTCAGTTACAGATTGGTGAATATAACGTAGAGTAGCCTCATTTTCAGAACCGGTGATGAGATCGTCCACAAAGAAATCGTGTTGAATTATGTCCTTAACCATAGGATCAGAAGATTCTTCACCAATCTGCCATAGACACCGAGTGCTTAAGTAGCTAGAACTTGCCATTCCGTAAGTCACAGTACCCAGCTGAAGCGTTTTAATTGGCAATGACTCATCCTCTCTCCATAAAATAAGTTGAAGATTGCGATCCTCCTCATGGACCCGGACTTGGCGGTACATCTTCTCGACATCACCCGTGAGGAGGAACTTATGCTGTCGAGCTCTTATTAAAATAGAGAACAGTGAGTCCTGCATATTAGGCCCAACCATAAGGATGTCATTGACAGCCTGACCCGATGAAGTAGGAGCTGAGCCGTCGAATACGACTCTTATTTTCGTGGACTCACTACTGTCTTTGAAGACTGCGTGATGGCAGAGGAAGTAAGATGTAGAGGGTATCGGTACAGCGGATTCTGAAAGGTGACCTAAGTCTGCGTACTCACGCATAAATTCTACGTACTGCGATTTCACATGTGGTTGTTTGCGAAATCGCCTTTCTAAATTTACCAAGCGTTTTTTAGCTAGTGAATAAGATTCACCAAGACAATCAGGGGTATCCTTTAAAGGTAGACTAACTGAGAATCTACCAGTTTCTAAACGGAGGGTGTGCGATAAAAAATGTGTTTCGCATGCCTTCTCGCTATGACTCATAAGCGGTTTAGTTTGGGGAACATTTTCTAAGTCCCAGAATTTTGTTAGTTCTTGATGTATTTTGTCAACAGACGACACATAAGAAACGACTGAATGATTAGAATCTATATTATTATCAATTTCCTTTAACATATTTTTTGTGGGTAAATTAAAATACATTGGACCTGAAACCAACCAACCGAACTGAGAACTTCTCAATACAGGTGAATCAAGTCCGAGAGAGACTTGATCGCGGCCAATAATGTCCCAGAAAATATCGGCACCGATAACAACATCAACAGGTGCTGGTTGGTGGAAGTAAGGGTCCGCTAAAAAGTAGTCACTCGCAATATTAAGCCTTTTAACGTCAACGGGTATTCTAGGTATATTACCGGTCAACACTGGCAACACCAGAAAACTAGATGTGACGGTAAAATGCTTCATCAAAGATTTCAACTGAACTACGCAAGTTTCCGTAGCCTGAGTGGTGGTTTTATTACCTATGCCAATTATATTGACATGCAAAGTGGTAGTCGGTTCTAGATGCAGTTTTGCCTTAAGAGATTGCGTAATGAATGATGACTGACTACCGCAATCTAAAAGAGCACGAACCTTCTGTGTTTGATTGGTCACAGGATTAACTACTTCAATATAAGCAGTAGACAGTAAAACTTGATGGTTATTTTGATTTGAAAAATTAACGATAGTGTCGTCAGTGATGTCGGGTGAAATGGTGACAACACTGGAAATATTTTTGTTACCAGATTGTTTATGCAAGAGTCTATTGTGTCTTGTATTGCACAAGCGACACGGATGCATGCGACAATTGCGTGCAGAATGGCCAGATCTTAAGCAGTTATGACAAAGCTTCAATCTGCTGACCTCACTGATACGGTCATCCACACTCTTAGCTAAAAAGGTGGGACAATCATAAAGGCGATGATTACCATTACAAACGCCGCAAGTTATATCAGAAACATTATTGTTTTCACTATTAGAAGTGTATGACTGATGAGATTTTATTTTATTGTTAGAATCTATAGGCTTTGACGTTGCCGGAGTCTTAGGTTTAGAGTATGGATAGCTGCTATTTATTGACTCAAGTACATCAGCGCGATCAATAAGAAACTTGAAAAAATGTTGCAAATTAGGTATATTAGTATCCAACGTGCCCCGGTATTCTTCCCACTTGGCTTTGGTGTGGCTATCAAGCTTGGGGCTCATTATGTGAATGAGTAAAATATCCCAGTCACGTGAACCTTGACCGAGACTGGTTAAAGCACGTAAGTTTTTATTAATATGATCCACAAGAAATCGTAATGATTTATCAGACTCGCTTGTGATTGGTTTTATGTATAATAATGAATTTATATGATGAGTTGCATTGTCATATCTGTCACATAATAATTTCCAAGCACACGCATAATTTGCGCTGGATACCTCTAAATTAGCAATAATGCGCGCTGCATCGCCAGTCAAGTACGAAATAAGATAATGGAATTTGTGAATGGGCGCGATGCGGTCGTTATTGTGTACTATAAGAATGTGTCACGAAACTCAAGCCAACGAAAGCAAGACCCGTCGAACTTAGCAAATTGAATTTGAGGTAATTTAAAACCTATGTCATGATGGTCATGATTACATGGACCTGTAGTTATCTGACTTGAATTTAAATCCTTATAATTACTTTCATCATGACGTTTCGAGTTATGTTTTTGTGTAATACTTTGAGCAATTGCAATGTTGGATATAAATAGTTGTTCGATAGTATCACGTTCATCAATCTCATTAGATAAATGGTCAGAGTTTAATACTTCTATCTGATTTTGCAAGTCGTCAAAGCGGCTGTAGATAGACTCAAATTTGCTTAGTTTTAATGTTAACTCAGCTAACTCAATCTGAGTAAGCGCTTCTTTAGAGGTAACATTTGATAAAAAGTTTCTAAATTTAGTGATTTGACCTTTTATGGAACTACGTTTGACCAAAAGATCCTGTAATTCTTGAGGATTGTTTTTGCTAGATTCACCACAATCTTTACCCATTGTGAACTCAACCTTGTTAATATTGTAAATGTTAAATCGGATTGAATAAACAATTTGATTTCAAATAGGTTTGACTATGGAAATTATACAGACACCACAAAGGTGATGATAATATAAAAAACTAAAAACTTAGCTCACGCTCCTCGCCTAACGTCACCTGAGGCCGCCCCGGGCGCCGCGGCGCGGCGCAGCTGTGGGTAGGGCTCCGCTCCGATCACACGGGGGCCCGACGCACGATGTTGCGTTACACGAAGAGATCGGCCTGGAATGTTCGGCGGGGCGGGTGAAATATATGCTTATAGTACAGTTATAAGCCTGTTGTGAAACACGGATAAAAACTATGATATCTTAAGAAGATAATATAGCCTACTATTAGGTATATTCGTATGGACAGTAAAAACATTTACCAATAGATAATGTGAGTTTAGGTACTATATGACCTGCCTATGGTGTATTGATGTGATTATTTTAAGTCACTACAATGACTACAGACACCAATGCACTCTTAAAGGCTATTTTAAATAGGTATTGGATAGATTTATTAAGGTTATAAAGGTAAGGGTGAATAGGTAACAGGGAATTCACAAGGAAAAATGGGCACTTAGCTGCATTGGCCGAGGCTGCGGTACGATGCTGAATGCTGCTCGTTGACCGGCGGTGGCTGCAATGGCTGGTACCTCCAAGGAACCCAGGTATGAAGCTTGATTTGGATGACAAGTAGCTGCGGCGCAATGGCTACACCGGCAGCGTGTGGTCGCAATGATCGAACTTGTTTTTCGCCAAAATTACAGGTCCTGTCACGGTCGCCAGATGTTGGGGCTTCAAGTATCTTCAATGAAACTCCCGTATCGAGGTAATTTATTTAATTGCAGATATAAACTGTATTTTTTACATGGCTGTACAAGTTTCGATGATGGTGAAAAATTTTGACTAAGATTATAAGTAATGAAGGTAGGTTTGTAAAAACTAAAAAATACGTATGAGGCGCCTGGCCCTTTAGATTAGCAACGCGACATGCACTGAACGTCTTCACAATTAAGCCAGGCGTAAACACGGAGCAACCTCTGACTAGTTTCATAATATCATCATATTGTCCTTTCCAATAAAGGAATTGTCGTGCTCTTCTTAAGCAGCTTTGTATCCCTAGATGTCCATAGTGGATACTCTTTAACATTTTAGGGATTTGTGATTTTGGCGCCACAATTTTATCACCTTTGAAAATAATTCCTTTGAAATAGCTTAGTTCTTCTTTAAAGTTAAAATAATGTTGTAGTTCTGTAGGAAGATCATTGACATGTTCTGGAAATCCTTGCATTATTGTCTTAAGAAGTAACTGTAAGTGTGGATCTTCTATGGTAGCAGTAATTAATTCTTCTCTAGCGTCTAATGACATGGGTAATATAACAGCTACCTTTAGGTTGTCTTCTTGATCATATTTCAGGTTAGGTTAGGTTAGGTTAGGTTAGGTTCCCCCCCGGTTCATCTGCTACGCGGATGACACTCTCCTCACGGCCCGGGGGGAGAGTTTCAGGGAGGCGGCCAACTTGGCCTCGGCAGGCGGATCCTTGGTCGCAGGGAGGATCCGCCGCCTAGGATTGACGGTGGCGCTGCACAAGACCGAGGCCGTGTTCTTCCACGGGCCTCGGCAGCGCCAACCACCAGACGCCCACATCTTCGTGGAGGGCGTCCGAATCGAGGTGAAGGCCCAGATGAAATATCTGGGCCTTGTACTCGACAGCAGGTGGCGTTTCGGCCCGCATTTTAGCGGGCTGTCGACGCGCCTGCTGAAGACTGCGGGCGCCCTCTCGTGGCTGCTCCCCAACTTGGGGGGGCCCCGCGCGCGATGCCGGCAGCTCTACGCCGGCATCTTGAGGAGTATGGCCCTTTACGGGGCCCCTATCTGGGAGGACTCCCTCCGCAGGAGGGAGAACGCCGCCGCATTGCGGGCCCCCCAAAGGGCCATAGCCCAGCGGGTGGCGAGGGCCTACCGCACGGTCGGCTTCTCGGCGGCATGCGCTCTGGCCGGCACCCCGCCTTGGGAACTCGAGGCGTGGGTGCTCGCCAGAGTGTATGAATGGACGGCGGGGCGGAGGGCGAGAGGAGAACGCCCCGCCCCCGAAGAGCGGGAGGCCGTCCGGCGGGAGGCGAAGGACGCCATTGTCGTCCACTGGACGCGGGACCTCGCCGCCGCAGCCTTCGGCCGCCGTACCCTAGACGCGATTGGGCCGGTCCTGCGAGACTGGCTCGAGCGGTCGCACGGGTTCGTCTCCTTCCGTCTGGTGCAGGTGCTGTCCGGGCACGGTTGCTTTGGATCGTACCTGCACCGTATCGGGCGGGAGGAGACGCCGTCGTGTCACGGCTGTGGCGCGGCGGAGGACACGGCGCAGCACACTCTTGAGGTGTGCCCGTCGTGGTCCGGGCCGCGCCGCAGTCTCACCGCGGCGATCGGAACGGACCTCTCGCTCCCCGGCTTGGTCAACGCCATGCTGGGGGACGAGGGGTCCTGGGCGGCAGTCGCCTCCTTCTGCGAACACGTCATGTCCCAGAAGGAGGCGGCGGAGCGCGCGCGGGAGGAAGACCCTCTCGCGCCGCCGCTCCGAAGGCGGAGGAGGGGTCGAAGACGACGTCAGTATGACAGTCACCTCCGACTCCTCCCAGGTGGAAGCCAGCAGGCGACGGGTGCGGGGGCACCCTCGCCTGTACTGCACAGGCTTCCACCAGTGCCGGACGGGAATGGCCAGGTGTTCCCGGCCATTCCCGTAGCCCCCCAGCCGGGGGGACATGCGGGGCCCGCCAGTTAGGCGGGCATGCGCCGGGGGGGGTTGTGGACGCAAAGGCTGAGCCGGATTCCCATGACCCCTCCATCAAGGCGACGAGGGAACACCGCTGAGTTTTAGTGGGTATACTGCCACCTTGGCAGGGAGTCCCACATACTCCGTATCGTCCCCCGACGATCGGAGATGCGTAATGTCATTTCTCAGCGACAAAAAAAAAAAAAAAAAAAAAGGTTCCCCCCCGGTGGGTTCCCGCATTGTCGAGGCGGGGGGGCTCAGTAGCCGTGGTTTTGAGCCCCACGGTGAAGCTAAGAGGAACCCGAGGAGGGGCCGCTCGTCAGGGCTTTTGCTACCAAGCCGACGACGTAGCGGCCAAAAGTAGGTTGCGGTGCCGCTTGAGCGGCATCGCAACTGAGGCGGGCCGCGATGTCGTAACGGGGGCGTCGCGGCTGAGGGTTGAAGGCCGCGGCGGGAGAGGAGTGCCGGTATTACGGTGCGCCGCTCTCCCTACCTTCCGCGGCCTTGACGGGGTCGCCACCGTAAGATGGCGGACGCGGTGGGGCTGCAGGGGAAGAGGAGTGCCGGTATTGCGTTGGCCGCTCTCCCTATCCTCTGCAGCCGAAAATTGGCAGGCGGCGGGGCCAATGTTCTGACCCGTCACAGGGGGACCAAGGGTGTCTAGACACGGGGTCGTCTGGCGCCCATGTGCTGGTTTGGTCCCTGGGGTGGTCACGGCGTGCTATGTGTTCTGGTGCGCCGGTGATGGGGAGTACTCCCCAGAGGAGGGTCCGGTAACGGACGGCCGCGGCGGGTTCACGGATGAGTGCTAACGCGTGCCCATGTTCCCGCCGTAAGCGGCAGAGGAGGACACCGTGGAGTTTTAGTGGGTTAGAGTCCCACATAACTGCACTATCTCCCCGTGGTAGTGTAGTATGCATGAGCATTTCTCCACGTGGAAAAAAAAAAAAAAAAAAAAGGTTAGGTTAGGTTAGGTTAGGTTCAGCCGGGGGTTGCGGAAGGATCGTACGTTCCCGCGACCCCCGGCGTAGGTGTGAGATGGAACACCGGGGTGGTTTTTAGTCAGTAAGAGTCTGACAGACCCCGCCGCCCGCCCCAGGGCGGCGGACATCCATGAGGATTTTCCACCCCGGATCAAAAAAAAAAAAAAAAAAAAAGGTTAGGTTAGGTTCCCCCCCGGTGGGTTCCCGCATTGTCGAGGCGGGGGGGCTCAGTAGCCGTGGCTTGGACACCCACGGTGAAGCGAAGAGGAACCCGAGGAGGGGCCGCTCGTCAGGGCTTCTGCTGACAAGCCGACGACGTAGCGGCCAAAGGTAGGTTGCGGTGTCGCTTGGGTGACATCGCAACTGAGGCGGGCCGCGGTGTCGTACGTACCGGAGGCATCGCGGTTGAGGGTTGGAGGCCGCGGCGGGAGAGGAGTGCCGGTATTACGGTGCGCCGCTCTCCCTACCTTCCGCGGCCTTGACGGGGTCGCCACCGTACGATGGCGGACGCGGTGGGGCTGCAGAGGAAGAGGAGTGTCGGTATTGCGTTGGCCGCTCTCCCTATCCTCTGCAGCCGAAAATTGGCAGGCGGCGGGGCCAATGTCCTGACCCGTCGCAGGGGGGACCAAGGGTGCCCAGACACGGGGTCGTCTGGCGCCCATGTGCTGGTTTGGTCCCTGGGGTGGTCACGGCGTGCTATGTGTTCTGGTGCGCCGGTGATGGGGAGTACTCCCCAGAGGAGGGTCCGGTAACGGACGGCCGCGGCGGGTTCACGGATGAGTGCTAACGCGTGCCCGTGTTCCCGCCGTAAGCGGCAGAGGAGGACACCGTGGAGTTTTAGTGGGTTAGAGTCCCACATAACTGCACTATCTCCCCGTGGTAGTGTAGTATGCATGAGCATTTCTCCACGTGAAAAAAAAAAAAAAAAAGGTTAGGTTAGGTTCCCCCCCGGGGGGGTCCCCCCACAGCGCATACGTCCTCGTCGTGATCCCCGGGCAACGCCGTGTCTGACCACCGTAACGGAGTGGCAGACCGGCGGCTGAAGTGCGCTGTGACTTGCAGCCAACACGCGGACGACTGCAAGGATGCGGAAAAAACAAACTCGAGACGCCTCCGGGCAATTTTTAACAGAATGTCCCTCCGGGGACGATACAAACGGCCCTTCTCAGGGCCAACACAGTGGCCCTTCCCAGGGCCAATCCACCGGCCCTTCTAAGGGCCACGTCGAAGCTGGCCGCGCACCATCTGTGGCCAGTTTATCAAGTCTGCAGGCGGAGTTTTCGGACTCCGGCGAGTCCGCCATGGACACGTCGGCGGCCGAAAACGACCGCGTCCAGCGGAAGCGGGCCTACCTGAGGCTCGGGTCCGGAGGCTCCTCGGGGTCTGTGGGCAAGTCGGGGAAGAGGCCGAAGTCGAAAAAGGCCTCGACTCCTGCTCCGACTCCTGCTTCGAGTCCGACCCACGACGTGGGTCTGGTGGACGCCGAGCGTCAGTTAGGCCTGGCAAGGAGGGAGCAGCTGCAGCAGGACCTTGAGGAGAAGGTCGCTGCCAGGGAGCAGCAGGCGCGGTCCGCCAGGTCGAGGGCTGGCTATGGCACATCCAATGTGCTGTACGCCGACCACTCCCTGGCGGAGCTGGAGCGCATGGCACTCCAGGACAAGGAGGAGGTACTGGAGGTCGCCTCCAAGTCTTCAAACCTGAAGGGGACCTTCCAGAAGGCCCTCAAATGCCGGGCCGTGAGCTTGCACGGCATTGTCACCGAGCTGGTGCAGCGCACGGCCACAGAGGAGACGCGGCAGCTGCAGGCGAGGGTGGATCGCCTGCAGCTGGAGGTCAGCCAGCTGCACCAGAAGCTGGCTGAGGCTACGGCCCGGCAGGCCCAACCTGCGCCTGCTCCTGCGCCTGCCCCTGGTCCGGCAGAGGGAGGCTCCTCCCCCCCTGGCAACCTCGTGGAAATAATCCGCGGGGTTGTCATGGAGGAGAGGGCCTTCATCAGGGGCTGCTTCGCCGGTATTGAGGACCGGCTCCCGCCGGAAAAGCGGCTCCGCCCGCCGCTAGCGGCGGATAAGAGTCCGCCACCGACGGAGCCGGTGCCTGTACCTGCGCAGCCTGCGGGAGACCCGAAACCGGGTGCGCAGACCCAGGCCCCGAAGCCCTCCAAGGGCAAGGGGAAGGGCAAGGGGAAGGGCAAGAGGAGCACGGAGGCCCCTCAAACCCCCACCACAATCGCGGAGGGAGCGACTGCCTCTCCGGCAGCCCCCCAGAACACGCAGCGGGAGGACGCCATGCTCCCTTCCACCACCCCGTCCAACCAGGCGTGGACGGAAGTGGTCAGGGGGGGAAAGGCCAAAAAATCCAAGCCCGCTGCGACTGCTTCGGCAGCCCAGAAGGCTTCGGCGGGCGGGAGGAAGTTGGTTCCTCCCAAAACTGCGGCGGTCGTGGTGACCATCACCCCGGAGGCCGCAGAGCGGGGCGAAACGTACGAGTCCGTCCTAAGACGGGCTCGTGCTAACGCGGATCCCTCTCGGCTGGGGATCGGCAACATCACGTGCCGCCGCACCCAGGCCGGAGCCCGAATTTTTGAGTTCGGGGGGGAGCAGCGCGGCGCAAACGCGGACCTCTTCGCAACAAAGTTGCAAGAGGCCATCGCGGATGTGGCGACGGTCGCCAGACCCGTCAAGACCGCATCCTTGGAGGTGATCGATATGGACGATTCGGTCACCAAAGAGGATGTGGTGGCGGCCGTTGCTGCTGCGGGAGGCTGCAGCGCCAGCGCCTTGAAGGGGGGAGCCATCAGGCCCGGCCGCCGCGGCATGGGCGCAATCCGCGTCGAGTGCCCAGTCGCAGCGGCGGTGGCCGCCCTTAAGGCGACAAGGACCGCAAGGGACGGCTGCTCGTGGGCTTCAGCTCGGCTGTGGTCCGGCCGCTTGAGGACAAGCCTGCGCGGTGCTTCAAGTGCTTCGCGTCGGGCCACACCCGATCTACGTGTCCCTCCAAGTTCGACTGGGGAGAGTCTTGCTTCCAGTGCGGACAGGAGGGACACAGGAGTGCCACTTGCAGCGTCACCACGCCACACTGTCCGGCGTGTGC
Source organism: Luperina nickerlii (assembly GCA_963855955.1). Lineage (NCBI taxonomy): Eukaryota > Metazoa > Arthropoda > Insecta > Lepidoptera > Noctuidae > Luperina > Luperina nickerlii. Next base: position 21,750,445 of record OY979680.1, read on the forward strand.
TGCCAGCGGCCGCCCCGCGGGGCACAGGATGGGGGGCAGGAGTTGCCAGCCTCCCGCGAGGAAGGGCATAGTGCCGGCGCAGGTTCGCCCTGTCACCGCCACCACCGCTGTCGCCGCTGCTGTTACTCCAGCTCAAGCGGCGGTGGCTGAGGAGGGGGGTGCGATGTCGGAATAATGGTTTCTTATCACCGCATCCTCCAAGCGAACACCAATCACTGCAGAGCGGCCCAGGACCTGCTGGTGCAGGCCATGGCTGAGTGGTTGGTGAACGTAGCGGTGGTCGCCGAGCCCTACTCGATCCCCGGCAGTTGGCTGGGAGACGAGGACGGCTTGGTGGCACTAGCGGCGCGGTCCTCCACAGACTCCCCTCCCCTCTCGCTTTTAGAGAGGGGACCGGGATACGTGGCCGCCGCGTGGGGAGAGATAGCCCTCGTGGGCGTCTATTTCTCCCCAAACCGCCCTCTCCGGGACTTCGAGAACTATCTCGGAGCCCTGGCCGCCGTGGTCGGCAGGGCGGCGCCGCGTCAGGTCTCCGTATTGGGAGACCTGAATGCCAAGTCGGTGACCTGGGGCAACCCGGCCACCGACCATCGCGGGCGGGCAGTGGAGCAGTGGGCAGCCTCCTCTGGGCTCTCCCTCCTCAACAGAGGGAACGTCCAGACATGCGTGCGGCGACAGGGTGGCTCGATAGTGGACGTCACTTTTGCCACCCCTGCGCTGGCCGCGCGCGTGCTGAACTGGCGGGTGGATTTGGTGGAGACCATGTCGGACCACCGCTACGTGCGGTTCGACATCTCCACCGGTGGCCCCGGAGGGACGCGGCCCCTCTCGGGGCGGTCAGCGTTCCCACGGTGGGCTCTCACCCGCCTGGACAGGGAGGCGGCGGCGGAGGCGGCGTTTATCCAGGACTGGCTTTCGCCGCCTTCCGCCGGCTTGGACGTAGACATCGCGGCGGGACACCTGAGGGAGTCTCTGACCGAGGTGTGCAATTCCAGCATGCCTCGGTCCGGCCGACCGCTGCCCAATAGGGCGGTGTACTGGTGGTCGGCCGAGCTGGAGAGGCTTCGAGCGGGGTGCGTGGTGGCCAGAAGGGCCTACGCGCGGAGCCGGCGGCGGCGTCAACGAGACCTCGCCCACGAGGACCACCTCTATGAGGTGTACATAGAGGCAAAACGGGTCCTCGAGCGGGCCATCGCCGACGCCAGGGACTCGGCGAGAGCGGAGATGCTGGAGGGTCTCGACAGAGATCCCTACGGGAGGCCATACAAGGCGGCGCGAAACAAGCTGCGCCCCTTTGGTCCCCCGGTGGCCGAGACCCTGGAGCCCTCATTCCTGGATGGGGTGGTTCAGTCTCTGTTCCCGTGCAGGGACAACTTCACCCCACCAGTGATGGACCCTCCGCGGGGGATAGCTCCGCCAGCCGAGGAGGAAGAGGAGGCCCCTCCTGTCACGGAGTCGGAACTCAGCGCGGCGATTGTGCATATCCGCGCCAAGAAGACGGCTCCGGGCCCCGACGGTGTCCCGGCGAGAGTGGTGGCAATTGCCGCCACTCAAATGGAGGAGCGGTTTCGGGACCTCTTTAGCGCATGTCTTGCGTCTGGGAGGTTCCCGAAACCGTGGAAGGAGGGACAGCTGTGCCTCCTTCGCAAGGAAGGCCGCCCCGCAGAATCGCCCTCGGCATACCGACCCATCGTCCTGCTCGATGAGGTCGGCAAAATGTTCGAGGGGATAATCGCTGCCCGCCTAAAGAGCCACCTGCGGAATGTGGGGCCGGACTTGTCGGACGCTCAGTTCGGTTTTCGGGCTGAGCGTTCCACAGTGGACGCGCTGGCCCGCCTTAAGGGCCAGGTGAAGGATGCGATGGAGGCGGGGGACGGATTGTTGGCGGTGTCATTCGACATAGCCAACGCCTTCAACTCTGTTCCCCACAGCACCATCCTAGAGGCACTCCGATTCCACGGGGTGCCTCTATACATGCGGCGTCTACTGGCCAGCTACCTGGAGGATCGGGCGATCGTCCTCGTGAACAGGGCTGGCCAAGTCCGGCGGTACGCAGTCGAGGCCGGCGTTCCACAGGGGTCGGTAGTGGGACCTCTCCTCTGGAACGTTGGCTACGATTGGCTCTTGCGGGGAACTCTCCTCCGAGGCACGAGTGTCATCTGCTACGCGGATGACACTCTCCTCACGGCCCGGGGGGAGAGTTTCAGGGAGGCGGCCAACTTGGCCTCGGCAGGCGGATCCTTGGTCGCAGGGAGGATCCGCCGCCTAGGATTGACGGTGGCGCTGCACAAGACCGAGGCCGTGTTCTTCCACGGGCCTCGGCAGCGCCAACCACCAGACGCCCACATCTTCGTGGAGGGCGTCCGAATCGAGGTGAAGGCCCAGATGAAATATCTGGGCCTAGTACTCGACAGCAGGTGGCGTTTTGGCCCGCATTTTAGCGGGCTGTCGACGCGCCTGCTGAAGACTGCGGGCGCCCTCTCGTGGCTGCTCCCCAACTTGGGGGGGCCCCGCGCGCGATGCAGGCAGCTCTACGCCGGCATCTTGAGGAGTATGGCCCTTTACGGGGCCCCTATCTGGGAGGACTCCCTCCGCAGGAGGGAGAACGCCGCCGCATTGCGGGCCCCCCAAAGGGCCATAGCCCAGCGGGTGGCGAGGGCCTACCGCACGGTCGGCTTCTCGGCGGCATGCGCTCTGGCCGGCACCCCGCCTTGGGAACTCGAGGCGTGGGTGCTCGCCAGAGTGTATGAATGGACGGCGGGGCGGAGGGCGAGAGGAGAACGCCCCGCCCCCGAAGAGCGGGAGGCCGTCCGGCGGGAGGCGAAGGACGCCATTGTCGTCCACTGGACGCGGGACCTCGCCGCCGCAGCCTTCGGCCGCCGTACCCTAGACGCGATTGGGCCGGTCCTGCGAGACTGGCTCGAGCGGTCGCACGGGTTCGTCTCCTTCCGTCTGGTGCAGGTGCTGTCCGGGCACGGTTGCTTTGGATCGTACCTGCACCGTATCGGGCGGGAGGAGACGCCGTCGTGTCACGGCTGTGGCGCGGCGGAGGACACGGCGCAGCACACTCTTGAGGTGTGCCCGTCGTGGTCCGAGCCGCGCCGCAGTCTCACCGCGGCGATCGGAACGGACCTCTCGCTCCCCGGCTTGGTCAATGCCATGCTTGGGGACGAGGGGTCCTGGGCGGCAGTCGCCTCCTTCTGCGAACACGTCATGTCCCAGAAGGAGGCGGCGGAGCGCGCGCGGGAGGAAGACCCTCTCGCGCCGCCGCTCCGAAGGCGGAGGAGGGGTCGAAGACGACGTCAGTATGACAGTCACCTCCGACTCCTCCCAGGTGGAAGCCAGCAGGCGACGGGTGCGGGGGCACCCTCGCCTGTATTGCACAGGCTTCCACCAGTGCCGGACGGGAATGGCCAGGTGTTCCCGGCCATTCCCGTAGCCCCCCAACTGGGGGGACATGCGGGGCCCGCCAGTTAGGCGGGCATGCGCCGGGGGGGGTTGTGGACGCAAAGGCTGAGCCGGATTCCCATGACCCCTCCATCAAGGCGACGAGGGAACACCGCTGAGTTTTAGTGGGTATACTGCCACCTTGCCACCAGTCCCACATACTCCGTATCGTCCCCCGACGATCGGAGATGCGTAATGTCATTTCTCAGCGACAAAAAAAAAAAAAAAAAAAAAAAAGGTGTTAGGTTAGGTTAGGTTAGGTTCCCCCCCGGTGGGTTCCCGCATTGTCGAGGCGGGGGGGCTCAGTAGCCGTGGCTTGGACACCCACGGTGAAGCTAAGAGGAACCCGAGGAGGGGCCGCTCGTCAGGGCTTCTGCTGACAAGCCGACGACGTAGCGGCCAAAGGTAGGTTGCGGTGTCGCTTGGGCGACATCGCAACTGAGGCGGGCCGCGATGTCGTACGTACCGAAGGCATCGCGGTTGAGGATTGGAGGCCGCGGCGGGAGAGGAGTGCCGGTATTACGGTGCGCCGCTCTCCCTACCTTCCGCGGCCTTGACGGGGTCGCCACCGTTCGATGGCGGACGCGGTGGGGCTGCAGGGGAAGAGGAGTGTCGGTATTGCGTTGGCCGCTCTCCCTATCCTCTGCAGCCGAAAATTGGCAGGCGGCGGGGCCAATGTCCTGACCCGTCGCAGGGGGGACCAAGGGTGCCCAGACACGGGGTCGTCTGGCGCCCATGTGCTGGTTTGGTCCCTGGGGTGGTCACGGCGTGCTATGTGTTCTGGTGCGCCGGTGATGGGGAGTACTCCCCAGAGGAGGGTCCGGTAACGGACGGCCGCGGCGGGTTCACGGATGAGTGCTAACGCGTGCCCGTGTTCCCGCCGTAAGCGGCAGAGGAGGACACCGTGGAGTTTTAGTGGGTTAGAGTCCCACATAACTGCACTATCTCCCCGTGGTAGTGTAGTATGCATGAGCATTTCTCCACGTGAAAAAAAAAAAAAAAAAAAAAAAAAAAAAAAAAAAGGTTAGGTTAGGTTAGGTTAGGTTTTTTTTTTTTTTTTTTTTTTTTTTTTTTTTTTTAATTTTTCTCCCTCTGACACAAATCAGAGCCTATTTTAACTAAAACTAACTTTTCATTCCAGTTCTATCAATTATTCTTCTCGCACTTTTATTCCGCATACTTTGTCTTTCTTTCTTACAATCTCTCTCATACTGATTTCCCGGTGGGATGCCGGTCTATGCTCTATCTATTCTAATCTATTTATATTGTTTCTTTATTTGGGTTTCAGGTTAACAACAAACAAAGTTTTCTTTATTATTAATAACAGTGAACATTTCTTGCTTATATTCTTAATAGCTGACAAGTAGCTTTATATTCTTAATATCTAGTTTACATGTATTGCTTACTTTTAGCTTATCATTATGCTTATAACTAATTTTACATCTATCAACATGTTTTATGGGATTCGGGTTTACATGCCCACTATTTTCTCGAACTTTACAATTTATTTTACAGACTTATTTGACAATTTTCCTACCAATTTTGTTTAAATTCAATATATCCTATTTGTATTACAGACTAAGCTTATTCTTATTTTTCATTTATTATGTTACCTAATTAATTTTTGCGTATGATGTACAATATATTCCATAATACATGGTCATCATACTTTTATTGCTTATTCCTCTTTACGACTGTTTTTACTAATTTTATGCAATAGTCCATAAATTTTTCTCTTTGCTTACCTGTCATAATATATTTTATGTTTTCTGCAGTTAACCTTGTGTCTAACATTTGTTCAATCTTGTACCTATCATATTCGAACACTGGACATTCCAAGACGATATGAGGAATGGACTCTTTTTCACTCGGGTCACAAGTACATGAGGGACTCTCCCTACGCTTAAAACGACATAGGTATTCTGAGAATCCCCCATGGCCGGTCAGAAGTTGAGTGCTCAGGCATGACGGCACGAACTTGCGGATCACTCCATAGGCCGTTGTTACATCCGGAAAGAATATTTTGGTGATACCGGCGACTTCTCCGGATTTATATCTCACGTCCCATTCACGAATCGACTCCAGCCGGAGCTGTCGCTTCGCGAATGAGACGGGGAACAAATCATAGTCGGGTTTCTTCTTTGTAGGCGCTGAGGCGGCATCCTTGGCGAGTTGGTCTGCCCTCTCATTTCCCTCCAGTCCTGCGTGTGCTTTGATCCAGTACAAAGTCACAGCTTTGTTCTGTCGAGATGCGTTTCTTATGTTCTCGCGAGCTTCTACCGCTAGTGGATGGAGGGAGCCGAGATTCGTTACTGTTTGCAGCGCCGCCATTGAGTCACTATATACTCCGAATGTGAGTGCTCTGTTCTTCTTTATTTGCCTCGTGGCTTCGCAAATAGCCAGCAATTCCGCCTGGTATACTGTACAGTATGACGGCAAGCAAAGTTTGACGGCCTTGGTCTCCGCATCGCCTTCCCAAATTGAAAGCGCTGCACCGACTCCTCCGCCAAACTTGCTGCCGTCTGTAAATATTCTAACTGCACAGCTGCTGTTGGCTTCCACGTCGCTCCGGTCTTTCAGGCATGTCAGCTCAAGGTCTACGACTACTGCAGGGTGTGGCGCCGTCGTTGCTGGCAATATTCGCTCGATCTCTCTGTCCCCCAGTCCCGGCAGGGCCGCCCCCTTCTTGATCCTGTATAGTGAGGCTACCTCACGTACACGAAGATCAAGCGGGAGCACTCCTGCCAGGACCAGTGCTGAGTTCAGGGAGACCGTGCGATAAGCCTTGCACATTTTTTGTGCGAAGCCCCTCTGCAGAGTTCCGAGCTGTTTTTGCACTCCAAGTTTTTTAGCGGCCGGTGCCCAAGCGCTCGCCGCGTATAAAATGATGGGTTCGATGGTCGCAGTGTAGATCGTCCGAATCACTTCGGGGTGTAGACCCCAACTTGCCTTTGCCGCTCTCGCGAGCTGGCCGTAGATATTAATGGCCTTTCTGCAGATACCTGCCACGTGTGCGTTGAAGGTGAGTTTTTCATCGAACGTCACACCCAAAATCTTAATTTGTTTGGACATGCCGATGTCTACTCCCTCCATGCTCAAGTGCGGGGTGTCGAACTTAAGCTTGCGCGTGATTACCATGGCGTTGGTTTTATGCGGCGCGAATTTGAGCTTGTTTTCGACACCCCACACTCGAACAAGCTCGAGAGCGGCGTTGGCGTGTCTTTCCACGTGTTGTGCAGTCTGGCCATCGAACACCATGACTACGTCGTCGGCAAACGCTTGCACGTAGTGTCCTGCGGATTCTAGGGTGTTTAGCAGGGGGTCCAGCAACGTGTTCCATAGAATGGGCCCACCTATAGATCCTTGGACACACCCTTTGTTGGTCGCCTTTGTGTAGGTTTCCCCGCTGTATCTTACCGTGACTGTCCTTTGGTCAAGGTAGCTGTCAAACACCTTACGGATATTTAAAGGACAGTTTGCATTCGCCAGTTGGACCTTGATTGCTGGCCACCATGCGCTGTCAAAGGCGCCCTCTATATCCAAAGATACGACGGTTATAATTTTCTTCTCGTCCAGCCTTGAGTTAATATGTTGCATAAATTTATAGAGGGCGTCTTCGCAGCTCTTTTGGGGCATGAATCCAAACTGGTTGGGGTTTAGCCTCGGAATCAGGTGGTGCTTGAGTCGGGCGACCAACATTTTTTCGTACACTTTGCCTAGTACCGGTAAGAGTCCTATAGGGCGATAGGATTTGGGAGTTGTGTACGATTCTTTACCTGGTTTCTTCAACACTATCACCGTGGCTTCCTTCCAAATAATTGGGAAATAATGGAGTTCTAGGCATTTGTTGAGTACTCCCAGGTAAAGTTTCGGGTCACTCCTGATAGCATGACTGCATATGTCAGCAGTGAATCCGTCGGCACCGGGCGCTTTCTTCGGATTCAAGGAGTCTAGGGCGGTGAGCATTTCCGTTTTTGTGAACGGAGGATCGTTTTGCCCTTCAGATGGTTCAAGGTTCACTACGGCTGCTCGGTCCCTTATTCCTTGGTGCGTCCGGTTGTCGTTCTCCCTTAGATCTTCCGGGTAGAAGGATTTTGCTAGCAGCTCTACCGACCCTTTTGCATCTAGTGTGATGCCACCTTCTTCCAACGGTATGTCTTCCTCTCTTTTGGCCGTTCTCCCTATCACGCGGTAAATACCCTCCCACAGGCTCTCCTTATCCTGTTTGCTGCAGAACTCCTTCCAGCTTCCGATCATGGCCTCCATAGCTCTTGATTCGTACTCATCCTTGGCGGCTACATAAGCGTCGACTACACTTTGTTTACGAATCGGTGCGGCGTTCCTGATTCTGCGTTTCTTAGTGGTGACTTCCTGCTTCATCTTCGCGAGCTCCTCTGACCACCATGGCAGGGCAAGTGTCTCAGTATTTTTCTTTAATGGTATTGAAATGTTGCAAGATTCTGTGATGGCTTTACTATAGTTTTTAACGAATAATTCTAATTTTTCAACTGTATTGATGGCTCTAATTTCCTGGATTTCTAAATTGTACTCTGATTTTAATTCCTCAAATTTTTGATAAAAAATTTCCCAATTTGCCTTTTTTGTGTTATAAATTCTAGTGGATCTTTTGACACTTACCCCTACCGATTTTTTGAGCTTGATATTAAAGCTAATACCACTGTGGTCAGCGCACGTGAGATTAGCGACAACCTTCCAGTCCTCCACTAAGTCCAGCATATCAGTAGTGCAGGCCGTCACGTCAACAAAACTGGTATAGTGTTTACCGCCACGGATGGTGTCGAAAGTTGGAGTGTCGCCTTTGTTAAGAATATGGAGGTCCATCTCGTGAAGCGTGCCAGCCACATCGTCCCCCCTGTGGTCGATTACTGGGCTGCCCCACCAGGTGCTCTTAGCATTGGAGTCGCCTCCAATAATGAGCCTCCGTGCTTTGGCTGTTACGATCTTTTTAATGTGATCCAGGTACGGATCCATGGGTAGGTCGGGTTCGAAGTAATATGAAGCCAAAGTAACAGCCCATTCTTTGGTGCTTACGCTCACCACGACGATGTTGTTAGTGATGAGCTCTGGGTGTTGAGTGACGTCCAGGTTAGGGTCAAATACAGCGATAGCTGCTTTGGACGTTCCTCCTCCGCTGTTTTGGTATATCCTAACACCACGGTATGACTTCATATTTTCCGACCCACCCACGTAGGGCTCCTGGATCAACGCCATTGCAACCTTCCTTTCGATCGCTTCCATCATTAGCTCCTCTGTAGCTAGCTTCCTGCGTTGGAGGTTGCATTGGAGCACCCGGTACAGCTTTTTGTTCATTTGGACGCCTTTAGCAGTACGCTATAGACATACGAGCTATGGCGTCTCGCTTTTTCCGTATGGGACATTCTTGGCTGAACGCATTGTGCTCATTACGGTCGAGCTTGGCCACTGTGCAGTTTCTGCAAGAGGGTACACCTCCCGCAAGCCACTGCGGGCACTGCGCCCTAAGGTGCGGTTCCCCGCAGTGACTGCAAAGGTCTGTTTGGTCTGTACAGAACCTCTTGCTGTGACCGTATCCTAGGCATCTCGAGCATTGAACGAGAGGTGATTGGTCAAACACCCGGATGCGTTGGAGGTCGATGTATACTGCGGTTAGGTTAGGTTAGGTTAGGTTAGGTTCCCCCCCGGTTGGTTTCCTTCTGCGAAACGGTCGTCTCACAGAAGGAGGCTGCGGAAAGGGAGAGGGAGATCTCGTCCACTCACCCTGCCCGCAGCAGGCGCACCGGGCGTCGGCGGAGGGCGGACAACGCCCTCTTCCAGCCCCCCTAAACGGGTCCAGGGGTGACGGACTCGGGGACGTCCGTCGCCCCCCACACATCAGGACCCGAGGTGGCGGCGCGATGTGTTCCACGCGCGCCCCTCTTAGACGTCGCGGGGGTAGTCAAACACCTCACTCCCCCCCCTGACCAGACGGGGCCCGCTGCGGCGGGCCGGCACCAGCCGGGGGTTGCGGAAGGATCGTACGTTCCCGCGACCCCCGGCGTAGGTGTGAGATGGAACACCCGGGGTGGTTTTTTTTTTTAGTCAGTAAGAGTCTGACAGACCCCGCCGCCCGCCCCAGGGCGGCGGACATCCATGAGGATTTTCCACCCAGGATCAAAAAAAAAAAAAAAAAAAAAAAAAAAAAAAAAAAAAAAAGGTTCCCCCCCGGTGGGTTCCCGCATTGTCGAGGCGGGGGGGCTCAGTAGCCGTGGTTTTGAGCCCCACGGTGAAGCTAAGAGGAACCCGAGGAGGGGCCGCTCGTCAGGGCTTTTGCTACCAAGCCGACGACGTAGCGGCCAAAGGTAGGTTGCGGTGTCGCTTGGGCGACATCGCAACTGAGGCGGGCCGCGATGTCGTACGTACCGGAGGCATCGCGGTTGAGGGTTGGAGGCCGCGGCGGGAGAGGAGTGCCGGTATTACGGTGCGCCGCTCTCCCTACCTTCCGCGGCCTTGACGGGGTCGCCACCGTAAGATGGCGGACGCGGTGGGGCTGCAGGGGAAGAGGAGTGCCGGTATTGCGTTGGCCGCTCTCCCTATCCTCTGCAGCCGAAAATTGGCAGGCGGCGGGGCCAATGTTCTGACCCGTCACAGGGGGACCAAGGGTGTCCAGACACGGGGTCGTCTGGCGCCCATGTGCTGGTTTGGTCCCTGGGGTGGTCACGGCGTGCTATGTGTTCTGGTGCGCCGGTGATGGGGAGTACTCCCCAGAGGAGGGTCCGGTAACGGACGGCCGCGGCGGGTTCACGGATGAGTGCTAACGCGTGCCCGTGTTCCCGCCGTAAGCGGCAGAGGAGGACACCGTGGAGTTTTAGTGGGTTAGAGTCCCACATAACTGCACTATCTCCCCGTGGTAGTGTAGTATGCATGAGCATTTCTCCACGTGAAAAAAAAAAAAAAAAAAAAAAAAGGTTAGGTTGTGGAAGCCAGCAGGCGACGGGTGCGGGGGCACCCTCGCCTGTATTGCACAAGCTTCCACCAGTGCCGGACGGGAATGGCCAGGTGTTCCCGGTCATTCCCGTAGCCCCCCAGACGGGGGGATCATGCGGGGCCCGCCAGTTAGGCGGGCATGCGCCGGGGGGGTTGTGGACGCAAAGGCTAAGCCGGATTCCCATGACCCCCCCATCAAGGCGATGAGGGAACACCGCTGAGTTTTAGTGGGTATACTGCCACCCTGGCAGGGAGTCCCACATACTCCGTGTCGTCCCCCGACGAGCGGAGATGCGTAATGTCATTTCTCAGCGACAAAAAAAAAAAAAAAAAAAAAAAAAAAAAAAAAAAAAAAAAAAAAAAAAAAAGGTTAGGTTAGGTTAGGTTAGGTTAGGTTAGGTTAGGTTCCCCCCCGGTGGGTTCCCGCATTGTCGAGGCGGGGGGGCTCAGTAGCCGTGGTTTTGAGCCCCACGGTGAAGCTAAGAGGAACCCGAGGAGGGGCCGCTCGTCAGGGCTTTTGCTACCAAGCCGACGACGTAGCGGCCAAAAGTAGGTTGCGGTGCCGCTTGAGCGGCATCGCAACTGAGGCGGGCCGCGATGTCGTAACGGGGGCGTCGCGGCTGAGGGTTGAGGGCCGCGGCGGGAGAGGAGTGCCGGTATTACGGTGCGCCGCTCTCCCTACCTTCCGCGGCCTTGACGGGGTCGCCACCGTAAGATGGCGGACGCGGTGGGGCTGCAGGGGAAGAGGAGTGCCGGTATTGCGTTGGCCGCTCTCCCTATCCTCTGCAGCCGAAAATTGGCAGGCGGCGGGGCCAATGTCCTGACCCGTCGCAGGGGGGACCAAGGGTGCCCAGACACGGGGTCGTCTGGCGCCCATGTGCTGGTTTGGTCCCTGGGGTGGTCACGGCGTGCTATGTGTTCTGGTGCGCCGGTGATGGGGAGTACTCCCCAGAGGAGGGTCCGGTAACGGACGGCCGCGGCGGGTTCACGGATGAGTGCTAACGCGTGCCCGTGTTCCCGCCGTAAGCGGCAGAGGAGGACACCGTGGAGTTTTAGTGGGTTAGAGTCCCACATAACTGCACTATCTCCCCGTGGTAGTGTAGTATGCATGAGCATTTCTCCACGTGAAAAAAAAAAAAAAAAAAAAAAAAAAAAAGGTTAGGTTAGGTTAGGTTAGGTTCCGGGGGCTCTTTACCCCCCCCTCAGCCTGGTCCCCCTTCGGCCGACTCCCGGCCTAGGAATGGTGCGGAGGGAATGGACTGTGCCTAATGGCGCTGTACCATTTCCTCCAGGGCAACATCAACCACTCTGCCAGAGCTCAGGATCTCTTGCTCCAGAGCATGGCAGAGTGGTCGATTCACGTGGCTGTGGTCGCCGAACCGTACTTTGTCCCCCCCAGGGATAACTGGGTGGGAGACCTGGACGGTTTGGTGGCCATCATTGGCGGGGCTCTTGCCAACCCGTCCCGAGGTCACGGCTGGGTGGCCGCCCTCGTGGACGGCATCGGCACGGTTGGGGCGTATTTTTCGCCCAACAAGAGTCTCGCCGACTTCGAGAGGTTCCTTGTCGAGTTGGGTGCCGTCGTGGGCCGACTCCACCCTCGCCCGGTGCTGTTGCTGGGGGATCTCAACGCCAAATCTGCGGCGTGGGGATCTCCAGTGACCGATGCCAGGGGCGAGGTGCTGGAGGAGTGGGCGGTCACGACTGGCTTGACCGTCCTAAATCGGGGCATGGAGCACACGTGCGTGCGGCAGCGGGGCGGTTCAATAGTGGACGTCTCGTTCGCTAGCCCCGCTGTCGCGAGCCGTGTACGCGACTGGCGTGTCGCCGCGGAGGTGGAGACGTTGTCGGATCATCGATACATCCGTTTCGACGTCTCCGCCCAGACCGCAGGCGGCCGCGGTTTACCGGCCCCGCGTGCGGACGGTCCGCGCTGGGCGCGTAAGCGCATCGACAGGGAGCTTCTCGAGGAGGCCGCTATTGTCCAGGCCTGGTTCCGGGAGTCGGCGACGAACGGACCCGTTGACGTCGAGCAGGAGGCGCTGTGGTTCCGCGGGGCGATGACGCAAATCAGCGACGCGTCCATGCCCCGGGTCCACACACAGTCAGCAAGGCGCCAGGTGTACTGGTGGACCGCCGAGATCGCGCAGTTGCGCGTCGCGTGCGTGGCGGTCAGGCGCCAGTACACCCGATACCGGAGGAGACGTCTTCGGGTCCCTGACGAAGAAGCCGCGCTGTATGAGGTGTACTGCGCGGCGAAGAGGACTCTGTGGCTGGCCATCGGCGAGGCGAAGTCGCGAGCCAGGGAGGAGATGTTGGAGACTCTAGACGGGGATCCGTGGGGGCGCCCTTATCGCGCGGTTCGAGGGAAACTTCGAGCCGCGGCGCCCCCGCTTACGGAGAGTCTCCAACCCGAGCTGCTGGAGGAGGTGGTCGCAGCCCTCTTCCCGGCGAGAGCGGAGCACACTCCGCCGCCGATGGCTTTGCCCACAGCCGCAGAGTCCACCGAAGAGAACGCCATCAGCGTCCCAGAGGTGACACAGGCAGAGATGGGGGCAGCCGTGATGCGGCTCCGGGCCAAGAACGTGGCTCCGGGGCCCGACGGGATCCACGGCTGCGTGTTAGCCCTCGCTCTGAAGGAGCTTGAGCCCCAACTGAGAGGACTCTACACAGCGTGCCTTGAGCAGGGCCAGTTTCCCACTTTGTGGAAATCTGGTCGTCTGGTCCTGCTCAGGAAGGCGGGGCGCCCTGCGGACTCGCCGTCCGCGTACCGGCCCATAGTGCTGCTAGACGAGGTGGGTAAGCTGTTCGAGCGGATAATCGCTGCCCGCCTCGTCGGCCACTTGTGCGGAGAGGGGCCGGACCTGGACGGCAGCCAGTTCGGCTTTCGGCATGGGCGCTCCACCATTCACGCTGTGTCGCGAGTGAGGGTCCTGGCGGAGGAAACGGTGGCCCGGGGCGGGGTGATGTTGGCGGTGTCCTTGGACATTTCCAACGCCTTCAACACCCTGCCCTGGAGTTGTATTCGGGAGGCACTGCGGTACCATCGGGTGCCTCCCTACCTCCGCCACATCGTTGGGGCTTATCTGTCGGAGAGGTGTGTCACCTACGTGGGACGTGATGGTGGAAACCAGCACCGCATGTCGTGCGGTGTTCCACAGGGCTCGGTCTTGGGCCCGCTCCTGTGGAACATCGGGTACGACTGGGTGTTGAGGGGCGAGCTCCAACCGGGCGTGGACCTTACGTGTTATGCTGACGACACGCTGGTCACTGCCCGGGGGAGCTCGCACAGGGAAGCAGCGTTGCTGGCGACGGCTGCGGTGTCACAGGTGGTGAGCCGCATACGTCGCCTGGGCCTGGAGGTGGCCCTCAACAAGTCGGAGGCCATGGTGTTTCATGGCCCCCGGCGGGCGCCGCCGCCCGGATCACACATCGTGGTCGGGGGGGCTCGGATCGCTGTCGAGTCCACCATGAAGTACCTGGGATTGGTGCTCGACAGCCGGTGGGATTTCGGCCCCCACTTCCGGCGGCTGGCGCCCAAGTTGTTGGGCGCTGCTGGGGCGCTGTCAACGCTGCTTCCCAATCTGGGGGGCCCGAGCGCCGCCTGTAGGCGGCTCTACGTGGGGATCGTGCGATCCATGGCCCTGTATGGGGCCCCGATCTGGGCGACCGACCTGACGGCCGGTAGCATCGCAGTCCTGCGAAGGCCGCAGAGAGCGATGGCCGTCAGGGTCGTCCGGGGGTATCGCACGATCTCCTACGAGGCGGCTTGCGTACTGGCTGGATCCCCGCCCTGGGACCTGGAGGCGAAAGTACTCGCGTCACTGTACCGGTGGCGCGAGGAAGCGCGGGCGCGAGGCGAGGGGCTGACGCAGCGCCACATGGAGCTGCGTCGGTCTCAGCTTCGCGAGGTCCTGGTGGCGGATTGGCGGGACAGGCTTTCGCGCCCTACCGCCGGCCTCGGTACCATCGAGGCGGTCCGGCCAGTACTCGAGCGCTGGCTCGGGAGGAGGCACGGCTCCCTGTCGTTTCGGGTGACACAGGTGCTCTCGGGGCATGGTTGCTTCGGGAAGTACCTGTGTCGCATTAACAGGGAGCCGGACGCCCGGTGTCACCACTGCGTCGACTGCCGGGAGGACACGGCGTGGCATACGCTGGCAGAGTGTGCCGCTTGGGAGGAGCCGCGCCGTGCCCTCATTTCAGAAGTAGGCAGTGACCTCTCGCTGCCGGCCGTGGTGGAGTCCATGGTCGACAGCGAGGAGTCCTGGGACGCGGTGGTTTCCTTCTGCGAAACGGTCGTCTCGCAGAAGGAGGCTGCGGAAAGGGAGAGGGAGATCTCGTCCACTCACCCTGCCCGCAGCAGGCGCACCGGGCGTCGGCGGAGGGCGGACAACGCCCTCTTCCGGCCCCCCTAAACGGGTCCAGGGGCGACGGACTCGGGGACGTCCGTCGCCCCCCACACATCAGGACCCGAGGTGGCGGCGCGATGTGTTCCACGCGCGCCCCTCTTAGACGTCGCGGGGGGAGTCAAACACCTCACTCCCCCCCCCGACCAGACGGGGCCCGCTGAGGCGGGCCGGCACCAGCCGGGGGTTGCGGAAGTATCGTACGTTCCCGCGACCCCCGGCGTAGGTGTGAGATGGAACACCCGGGGTGGTTTTTAGTCAGTAAGAGTCTGACAGACCCCGCCGCCCGCCCCAGGGCGGCGGACATCCATGAGGATTTTCCACCCCGGATCAAAAAAAAAAAAAAAAAAAAAAGGTTAGGTTAGGTTAGGTTAGGTTCCCCCCCGGTGGGTTCCCGCATTGTCGAGGCGGGGGGGCTCAGTAGCCGTGGTTTTGAGCCCCACGGTGAAGCTAAGAGGAACCCGAGGAGGGGCCGCTCGTCAGGGCTTTTGCGACCAAGCCGACGACGTAGCGGCCAAAAGTAGGTTGCGGTGCCGCTTGAGCGGCATCGCAACTGAGGCGGGCCGCGATGTCGTAACGGGGGCGTCGCGGCTGAGGGTTGAAGGCCGCGGCGGGAGAGGAGTGCCGGTATTACGGTGCGCCGCTCTCCCTACCTTCCGCGGCCTTGACGGGGTCGCCACCGTAAGATGGCGGACGCGGTGGGGCTGCAGGGGAAGAGGAGTGCCGGTATTGCGTTGGCCGCTCTCCCTATCCTCTGCAGCCGAAAATTGGCAGGCGGCGGGGCCAATGTTCTGACCCGTCACAGGGGGACCAAGGGTGTCCAGACACGGGGTCGTCTGGCGCCCATGTGCTGGTTTGGTCCCTGGGGTGGTCACGGCGTGCTATGTGTTCTGGTGCGCCGGTGATGGGGAGTACTCCCCAGAGGAGGGTCCGGTAACGGACGGCCGCGGCGGGTTCACGGATGAGTGCTAACGCGTGCCCGTGTTCCCGCCGTAAGCGGCAGAGGAGGACACCGTGGAGTTTTAGTGGGTTAGAGTCCCACATAACTGCACTATCTCCCCGTGGTAGTGTAGTATGCATGAGCATTTCTCCACGTGAAAAAAAAAAAAAAAAAAAAAGGTTAGGTTAGGTTAGGTTAGGTTGGTTGCGGTGTCGCTTGGGCGACATCGCAACTGAGGCGGGCCGCAATGTTGTACCAGAGGCATCGCGGCTGAGGGTTGGAGGCCGCGGCGGGAGAGGAGTGCCGGTATTACGGTGCGCCGCTCTCCCTACCTTCCGCGGCCTTGACGGGGTCGCCACCGTATGATGGCGGACGCGGTGGGGCTGCAGGGGAAGAGGAGTGTCGGTATTACGTTGGCCGCTCTCCCTATCCTCTGCAGCCGAAAATTGGCAGGCGGCGGGGCCAATGTCCTGACCCGTCGCAGGGGGGACCAAGGGTGCCCAGACACGGGGTCGTCTGGCGCCCATGTGCTGGTTTGGTCCCTGGGGTGGTCACGGCGTGCTATGTGTTCTGGTGCGCCGATGATGGGGAGTACTCCCCAGAGGAGGGTCCGGTAACGGACGGCCGCGGCGGGTTCACGGATGAGTGCTAACGCGTGCCCGTGTTCCCGCCGCAAGCGGCAGAGGAGGACACCGTGGAGTTTTAGTGGGTTAGAGTCCCACATAACTGCACTATCTCCCCGTGGTAGTGTAGTATGCATGAGCATTTCTCCACGTGAAAAAAAAAAAAAAAAAAAAAAAAAAAAAGGTTAGGTTAGGTTAGGTTAGGTTAGGTTCAGCCGGGGGTTGCGGAAGGATCGTACGTTCCCGCGACCCCCGGCGTAGGTGTGAGATGGAACACCCGGGGTGGTTTTTAGTCAGTAAGAGTCTGACAGACCCCGCCGCCCGCCCCAGGGCGGCGGACATCCATGAGGATTTTCCACCCCGGATCAAAAAAAAAAAAAAAAAAAAAAAAAGGTTAGGTTAGGTTCCCCACCGAGGGGGTCCCCCCACAGCGCATACGTCCACGTCGTGATCCCCGGGCAACGCCGTGTCTGACCACCGTAACGGAGTGGCAGACCGGCGGCTAAAGTGCGCTGTGACTTGCAGCCAACACGCGGACGACTGCAAGTATGCCGAAAAAGCAAAGACGAGACGCCTCCGGGCGCTTTTTAACCGATTGTCCCTCCGGGGACGATACAAACGGCCCTTCTCAGGGCCAACACAGTGGCCCTTCCCAGGGCCAATCCACCGGCCCTTCTAAGGGCCACGTCGAAGCTGGCCGCGCACCATCCGTGGCCAGCTTATCCAGTTTGCAGGCGGAGTTTTCGGACTCCGGCGAGTCCGCCATGGACACGTCGGCGGCCGAAAACGACCGCCTCCAGCGGAAGCGGGCCTACCTGAGGCTCGGGTCCGGAGGCTCCTCGGGGTCTGTGGGCAAGTCGGGGAAGAGGCCGAAGTCGAAAAAGGCCTTGACTCCTGCTCCGACTCCTGCCTCGAGTCCGACTCACGACGTGGGTCTGGTGGACGCCGAGCGTCAGTTAGGCCTGGCAAGGAGGGAGCAGCTGCAGCAGGACCTTGAGGAGAAGGTCGCTGCCAGGGAGCAGCAGGCGCGGTCCGCCAGGTCGAGGGCTGGCTATGGCACATCCAATGTGCTGTACGCCGACCACTCCCTGGCGGAGCTGGAGCGCATGGCACTCCAGGACAAGGAGGAGGTACTGGAGGTCGCCTCCAAGTCTTCGAACCTGAAGGGGACCTTCCAGAAGGCCCTCAAATGCCGGGCCGTGAGCTTGCACGGCATTGTCACCGAGCTGGTGCAGCGCACGGCCACAGAGGAGACGCGGCAGCTGCAGGCGAGGGTGGATCGCCTGCAGCTGGAGGTCAGCCAGCTGCACCAGAAGCTGGCTGAGGCCACGGCCCGGCAAGCCCAACCTGCTCCTGCGCCTGTCCCTGGTCCGGCGGTAGGAGGCTCCTCCCCTCCTGGCAACCTCGTGGAAATAATCCGCGGGGTTGTCATGGAGGAGAGGGCCTTCATCAGGGGCTGCTTCGCCGGTATTGAGGACCGGCTCCCGCCGGAAAAGCGGCTCCGCCCGCCGCTAGCGGCGGATAAGAGTCCGCCACCGACGGAGCCGGTGCCTGTACCTGCGCAGCCTGCGGGAGACCCGAAACCGGGTGCGCAGACCCAGGCCTCCAAGGGCAAGGGGAAGGGAAAGGGGAAGGGCAAGAGGAGCACGGTGGCTCCTCAAACCCCCACCACAAGCGCGGAGGGAGCGTCTGCCTCTCCGGCAGCCCCCCAGAACACGCAGCGGGAGGACGCCATGCTCCCTTCCACCACCCCGTCCAACCAGGCGTGGACGGAAGTGGTCAGGGGGGGAAAGGCCAAAAAGTCCAAGCCCGCTGCGACTGCTTCGGCAGCCCAGAAGGCTTCGGCGGGCGGGAGGAAGTTGGTTCCTCCCAAAACTGCGGCGGTCGTGGTGACCATCACCCCGGAGGCCGCAGAGCGGGGCGAAACGTACGAGTCCGTCCTAAGACGGGCTCGTGCTAACGCGGATCCCTCTCGGCTGGGGATCGGCAACATCACGTGCCGCCGCACCCAGGCCGGAGCCCGAATTTTTGAGTTCGGGGGGGAGCAGCGCGGCGCAAACGCGGACCTCTTCGCAACAAAGCTGCAAGAGGCCATCGCGGATGTGGCGACGGTCGCCAGACCCGTCAAGACCGCATCCTTGGAGGTGATCGATATGGACGATTCGGTCACCAAAGAGGATGTGGTGGCGGCCGTTGCTGCTGCGGGAGGCTGCAGCGCCAGCGCCGTGAAGGGGGGAGCCATCAGGCCCGGCCGCCGCGGCATGGGCGCAATCCGCGTCGAGTGCCCAGTCGCCGCGGCGGTGGCCGCCCTTAAGGCGACCAAGGGACGGCTGCTCGTGGGCTTCAGCTCGGCTGTGGTCCGGCCGCTTGAGGACAAGCCTGCGCGGTGCTTCAAGTGCTTCGCGCCGGGCCACACCCGATCTACGTGTCCCTCCAAGTTCGACTGGGGAGAGTCTTGCTTCCAGTGCGGACAGGAGGGACACAGGAGTGCCACTTGCAGCGTCACAACGCCACACTGCCCGGCGTGTGCTGCCAGCGGCCGCCCCGCGGGGCACAGGATGGGGGGCAGGAGTTGCCAGCCACCCGCGAGGAAGGGCATAGTGCCGGCGCAGGTTCGCCCTGTCGCCGCCACCGCCGCTGTCGCCGCCGCTGTTACACCAGCTCCAGCGGCGGTGGCTGAGGAGGGGGGTGCGATGTCGGAATAATGGTTTCCTATCACCGCATCCTCCAGGCGAACACCAATCACTGCAGAGCGGCCCAGGACCTGCTGGTGCAGGCCATGGCTGAGTGGTTGGTGAACGTAGCGGTGGTCGCCGAGCCCTACTCGATCCCCGGCAGTTGGCTGGGTGACGAGGACGGCTTGGTGGCACTAGCGGCGCGGTCCTCTACAGACTCCCCTCCCCTCTCGCTATTAGAGAGGGGACCGGGATACGTGGCCGCCGCGTGGGGAGAGATAGCCCTCGTGGGCGTCTATTTCTCCCCAAACCGCCCTCTCCGGGACTTCGAGAACTATCTCGGAGCCCTGGCCGCCGTGGTCGGCAGGGCGGCGCCGCGTCAGGTCTCCGTATTGGGAGACCTGAATGCCAAGTCGGTGACCTGGGGCAACCCGGCCACCGACCATCGCGGGCGGGCAGTGGAGCAGTGGGCAGCCTCCTCTGGGCTCTCCCTCCTCAACAGAGGGAACGTCCAGACATGCGTGCGGCGACAGGGTGGCTCGATAGTGGACGTCACTTTTGCCACCCCTGCGCTGGCCGCGCGCGTGCTGAACTGGCGGGTGGATTTGGTGGAGACCATGTCGGACCACCGCTACGTGCGGTTTGACATCTCCACCGGTGGCCCCGGAGGGACGCGGCCCCTTTCGGGGCGGTCAGCGTTCCCACGGTGGGCTCTCACCCGCCTGGACAGGGAGGCGGCGGCGGAGGCGGCGTTTATCCAGGACTGGCTTTCGCCGCCTTCCGCCGGCTTGGACGTAGACATCGCAGCGGGACACCTGAGGGAGTCTCTGACCGAGGTGTGCAATTCCAGCATGCCTCGGTCCGGCCGACCGCTGCCCAATAGGGCGGTGTACTGGTGGTCGGCCGAGCTGGAGAGGCTTCGAGCGGGGTGCGTGGTGGCCAGAAGGGCCTACGCGCGGAGTCGGCGGCGGCGTCAACGAGACCTCGCCCACGAGGACCACCTCTATGAGGTGTACATAGAGGCAAAACGGGTCCTCGAGCGGGCCATCGCCGACGCCAGGGACTCGGCGAGAGCGGAGATGCTGGAGGGTCTCGACAGAGATCCCTACGGGAGGCCATACAAGGCGGCGCGAAACAAGCTGCGCCCCTTTGGTCCCCCGGTGGCCGAGACCCTGGAGCCCTCATTCCTGGATGGGGTGGTTCAGTCTCTGTTCCCGTGCAGGGACAACTTCACCCCACCAGTAATGGACCCTCCGCGGGGGATAGCTCCGCCAGCCGAGGAGGAAGAGGAGGCCCCTCCTGTCACGGAGTCGGAACTCAGCGCGGCGATTGTGCATATCCGCGCCAAGAAGACGGCTCCGGGCCCCGACGGTGTCCCGGCGAGAGTGGTGGCAATTGCCGCCACTCAAATGGAGGAGCGGTTTCGGGACCTCTTTAGCGCATGTCTTGCGTCTGGGAGGTTCCCGAAACCATGGAAGGAGGGACAGCTGTGCCTCCTTCGCAAGGAAGGCCGCCCCGCAGAATCGCCCTCGGCATACCGACCCATCGTCCTGCTCGATGAGGTCGGCAAAATGTTCGAGGGGATAATCGCTGCCCGCCTAAAGAGCCACCTGCGGAATGTGGGGCCGGACTTGTCGGACGCTCAGTTCGGTTTTCGGGCTGAGCGTTCCACAGTGGACGCGCTGGCCCGCCTTAAGGGCCAGGTGAAGGATGCGATGGAGGCGGGGGACGGATTGTTGGCGGTGTCATTCGACATAGCCAACGCCTTCAACTCTGTTCCCCACAGCACCATCCTAGAGGCACTCCGATTCCACGGGGTGCCTCTATACATGCGGCGTCTACTGGCCAGCTACCTGGAGGATCGGGCGATCGTCCTCGTGAACAGGGCTGGCCAAGTCCGGCGGTACGCAGTCGAGGCCGGCGTTCCACAGGGGTCGGTAGTGGGACCTCTCCTCTGGAACGTTGGCTACGATTGGCTCTTGCGGGGAACTCTCCTCCGAGGCACGAGTGTCATCTGCTACGCGGATGACACTCTCCTCACGGCCCGGGGGGAGAGTTTCAGGGAGGCGGCCAACTTGGCCTCGGCAGGCGGATCCTTGGTCGCAGGGAGGATCCGCCGCCTAGGATTGACGGTGGCGCTGCACAAGACCGAGGCCGTGTTCTTCCACGGGCCTCGGCAGCGCCAACCACCAGACGCCCACATCTTCGTGGAGGGCGTCCGAATCGAGGTGAAGGCCCAGATGAAATATCTGGGCCTTGTACTCGACAGCAGGTGGCGTTTCGGCCCGCATTTTAGCGGGCTGTCGACGCGCCTGCTGAAGACTGCGGGCGCCCTCTCGTGGCTGCTCCCCAACTTGGGGGGGCCCCGCGCGCGATGCCGGCAGCTCTACGCCGGCATCTTGAGGAGTATGGCCCTTTACGGGGCCCCTATCTGGGAGGACTCCCTCCGCAGGAGGGAGAACGCCGCCGCATTGCGGGCCCCCCAAAGGGCCATAGCCCAGCGGGTGGCGAGGGCCTACCGCACGGTAAGCTTCTCGGCGGCATGCGCTCTGGCCGGCACCCCGCCTTGGGAACTCGAGGCGTGGGTGCTCGCCAGAGTGTATGAATGGACGGCGGGGCGGAGGGCGAGAGGAGAACGCCCCGCCCCCGAAGAGCGGGAGGCCGTCCGGCGGGAGGCGAAGGACGCCATTGTCGTCCACTGGACGCGGGACCTCGCCGCCGCAGCCTTCGGCCGCCGTACCCTAGACGCGATTGGGCCGGTCCTGCGAGACTGGCTCGAGCGGTCGCACGGGTTCGTCTCCTTCCGTCTGGTGCAGGTGCTGTCCGGGCACGGTTGCTTTGGATCGTACCTGCACCGTATCGGGCGGGAGGAGACGCCGTCGTGTCACGGCTGTGGCGCGGCGGAGGACACGGCGCAGCACACTCTTGAGGTGTGCCCGTCGTGGTCCGAGCCGCGCCGCAGTCTCACCGCGGCGATCGGAACGGACCTCTCGCTCCCCGGCTTGGTCAATGCCATGCTTGGGGACGAGGGGTCCTGGGCGGCAGTCGCCTCCTTCTGCGAACACGTCATGTCCCAGAAGGAGGCGGCGGAGCGCGCGCGGGAGGAAGACCCTCTCGCGCCGCCGCTCCGAAGGCGGAGGAGGGGTCGAAGACGACGTCAGTATGACAGTCACCTCCGACTCCTCCCAGGTGGAAGCCAGCAGGCGACGGGTGCGGGGGCACCCTCGCCTGTATTGCACAGGCTTCCACCAGTGCCGGACGGGAATGGCCAGGTGTTCCCGGCCATTCCCGTAGCCCCCCAACTGGGGGGACATGCGGGGCCCGCCAGTTAGGCGGGCATGCGCCGGGGGGGGTTGTGGACGCAAAGGCTGAGCCGGATTCCCATGACCCCTCCATCAAGGCGACGAGGGAACACCGCTGAGTTTTAGTGGGTATACTGCCACCTTGGCAGGGAGTCCCACATACTCCGTATCGTCCCCCGACGATCGGAGATGCGTAATGTCATTTCTCAGCGACAAAAAAAAAAAAAAAAAAAAAAAAAAAAAAGGTTCCCCACCGAAGTGATCCCCACGTTGTCGTCGTGGTGGGGCTTGCGTGTCCCGATCCTGGATCTCGCTTTGAGGTTCAGGTGAGGGGCATTACCAAGAGGGACACAAGGAGGGGTCGCTCCTGCGCCGTCGACGCTCGTCGACCAGGCAAGAACGCGGCCGCCGCCGCTGAGGTGCAGGCGCACCGAAGCGGCGTTCGTTTGTCTCCTCGTTCATCGAGGAGCAAACCTTTCGGCGGGTCCGCTGAGTCGGGTTGGCCGGACAGCGGACGGAGGCATGTTTAATGCCGCCGCCGGGGGCTTGGCTTAACCGCCTGGCCCAGAGGAAGGACACCTCTAAGATAAAAAACCACCCAATCCCAAGTTTTGGGAGCGCGGCGAGGGGATGAATGGCCGTTGGGAGAACGGTCGTTAGCGCTCCCACCTGTTGGTACCTCCCGCCCCCAACAGTATATAGGGCTACGTTTAAGGGTATGGAGCCACTGCCCGCGAAGGACCCCAATAATTGCTTCCATTCTCGTGGGAATAAAATGGATGAAAATTTAAATAAAACCAAAACAAAAGACGTTGAAGGAGAAAATGTACTTCGTGTACTTGTGGAGAGGATTGGAGGTGCGCTCTCGGACTCGGACTCTGCGTCGAGTCTGATGACCATCGCAAGCGCTGCGAGTTCCAACTCAAAGCGCCCGAGCAAGCGCCCTCGTAGTGGTACGGACTCGGGGTCGGATTCGGCCCTGAGTGATGCTTCGGTACCGGCTGCCAAGGTCGGTGTCAAAAAAGGCGGGAGAGGTAGGCCGGTGTCGACGGGCAAGTACGTTGGCATCGGCTTGTCCAGGCGCGAGGTTGCGGCTGCCAAGAAGGCTGCAGCCGACGCCGACAAACAAGCGGAGGATGAGCGGCAGATTGCGGCTCTGACAAAAAGGGTGACGGAAGGGAGGGTCACCCGCCTGTCGGAGTCGTCTTCTGTTGCCTCTGACATGGTCGTCGAGGCGGAAGACCTACCTGCTTCCGACCTCAACCAAAGATTGGTTGATGCCGTGGCTGCCATCAAGAGAGTCCAGAAGGTATCGAAGGGCCTCAGTGGCGTAAGCCAGAAGGCACTCAAAGAGGCTACGGCCTCGATACTGGAGAGTGCCGAGGTGCTACTCAGCCGCACCTCCAGCGAAGAGGCGGCTTTATTAACGGCCCAAAATGTTAAGTTGGCGGCCCAAATGGCGGAACTCCGCAAGGAGTACGAGGAGCTCAAGGCGGAGATGGCGTCCTTCCGCCGCGAGCACCTCCGGAAGGAGTTGGGCTCGCCACAGCCGCAGCAGCAGCCACAGCAGCAGCCGACACAGCAGCCGACACAGCAGCAGCCGCCACCAGAGTCGGAGTTGGTTCGCCTGGTCCGTCAGGAGCTGGCGAGCCTAAGCGCCCGATTCTCGGTGCTAGAGGGGAGGATCTTACGCCCTCCCCTAGCTGCAGACCAACGCAGCGCACCGGCGCCGTCTTATGCGGCCAAAGCCGCAGCGCCTCGTGCCCAACAGCAACAGCAACAGGCACAAGCGGCTGCTGCGGCTATAACGGAGAAGACACCCCCCATAGGCTCGTCTCAAGATGGGGCGAATGGGGAAAAAAAGAAAAAGAAGAAGAAGAAGAAAAACAAAAATAACCAGTCGGGTGTAGCGGCTAACTCTACAAAGCCGCCAACACAATCCATGAACCAGGGCGACCCTAAATCCGCCTCTTCTCAGAAGGAGGCGGAATGGACAACTGCGGGCGCCAAGCAAAACAACAAAAAGGCGCGCCGCAAGGCCAGGCGACATGCCCAAAAGGCGAAGACGGCGGCCCAAGCACAGGCTGCGCGACTCCGTGCCCCACGATCAACGGCTGTGGTTCTGACGCTGCAGCCGGGGGCGGAGGAGCGCGGTCAGACATATGCCGGGATCCTCGCAAAGGCAAAAGCCGAAATATCCTTGAGTGATCTCGGCATAACGGGCCTCCGGTGCAAGCCTACGGCTACCGGAGCCCGGCTTCTGGAGATTTCGGGGGCTACAAGTGCCCCCAAAGCAGACGCCCTTGCCGAAAGGCTAAGGGCGTCTCTCGGAACCGACGACGTCAGAGTGTCCAGGCCCACTAAGTGTGCAGATTTGCGAATCTCGGGCCTGGACGACTCTGTCACTTCAGATGAAGTCGCCGCTGCCATCTCGAAGGCCGGCAACTGCCCGCCAGAACAAGTCAAGGCGGGCACAATCCGTAGGGGTGTCTCTGGCCTCGGGACAGTGCAAGTGAGTTGTCCCGTAGCGGCGGCCAACAAACTTAAGGAGGGCAGAAGGCTGCTGGTAGGATGGGTCTCGGCGCAGGTGACGCTCCTGACGCCCAAGCCCTTGCGGTGCTATCGTTGTCTCGAGCCGGGACACGTGGGTGTACGGTGCACCGCGGGGGTCGACCGCAGCCGACTGTGCTTTCGCTGCGGTCAACCGGATCATAAAGCTGGCTCTTGCACAGCCGCGCCGCACTGCGTACTCTGTGCGGCATCCGGCAAGCCAGCCGATCACCGGACCGGGACTAAGGCCTGCGCCAGGCCCACAAAGAAGAGCTCCGGGGCCAAGACACAGCCGATTCATCCGTCGGCTTCTACGGACACATCGATGGAGGCAACCGGTTCCTCGCAACCGGCTCACCCACCGGTTGCGGCAGCAGATCCGCCGGGGACTGGGGAGGAGGAGACAACAATGGATACCCAATAATGGCCCCAGGTCATCTATGTCTCCTCCAAAGCAATATAAACCACTGCGCCAGAGCTCAGGATCTCTTGCTCCAGAGCATGGCGCAGTGGTCCATCGATGTGGCAGTCGTCGCCGAGCCGTATTTTGTGCCGCCCAGGGATGACTGGGTGTGCGATACTAGCGGCTCGGTGGCGATTGTAAGGAGATCTGCCGTGGACACCCCGCTCTTTGAAGCCGTCACCCGGGGGCGGGGCTATGTTGCGGCAGTTTGGGGCGATATTATGGTCGCGGGGGTGTATTTCGCCCCCAGCCTATCTCTTGCTGACCTCGAGGTGGTCATCTCAGATTTGGGCACGGTCGTCAGTCGTAGTCGTCCTCGTCCCGTTCTCGTTTTGGGGGACTTCAATGCCAAGTCTGCGGCATGGGGTTCCCCGACAACTGATGTGCGGGGCGAGTTGGTGGAGGAGTGGGCGGTCGAGCAGGGCCTGCTTCTTCTGAACCGGGGTTGCGTGCAGACATGCGTGCGACAGTGGGGCGGGTCAATAGTGGACCTCACGTTCGCTAGCCCCGCTCTCGCGCACCGTGTCCATGGCTGGCACGTAGTGGAGGACGTGGAGACGCTGTCGGATCACAGATACATCCGATTCAGTGTCTCCACTCACACCTCGGTCGTGCCGGTCCAAGCAGCCCCGGTGGGCGTTGGAGACGGTCCGCGTTGGGCAACGAAGCGGCTGGACAGGGAGGCTCTCCTGGAGGCCTCTATCGTGCAGGCCTGGTTGGATGCTCCCGACAGGCCTGTCGACATTGAGGAGGAGGCGGAGTGGTTCCGGGAGAGCATGTCGCACATCTGCGACGCTGCGATGCCCCGAGTCCGGCCGGTACCATCCAGGCGCCAGGTGTACTGGTGGTCGCAGCAAATTGCGCACTTGCGCATCGTCTGCGTTGAGAGGAGACGCCAGTATGCCAGGTGCCGAAGAAGACGCCGCCGCTCCCCGTCAGCGGTGGCCACCGAGGCGGAACTATACCAGAGCTACAGGGAGGCGAAGAGCGCTCTCCAGTTAGCTATCGTGAGGGCAAAGTCATTGGCCCGCGAAGAACTGCTGGAGACTCTGGATCGAGATCCGTGGGGACGCCCCTACCGTATGGTGAGGGGCAAGATGCGCCAGTGGGCGCCCCCACTGTCCCAGAGTCTTCAGCCACAGTTATTGGAGGACGTGGTCAATGCTTTGTTTCCCTCACAACCAGAGCATACGCCACCGGCTATGGTTCCGCCTTGGAATGTGCCCGACGCGGAAGACGACGACGACGACGTGCCCGAAGTGACCCGGGTAGAGTTGAGAGTGGCGGTTTCTCGCATTAAAAACACCGCCCCAGGGCCCGACGGCATTCCAGGCCGTGCATGGGTCCTGGCCTTGAGGGCTCTCGGGCCCCGACTAGAAGGACTCTTAAGCGCATGTTTGGAGCGGGGCCAGCTTCCACGCCGGTGGAAGACCGGAAAGCTGGTCCTGCTAAAGAAGGAGGGGCGCCCGGCAGACTCACCGTCTGCCTACCGGCCCATTGTGCTTCTGGACGAGGTGTGTAAGATCTTTGAGCGAATCATCGCCGACCGCCTCGTCCAGCACATGACCAACGAGGGGCCGGACCTGGCGGACAACCAATTTGGTTTCCGTCAGGGGCGCTCCACAGTGGACGCAATCATGCGCGTGAGGGTCCTGGCGGAGGAGGCAGTCGCCCGGGGCGAGGTGGTCTTGGCGGTGTCGCTCGACATCGCCAACGCATTCAACACCTTGCCCTGGAATACTATCAGAGAGGCACTCCGGTATCACGGGGTGCCAGGTTACCTCCGCCGCATTATCGGGGCCTATTTATCCGAAAGATCGGTTGTTTACCCGGGTCGTGAAGGATGGGGTCAGCGAGAGATGTCGTGCGGTGTTCCGCAGGGGTCGGTATTGGGGCCACTCCTGTGGAACATAGGGTACGACTGGGCTCTGCGCGGTGCTCTTCTCCACGGAGTCGGCGTGACATGCTACGCCGACGACACGCTCGTAACAGCCCGTGGGAAGACGTACCGGCAGGCGGCCATACTGGCGACGGCCGGGGTCGCGCATGTCGTGGGTAGGATCCGGCGGTTGGGCCTGGAGGTGGCCTTGCACAAATCCGAGGCCCTCTGTTTTCATGGGCCGAGGAATAAGCCACCTCCGGGTTCAAGCATAGTGGTAGGAGGGGTCTCCATTGCTGTCGAGTCGACGATGAAATACTTAGGACTCGTCCTCGACAGTCGGTGGAGCTTCGGGCCGCACTTCCAGCGGCTCGCACCCCGCTTGTTGGGCGCCGCTTCAGCGCTCTCGCGCTTGCTGCCCAACTTGGGGGGGCCAAATACCTCCTGCCGGAGGCTCTACACAGGGATCGTACGGTCAATGGCGCTTTACGCCGCGCCAGTGTGGGCGGATGCCCTGACGGCCCGTAACATCGCCTCGCTGCGAAGGCCGCAAAGAGCGATGGCCGTCAGGGTGATAAGGGGATACCGTACGATCTCCTTCGAGGCGGCGAGCCTCCTAGCCGGATCCCCGCCGTGGGACCTAGAGGCGGATCTCCTCGCGTCGCTCTATAAATGGCGCGAGGAAGCAGTTGGGCGGGGCGAGCGCCTGGTGCCTCGACAAGTTGAGGCGCGCAGGGCAGAGCTCCGCCAGGTCCTAGTGGCGGAATGGGAGCAGCGACTTGCGCGACCCTCGGCAGGGCACGCCGCGATAGCGGCGGTAAGACCCGTGATGAAGGAGTGGCTGGAGAGACGCCACGGCGCCCTCAGCTTCCGGCTGACGCAGGTGCTTACCGGACATGGGTGTTTCGGGAAGTACCTGTGTCGGATAGGCCGGGAGCCGACGCCCGAATGTCACCATTGTGACAGCTGCCGCGAGGACACGGCGCTGCACACGTTGGAGGAGTGCCCAGCTTGGGCAGTACAGCGCCGTGACCTGGTCGCGGCAGTCGATGCTGCGGGCGACCTCTCGCTTCCGGCCGTTATTTCATACATGGTCGGGAGTGAGAGCGGCTGGACGGCCGTCGCCTCCTTTTGTGAGGACGTAATGTCGCTAAAGGAGGCGGCGGAAAGGGAGAGAGAAGCTGTTACCTCTCTCCCGGCCCGCAGCAGGCGCACCGGGCGTCGCAGGGTGGCGGATGATCTCCGGCCACCGTAGGGCGCGGCCTGCGGGCGACAGACTAGGGGCGTCTGTTGCCCGATCAGAAACAGGCCTCGAGGCGGCGGCGTAGTGTTCCGCGCGCGCCTCTTAGTGGGAGTTCCTGCGGCCACTGGGTGGCATCCGCAGAGGGTGACGGGGCCCGCCTACGAACATCTGGCGGGCCAATACCTGCCGGGGGCGCGGACGAATGCGCAAGCGATACCCGTACCCCCGACAATAGGTACAGGAAGGGAACACCGGGGTGGTTTTTAGCCGGTAAGAGTCCGGTACGCCCCTCCGCCTTCCCCAGGGCGGAGGATGTCCATGAGGATTTTCCCCCCGAGAACAAAAAAAAAAAAAAAAAAAAAAAAAAAAAAAAAAAAAAAAAAAAAAAAAAAGGTTAGGTTAGGTTAGGTTAGGTTAGGTTGGGGGTCCCCCCACAGCGCATACGTCCTCGTCGTGATCCCCGGGCAACGCCGTGTCTGACCACCGTAACGGAGTGGCAGACCGGCGGCTAAAGTGCGCTGTGACTTGCAGCCAACACGCGGACGACTGCAAGTATGCCGAAAAAGCAAAGACGAGACGCCTCCGGGCGCTTTTTAACCGATTGTCCCTCCGGGGACGATACAAACGGCCCTTCTCAGGGCCAACACAGTGGCCCTTCCCAGGGCCACTCCACCGGCCTTTCTAAGGGCCACATCGAAGCTGGCCGCGCACCATCTGTGGCCAGCTTATCCAGCCTGCAGGCGGAGTTTTCGGACTCCGGCGAATCCACTATGGACACGTCGGCGGCCGAAAACGACCGCCTCCAGCGGAAGCGGGCCTACCTGAGGCTCGGGTCCGGAGGCTCCTCGGGGTCTGTGGGCAAGTCGGAGAAGAGGCCGAAGTCAAGAAAGGCCTCGACTCCTGCTCCGACTCCTGTTTCGAGTCCGACCCATGACGTGGGTCTGGTGGACGCCGAGCGTCAGTTAGGCCTAGCAAGGAGGGAGCAGCTGCAGCAGGACCTAGAAGAGAGGGTCGCTGTCAGGGAGCAGCAGGCGCGGTCCGCCAGGTCGAGGGCTGGCTATGGCACATCTAATGTGCTGTACGCCGACCACTCCCTGGCGGAGCTGGAGCGCATGGCACTCCAGGACAAGGAGGAGGTACTGGAGGTCGCCTCCAAGTCCTCGAACCTCAAGGGGACCTTCCAGAAGGCCCTCAAATGCCGGGCCGTGAGCTTGCACGGCATTGTCACCGAGCTGGTGCAGCGCACGGCCACAGAGGAGACGCGGCAGCTGCAGGCGAGGGTGGATCGCCTGCAGCTGGAGGTCAGCCAGCTGCACCAGAAGCTGGCTGAGGCCACGGCCCGGCAAGCCCAACCTGCGCCTGCCCCTAGTCCGGCAGAGGGAGGCTCCTCCCCTCCTGGCAACCTCGTGGAAATAATCCGCGGGGTTGTCATGGAGGAGAGGGCCTTTATCAGGGGCTGCTTCGCCGGTATTGAGGACCGGCTCCCGCCGGAAAAGCGGCTCCGCCCGCCGCTAGCGGCGGATAAGAGTCCGCCACCGACGGAGCCGGTGCCTGTACCTGCGCAGCCTGCGGGAGACCCGAAATCGGGTGCGCAGGCCCAGGCCCCGAAGCCCTCCAAGGGCAAGGGGAAGGGCAAGAGGAGCACGGTGGCCCCTCAAACCCCCACCACAAGCGCGGAGGGAGCGTCTGCCACTCCGGCAGCCCCCCAGAACACGCAGCGGGAGGACGCCATGCTCCCCTCCACCACCCCGTCCAACCAGGCGTGGACAAAAGTGGTCAAGGGGGGAAAGGCCAAAAAGTCCAAGCCCGCTGCGACTGCTCCGGCAGCCCAGAAGGCTCCGGCGGGCGGGAGGAAGTTGGTTCCTCCCAAAACTGCAGCGGTCGTGGTGACCATCACCCCGGAGGCCGCAGAGCGGGGCGAAACGTATGAGTCCGTCCTAAGACGGGCTCGTGCTAACGCGGATCCCTCTCGGCTGGGGATCGGTAACATCACGTGCCGCCGCACCCAGGCCGGAGCCCGAATTTTTGAGTTCGGGGGGGAGCAGCGCAGCGCAAACGCGGACCTCTTTGCAACAAAGTTGCAAGAGGTCATCGCGGATGTGGCGACGGTAGCCAGACCCGTCAAGACCGCATCCTTGGAGGTGATCGATATGGACGATTCGGTCACCAAAGAGGATGTGGTGGCGGCCGTTGCCGCTGCGGGAGGCTGCAGCGCCAGCGCCGTGAAGGGGAGAGCCATCAGGCCCGGCCGCCGCGGCATGGGCGCAATCCGCGTCGAGTGCCCAGTCGCGGCGGCGGTGGCCGCCCTTAAGGCGACCAAGGGACGGCTGCTCGTGGGCTTCAGCTCGGCTGTGGTCCGGCTGCTTGAGGACAAGCCTGCGCGGTGCTTCAAGTGCTTCGCGCCGGGCCACACCCGATCTACGTGTCCCTCCAAGTTCGACTGGGGAGAGTCTTGCTTCCAGTGCGGACAGGAGGGACACAGGAGTGCCACTTGCAGCGTCGCCACGCCACACTGCCCGGCGTGTGCTGTCAGCGGCCGCCCCGCGGGGCACAGGATGGGGGGCAGGAGTTGCCAGCCTCCCGCGAGGAAGGGCATAGTGCCGGCGCAGGTTCGCCCTGTCGCCGCCACCGCCGCTGTCGCCGCCGCTGTTACTCCAGCTCCAGCGGCGGTGGCTGAGGAGGGGGGTGCGATGTCGGAATAATGGTTTCCTATCACCGCACCCTCCAGGCGAACATCAATCACTGCAGAGCGGCCCAGGACCTGCTGGTGCAGGCCATGGCTGAGTGGTTGGTGAACGTAGCGGTGGTCGCCGAGCCCTACTCGATCCCCGGCAGTTGGCTGAGTGACGAGGACGGCTTGGAGGCACTAGCGGCGCGGTCCTCCACAGACTCCCCTCCCCTCTCGCTATTAGAGAGGGGACCGGGATACGTGGCCGCCGCGTGGGGAGAGATAGCCCTCGTGGGCGACTTCCGACTCCTCCCAGGTGGAAGCCAGCAGGCGACGGGTGCGGGGGCACCCTCGCCTGTATTGCACAAGCTTCCACCAGTGCCGGACGGGAATGGCCAGGTGTTCCCGGTCATTCCCGTAGCCCCCCAGCCGGGGGGATCATGCGGGGCCCGCCAGTTAGGCGGGCATGCGCCGGGGGGGTTGTGGACGCAAAGGCTAAGCCGGATTCCCATGACCCCCCCATCAAGGCGATGAGGGAACACCGCTGAGTTTTAGTGGGTATACTGCCACCCTGGCAGGGAGTCCCACATACTCCGTGTCGTCCCCCGACGAGCGGAGATGCGTAATGTCATTTCTCAGCGACAAAAAAAAAAAAAAAAAAAAAAAAAAGGTTAGGTTAGGTTAGGTTAGGTCCGGGGGTCCCCCCACAGCGCATACGTCCACGTCGTGATCCCCGGGCAACGCCGTGTCTGACCACCGTAACGGAGTGGCAGACCGGCGGCTAAAGTGCGCTGTGACTTGCAGCCAACACGCGGACGACTGCAAGTACGAGTATGCCGAAAAAGCAAAGACGAGACGCCTCCGGGCGCTTTTTAACCGATTGTTCCTCCGGGGACGACACAAACGGCCCTTCTCAGGGCCAACACAGTGGCCCTTCCCAGGGCCAATCCACCGGCCCTTCTAAGGGCCACGTCGAAGCTGGCCGCGCACCATCCGTGGCCAGTTTATCCAGTTTGCAGGCGGAGTTTTCGGACTCCGGCGAGTCCGCCATGGACACGTCGGCGGCCGAAAACGACCGCCTCCAGCGGAAGCGGGCCTACCTGAGGCTCGGGTCCGGAGGCTCCTCGGGGTCTGTGGGCAAGACGGGGAAGAGGCCGAAGTCGAAAAAGGCCTCGACTCCTGCTCCGACTCCTGCCTCGAGTCCGACCCACGACGTGGGTCTGGTGGACGCCGAGCGTCAGTTAGGCCTGGCAAGGAGGGAGCAGCTGCAGCAGGACCTTGAGGAGAAGGTCGCTGCCAGGGAGCAGCAGGCGCGGTCCGCCAGGTCGAGGGCTGGCTATGGCACATCCAATGTGCTGTACGCCGACCACTCCCTGGCGGAGCTGGAGCGCATGGCACTCCAGGACAAGGAGGAGGTACTGGAGGTCGCCTCCAAGTCTTCGAACCTGAAGGGGACCTTCCAGAAGGCCCTCAAATGCCGGGCCGTGAGCTTGCACGGCATTGTCACCGAGCTGGTGCAGCGCACGGCCACAGAGGAGACGCGGCAGCTGCAGGCGAGGGTGGATCGCCTGCAGCTGGAGGTCAGCCAGCTGCACCAGAAGCTGGCTGAGGCCACGGCCCGGCAAGCCCAACCTGCTCCTGCGCCTGCCCCTGGTCCGGCAGAGGGAGGCTCCTCCCCTCCTGGCAACCTCGTGGAAATAATCCGCGGGGTTGTCATGGAGGAGAGGGCCTTCATCAGGGGCTGCTTCGCCGGTATTGAGGACCGGCTCCCGCCGGAAAAGCGGCTCCGCCCGCCGCTAGCGGCGGATAAGAGTCCGCCACCGACGGAGCCAGCGCCTGTACCTGCGCAGCCTGCGGGAGACCCGAAACCGGGTGCGCAGACCCAGGCCTCCAAGGGCAAGGGGAAGGGAAAGGGGAAGGGCAAGAGGAGCACGGTGGCTCCTCAAACCCCCACCACAAGCGCGGAGGGAGCGTCTGCCTCTCCGGCAGCCCCCCAGAACACGCAGCGGGAGGACGCCATGCTCCCTTCCACCACCCCGTCCAACCAGGCGTGGACGGAAGTGGTCAGGGGGGGAAAGGCCAAAAAGTCCAAGCCCGCTGCGACTGCTTCGGCAGCCCAGAAGGCTTCGGCGGGCGGGAGGAAGTTGGTCCCTCCCAAAACTGCGGCGGTCGTGGTGACCATCACCCCGGAGGCCGCAGAGCGGGGCGAAACGTACGAGTCCGTCCTAAGACGGGCTCGTGCTAACGCGGATCCCTCTCGGCTGGGGATCGGCAATATCACGTGCCGCCGCACCCAGGCCGGAGCCCGAATTTTTGAGTTCGGGGGGGAGCAGCGCGGCGCAAACGCGGACCTCTTTGCAACAAAGTTGCAAGAGGCCATCGCGGATGTGGCGACGGTCGCCAGACCCGTCAAGACCGCATCCTTGGAGGTGATCGATATGGACGACTCGGTCACCAAAGAGGATGTGGTGGCGGCCGTTGCTGCTGCGGGAGGTTGCAGCGCTAGCGCCGTGAAGGGGGGAGCCATCAGGCCCGGCCGCCGCGGCATGGGCGCAATCCGCGTCGAGTGCCCAGTTGCCGCAGCGGTGGCCGCCCTAAAGGCGACTAAGGGACGGCTGCTCGTGGGCTTCAGCTCGGCTGTGGTCCGGCCGCTTGAGGACAAGCCTGCGCGGTGCTTCAAGTGCTTCGCGCCGGGCCACACCCGATCTACGTGTCCCTCCAAGTCCGACTGGGGAGAGTCTTGCTTCCAGTGCGGACAGGAGGGACACAGGAGTGCCACTTGCAGCGTCACCACGCCACACTGCCCAGCGTGTGCTGCCAGCGGCCGCCCCGCGGGGCACAGGATGGGGGGCAGGAGTTGCCAGCCTCCCGCGAGGAAGGGCATAGTGCCGGCGCAGGTTCGCCCTGTCGCCGCCACCACCGCTGTCGCCGCTGCTGTTACTCCAGCTCAAGCGGCGGTGGCTGAGGAGGGGGGTGCGATGTCGGAATAATGGTTTCCTATCACCGCATCCTCCAAGCGAACACCAATCACTGCAGAGCGGCCCAGGATCTGCTGGTGCAGGCCATGGCTGAGTGGTTGGTGAACGTAGCGGTGGTCGCCGAGCCCTACTCGATCCCCGGCAGTTGGCTGGGTGACGAGGACGGCTTGGTGGCACTAGCGGCGCGGTCCTCCACAGACTCCCCTCCCCTCTCGCTATTAGAGAGGGGACCGGGATACGTGGCCACCGCGTGGGGAGAGATAGCCCTCGTGGGCGTCTATTTCTCCCCAAACCGCCCTCTCCGGGACTTCGAGAACTATCTCGGAGCCCTGGCCGCCGTGGTCGGCAGGGCGGCGCCGCGTCAGGTCTCCGTATTGGGAGACCTGAATGCCAAGTCGGTGACCTGGGGCAACCCGGCCACCGACCATCGCGGGCGGGCAGTGGAGCAGTGGGCAGCCTCCTCTGGGCTCTCCCTCCTCAACAGAGGGAACGTCCAGACATGCGTGCGGCGACAGGGTGGCTCGATAGTGGACGTCACTTTTGCCACCCCTGCGCTGGCCGCGCGCGTGCTGAACTGGCGGGTGGATTTGGTGGAGACCATGTCGGACCACCGCTACGTGCGGTTCGACATCTCCACCGGTGGCCCCGGAGGGACGCGGCCCCTCTCGGGGCGGTCAGCGTTCCCACGGTGGGCTCTCACCCGCCTGGACAGGGAGGCGGCGGCGGAGGCGGCGTTTATCCAGGACTGGCTTTCGCCGCCTTCCGCCGGCTTGGACGTAGACATCGCGGCGGGACACCTGAGGGAGTCTCTGACCGAGGTGTGCAATTCCAGCATGCCTCGGTCCGGCCGACCGCTGCCCAATAGGGCGGTGTACTGGTGGTCGGCCGAGCTGGAGAGGCTTCGAGCGGGGTGCGTGGTGGCCAGAAGGGCCTACGCGCGTAGCCGGCGGCGGCGTCAACGAGACCTCGCCCACGAGGACCACCTCTATGAGGTGTACATAGAGGCAAAACGGGTCCTCGAGCGGGCCATCGCCGACGCCAGGGACTCGGCGAGAGCGGAGATGCTGGAGGGTCTCGACAGAGATCCCTACGGGAGGCCATACAAGGCGGCGCGAAACAAGCTGCGCCCCTTTGGTCCCCCGGTGGCCGAGACCCTGGAGCCCTCATTCCTGGATGGGGTGGTTCAGTCTCTGTTCCCGTGCAGGGACAACTTCACCCCACCAGTGATGGACCCTCCGCGGGGGATAGCTCCGCCAGCCGAGGAGGAAGAGGAGGCCCCTCCTGTCACGGAGTCGGAACTCAGCGCGGCGATTGTGCATATCCGCGCCAAGAAGACGGCTCCGGGCCCCGACGGTGTCCCGGCGAGAGTGGTGGCAATTGCCGCCACTCAAATGGAGGAGCGGTTTCGGGACCTCTTTAGCGCATGTCTTGCGTCTGGGAGGTTCCCGAAACCGTGGAAGGAGGGACAGCTGTGCCTCCTTCGCAAGGAAGGCCGCCCCGCAGAATCGCCCTCGGCATACCGACCCATCGTCCTGCTCGATGAGGTCGGCAAAATGTTCGAGGGGATAATCGCTGCCCGCTTAAAGAGCCACCTGCGGAATGTGGGGCCGGACTTGTCGGACGCTCAGTTCGGTTTTCGGGCTGAGCGTTCCACAGTGGACGCGCTGGCCCGCCTTAAGGGCCAGGTGAAGGATGCGATGGAGGCGGGGGACGGATTGTTGGCGGTGTCATTCGACATAGCCAACGCCTTCAACTCTGTTCCCCACAGCACCATCCTAGAGGCACTCCGATTCCACGGGGTGCCTCTATACATGCGGCGTCTACTGGCCAGCTACCTGGAGGATCGGGCGATCGTCCTCGTGAACAGGGCTGGCCAAGTCCGGCGGTACGCAGTCGAGGCCGGCGTTCCACAGGGGTCGGTAGTGGGACCTCTCCTCTGGAACGTTGGCTACGATTGGCTCTTGCGGGGAACTCTCCTCCGAGGCACGAGTGTCATCTGCTACGCGGATGACACTCTCCTCACGGCCCGGGGGGAGAGTTTCAGGGAGGCGGCCAACTTGGCCTCGGCAGGCGGATCCTTGGTCGCAGGGAGGATCCGCCGCCTAGGATTGACGGTGGCGCTGCACAAGACCGAGGCCGTGTTCTTCCACGGGCCTCGGCAGCGCCAACCACCAGACGCCCACATCTTCGTGGAGGGCGTCCGAATCGAGGTGAAGGCCCAGATGAAATATCTGGGCCTTGTACTCGACAGCAGGTGGCGTTTCGGCCCGCATTTTAGCGGGCTGTCGACGCGCCTGCTGAAGACTGCGGGCGCCCTCTCGTGGCTGCTCCCCAACCTGGGGGGGCCCCGCGCGCGATGCCGGCAGCTCTACGCCGGCATCTTGAGGAGTATGGCCCTTTACGGGGCCCCTATCTGGGAGGACTCCCTCCGCAGGAGGGAGAACGCCGCCGCATTGCGGGCCCCCCAAAGGGCCATAGCCCAGCGGGTGGCGAGGGCCTACCGCACGGTCGGCTTCTCGGCGGCATGCGCTCTGGCCGGCACCCCGCCTTGGGAACTCGAGGCGTGGGTGCTCGCCAGAGTGTATGAATGGACGGCGGGGCGGAGGGCGAGAGGAGAACGCCCCGCCCCCGAAGAGCGGGAGGCCGTCCGGCGGGAGGCGAAGGACGCCATTGTCGTCCACTGGACGCGGGACCTCGCCGCCGCAGCCTTCGGCCGCCGTACCCTAGACGCGATTGGGCCGGTCCTGCGAGACTGGCTCGAGCGGTCGCACGGGTTCGTCTCCTTCCGTCTGGTGCAGGTGCTGTCCGGGCACGGTTGCTTTGGATCGTACCTGCACCGTATCGGGCGGGAGGAGACGCCGTCGTGTCACGGCTGTGGCGCGGCGGAGGACACGGCGCAGCACACTCTTGAGGTGTGCCCGTCGTGGTCCGAGCCGCGCCGCAGTCTCACCGCGGCGATCGGAACGGACCTCTCGCTCCCCGGCTTGGTCAATGCCATGCTTGGGGACGAGGGGTCCTGGGCGGCAGTCGTCTCCTTCTGCGAACACGTCATGTCCCAGAAGGAGGCGGCGGAGCGCGCGCGGGAGGAAGACCCTCTCGCGCCGCCGCTCCGAAGGCGGAGGAGGGGCCGAAGACGACGTCAGTATGACAGTCACCTCCGACTCCTCCCAGGTGGAAGCCAGCAGGCGACGGGTGCGGGGGCTCCGTCGCCTGTATTGCACAGGCTTCCACCAGTGCCGGACGGGAATGGCCAGGTGTTCCCGGCCATTCCCGTAGCCCCCCAGCCGGGGGGACATGCGGGGCCCGCCAGTTAGGCGGGCATGCGCCGGGGGGGTTGTGGACGCAAAGGCTGAGCCGGATTCCCATGACCCCTCCATCAAGGCGACGAGGGAACACCGCTGAGTTTTAGTGGGTATACTGCTACCTTGGCAGGGAGTCCCACATACTCCGTATCGTCCCCCGACGATCGGAGATGCGTAATGTCATTTCTCAGCGACAAAAAAAAAAAAAAAAAAAAAAAAAAGGTTTTTTTTTTTTTTTATATTAGATTTATTCGCTTTTTGTTTTGGTGATTTTTCATCATTTATTTGATTCTATATAAGTATGACAATATCTGCTATTTGATACAGAAATTGTTTTTTGGGAAGTTTTATTCGCGATGAAGATAATAATATTAATTAGAGATAAGTGATATATATTATCGTAAAATTTTTATCATAATTATATATATATATATATATATATATTTTTTTTTTTTTTTTTTTTTTTTTTTTTTTTTTTTTTTTTTTTTTTTTAAATAGTGTATATGTATTGTATTTATTATCTATGTGCCATTGTAATGCTTCAATTCGCTTAAAATTTTAGTGATGTATTTAGTGAACGCGAGTAGGACTTCTGGTTTGCGCGTTTGCACCTCGATGTCATATGCCGTGATACCAAATCTCTCAGAGATTGCCTCATACTGCATGCGATCCATGGCGAATCTGGGGCAATCCCTGAGGAGGTGGTCGAGGCTTTGTACCGTGTCGTCGTGGCAGGGACAGTTGTCGTTTGCAGTGATTTTGAAACGGTGTAGGTACTTTTTATGAAATCCGTGGCCTGTGAGGATTTGAGTTAGGTAAAAGTTTGGTTCGGTATGTTTTCGGAATTTGCGTATGTCTGTTATCGTTGGGAATATCGATTTGGTATGTTGTCCCTGCTCACTAGATGCATACCTGGCTTGCCACTTAGCCAAGTTAGCTTGCCTTAATTCGCGTTTGACATATGACATCGGGTATTTATTGTAGTCTGGAGTTTTGTGGAGTCGAGTGGCCAGTTTTGCTGCAGCATCTACAGCTTCGTTGCCGGCAACTCCACTGTGCCCTTTCACCCACTTGATGGATATAACGTTTGGTGGTGTATTTGCGCGTTCATGTGTGTGAGTGTAAATGGTTTTGTGTATTTGTGTGACAAGTGGGTGAGTGTTGCTTCGGTCTGTGATCGCCTGTATTGCAGACTGGGAGTCCGAGAAGATTGTGGTGTTTTTGTGTCCCTTTTTTTGTGCCCATTTGCTACCTTCCAGGATGGCGAATAGTTCGGCCTGGAAAACTGTGCAGGTATTGTGGAGTTTGAACTTTTTGGTGACAATCGCTCCTCCCGGATCGTAGCAAACGAAAGCCGCTCCGACGGCACCATCGTCCTGTTTGCTGCCGTCGGTGTAAATGTGGTGCTGCGGTTGGGCAGCTTCAGCTTCAGCGTGTCTACGGGTGCTAGTGACTGCTCTAGGCAGTCTTACTGCCGGGTGTAGTAGCTCGCGTACGGGCGTGGGGCATTCAGGGGTGACGTCCGCTGGCAGAAGGTGGCTCGTGCCTGTGAGGCGAACAGTTTCGACGTGGTGGACTTCTTGGATTTTAAAATCGAGAGGCATAAGGTCTGCGAGTGCCAGGGCAGCAGTGGTCGAGACGGTCCGGAAGGCACGGATGGCCTTTAGTGCGAATCCTCGCTGGATGCTGGCGAGTTGCTTCTTTACGCACTTCCTGTTGACTATATGTCCCCATATACCAGCAGCGTACGTGACAATCGGTTCTATAGCGTGCAAATATATTGTGCGAGCGTTTTCCGGATGTGCGCCCCACGTGCATCTGATGTACATTCGTAATTTGTTAAATATGCGAGTGGCTTTGCCCAGCACATATTTAAGGTGGCTATTAAATCTAAGTTTTTCGTCTAGGATGACGCCAAGCAGTTTTATTTCTGGCACAAATGCCAAGTCGGTGCCGTCCATTTTTAGTTTCGCGGTTTTTGCTTTGGGTGTGAAGGCGATGACTTGGGTTTTTGCCGGGCCAAAGGTCAGTTTCACGCGTTTGCCCCATTCACTGATGTTAGCGAGAATGCTGTTGGCGAGTTGTTCCACTGCAACAGGTGTGTCTGCCGTAACCACCAGCAGGACGTCATCCGCGAAGGCTTGCATATGACAGCCCGATGGTAGTTGCATGTCCAGGAGTTCATCGAGGATCAGATTCCATAAGACCGGGCCACACGCGGATCCCTGAATGCAGCCCTTTGTCAAGGTTTTTTGGACTCGGACTCCCGCGTGGTCCAACGTGGCGGTTCTGTCCTGCACGTAGTTTCTGATTAGCCCATAGATGTTTTGCGGCGTTCCAATGTGTTTGAGGCGATGGAAAAGAGCGGGCCACCAAGCGTTATCAAACGCCGCCCTTATGTCTAGTGATATAGCTATGGCTAGTTTGTGGTTCTGTTTGGCGTGGTGTACGTGATTTAGAGCGGTATGGATGGCTTGGGTGGTGTTCCTTTGTTGTCGGAAGCCGTATTGTTGAGGGTTTAATTGATTTCCGACTTCAGCGTGGTGGGCTACCCTTTTGATGAAAAGTTTTTCCAAGAGCTTCCCGAATACTGGAATGAGGCCTATGGGGCGGAATGATTTTAGATCGGTTTGATCATCCTTTCCCGGTTTGGGAATGATCTTGACATAGGCCTCCTTCCAGATTCGGGGGAAATGGTGTAGGGCGAGGCATCTGTTCATAATGTCGGTTATCAATTGCGGGTAATGTGCGGTGAATTGAAGGCAGATATCGGATGTGAGGTTGTCGAGGCCGGGGGCTTTACTGGGACTTATCTGTTTAAGTTGCTCGAGAACCTCTTCTTCTGTGAACGGATGGTCGTCTATTGTGTTGGTCGTAGGGCTATGGTATTGATGTCGAAGTTGTGCTTGTATTGGCATATGGTCGCAGGTGTGGTCAGGATAGAAGTGATTTAGAAGGGCAGTGGCTGTCTCCTCTCCATCGGCGGTAAACTTGTCTCCTACTTTGAGAGTGATGGGTGGTCTTCTGGGCGCAGTCTCTTTCAGAAGTCGGTTGGTCAGCGACCAGACGTTCTCTTTCTGCTGAAGTTCACAGAACTTTCGAAAGTTTTTCGTGGACTCCTTTTTGAGTTCTTCCGAGTAGACCGCTTTCTTGTTTTGACTCTCTTCCAGAAGAGCTTCGAGAGGGAGCCTTCGCCGTTTCGCGGTGTGGATGCGTCTGTGGAGATTTATAATGTCTCTCTTTTGGGTTTCGAGGCTCTCAGTCCACCATGGAGCTTTGTGCCTATGGTTCTGACCTTTAATAGGCATGGTCTCACTGCAGCTATCGCGTATCAGATCAGTAATTTGGTGGACGAGGCACTCCAGCTGATCGACATCAAGGTTGGGAACATCCTTATCGAGCACGTCCGATAACGTCATTCTGCGCAGCACAGCATCTTTAAACTCTGCCCAGTCTGCTCCTTTGGTGTTAAATACGAAGGTTGAGTTGTTGTTGTTTCCTTTCGTTGTGGGTCTGCGGGTAGCGATGCTAAAATCGATGGCGTTGTGCTGCGATGACGTGCAACAGTCTAGGTTGACCCTCCAATCGCGTACTAGGTCGTACATTGAGGCAGATGCAAGCGTCACATCAATGATAGACGACCGGTCGCGCCCGTGCGTTACTGTTTCGAAAGTCGGGGTGGTTCCGTTGTTGCAGATGTACATGTCGTTGGCGTAGACGAGTTCCAGAAGGCTGATTCCTCTGGGGTTTGATTTTTCACTTCCCCACGCAGGGTGCCAGCCATTGAAGTCTCCCCCCAGTATGCACTTATGATGCGATGTGGTTTTGAGGAAGCAGTCTATTGCTTCAAGCGTGCAGGAAGTGTCGTCTCTTGGCTCTACGTAAGCTGAGGCGAGGTACAGTTTCTGGTGGTCGGTTTGTAATTGGATAACGCTTAGGTTGGCCGAAGACATTCCGGACTCCCCCAACACCACACCACATCCAGGTTTGACGAGGATGCATGCCTTTACATTGCATCCGTTAGAGAATTGAAAAATATCGATACCGGAAATAGGTTTTACCTCCTTGCCAGATCCTATGTAAGGTTCGGACAAGAAGGCAATGTCGTAGTGGCCATTATAAAAATATGTAAGGAATTCGTGGAAACTGTTTTTCGAGCGATCAATGTTACACTGTACTACTTTGATGAGGGACTTATACATAATCGGTGCGGCTGATGATTTTAATTTTAAGTGATTTCACTCTGGGGCAATTTTGTGAGGTGGCCATGTGCCCAACGTCGTAGTTGGTGCTGAATTTAGAGTTGTGCAAGTGACAATTGATACATTTGGGCGTGCCTTTTTTCTCCCGAATCGGGCAGCTTTCAATGGTGTGGCCTTCTTCGGAGCAGTAGGCGCAAGGGGATTGATTCGCAGTGCATTTGGTTCGCATGTGCCCAAACTGTAGGCACTTTTTGCATTGGATGAACGGCGAGAAGTCTTCTGAATGGACGCGTTGGTGGTCGACGCAAACTCTTCCCATGTCGACTATCTTGCGCCATAGGATGGGGTGAGCAATTAGGATGGCGTTGTATAGGTTTGGGTTTCTGTTATTTCTTTTGAAGGCGAGTCGCAGGTCGTCATTCTTCTCAAAGAGAGGCGATAGCTCTTCGTTCTGGCCGCGAATGATGTCGATTAGCTCTTCCGAGGGCGTGTCTATTGAGATTCCCTTGAGGATGAGCATGGGTCGCAGTTTCCTTGCCGGTTCCGCGGTAAGCTGGGTGGAAGTTTCCAATTTCTTAAGGGTCTCGTCGCGCTGTTTCTCCGTTTCGAACTCAACTCTTAGTTTGTTATTGGACACAGACTGGATTTTTGAAGGCGCATAGGTGGTGGTGCGGAAATTGACGCTGTTCCGAAAAGACTCCACGACTTCCTGGCGCGTTTGTGTTTCGCATTTAGCCGAGACGATAAGGGCGGGTCTGTTAGGTGGTGTGTCCTTGATTGGACGACTAAATGCAGGTGCGCTAGCAGCCTGTGCGTAAGTCGGTGACGCTGGTGGACTCGTGATAGTAGTGAGGTGCTTGGTCAACTCCTCTCGCACGCAAGTCGCAATCTCCTTTCGGAGTGCCCCATTATCATCGTCGCCTCTGACGAGGTTTTTCATGGCTTGGACTTCTGTCTTTAGACTCGTGATGATTTCGTTTTTGAGGTCACCGATGTAAGATGGGGGTTGGCCTTCCTGGCCGAGTTCATTTTGAGAAGAACGAGCGAAGTTAGGGAGCTTTGATATCGCTATGCGTATTTCATCCGACGCCAGAGCGATGGTCTTTTTATTGGTGGTCGTGACACTTTTGTTTTCGTTTACGCTGGTTTTAATACATTCAGCAAGTTTGCATATGACGGCGATGCATGATTCTATGCTGGTGGCCTCTGAGGAGTCTGCGGGGAGGGGAGGAACTTTGATCGGGGGTGGGGGGATGACCGAGCGAGGCGGAGTATGAACTAATGCCATTTTCCATTAGCTTTTTTTAATTATATCGAAAAAAATGGGTCTATAGTGGCTTAGGGGTGGGTGTTTTGATGGTGCTTGACAGCTGTCAGTTTCAAAAGATACAGGGAACGCTAAAATGGAATAAAAATATTTTCGTAAAAATCCCCAAGTTTATCTACCCGTCTCTATAGGGCGGGTAGGAGGGCAAATTTTTGGATTTTTTGAGCTAGACAGGCGTGAGTGGTGTCAAAACACGCGTCTGCGCGCGGGCTGATCAACTATCGACTGAGGTTGAGGTTGAGGTTGAGGTTGAGGTTGGAGTCTCAAGGTGTTACGGGGGTCTCGTTACAGGCGGGGGGAGGGGGGGGGGGAAGATGTAATAAGGCTCGAGGCGCGATATAATCGTGCGCGATTTTATCGTTCAAGCTGTTTGAGGATATACTGTAAAATTTAATTATGTACCTACTTGGTAAAAATTTTTTGGGGTCAATAATGGGGGGGTCAAAAAGGGGGGTTTAGGGGTCTTATGTCAATGTATGTACAAGATGAGAGGGGGGTTATAGGGGGGGGGAAAATTTTATCAAAATTTGGATATTCCCAGCCGTTTCCGAGATAATGGGGGGGGAAGCTAATTTTAGGGTAAGGTATGGAAGGGGGTACAAAATGTTAGAACTGGGTTACAAAATTTTATGTGCAAAGAGCAAAGAGAAAAAATATGGTTCAAGAGAGTGAAGGCCGATGGGGGGGGGGTATATGAAATAAATAAATGAATAAATAAAATACAATTTATTATAAAATAAGAAGGAGGGTTCGTAGGAGGTTGGTCAGGGAAGTGCTGCAGTATATCTATGCAGATTTCTTTAACGGATTGTCAACCTTATCGCTAGAGGATAAGGTTCAAAATTGGATGGGAAAATTTTGGTGGCGTTTAAATCGAGTTATCTCGCTCTGTTCTCGCGATACGAGTGTTTCCAATATTTATGAGTCCCAGGTTCGAGTCCCGGTTGGTGAAAATATTTTTAAAAAGAAAAAAGGAAAAATTTTTTATTAGATAATATTAAAAATGTAAGTTGGTCCAAGTTTAAATATCTATTTAGAGGTATCATGAATTAACAAACATAAAACTGGAGTAAGATCAAATATATGGGTAAATTGTGGGGAAAATACACAGAAATGGGGAGAATCCTTAAAACTACGTAAAGTTACCCCAAAATTT
Organism: Luperina nickerlii; assembly: GCA_963855955.1. NCBI lineage: Eukaryota > Metazoa > Arthropoda > Insecta > Lepidoptera > Noctuidae > Luperina > Luperina nickerlii. The sequence continues at coordinate 21,794,569 of OY979680.1, forward strand.
TTTCAAAAAAGTCGTAGAGGGATGGAATAAAGTTCCATGGGTAGCCCCTTAGGAGAAAACTAATAGTTTTTTGTTATTTTCCCCCTACGACTTCTCGTCTGGAAGTTATAGCCTGTATCCTTCAACTTTTAAATAAGTTGAAGTCGGGGAAAATTCCCTCGATCTGGGAGAGGCTATAACTTTCAAACTAATAGCTATATTTCTAAAAAGATTTTACAATTATATTACTATTTACTAGAGGCTACTGTTACAATATTAAGAAATATATAAAAACTAAAATTTTGCTATTTTTCCTGATATATTTTGCCAACAATAACAGCTTACTTGCGGCCGGAAATTATTTCGTGGTCGCGTAAATTTCTAATAATTTCTAAAATATAAGTCCAAAAATTTTTCTTTTTGCTGATATGTTTTCAGGGACGTCCAAGCTGTCTTCCCCAGGAGTTTCAGCCTGGGTCGTCGCTGAAGATTTTGATTTTTCGTGGTCGGAAAGTATTTTCAACGTTTTCGCGACCGCACGTTAAGTTGGAACATGAATAAAATGGTTTTCCTTAACGGAAAATTTAAATTGAAGATACCTCCAGGGTCTCCTCCTCTTCCTCCTTCCCGGTGAGTAATCAGCGATGCTGGATTTTGTACAGGGATAACTTTGTGGCCCTAAATAGGGACCTCACCTCGTGGCTGGTTGTTTTCCTCTGTAATTCCGCGCGGCGGGGCGGAAAAAATCTGGATTTCCTTTTGATTTGAAGGTCTTCAGGTGGGCGACCTGATGGTAATTTAAAATTACACTGTCACCGCTTTACTTTTGAAGATATTACACTTTTTAGTTTTTGTGTTCCAGAATTTACAGTTTTTCGTTAATAACTTTCACCAGCTTTCACTTATCACAATACTTTTTACACCACCGTGACCGCCTTGCGATTCCGCGTGTTTTGATGTATGACACTTGTACTTTTAAGCACTTTTTACTATTTTTCGCGTTTTTAACTTGCGGAGCGCGGTTTTTCCGTGGCGTTCGGGGCGGCGGTTGGAGCCAGACTGGTTAGGTTAGGTTAGGTTTGGTTAGGTTAGGTTAGGTTAGGTTAGGTTAGGTTAGGTTAGGTTAGGTTAGGTTAGGTTAGGTTAGGTTAGGTTAGGTTAGGTTAGGTTAGGTTAGGTTAGGTTTTTTTTTTTTTTTTTTTTTTTTTTTTTTTTTTTTTTTTTTTTTTTTTTTTTTGCTTTTCCCCGTTCATGGACACAACGGGACCTTGTTAAACTATTTTTCTCATTCATACCAGTTCTCGCTTATATTCCTCTCGCACTTTTATGCTACATACTATATCTTTCTTTCACACATCCTTTCATTCTTAGCCGGGTGGGACTCCCGCTATAGTATCTACTCTAAATTTTGTTGTCTTTATTTAGGGATATTCAAGTACTCAGTTTTCTTTTATTGACCTTGGCACAGATTTTACATTCTTATTTTTCTTAGATCTATTTCTTAATTAACCATATATATTTCTAAATGCTACTTTTATTTATTTCTAACAACAAAGAACTTATAAACTATTGGTTATTTGTATCTTTTGGAGACATTATTTCTTATTTCAATATATTATATTTATACATTTACTTCTTAATCTTATACTAATCTAGCATATCTGGCTTATTTTCTAATATTCTTAGTGTAACATGTCTTAATCTTATTGTATGTATATAATACGAAACTATTCTTACTATTAAGTTCTCTCAAGTTTTTGCACAATGTAAGTTTCAATTTCTGTATTTAATATCGATTTATAATTATATTTTGGACCAACTTAAATTGTGACTTGATGTTCGGTTCTTTAATTGTATATCAAGTACCCGTATATATATTTGCTCTGTATGTTGCTATTATGTACTGTATGTAATGTTTTACTATTCTGCTTGACATACTGGGTGATTTGCGGCAATAATATATATATATATACTCAGATTATATATATTTATTGTCTTTTCTTAATCTGGTTTTTACTATTCTTATTATTTTGTGGTCGTATGAGGTTCGTGTCTGGTGATGCGTGTGTTTTTGATATAATTGTATATATTCATTATATATTATATATATCTGTGTTTGTTGTGTTCCTGTGTGTGTTCCTGTGTGTATTCCTGTGTGTGTTCCTGTGTGTGTTCCTGTGTGTGTTGCGTGTGGTACGTATATCCTAGAGAGCTGTTCAGGCGTATGCCGTTGTCGTCCGGGCCAGGTAATCCCATTTCTTGCGGACCGGGCACTCCACGCTGAACGCGTTGTGGCCGCTCGTCTGCAGCTTCGAGTGCAGACAGTTGCAGCACTGCGGTTCGTTACCCGCGAGAAATTCCACGCATTTCTCGCGCAGATGCGGTCCTCCACAGTGGCTGCATCTGTCCACACCTTCCGTGCAAAATTTACGGCCATGCCCGAACGCCAAGCATTTGGTGCATTGGATGAGCGGCGACTGGTCCTCCACCCTGACCCTTTGCAGGTCAAGGTAAAGAGCCCCAGCCTCCGTCATCCTCTGCCACACTTTGGGCCTGACCTGGACGACCACGTGCGCGGTCTTGGGGTTTCTGGTCCTTTTCTTATATTTTATGGACATTTCTTTTTGTTCTTGTTCCAGGTCCCTAAATATACCCTCGTTCTGGGAGTAGAGCGCCTTTACTATCTCGTCGTCCCCGCTGTCCAAAAAGACATCTTTCAGGACGACGAGCGGGTTTTTATTCTTCATCGGCGCTACTATTAACCCTTTCCCTCGGCTTTCAATCCTCTCTTTCACTCTTTTAAATTCCTCTTCCGTGTCGCACCCCAGTATGACTGTCTGGTTCTTGGCTTTGCGGACCTTGTTTATCTTCAGGCCAGTTTCCCTGGCATCGACCGCCTCCTTCACCCTGGCGAGCACCTCGTCAGCAGTCTCCTGACTGCCTTCAAAGGTGACCGCCATCGAGTGAAGTGCCGGTCGATGCCCGGGTTTGGCCGCCGTAACGTCGGCGTATGTCCGTGGGCCAGTTTGTTGTTCGCATGCTACTTCCCTGATGATCTCTTTTATACTCTCGGTTCTGGTGACGACCTCACCGACAGTGTCATTGATTCGACCTTCGAGGGTAGCTGCGGCATGACCGACGATCCTCACCCCTTCCGTAGTATGGGCTATGTCCGCTCGCACTACGTCAACCTTGTCGCTAACCTCTTCAATCTTGTCAATGACCCTGTCGAGGATGTCGGAACCGCCCTCGTCGTATTGCTCGGTTATGACTTTAAAACCTTTTGTCATATTTTCTTCGAGATCATTGAGCCGTGCGTGTATGTTGATCTCCACCTTTTCTAGCCTTTCCAATATTTTCTCCGATGATTCGGGTGACTTAGGCGTGGTGTTGGTCTTTGTAGGCGGAGCTGTTATGGGCGCAGTTTCCAGGGCCTTCATCCGTTTGCTCAGTTCGAAGGTTAGGTTAGGTTAGGTTAGGTTAGGTTAGGTTAGGTTAGGTTAGGTTAGGTTAGGTTAGGTTAGGTTAGGTTAGGTTAGGTTAGGTTAGGTTAGGTTAGGTTAGGTTAGGTTAGGTTAGGTTAGGTTAGGTTAGGTTAGGTTAGGTTAGGTTAGGTTAGGTTAGGTTAGGTTAGGTTAGGTTAGGTTAGGTTAGGTTAGGTTAGGTTAGGTTAGGTTAGGTTAGGTTAGGTTAGGTTAGGTTAGGTTAGGTTAGGTTAGGTTAGGTTAGGTTAGGTTAGGTTAGGTTAGGTTAGGTTAGGTTAGGTTAGGTTAGGTTAGGTTAGGTTAGGTTAGGTTAGGTTAGGTTAGGTTAGGTTAGGTTAGGTTAGGTTAGGTTAGGTTAGGTTAGGTTAGGTTAGGTTAGGTTAGGTTAGGTTAGGTTAGGTTAGGTTAGGTTAGGTTAGGTTAGGTTAGGTTAGGTTAGGTTAGGTTAGGTTAGGTTAGGTTAGGTTAGGTTAGGTTAGGTTAGGTTAGGTTAGGTTAGGTTAGGTTAGGTTAGGTTAGGTTAGGTTAGGTTAGGTTAGGTTAGGTTAGGTTAGGTTAGGTTAGGTTAGGTTAGGTTAGGTTTTTTTTTTTTTTTTTTTTTTTTTTTAATATTCACCCGTCATCACAGGGCGTTGCGTGTGTTACCTCTGACATGATCAGAGACCGTTTTTTCTGGGGGGTTATTTATTTATTTATTTATTTTAATCTATCATTTTGGTACATTACTACTTTTCCAACAGTTGTCTTATATCACTACACTTGACACTTACTGGTTTCAAAGCAAAATTTTTACACTAGTTCCTTATTATCTACTTATTTATCTTATGCTATATATATACTAAACAATATATAGACAACATAACTTATTTTATTTAACATTTTATTTAATTAAGTACTTTTATTTAACAATTTTATCCTAATTGCATGAATACTATGCACTTAACTTATTTTTATATTCAGTTTACTTATTTTATGTTTATAATACATAATTTATCAAATATATATTAAACATAACTTATTTACCTATTTCTGTTTACTGCTGACTTGACTATTTCCACACAGTATTCTAAAATTTTTTGTCGTGATTGATTGTTTGCTACTATTATATGTAAGTTTTCGGGTTTTATGCAACAGTCGAGTTCCTGTTCCGTCTCAAATCTAAACCTAGCATAGACCGGACAGCTGAACAGGAGGTGTGGGACAGACTCGGCAACCCCCGGCTCACAAATGCACGATGGGTCCTCCTTACACTTGAACCGGTGCAAATATTCTGAGAACCCACCGTGCCCCGTCATCGCCTGAGTCGTCAAGCCCGCCGGTTTAATTCTCCTCACCATTTTGAAGCCCTCCACGGCGTCTGGGAAGAACATCCTAGTGACAGCCGCCGTCTGTCCCGCTTGGTAGCGCACATTCCATTCGTCGAGAGACCGCAGTCGAATGTGTCTCTTGACGAATGAAACTGGGCAACCGTCGTAGTCGGGTTTTTTCCTGGAATGCAGTGCAGCCTCCTTTGCCAGTTGGTCCGCGCGCTCATTACCCTCCAGTCCTGCATGTGCTTTAATCCAGAACAAGGAAATTTCCTTGTTCTGGAGTCTGCTGTCTTGAATGTTGGCTCTAGTTTCGACTGCCAGGGGGTGGAGGGAATAAGGGTTTACGACCGTTTCCAGAGCAGAGCGTGAGTCACTGAGAATAGCGAAACTAGCCTCGCCTCTTCGCAGAATGATTTTTGTTGCGTGACATATGGCCAGGAGTTCCGCCTGGTAGACGGTGCAGTACGATGGCAGCTTAAGTTTGAGGGTTTTGGTCTCGGTTTCATTGCTCCAAAGAGACAATGCTGCTCCGACTTTACCCTCAATCCTGCTGCCATCGGTGTAAATCAAGACTGCTTGGTGCACTTGGGAGTTCAAATTCTCCTGGTCTACCAGACTTACGAACTCAAGGCGCATATGTTTTGCCGGATGCTGGGTTTCGGCGAAAGGCAGTCTACGCTCTACCTCTCTGTCTGCTAGTGCTGGCTGGGGTACTCCCCTTTTAGCCTCATACAACGATGCGGCTTCCCGGATCCGGATATCAAGAGGCAGTATCCCAGCCAGCATCAGCGCCGAGTTCAGTGAGACGGTTCTGTACGCTCCACACAGCTTCTGCGCAAAGCCCCTCTGCACTGCATTCAGTTGCTTTATAATCCCGATCTTGTTTGCTGCTTTAGCCCAGGCGCCGGCTGCATAGGTAACGATGGGCTCCACCGTGGCCATGTAGATTATCCTGATTATTTCAGGGTGGAGGCCCCAACTGATCCTGGCGGCTCGTGAAAGCTGTTTGTAAATGTTTAACGCCTTCTTGCATGTGTTGGCCACGTGGCTGTTAAACGTCAGCTTGTTGTCAATGGTGAGCCCCAGGATCTTCATCTCGCTAGACAGACCAATGCCGATCCCGCCCATGCTCAGTCGTGGGGTGTCAAATTTTAACTTTTTGGTGAGCACCATTGCGTGGGTCTTGTGTGGCGCGAATTTCAATTTGTTTTTGTCACCCCACGCCTGCACATACGCGAGTGCGGCATTGGCCCTTCTTTCCACCTCTAGCGCTGTATCGGCTGCAAAAATCAACACCACGTCATCCGCGAAAGCCTGGCAATAGTCTCCCCGGCTTTCGAGTCCCTTGAGGAGTGGATCAAGGAGAAGATTCCAGAGAATCGGCCCACTAATCGATCCCTGCACACATCCCTTTTGAGTGTCCTTTATGTATTCTTCTCCGGCGTACCTCACTCGGACCTTACGGTTCTGTAGGTAGCTGTCCATGAGTCGTCGGAGATTGACCGGACACTCTTCTTCAGCAAGTCTAATCCTGATTGCGGGCCACCAGGCGCTATCGAAGGCTCCCTCTATGTCTAATGATATTACGGTTACCAGTTTCTTATCATTGATTTTTCCGTTTATATGTTGTATCATATCATAGAGGGAGTCCTCGATGCTTTTCTGGGGTATGAAGCCGTATTGTCGAGGGCTTAATCTCGGGAGCAGGTGCCATTTTAATCTCCCGACTATCATTTTCTCTAGAATCTTCCCCATGACCGGTAACAGGCCGATGGGCCTGTAGGACTTTGGGTTTGTGTAATCGTCCTTACCAGGCTTTCGCAGGACCACCACCGTTGCCTCTTTCCAAGGAGTTGGGAAGTGGCCGAGTTCCTGGCACTTGTTCATGAGCGCCAGGTTAAGTTCCAAATTTTTGGAGACAACCTGGCTGCAAATGTCTGCGGTAAGTCCATCTATTCCCGGAGCCTTTTTTGGATTAAAACTCTCCGTCGCGGCCCGGAGTTCTTCAACCGTAAATGCTGGGTCATGTGTCTCACCATGCACCCAGTTATTTGCGTTTGCTGCAAGGACTCTGGTCTGCCGGTGGTCTGGGCCATCATCACATTCAAGGTCCTCCGGGAAAAATGTATGCGCCAAAGTGCTGGCTGACTCTTTTTGGTCCAGCTGATGGCCATCCTTAACCAGTGGAACGTCTTCGTGGCGTTTGGCAGTATTTTTTATGACGCGGTATATACTGTCCCATAGGCTTTCCCTGTCCTGTCTACCACAGAAGTTCTTCCAGCTATCCACTTGTGCCCTTATCGCTGCTAACTCGTATGCCTCTTTTTGTTCCAGGTACTCGCTGACGACTTTCGACCTCCGGATTGGCGCTGCGCATCGGATCCTGCGCTTCCTAGTGGCGACTTTACTCTTCATCTCCTCGAGCTCTTCGGACCACCACGGTATGGTAAGTGTTTCATTTGTTTTCTTTTTTATTAATATCTCGTTACATGTTTTAGTAATCTGCTGTATATATTTTTCTGTAAATTCGTCTATTTCTTTATGTGTTTGGGTTTGGTCTATTTCTATTTTGTTTATGTTGTTATCATTCATTAGCTGGGTCAGTTTCTCATGAAATCGGTTCCAGTTAACTCTTTTTGTGCTGTAAATCCTAGTCGTCCTGTTTATTTTGATTCCTTTGGATTTTTGTAATTTTATTTTAAATACCATACCGTTGTGGTCCGAACTCGTCAGGTCTTCGACGACTCTCCAGTCGTCCACCAGGTCGAGCATATCCTCTGAGCAGGCCGTGACGTCAACATGACTAGTCAGTCTTCGTTCCCCTCTGATCGTGTCAAAAGTCGGTTTATCTCCGTCGTTCAGCACCTGCAAGGACATCTCCTCTAGTGTACCAGAGAAGACTTCACCCCTCAGATCAGTTTTGTCGCTCCCCCACCAGCTACTTTTGGCGTTGGCATCACCACCAATGATTAACCTCTGCGATCCCAGCTTTTCTCGGATCTTCTTGATTTGCTCCAGGTACGGTTCTATGGGTTGATCGGGCTCAAAATAGTACGATACCACGGTGATCTCCCAGGCCAACGTTCGGATTCTCACCACAACGATGTTATTTGTGGTGAGAATCGGGTACTGAATGATGTCAAAGTCGTGATTAAACACTGCAATGGCCGCTTTGACATTTCCTTCCCCTGGGCTGGTGTTCTGGAAGATCCTCACTCCTCTGTAGTTCTTCATACTATTTGAGCCTCCCACGTAGGGTTCCTGGAGCAGAGCTATGGCTGCTTTCCTGCGATCCGCTTCTATCATTAGTTCATTGGTGGCGAGCTGCTTCCTCTGCAGGTTAGCTTGTACTATTAGATGTGAAGCTTCGCTGGCGGGAGTGCCGTCACCGAGCGCTCCTCTGCCTGTGACCACCTTAGCAATACGCCGTTGTGGCCCTCGCCAGGGCGTCCCATTTCCTCCTTATCGGGCAGTCCTGACTGAACGCGTTGTGCTCAGTATTTGCCAATTTTGCATGCGTGCAATTGCAGCATGTTGGCACTGCACCCTCGAGCCAGTAAGGACAGTCCGACTTTTTGTGGGGACCGGCGCAATGGCTACATTTCTCGACCGTTTCTTTACAGAAACGCCTGCCATGGCCGTACCCCAGGCAAAGGGAACACTGGACAAGAGGAGATTGGTCCGCGACTCGGATACGCTGCAGATCGATCTGCACGGTCTCTGCGTCCATAATCCTGGTCCATATTTTGGGGGATACCCTTACGACGACATGGTTCATGAGAGGGTTTCTTGTTCTCTTCTTAAATCGGATCTCCACTCTATTGTCCTGTTTTTCAAGGTCTCTGAATATCCTCTCATTCTGATTTCTCAAAGCAAGAAGGATATCGTCGTCACTGTTGTACGTCAGGACGTCTTTGAGAATTAAGAGTGGGTCCTTGTTCCTAATATCGTCGACGTTAAGGTGATTACCCGCATTCTGGATTCTCTCCTTCAACACCCGCCTCTCTTCCTCGCTGCGGCACCCCACAATGACCTTTCTGTCTCTGGCCTTTCTAATTTTGTCAATGGTCACTCCCCCTTCCTTGGCGTTCACCGCATTCCGGATTTTGTGGAGCACCTCATCCCCGGTCTCTGTTTCGTCCTTGGAGGTGACCACCACAGAGTGCAGGGTGGCTTGCTCCGGGAGTCTTCCCTTACTACTACCAGCCACCACGCTTGCATAGGTGGCCCCCTCCAGGACTTTCTGATGGGACAGTATTGTGTCTCTGAGACTCTCCATCTTTTCGGTGTTTGCTGTGATGAGTTTGAGGTGCTCGTCCATCTTCTTTAACAATTCGTTTTCCACATGGCAATTTGCTGGGTGAGAGGAGAGTGGAGGGTGTAAAGGTTCCTCCACTTCCCTCCCCCCCCGCCCCTGGTTCTGAATTGTTTCTTTTCCCTTTCCAGTTTCTGACTCTTTCAGCAACTGATAGAGTCTTTCGACGGCCGCAATGACCCCTTCTTTTATTTCGTTCTTCGTATTTCTTGAGTTGCCGAGGTGGAGCTTTGCCTTACTCAGGCATGCCCTTCCCTCGGCAAGTCTGGTGGGGTAGATAGGTTTCGGGGGCGGACTTTCCAAGGCGTCCAATGATGGTGTTTGGATTTTTGCCCTGGAGGGGCCCGCCATCGGCGCCGCCACCTTTTTTGGTAAGGTCTTTGTCCTGGCCTCTATCTCGCCAATGCTTTGTCGGACCACAAAAGTTCTGTCTTGGGTTTCCGTCGAAGGACCCACTTTTTCCACTGATTCCTCGGTTTTCTTGGGGGAGGTTGAGGTGTTATTTTTGCTCACCGGTGTCCGTCCGAGCATGATGTACGGGTAAAGTCGCTTTTTAGTAAGACGTGTAAATGGCGCCGGTACTAATTTAGTCACTAAACTTAGATTAATCAAAAGAAAGTCAGTCAAAAACAAGTTTTTTACTCTTTATGGAGTAAGTCTAATATATAAAATGTATAAGCAAACAATAACAGTAACAAACAAGCAATAAAGTTATATAACAAAATATATGCTCAGGATTTCAGATCCTCAGCAGGTCCAGCCTTCGCTCAAACGAGCGGGTCAAAGAAATAGTCTGAGAATAAGAAACAAACACAAAGCGAAGGAAACAATTTGCCGTTCGTCTCTATGTAGAAACAGTCTCCTCTACTGATGGATTTCCTACGAATTTTATGGATGGGTGCTGTCATAAACAAAATAAAAATAAAAAATAATGTTTTGTAGAGACTTGCTCTATCGATGGCTCTATGTAGAGTCGATCTCTACCCACCAGGAGACAGGTCTCACCGAGCCCCTTCCGACGAACCCAAACACGGCTACTCTAGCTCCAAGGACTCCCGAGATATCGCTTTCCGAAAATTAGGTTGCCAACCCAAGATGGCGGCCAATAGTCGGTTACCTGCGGATATCTCTGGCGTCCTTAGTCCAAACACCGCCGTGCTTGGACTCCCCTGACTGGGCGCGACTCAAGCTATGGTTAGGTTAGGTTAGGTTAGGTTAGGTTAGGTTAGGTTAGGTTAGGTTAGGTTAGGTTAGGTTAGGTTAGGTTAGGTTAGGTTAGGTTAGGTTAGGTTAGGTTAGGTTAGGTTAGGTTAGGTTAGGTTAGGTTAGGTTAGGTTAGGTTAGGTTAGGTTAGGTTAGGTTAGGTTAGGTTAGGTTAGGTTAGGTTAGGTTAGGTTAGGTTAGGTTAGGTTAGGTTAGGTTAGGTTAGGTTAGGTTAGGTTAGGTTAGGTTAGGTTAGGTTAGGTTAGGTTAGGTTAGGTTAGGTTAGGTTAGGTTAGGTTAGGTTAGGTTAGGTTAGGTTAGGTTAGGTTAGGTTAGGTTAGGTTAGGTTAGGTTAGGTTAGGTTAGGTTAGGTTAGGTTAGGTTAGGTTAGGTTAGGTTAGGTTAGGTTAGGTTAGGTTAGGTTAGGTTAGGTTAGGTTAGGTTAGGTTAGGTTAGGTTAGGTTAGGTTAGGTTAGGTTAGGTTAGGTTAGGTTAGGTTAGGTTAGGTTAGGTTAGGTTAGGTTAGGTTAGGTTAGGTTAGGTTAGGTTAGGTTAGGTTAGGTTAGGTTAGGTTAGGTTAGGTTAGGTTAGGTTAGGTTAGGTTAGGTTAGGTTAGGTTAGGTTAGGTTAGGTTAGGTTAGGTTAGGTTAGGTTAGGTTAGGTTAGGTTAGGTTAGGTTAGGTTAGGTTAGGTTAGGTTAGGTTAGGTTAGGTTAGGTTAGGTTAGGTTAGGTTAGGTTAGGTTAGGTTAGGTTAGGTTAGGTTAGGTTAGGTTAGGTTAGGTTAGGTTAGGTTAGGTTAGGTTAGGTTAGGTTAGGTTAGGTTAGGTTAGGTTAGGTTAGGTTAGGTTAGGTTAGGTTAGGTTAGGTTAGGTTAGGTTAGGTTAGGTTAGGTTAGGTTAGGTTAGGTTAGGTTAGGTTAGGTTAGGTTAGGTTAGGTTAGGTTAGGTTAGGTTAGGTTAGGTTAGGTTAGGTTAGGTTAGGTTAGGTTAGGTTAGGTTAGGTTAGGTTAGGTTAGGTTAGGTTAGGTTAGGTTAGGTTAGGTTAGGTTAGGTTAGGTTAGGTTAGGTTAGGTTAGGTTAGGTTAGGTTAGGTTAGGTTAGGTTAGGTTAGGTTAGGTTAGGTTAGGTTAGGTTAGGTTAGGTTAGGTTAGGTTAGGTTAGGTTAGGTTAGGTTAGGTTAGGTTAGGTTAGGTTTTTTTTTTTTTTTTTTTTTTTTTTTTTTTTTTTTTTTTTTTTTTTTTTTTTTTTTTACTAGTACCTCCAACATGATCGGAGCCTATGCTTGTCCGGTTTAGCTTTCATACTAGTTCTCGCATTTATGCCTCTCGTACTTTTATTCCTCATACTTTATCTTTCTTTCATTCATCCTCATTCATGGCTGTTATGGGTGGGATTCCCAACTATCACCTATATAACTAACTATGTTTATTTTATAACACCAAGGAACAGTGACTCAGGGTTTTTTGTTTATTAACATCTTATTACGTCTACTTTACATTTTTTATTTCTTTCTTATTGCTATTATATCTAATTTTACAGTATCTTATCTTGTAATGATTTTTTCTTACAGAGGCGGGGAGCCGCACTTATAATGATATTCTTTTACAGAGACGGGGAGCAGTTGTTTATATTGCTCTCTATTTATATACATTATTTATATTTCTAGCTTATTTCTATTTTACATTGTATTTACTTCCTATTTTATCTTACGCTATTGTTTATCTAAATATATTATGCTAGTCTTTAATATATTACATTATATCAGGACAGCATACTTTCTTAATCTATCTTGTTTCTATTTATAACTTGTAATGCAATTTCGATACAATATTTTATAAATTCGTTCCGATTTTTTCCCATTATCAACTCTGACGCATTCCTCGCAGTCAGTTCAACACCGAGTTTCTGCTCCGTCTCGTATCGCTTTTTTGCGTTCATTGGGCAATCAAACAGAATGTGCGAAACCGACTCTTCGACACCAGGCTCACAGGCGCACGATGGATTCTCTTTACACTTGAAGCGTTTCAAGTATGCAGAGAACCCACCGTGCCCTGTCAAAATTTGCGTGGTTATACTCGTATGAGTCATCTTCCGCACCACACCGTATGCTATCACTGCATCCGGGAAGAACATTTTCGTACCCGAAGCCGTGTCACCCGACCGATATCTCCCGTTCCATTCCTCAAGCGTTTCCGAGCGGATTTGTCGCTTGACAAATGACACGGGACACAAGTCGTAGTCCGGCCTTTTCTTCGACCCCAGGGCGGCCTCCTTCGCAAGCTGGTCGGCTCTCTCGTTTCCCTCCAACCCTACGTGGGCCTTTATCCAGAACAAGGAGACACTCTTGTTCTGGAGCTTACAGCGTCGTAAGGTGTCCCTAGTGTCCACGGCCAAGGGGTGGAGGGAACTTGTGTTGATCACCGACTGAAGGGCCGCCATAGAGTCGCTGAAAATGCCGAATGAGGTTTCACGGGACTTGAGTGTTTCCTTAGCCGCTCTCTGCAGAGCCAGGAGTTCAGCCTGGTAAACGGTACAGTAGGACGGCAAAGCAAGTTTGAGGGTTTTCGTCTCGGCGGCGCCATTCCATAAGGATAGCGCCGCTCCGACTTTGCCCTCAATCTTGCTGCCGTCGGTGAAGATCCTCACAGCAAAATTGCTGTGGTTTTGATATTGTTCTTCGTCTACCAGGTTTTTGAACTCGAGGCTCATTTGCTCCGCAGGGTGTGGGGCGTCCAGCGCTGAGGCCACTCGCTCCACCTCCCTGCCCCCCAGTATGGGCTGGGGTACCCCCCTCCTGGCTTCGTATAACATGGCTGCTTCCCGTACACGAAGGTCGAGTGGGAGTAACCCAGCCAGCACCAGGGCTGAGTTCAGGGACACAGTGCGGTATGCTCTGCACATTTTCTGGGCGATTCCACGCTGGACGGTCCCAAACTGCTTGATAATGCCCAACTTTTTCGCAGCCGGTGCCCAGACGCTTGCAGCGTAAAGGATTATGGGCTCTATGCACGCGACATACATCAGGCGTATAACCTCCGGGTGTAACCCCCAACTAACCTTTGCGGCTCTACACAGCTGCTTATATATGGCAATTGCCCTCCTGCATACCAGCGAGACATGGGTGTTAAAGGTCAGCTTGTGGTCGATAGTTACACCCAGAAGCCTCATTTCCTGTGATATGCCAATGCCGATCCCCCCCATGTTGAGGCGTGGTGTGTCATATTTTAACTTCCTAGTTATCACCATCGCGGTGGTTTTGTGTGGTGCGAATTTCAGTTTGTTTTCGACACCCCACGCCAGAACATGACTGAGAACGGCATTGGCACTTTCCTCTACCTCTAGTGCGGTCTCTCCGTCGAAGACCAAAAGGACGTCGTCCGCAAATGCCTGGATGTAATTTCCCTTGCTTTCTACTTCTTTGAGGAGGGGATCCAGGACCAAATTCCACAATATTGGGCCACCAATCGAGCCCTGGACACAACCCTTGTTTGTGTCCTTGCTATATTCTTCCCCGCCGTACCTGATTTTGACTTTCCTGTCCCTGAGGTAGCTGTCAATGACCCGCCTAATGTTTATTGGGCAGTTTTCCTCCGCCAGACGGACTCTTATCGCTGGCCACCAGGCACTGTCGAATGCTCCCTCTATGTCCAAGGATACGAGTGTTACTATCCTTTTCAGTGCTAGTTTTTGGTTAACATGTTGCATAAGGGCATAGAGGGAGTCTTCGGTGCTTCTTTGCGGCGTGAATCCGTACTGACGGGTGCTCATCCTTGGCAGGAGGTGGAATTTTAGGCGGGCCACTAGCATCTTCTCGTATATTTTCCCTAGTATAGGCAAAAGTCCGATCGGCCTATAAGCTTTGGGAGTAGAATAGCAATCCTTTCCAGGCTTCCTCAGTATAATGACGGTTGCCTCCTTCCAGGATGCGGGGAAGTGATGGTGTTCAAGGCACTTATTCAGGAATTTCAAAAATAGTTCTGAGTCGCTAGCGATGGTTCGGCAACAAATGTCAGCGGTAAAGCCATCAGAACCTGGTGCCTTCTTTGGGTTGTAAAGGGTGGGTCGCAAGGGTCACCTTGCTCACCAGAGTTCACACTTTCGGCTTTACTTCGTACGGATCGGTGATGAGCATTGTCACTTTCAGGGAGGTCCTCCGGATAAAACGTTTCCGCCAGTAATTTTACGGAGCCTCTCGCATCCAGCACATCACCGTTCATTTCCAATGGCAAGTCCTCTTCCCTACGCTGCGTCCTACCTATCACCCTGTAAATCCCCTCCCAAACCCCCTCCCTATTCTGCTTCTCGCAGAATTCCTTCCAACTCTCGGTCTGAGCTTTGGCTACTTCTAACTCATATTCTTCTTTCTTTTTCAGGTACTCTTCTATGACCTTCGACCTCCGGATTTGGGCAGCACAGCGGATCCTGCGCTTCCTGGTAGCGACGGTTTTCTTCATCTCTTCGAGTCTCTCGGACCACCACGGCAAGGTTAGTTCCTCCTGCACTTTTTTGGCGGGTATGGTTAGCTTGCATGCTTTATATATTGCTTTTGTTAAATTTGTTGTTAATATGTCAATTTGTTCTACGGTTTTAATATTGTCAATTTCTGATATTGTGAAGTTGTAATGTATTTTCAATTGGCCAAGCTTCTCATGAAAATTGGTCCAATTGGCTTTTTTGGTATTAAATTGCCTGGTCGTTCTTTCTATTTTTATTCCTTTTGATTTTTGCAGGAGGATCCTAAACGTAATGCCGTTGTGATCCGAGCTCGTGAGACCTTCGTCAACCCTCCAGTCGTCTATCATGTCCAGGATGTCATTGGAACAAGCAGTAACATCTACGTGACTGCTGTAACGTTTCCCTCCTCGGATGGTGTCGAAGGTCGGAATTTCCCCACGGTTCAGAATATTCAGGTTTAGCTCGCCGAGAGTTCCTGCCATCTCTTCGCCCCTGTAATCGACCGTCGGGCTGCCCCACCATATGCTCTTTGCGTTAGCGTCCCCTCCAAAGATCAGTTTTTTGGAACCGACGACGAGCCTTATTTGTTTAAGATGTTCTAAATAAGGCTCGATAGGCTGGTCTGGCTCAAAGTAGAAGGAGACAAGCGTGATCTCCCAGGCACTGGTCTGGATTCCCACCACTGAGATGTTGTTTGTGGTGAGTTTGGGGTACTGTTTGACTGTGAAGTCGTTGTTAAACACAGCTATTGCTGCTTTAACAGTCCCTTCTCCTGTACCAGTGTTCTGGAAGATCCTAACGCCCCTGTAACTCCTCATTACTTTCGCTCCGGCTACGTACGGTTCCTGAAGAAGCGCCACCGCTGTTCTGCGCTTCATAGCCTCTATTAAAAGCTCATTGGTGGCAAGCTTCGAGCGTTGGAGGTTGGCCTGTAGTACTCCATAGTGGGTGTTTTCAGTTGGGGTGCCCTTAGCAATAAGCGACGGTCGATCTGGCCACGTCATCCCATTTTCTGCGTACAGGGCAGTCGTGACTGAAGGCATTATGCGGCGTGCTGTGCTCTATTTTTGCCTTTGTGCAGTTTCTACAGGCGGGTGGAGAACTTGAGAGCCAGTCCGGGCACTCTGCTCTCAGATGCGGACCTCCGCAATGGCTGCACAGGTCCGCGGGTTCCTTGCAGAACCTCTTGCCGTGTCCGAAGCCCAGACAGCGAGTACATTGAACCAGCGGGGTCTGATCTTCGACCCTGATGCGCTGCAGATCTATGTGCACGGTTCCGATGTCTATTACTCGCCGCCAGATGGTGGGCGAGACGCTTACGATGACGTGGCCAGTATGAGGGTTCCGTGTTCTTCTTCTATATTTAACCTCCACTCTGTTTTCCCCACTGTCGAGGCCGTCAAAAACACCCCGATTCTGGTTTCTCAACGCTTTTAGAACGTCTTCGTCGGTATTTACTACCAAGACGTTCTTCAGAATCAGAAGCGGGTCTTTATTTTTGACTTCCTCGACCGTGAGGTCAACACCTTCTTTTTGGAGTCGGTCCTTGATCATCGTCCTTTCCTGCTCTGTTTCCAGTCCTATGATGATTTTCCTGTCCTTGGCTTTCCTGACTTTTTCAACCTTTATCCATCCGTCTTTAGCATTGACTGCTTTCCTCACTCGATTTAGGACTTCGTCACCAGTCTCTGTTTCGTCCTTTGACGTGACCACAACCGAGTGCAAGGTACTACGCTTTGGCAGTGACCCTACGCCCCTGGCTGCGGTCACGCTCGCGTATGTGTTTCCATTTCCCAGGGAATCCCTGTGTTGGTCTATGGTTACCTTTAGCTCCTCTATTTTCTTATTACTCTCTTCTAGGAGCTTTGTGTGTTCTTCAATTTTATGTAAGATTTTACATGTGTCTACGCTTTGAGAGAGGGCTAAAGTAGATGGATTTTCGGCTACTGACGATGCCTCCGCCGGTGCGCTCCCTTCCCTGGTCATTTTTTGTTTTAACCCTTTCAGCTCCGTTTCGACTTCTTTCACCAACTGGTACAGTCGGTTGGTAGATTCGAAAACGGCAGTTTTTATTTCCGTTTTGGTGTTTCTGGAGCTGTTAAGGTGCAGTTTGGCTTTGTTCAGGCAGGCTCTGGCCTCCATTGTCCTGTCTGTATATATAGTCTTTGGCGGTGAGCATATTTCGACCGACTTCCTTAGTTTGGTCACGGTCGCCGCTTTGCTCCCTTGTGTCAAAGTGGATTTTACATTTGTTTTCGCAGGGCCGGCCTGCGACGTCTTTTCCGTTGTAGAGGGGGTGGGGCTGGCATTTGCGGCTTCCCACTCCTCTATGCTTAGTCTTACGTTTGGAGGGGCAACTGCCCTAGATCCAGACGGAGACTTTTCACCGTCAGTCGCCTTTAAGGGTGTCCTATCTAAACAATACATATTGCGAGGTACGCGTCAAAAATTGTAGAGAAGAAAGAAATAACGTCAATAGGGACGATAGAGTTCGGAATATCGTCAATAGGGACGGTAGTCTGATAAAAGAACGTCAATAGGGACGGTAGAGTAGAACAAGATAGATTAGGAATAACACACAATAACACAAAATAATATTTATATAAAAAACTTAAACCTATACCCTATTTTATTTTCGGTCGGGCTCTACTAAGACTCTACACAGACTTTCTGTGCTCTGGGTAAATAAAAATGGCTCTATGTTGGTCGGGGCATAAATTTTGGCCGTTAAAAACCTATTTTCTGCTTTTATGCAAAAATGGCTCTATGTAGAGTCTGTCTGATAGTCTCAGTCGATAGAGCCCATCAAGCCCAATTCAACAATACCAAACACGGGGCACCTAGCCCTAAGGGTTCCGGAGCAAACACAGTTCGAAAATTTGGTTCCAATCCAAGATGGCGGCCGGGATGTGGTTACAACTCAATTGCTCCGCAACCACTGGACCGAATCACACCGTGCTTGGGCTTATTTGGCCGAGCTCGACAAGATCTACCCACCGATATGCTTTTCAGGCTGAAAAATTTCTTCGTCCTGAAAACTCCTGAAAGCTTACCCAACTGCAAGACAAATAAAAATCTATCACCCTAAAACAAATCTCGTCGCTCTACGACCCTCCGTTGCGGAGATATGGGTGTTTGAATTTTTGCCAAGATGGCGGTACAACTGTCAAAGTCAATATTCAACAGGTAATATCTCCGGTTCGGTTGGTCGCAGAACACCCGAGTTTGGGCTCTTTAGGCTTAGCCCGACCCGTTCTTACGTGCGAGCTGATCTTCAGGATCCTGAAAATTTTCAGCCTGAAAAAGCCTGAAACCTACTTCGCCCGACAGGCCCTGTCCTCACCAACCACAATGTTAAAACGGCAACTCTCTACGACCACCGAGTCCGGAGCCACGCCGGATTGAAGTTTTCCAAAATGGCCGCCCTACTGTCAAAAGTCAACTTCAATCAGCCGTAACTCCACAACCACTTATCGGAGAGAGTCGCGGTTTCAAGTGTAGTACTTGCCCCGACTTCCCGCGTATATTAAAAATTTTTTCAGCGCTGAAAACTTTCAGTCCTGAAAAACGCCTGAAAGTAACCTTTTAATATTCCCAGAAGTGGCCCGCTTCGAAATGTGAAAATCCGGGTCTTCTACGCCCAATAACTTATGAGATATTTGAAGTTTAAAATTTTAACCAACAAAACCAAAATGGCTGAAAAAGCTGTTTCCGTGAGTTTTAAAGTTATTGGGGGCAACTTTGGGCTTAAACTAAACACAAAACACTTATAGATGACAATTCTATGATCAAAACTTAATTATTTCTATTTATTTCCATTTAATTTGGAAAAATAACTAAAAATTTAATAACTTTGGAACCCCTTATCGGAAAATTTTGAAAAAAATACCTAAATATTCTATAAATAATACACTATACTACTGTAATAAAAAGTTTTAAGAATTTTAAAATCTTCCTGTAAAAAATTTTAATTATGCAATTTTAACGGTTTTTTAATTAATACATTAAATCTAAATAATCTAAAAATCTAATTTTTTCTGGATATCTTCTTCCAATGAGCGCGCAAAATATAGCAGTTGAAGTTTTACGAATTTCTTGGTAGTTCAGGAATAATAGGTGTCCAAAGTTTGGATTTTCAATTAATAATAAAAAAGAAAGTACATAACTTAAAATTCTGGTACTTGCAAAAATTTTCCTCTCCCAGGGGCCTCTTGCAGACTGCAAAATTTCAAATTGCTGGCATGTCTTGTTCGAGTTTTTCAGGCCACGTGCTTTTCAATTTTTTCTGAAAATCTCCGGAACTGCTGGTTCGAGGTGTTTTCAAAGTAGTCAGGTGCGAAGATAAAGCTGCTCCGCTATGTTTTCCAACAGAAAAACATAGGGTCGTCGATCTTGTTTCGAAGTTAATGCGTCAAATAGTCCTGCTTTCAAAAACTTAACCTCTAAAAGAGGGTTTTTTCAGTTTTTACACTCCACAACACTTCAATCCGGTTTCCAAATTCACTTAAAGATGTGGAGGCAACCTTCCTCTACACACCGACACTTGATTTTTCAAAATCGGAGCACTTTTTACCACTTTTTTCGATTTTTATGCGCGGAGCGACTCAGAAAACGATCCGACCACCGTGAGGGCTGGGGGGGAACTGGTTAGGTTAGGTTAGGTTAGGTTAGGTTAGGTTAGGTTAGGTTAGGTTAGGTTAGGTTAGGTTAGGTTAGGTTAGGTTAGGTTAGGTTAGGTTAGGTTAGGTTAGGTTAGGTTAGGTTAGGTTAGGTTAGGTTAGGTTAGGTTAGGTTAGGTTAGGTTAGGTTAGGTTAGGTTAGGTTAGGTTAGGTTAGGTTAGGTTAGGTTAGGTTAGGTTAGGTTAGGTTAGGTTAGGTTAGGTTAGGTTAGGTTAGGTTAGGTTAGGTTAGGTTAGGTTAGGTTAGGTTAGGTTAGGTTAGGTTAGGT